>CM038345.1:38628184-39228184 GCA_021464625.1 Proterorhinus semilunaris | reverse complement strand
AGACATAAAAGGGAAAGTACAAGCGACAGTACAAACAAGTAAACTTTGTGTGAGGTGTATGTGTGAAGGTGTGGGGTAGGGCTAGCCTGGCTATCCCCAGACTAAAATCACAAGTGATATTTAGTCTGGGGACCATCAATTCATTCTCTGGTAGAGGTGTGCTTTACGATTGTCCAGAGCCGTTTATTGGGCTGAATGTCTATGAGTCTGCACACAGCTTGATCAAAAGATAGCGTCTGCTGCTGTCATGTTGGATCCGTAAATAAATAAACTAGAAGCTTCCGTATGTCGAATAGCACGGCATCGTCTCCTCGTTCTGTGATTGGTCCCCAAATCCATGCGAAAATTTCAACCATGGTCCCCAGACTGTTGGGAAGTTCCAAATGATTCGAGCGCACACAGCAGTGTGGGGTTAGCCAGGGTAGGGTAGGGCCAGTGCTTAATTTGATCCCCCATTTGGGGGAACGCATTCCCCCAATTCTCAGTTTTTCAGGGTAAAGGATCCGGGAAATATTTAGGAGGATCCGGCAAAGATCTGATCTGATATAATGGTGTTTAATGAGAGTGTTCCGGCAAATGTTTTGGCCTGTTCCCCGAATCCATTACATCAGACCAAAAGTGTTCCTGAAAATACAAATTTACAAATTAAGCACTGGGTAGGGCTGCAACTAACGATTATTTTGGTCATCGATTAATCTACCAATTATTTTTACGATTGATTAATCGCTTGGCTGTGAAAGGTGCATGGAAATAGTATTTTTTTTTTATTTTCTACCACATAAAGCTTAAGTGGCGTTGCTTGAGGACATGTTGATGGAGTAAACTTAAAGTGAACGTTTGTAGGAGACGCTTTGTGCTAATTCTGCGTTCTGAATGGATGAGATATTTATAAAATGTACAATGTACAAAACACTACAGATCCTAAATTTAAAAACAAAGTAAGTTTTCAATAATAGATCATTGGCATGCCAATTTTGCTCTATTTGAGTCTGTGTTTACTAGAATACGATCAATCGATTACTAAAATAGTTGTCAACTATTTCAATTAACGATTAGTTGTAGATTAATAGATTAGTTGTTTCAGCCCTAGTGTGGGGGTGTTTCTTAGAATGATGCAAGTTTTTTTTTTAAGGTGGCAGGAGAAGGCTTACTTATGCAAACATGCGTGTAATTCTATATGTAGTGAGGAGGAGATAAGTGAGTGCGTCAGAGGGTAACAGAGTTAAAATCCAAAACAGGTGCTATTCAGGGTTGAGTGGAGTAAATCCATAAACTTGAGAAAAGAAAAGGAGGGGATCCGAGGCATTCCGCTTAGTTAAAAATCCTTTATTTTCACGGGACACGTTTCAGTCTCATGGGACCTTCTTTAGGGCATATAATCTATAATCTAACCTAATAGAGATTAGGAAAATGGAGCACCGACACCATTTATGTCAATCTTGGTGAGGAGTAAAAACATTAAATCTAATACAATTATTGAAAAGAAAAGAAAAAGGCCAGGCATAAAGTTATAGTTTATTGTGATTAAATATAACGGTCATATTATATTTAATCACAATAAACTACCGCCCCTGGATCTCGCGAATGGTCGGTGCCTTTGTGGCTCTTCACAGGATCAAGGTTGAAAAGTTCGGCTCTTGGCCTCTGACTAGTTGGCCACCCCTGCTCTAGTGTCTGACAAAATGAACCCTGAAAGTTATACTGCAACTGAGCACAGGTGTACTTAAAAAGACAAGGCCTCAGTCACATGTCTTAAAATCACACAATCGAATAGAAGAATGAAATAGTTTTTATTGCCATTGTTTGAGAACGGATTAACAAACTAGGATTTTTTTCTCGTGCAACATAGAACATATGTGCCCTGTTGTGGATTCCAGGGACACAAGTCGGCTGACTCACTTTCTAGCAAATTGAGAAAGATAATTTTTTTAAGAATCTTTTAGTTGAAGTCAGATTAAGGGTGCCATGCCATAAGTTGCCGATGCCCCATCAGTCCGACGTCTCATTTATGCAAGAGACTTTTATTTATGCGTGTGCGTGGATCGGGAAGTCTGGGCATCTCTGCTGAGACTGCTGCCCCCGCGACCCGGCCCCGGATAAAGCGGAAGAAAATGGATGGATGGACTTTTATTTATATATTACCTGTTTGCAAACCTTTCTTTTTTTTCATTGATGGCACATTTTTCTTGCTTTTTGCCTTTTCTCCCCCCATGCTTTACAGCTTTACAGGGGGGACCTGTACAGCGAGCTGTATGGCTTATCTAAATGAGATAGAAATGAGCCCTATTGTCACTCCCCGCAGCAGACTGTTGCTGCTGGGAGCAAAACTTTAGAAGTATATATCCTGGGTGCCTAGCTTCAACTGTTCACAGGTTCTCCAAATATTATCGGATTTCCATGTGTTACACATCATTGGAAAGCTTGGAGACTGCGTTTTCATAATATATGTCAAACTCAAAATGCTCCAAAACTGAGTTGTGTCCTCCATTTCCGTGATGGGTCACGATATAACACAAAATATGCTCTAAAAACTAAAAGGCTATAAGGGCATTGTAATGGCAGTTTATGAGGATACACAAGGCCAGGCTCTCCCCGTCTGAAACACATGCTGAGTTTCTATTGAAGTGTTGGCCTCCTTCTCCGCCAGATGGGGCACAGAGAGTTCTCTTGATTGCCCTGTTACAATAGACAAACGGGACAAAGAATTCCCCCGATTGCCCCTTACGTTTGCATCTCCATGGTACGAAGAATTCCCCCGATTGCCCCTTACGTTTGCATCTCCATGGCACGAAGAATTCCCCCGATTGCCCCTTACGTTTGCATCTCCATGGCACGAAGAATTCCCCCGATTGCCCCTTACGTTTGCATCTCCATGGCACGAAGAATTCCCCCGATTGCCCCTTACGTTTGCATCTCCATGGCACGAAGAATTCCCCCGATTGCCCCTTACGTTTGCATCTCCATGGCACGAAGAATTCCCCCGATTGCCCCTTACGTTTGCATCTCCATGGCACAAAGAATTCCCCCGATTGCTCCTCTCCATGCACAAAGGCCCCTACGTTTTGCATCTCCATGCAAGGCGCCTACCAGTCCAGCCCTTTACATCTGGCCTTTATATTTGAGCTGTGACCCCTCCCACCTTGATGCTGTGACTGTCTTTCATGTTTTTACCTACGTAACGGAGACTTTGGCTCCCCAGAGCTGGTGTACACTCGACCTATGTGTGTCGGCTCTCCGCACGTGTGTTAAATAAATGTACACTTTTGATAAGACAAATAAATAAGAATAAAATAATAAAATAAGAAGTAAATATGATAAAGGTGATAACAATTTGACATAGAACAGCAGCGGGATTGTATTTCCAGATGTGTAGGTGCATAAAGTGACAGTAGCAGAACTGAGTGTGGACACACCACACAGAGCAACAGAGCAGAAACATCCATGAGTCTGTGACTGAGCTACAGAGAATTGTTTTTGTTCATGAGTCTGATGGCGGAGGGGAAAAACTGTTCAAGTGGCGGGAGGTATGGGTCTGGATAGACCGTAGCCTCCTGCCTGAGGGGAGAGGGGTGAATAGTCCGTGTCCAGGGTGAAAAGGGTCAGCTGTGATCCGACCCACACGCCTCCGGGTCCTGGAGGTGAACAGGTCCTGGAGAGATGGGAGCTCACAGCCAATCACCTTCTCTGCAGCAGCACAATGCACTGCAGTCGGTGCTTGTCCCGTTCTGTAGCGCCGAGGAACCACACGGTGATGGAGGAGGTGAGGATGGACCACACGGTGATGGAGGAGGTGAGGATGGTCCACACGGTGATGGAGGAGGTGAGGATGGACTCGATGATGGCCGTGTAGAACTGCACCAGCATCCTGGTTGGCAGCTTAAGTTTCTTCAGCTGCCGCAGGAAGAACATCCTTCTTGATGAGGGAGCTGATGGTCAGCTCCCATTTGAGGTCCTGGGTGATGGTGGTGCCTAGGAAACAATGGGGGTGGGAGAGTCTGTCGGGGCGAGGGGGGACAGTAGGGTTGTGTTTTTCCTGAAGTCCACGATCACCTCCACTGTCTTCGGGGCGTTCAGCTCCAGGTTGTTGTGGCTGCACCAGGACGCCAGCCGTTCCACCTCTCTCCTGTAGGCGGACTCATCACCGTCTGAGATGAGCCCGATGAGGGTGGTGTCGTCCGCAAACTTGATCAGTTTAACGGACTGGTGACTGGAGGTGCAGCAGTTTGTATACAGGGAGAAGAGCCAGGGGGAAAGTACACAGCCCTGAGGAGTTCCAGTGTTTGTAGTCCGAGTGTCTTAGACGATCTTCCCCAGCCACACGTGCTGTCTCCGGTCCGTCAGGAAATCAAATCAAATCATATTCACTTTATTTATCCGTTAGGAACTTCATTTGCAGAGGAAGTGCCCAATAAAAACAGTACATCCATAGACATACAACACAATCAACATTGCAATATTAAATACATTAAAAACAAAACAATATAGTGGCCTGTAATAGACCAGGTCCACACAGTCAGTGATCCACCTGCAGAGGGAGTCGGGCACGCTGAGCTGGTAGAGCTTGTCTTGTAGCAGTTCAGGGAGGATGGTGTTGAAGGCAGAGCTGAAGTCCACAAACAGGATCCTGGCGTAGGTTCCTGGTGAGTCCAGATGCTCCAGGGTGAAGTGGAGGGCCAGATTGACTGCGTCGTCCACAGACCTGTTGGCTCTGTAGGCGAACTGCAGCGGGTCCAGGAGGGGGGCGGTGATGTCCTTGAGGTGGGGCAGGACCAAGCGCTCAAAAGACTTCATGACCACAGACGTCAGTGCCACCGGCCTGTAGTCATTAAGTCCTGTGATCCGTGGTTTTTTAGGGACAGGGACGATGGTGGACGATTTAAAGCAGGACGGCACATGGCATGACTCCAGGGAGGTGTTGAAAATGTCTGTGAAGACGGGAGCCAGCTGATCCGCGCAGTGTCTCAGGGTGGAGGGGGAGACACCATCCGGCCCAGGGGCCTTCCGCGGGTTCAGCTTCAGGAATTGCCGACGCACTTCCTCTTCTTGGATGGAGAGAGCAGGGGGGGGGGAGGGTTTGTGGAGACCTTTGATGAAGTGCTGGGGTCATTGATGGTAGAGGTGATGATGGGGGGAGCAGGGGCTGCTGGAGTGTCTAGAGAGGTGTCAAAGGCTGATGGGCGTTCGTGGCGGCAGTAATGTGTATTCAGACTCTGGGCGAGGCACAGGTCGTTCAGAGCCCTGGGGGGCCTTGGGCTTGTAATTGGTTATAGCCCTAAGACCCCGCCACACTGCTCCAGAGTCATTGGAGGAGAACTGATGTTGGAGACGGGCTGAGTATGCAGCTTTAGCTTTCTCCACCTCCCTGCTAAAGCTGTACCTTGCCTCCCTGTAATGGTCTCTGTCGCCATTTTTGTGGGCCGTCTCTTTCTCCTTTCGTAGGTGTCGGAGTTTGGGGGTGAACCAGGGCTTATCATTGTTAAAACAAGCCCTAGTGCGCGTTGGTATGATGCGCTCCTCATTGAACTGGATGTATGAGGTCACAGTGTCCGTATATTCATCCAGGTTGTTACCAGCCTTTAACGCTTCCCAGTCTGTAGTCTCCAAACATGAGCGCAGCTCCTCCACAGCCTCAGTGGTGAACGTCTTTATTGTTCTCACTACAGGTTTAGCGAGTTTCAGTCTTTGTCTGTATGAGGGGATTAAGTGAACCATCACGTGATCTGAAAGTCCGAGTGCAGCGCGGGGGACAGCGTGGTATGCGTTGTTTATTGTAGTGTAACAGTGATCCAGAGTGTTCTCCTCTCTGGTGGGGGCATTTAATAAACTGTCTGTATTTGGGTAGTTCCTGGCTCAGGTTCCCCTTGTTAAAGTCACCAAGCACAATAACAAGAGAGTCCGGAAAGGTCCGCTCCATGTGTAGTATCTGCTCCGCGAGCTTGCGCTGAGCTTCGAGTAGATAAGCAGCTACCAGAATGAATGAAACTATTTCCCGCGGTGAATAAAAAGGTTTACAGTTAATGATGAGATATTCCAGAGCAGGAGAGCAGTGTTGGGAGATCACAGTAATATCAGTACACCAGCTGTTGTTGATATAGAAGCAAACTCCACCGCCTTTTGTTTTCCCGGAGAGGTCAAAAAGTGGACCAAATCTGCAGCTGTTGCCAAAAAGAACTGGCAGGAGGTCCGTAGGGGTGATTGATAGATTTTCAGAAAGTTTTCAATTTTGCATGTTTCAATTTTCATAAATTTAAATTTACAATGTTCCATTATTTTATTTTTAATTCATTCATTTGATATTCTAGTATCACTATTGTTGGTTATTGTCATCTGCAAGCTCTCTACCTTTGTCATGAAATAATCATTACAGTAATTTGAGAACTGTACAACTGTTATATAATTTCTTCGATGTCGTCGAATAAACAGTCTAGTCCATAATAAATAAAGATCGTCAGTAACATTACGTTGGTGACTATGCTCTCTATCTTAATGCTTTGACTTCCTCATCAAATGCATTAATGGTTGGTTAATGTAAGAATACATACACAAATGCACTGTTTCCATCATTTTGCTCCTGTTTGCCTCCTCCAAACGTACCCACTCTGTACAGTTAACTTCTGCATACTTTGCTAACGTATCATAAGCAGACCCATTATGATAACACGGTGTTACTATACTTTCACACTGGAAGTAATGTACTTTGTTAACAGACTTGGTTCGGGTGCAATTATTTGCATAACAAACAGGGAACTTCTCGCAATGCATTGAAATGCCTTTCGAAAATAGATTTCTCGTATCATTCAAGCTTATAACCTTTATATCTCTGATATGACACATATTTTCAATACACAAAATAGTAAAAAACATTACTATCAGTTTCACTCCCTTAAAGTTCTAGGGACTCTGAATATCTCAAGTTAAACTCTTTGAGATTATGTAAATCATAACATGAGCTGACAATTAAGATTATTAAGATGACTGCATTATCTCCTTGTCGTCATGAACATTCATAATCTTTTCCCATTAAGACTAAAGGACTCTGTTTTTTATATGATCTTCTTCCTCTTCAAAAGTCTCTTCAAAAAGTCTCTGTAAAAGTGCCCTAGTGACTGGCAAAAGCAGTTTAAATGTCAGTTTTTTATTATTATGATCATAAACTCAATATCGTGAGCTATTTTACAATACCGTGAGCCTCTCCACAATATCGCAATAAATATCGTACCGTGAGCTCAATATCGATATCGTATTGTATCGTGAGATTATGATATCGTTACATCCCTAGCACTGGGTACAAGAGGAAGCCTAGGACTAGGCTCAAAACGTACCTTTGAGAATGAGCTTATGATCAGGTCAGTTAGGTAAAGTTCTAACCCACGGCCTGAAGTAAAGCTCTAACCCACAGCCTGAAGTAAAGCTCTAACCCTCAGCCTGAAGTAAAGCTCTAACCCTGAGCCTGAAGTAAAGTTCTAACCCTTAGCCTGAAGTAAAGCTCTAACCCTTAGCCTGAAGTAAAGCTCTAACCACAGCCTGAAGTAAAGCTCTAACCCTCAGCCTGAAGTAAAGCTCTAACCCACAGCCTGAAGTAAAGCTCTAACCCTCAGCCTGAAGTAAAGCTCTAACCCTCAGCCTGAAGTAAAGCTCTAACCCACAGCCTGAAGTAAAGCTCTAACCCTCAGCCTGAAGTAAAGCTCTAACCCACAGCCTGAAGTAAAGCTCTAACCCTCAGCCTGAAGTAAAGCTCTAACCCTCAGCCTGAAGTAAAGCTCTAACCCTCAGCCTGAAGTAAAGCTCTAACCCTCAGCCTGAAGTAAAGCTCTAACCCTCAGCCTGAGGTAAAGCTCTAACCCTCAGCCTGAAGTAAAGCTCTAACCCTTAGCCTGAAGTAAAGCTCTAACCCTCAGCCTGAAGTAAAGCTCTAACCCTCAGTCTGAAGTAAAGCTCTAACCCTCAGCCTGAAGTAAAGCTCTAACCCTCAGCCTGAAGTAAAGCTCTAACCCACAGCCTGAAGTAAAGCTCTAACCCTCAGCCTGAAGTAAAGCTCTTAGAAGAAACTCTGCTGTGGGAAGTACGGTACACTGAGCTCTATCCTCTTCTTCTTCTTACTGCAAACTTTGTCTTATTATGATACAATATTTATTTTATCTGTAGTCTGTTCATTACTATTCACATGGTGTCTCCTGTCCCACTCCCCCTTGGGAGTGCCTGTCTAGATCGAATGGAGGAACCCGGCTGAACGAAGGAACCCTGCCTATTGACAACAAGGACTGGACGGTCTGTGATCTTGGCCCGTCTGCTGAGGGACTCCTTCGGCCCTGGGTCTCTATAGCCTGTCCGTCCATGGGAGTGGATCTCTCCTTCTGTGGTTCTCCTCAAGGTTTCTCGTTTCTCCCACCGAGTTTTTGAGTTTTTCCTTGCCGTGCTGGAGAGTCTAAGGACAGGGGACACCCGTCCTTAATGTTTGGTGCAGCCCTATGAGGCAACTCCTGTTGTGATATTGGGCTATACAAAACCATTGATTTGAACCATTGATTGAAGCGGGAGTTACACAAGGTCAGAGGGCACAACAATACACGGGGCCTTTTATTGTGCGCCTCCAACACTTCCCCAAATACTTGCATCATCACATGTTTTTATTGAGTATTTATTAGCCAACAAAAAACATCACAACTCGTAGGTTTGATCATCTTTAACTGCTTTTTTATCTAGTTTGAGTCTTACTTTAGTCAGTAAATATAATATGACTTTCGCCTGAAGAGATATAATATTTCTATACGATGTTTTGTTCTTTTGGCTATTTAGCAAACTAACCAAAAGTTTTCATTGAGTGCAGTATAAGGTGTGGTTTCCAAAGTCCTTTGTTTCAGGGAAGATTAAGAGACTCAGCAACCCCCACCCGGTCCACTGGCCACATGGTCAAAAAGGGTCAAAGTACATTAGGAGACCAAGGCGGAGCTGAATGGACAGCTTTGGGAACCAATGGAAACGATGGAAACAACGACATGTGGTCTTATCCTCATAAATCTTGTAAACATTGGAATGTGTAAGATACTCTGCGCTTCCCCAGTAAAAAACCAGTCTGCCCATTGGGAACGGCTGCTGGCAGGCACATTGGATAGGGAACTGGGGAAAAGCAGAATTCTGTATTAAGATGACATGTTAGGGAAATAAAACTTCTAATTTGAATTCCTTGATTTGTCATCAATCCTGGTATGTATTTTTATTAGTTTTACGTAGAGTAGAATTTGACGGTTCTTAACTCCTTTTTCAGTTTGAATGCGCGGTGTTGTCAATTAAAGGTAATCTTTAAAATAGGGGAAAAGTAAACTCCGTCGTAGTGATACTATTTTATTGTGTACAAGGACAACACAGGAAAACGGCTGTTTTCTTCACGCCTCAGAATCCCTCCTCCACAGCTGAACTACCCCCCTCCTTCAGATCAAACATATCTTCGTTTTTCACTTCCATTCCCTCTGAAGGGTGTTCGTTTGCAGCTCCTTTGGGAAACGGTCTTTGCCATGGACAAGGAAAATACCATTGGAAATACAAGCGTTGCCACTGCTGGCCAAAGAGAGAATTACAACAGATGCCCAAGACCTGGTTTGTTTATTTATTTGTTTCATTTCTGTTAGTAATGGATTCTGATGTGTACACATACTGTACTGTTTACATATATCACAGTTAGTACATTGTGGATATCATTGAAGGAAATAAAAGCACAGCAGCAATTAACAGAAGATAAGATAAGAAAATAAAGAACAAATCTTCAATTACAGGGGGCTACCTTTTATAATATGCTTTGCTTTAAATCCCCAAATGAGTGTTCTTGACATCATTCAGTAATGGCTTCAGTGAGTGGTTCTCAAACTGGGGCCCCTGGAAATAAATGTATTTTATTATTTATTCATTCAGTCTGGTTACATTAGTGGAAACAACTATATGCCAATTATAAAATTGCACATAACAAAACAGTCTCATGTGGTTTTAAGCAGGTTTATAAACTTTTGGGTGTGGAGGACGTTTGAGAACCACTGGTTTAAGCATTTGTGCATCGCATGTTTTAACAGGACATTCAGTACAGGGGGACACAATGACACGCAAAAGCTAAAAACAAACGAATAAAGGAGGATTTTCTGAAGACCAATCCTTTTTCTACCCAGTTAAGAAAAGAAATACCCGAGTCATACATCTGTAATATGAAAGTTGAAAATAAATTTACTAGGAATATAGATGGAACCCTAATCATTCCAAACGGAACAGTCTTGTAACGTTAACTCCCCACTGATGCTGCATTCTAGGCCATTGGTTAATTGGTAACTGGGATTATTGTAAAGCGACTTTGAGCATCTGGAAAAGCGCTATATAAGACTAATGCATTATTATTATTGTTCCTACACATAAATTACAAAACTAAAGGTACATTATGTGACTTTTTATGCAAGAAATAGAAGTTGATGTTAGTGCGTATTTGACCTTGTAGTGACTAAGTGAGTGGGTTACACTTGTATTGCACTTTACAAGCCCGTGTTAAGTTTCTCAAAGCACTACACTGTCGTCATTATTCATTCACTCCACACTCAGTGGTGGTAAAATTGTAGCCGGTAGCAGGAACTATGGTAACTATGACTTAGTATTGTAGCAGGCAGATTGATGACAGCGTGGCTGCCTTTCTGCGCCATCGGCCCCTAACCCTTGGACCATTTAACATGTAGTAATGACCAGTTCGATTTGCATTCCAAGGCTTTGTTTCTACACAGAGGTCAGAAATGTACCAGTTGCCATTTTCCTGGAAAAGCTGCATTTGTATTTATTTTTTTGGCATTTTTATTTAACTGCCTTTGTAAATTCTGGGTTCCACGTGGTTTTACTGGATACTTCTGTACATCTTTGCTGTGTTTTTGTGAGGTTCAAGGGATTGTTTTTACTGCAGAGAGTCCATACTAGCCATGTAGGACCACAGGTTTATTTAGGTTTATGACCTAAAAACATTTGAGACCGGCAAATTTCTTCTTCTTCTCCACTGACGAGGCGAGACTAAATCAACACCTGAATGACATTTCAACACACAACTTTACAATGACAAATAAAGCAATTGCTTACTTACTCTACTCTACTGGCTTTTATTAGTAAAAAATAACAAAAAATAAAAAAGGAAAGAAAGTAGTGTAAAAAGTTGAACTCTTTTGTATTTGATCAGTTAATTCTTTGTTGAGTTTGTAATTTTTCCACGCTGGTCATTTCCCTCTAGCGTTTCATTTCTCACTTTTACATTGACATTCTTTTCTGCTTTTAGTTTGTCAGTGTCCTGTTGATATTTTTCCACATGTCTACCTTTTCATCTCTTCTTTCTTCTCTTGCATCAGTCTCTCCGTCTCTTTCTGAATGGCCGCCTCCTGGAGCATGTCGTTGGTGTAGCAGCTTCCTCCGTTCTCCTTCACCATGTGGTCGATCATCTCCATCAGCTTTTTCACCTGAGTGTGGTTCTCTTTATCCACATTATTAAAGACATGACACCGGTTTCCACAGTCGGAGATCAACTTCCTGAAGGAACTGTCATGGCTTTCTATGTAATCTTGAAGTGACATTTTATCATAGACCAAATGATCTCCATGAGTGAAAAGGATTATTGTGAATTTTTCTGCCCCTTTGCCAAACCATTTTTTAATTAATGTCAGTATCTGTTCCTCTTCGTGTGTGAATCGTCCGATTTGTAACACCAGCAGAAAGACGTGAGGTCCAGGAGCTAAAAGACTGATGCATTTTAACATTTCCTCAATAACTTCATCCTGTGACAGATTGGTATGAAACAGACCCGGAGTGTCAACAACAGCAACATGGCGTCCATCTATAGTTCTCTGGGCCTTCTGACAATATCGTGTTACTGACGTTGAACTTAACATGTCTTTAAACTCTTTTCGTCCCAGGATGGTGTTTCCTAACAAGCTCTTTCCACTGCCGGATTTTCCAATTAGAACAATCCTCAGACAATCAGAACTCAGGCCATCAGCACCTAGAAAACGACAGACAGCAAGTAAAAAAAAAAACTCTTGAGATTTAGAATCTAAAAACATCGTCAGTAGCAGCTGTCATACTTACGTATCACACTTTGTTTTTTCAAGTGGTTATTTTCCTTGTGCAGAGCGGAGATAATTTCTCTCTGGCCTTGTACCAGTGTCTCTGTCGTGTAGCTGGGAGGTTTGTTCTTGTCCCTTAAAGTCTCTACAGACTCCATCAGCTCAGAGACCTGCTGGAGTCTGTATCTGGTGTTGAATATCAGATGTCCTCCTCCACAGCTCTGACTCAGCTCCTGGATGTCTCTGTCTCTTTGAACAAAGTTAACCACAGCTGTAGTGGAGTCTGAGTCCACAGTGAACAGAATCATAGTGAAGGGATTGACTGCAGAGCTGAATGTGTCCTGGATGGTCTTTAGCTCTGCCTGGTCTTCGTCGGTGAGGGGACCCACCGGTAGAACCAGGATGAAGGCATGGACGCCCTCAGGACCACAGAGGGAGATGCAGCTGAGGCACTGCTGCATCACTTCCTCCAGAGGTTTTCCAGACAGAGCCGGCAGCTCCACCAGAGACACCCAGCGCCCACACACCTCTCCCTGGTGTTTGACACACTGCCCTGGGCTGGGAGCTGCAGCCTGACTTAACATGGACTGAACTACTGAGCTCTTCTCTGCTCCTCTGCTCCCACACAGGACCAGGTTCAGAGATGGCTTCAGGTTCAGAGATGGCTTCTTCACTTCAGTGAGACTGAGGAAAGACTGCTTGTTTTCTCGAACAATGGTTTCAATCTTCTCCATGAACTGACTGTGGTTTGGTTTGAACATGTTGTAGTGCCGTTGGTCACAGTCTTGTAGGAGCCTGTTCAGATGAACACTTGTTTCTGTCCAGGAGTGGCTGTACGAGGTGACCACCATGGAGTGTTTAAAAACATCAGGCCCAAACAGACTCAGGATCAAGTGGAGAGTTTCTCTGTTGTTCTCAGTCAATTCTGAAGGTTTCACCAACAGCAGCAGGACGTTGGGTCCTGGAGAACACAGAGACACACATCTCTTCATTTCTTCTCTCACAGCCTCCACAGACAGACTGAACAGGTCTCGGGTCGACACCACTCGGATTCCCTTTTGCCTCCACTCTCCATCTGCGACTTCACACTGGGCTGATGTTGGAACTGAGAAAGGCTTGAATTGTTTTGCCTTAATGATGAAGTTCCCAACATCCGATTTTTCATCACTTGCTCCAAGTAGAACTATCCTGAGCCCCGGCACTGTGGAAAATAGAGTTTAAGATGACTACATTCCAGTTCCTTTATGTAACTATACAGCACAGGCCTCTCTTCAATTCTTTTTTTTATTAGATTATACTTCTTAGTAAAACGTTTTAATACCATTTATGCCTTTTAGACAATTAGATGAACTTTTGGATTTGCTACATTTTAATGATTATATTAAGGTGTAAGTTGTAATAGCAATTATGATCTCATTGTTTTTTTGTGGATATCACTATGTCAGGGATTTTATACATGTGTCTTGGGTTGAAAATGGAACTTAACATTAAACTAACTTTTTTCTGCTGATAAACAAAGTTTTCTTTTTTTCCCGGAAGTCCCTGTCCTGACCCAGGCAATGTGTAGAGGAAACTAGCCTCTTTTTATCCACCCCACGATCAAATGAATATTCATCTCAGGACATGTCACAGATAAAGGCTAGGCCTTGAGATAGGACGTATACAGAGATACAACAAATGTGTTGGCGTCAGGGTATCATCTCGTCAATCTGATGTGTACAGATTACTGTATAAATATGCCACTAAGTGTGTTAGAGGGCAGAACACTCGCTGTGATGCTGTCTGTGTTCTCCCTGTGTTTAAGACAATAAATGACCACTTGATTCAGACTTCAACTCTCTTCTGCATGGTTTTTATGTTATTATATATACACATGTACACATAAATGGTTAAATGATATCTTGTGTAAGCCAAAGCTGAGAACTTATATTTTGATAAAAGATAATTTTGGCCCTGAGCCCTATGTGACCCTGAACCTGCCTAGAGGTCAGTGGTCAGTTTGTGCTCAGCTGAGGTCTGGAGACAGGTCAATTCCACTCAGTCCCAGAGGAGGAGCGGACATGTTGTTAGATGATATTGAAAACGAATTGCATTTTGTGTTTTATTGTCCTTTATATCATGATTTGAGAAGGTTATTATTTTGTAAACTGTCTGATGTTGCTGTACATTTGTTTTAATTATCAGATGAGGAAAGGCTTAAGTATTTGTTCAAGTATAAGCCATTTTATTTGTCTACGTTTCTGTTAAGCGCTTGGCTTCAACGTAAGAGGACACTCTTTGTTTAATGTTTTTCTGTTTTCTGCCTGCATTTCTGTGTCTTATAAGCCCATGCGGGCTGGGTATCTTTAAGGTGCAAGACACCAAAAAAGGAAATAAACTAAACTAAAACTATATACGAAATTCCATTACACTTACCAGAAACCTGTGCTGGGTTGAAGTTAGCAGGTAGAGTTTTTTGTTGATTTAGACGAGACTCTTCTTCAGCTCGTTCACAGGTCACATGTTCCCCATTGTTTTCCTTTACAATTTGACCCAGTCGTGTGAACAGTTCCAGAAGTTCCAGGTCTGTCTGTCTCAGGTATCTGTATCTGCATTGTTTAATAATGTCTCTTAACGGAGGATGTTGTTTATGAAAGTCTATAAATGAATCTGCAGCTCCGCCTTGAGGCGTCATAAGCAGCACCAGTGAGCGTTCGAAGGCCTGCTCGCTGAAGTTCTCCAGGACTGACTGTAGTCTGGTTTTGTGTTGTTCAGTGAAGTCCTCAGGCTGTAGAACCAGCAGGAACGCATGAGGACCAGGGGCACAGAGGCTCACACAGTCCTCCATCAGCGCAGACAGAGCGTCCTCAGACAGGTTTGGGTGCAGAAGGTCTGGAGTGTTGACCAGGACCATGTTCTTCCACCTGCTCGGCCCACTGACTCTCACACAGCAGTTTGAGCGTCTGAACACCTTGTGTCCCAGGAGGAAGTTCCCCATTGAACAGGTCCCAGAACAGCTGTTCCCCAGGAGAACCAGCCTCAGCTCTGACACTGCAAAGAGAAAGCTACCGTCACATAAGAATCACGGTGAACCCCAGCCTCGGATGTACCAACTTTACTTATTATTGATAAAGAAAAAAAATCCATGTGTTGTTGAAATGCCTGGTACATAAAATGAAATATTTGATGGTAAAAGATTCCAAAGATTTGTTGTTGTTGCTTCTTGTGCTTAAGATGCATTGAATCTACAATATAGGACTTTATAACAATATACATTTACAAAACAACAAACATACAACCTATTTTCTTTTTGCAAAAGAAAGCGTTCTAGATGTCTTAATTTTAGATGGGAACACTATGGGAGTGATTTATTTATTTATTTATTTTTTTGTAGAAATCTTCAAAGAGAAAATTGATAAATTAACCAAGGTTAAGCCCTTTCTCTCTCGGAATGACCTTGAGAAGGAGACTCAAGCTTTTATCAGTTCTCGGTTGGACTAATGCAACGCTCTCTACTCTGGCCTCCCATCAATCAATCAACGCTTTTCATACATTTCATGTAACACAAAGTGCTTTACAGATTTAAAAACATTCTCTCACACCCACCTCCTCCCATAAATACAAACACATTGTCGCATTCACACTCTCCCCACCCACCTTCCCAGAGACACACCACACACACTTAAGGTAAAACAATGGACGCAATGGACATAAGGCTGAGATATGGCTGGGTACAGATAAACCAGGTAAGGAAACACCATCCAAGGAGCCGTCTGCATCGGAAGCAGCACCTCGGCCGTAGCCCCAGGGCGCCAACACAGGGCGCCCGGAGGAGGCGCGGGAGAAACACCACACCTCCATCCAGACACCCACAGGACAGCAGCCCAGCAGCCACAGCCAATGACTGCTCCCGAGGCAGAGGGATCCTCCAGAGGAAACTGGGAGAGCATAAAAATTGTTTTAAATAAAAAGTAAAATTGAATAATAGGATCACTAAAATAAGACCGAGAGGTAAAATACATAAATACAAAATAAATATCAATAACAATTAAAGTTGTAAAGTTCTCTTACTGAGACAGTTGCAGTTTGTTACAAGGACAAAAATGCAGATGTTAAAACAAAAAGTTTAAGAGAAAATCGAAATCTTGAACTTAAAATCGGAAATCGAATCGAATGAGTGAATCGTTACATCCCTAATTGACAGTTCAAGGAGCCAATCCCAAGTTAGGTAAACCAGTTTGGACGTAAGCGTTACGTCTGCAGATCATCTTTAGTGTATCGGGTGTGGAGCGGACCTCGTTGTTGTGTCCGTGTGTGTAAATAAAAAAAAAACATAAGTATTGGTGAGAAATCAAGAGCACACCCACCTAACTTGGCTAGATACGGCTTCGACCCATTTTGTAGCATTTGTGCATGCTGTAGATTGTTTTAAGATAACATTATGGGCCGAGTTAGCCATCTGCTAACTATGCTAGGGCAACTATGCTTTTTACAATGAAGAAAATTGGCCCTCTGCCAAGCAAACTTGTCTACCCCGATGTTATAAATCTCTTGACCTCATCCTAAACCCTTTCAGTCAGGCATCATTTAGCACTTAAAATACAAGTATTCTTAATGTATTGTATAATGTAGCTGATTGCTGAAAGTATGTGATGTACTTCCTGTTGTGCCAATACTGTAGGATTATGTTCATGTAGAATGTCTTTATTGAGGAGCTCCAATATGGCAGACATCCATACAGAGCCTTTTTCTTATGGACTGAAGTATGTGTTTGTTTGTTTGTATACTTTATTGTCCCCTTAGGGAAATGTGTTCTCTGCATTTGATCCATCCTTCGATGCCACTGGGGCAATCCGAGCAGTGGGGACCCAATTCCATGATGTGGAGCCAGGTCAGAATATCCTGGATGGAGGATTCACCTATTGTACATGTTTTAAGTGGTAGGGAATACCAGAGTACCCGGAGGAAAAACCTACGCAGACATGGGGAGAACATGCAAACTCCACACAGAAAGGCCCCGTCCAGGTGGGAATCGAACCCGGGACCTTCTAGCTGTGAAGCGGAGGTGCTAACCGCTGCGCTACCGTGCCGCCCAATGAAAGTGCACTGAGCCTTTAACTACTCAAAGAATCACATCATCATTAAATAAAAGTAAATTATCATCGTCATTAAAAATAAAATAATCATATTTTATTGAGCTCCATAAACTTACTGGTTGGTGGAAGGAATTCATAGCTGCTGTTGCGTTCCCTGGGCCGATTTGTATCTCCCTCTGAAAAGCAGAGAGTGGTTAAGTTAAGTTCACACACGTATTTTGTAAAAACTAAATTGTGAGGGTTAGGAGTTTTGTAATGCATGAATTGTGTCTGATTTGTTGTGGATATGTTTGCAGCTGCATCTGTACTTTGAGCCCAAAGCAAATTTGCCCTGGAGGAACAATTCAATGTTTTGCCATCAGGACAAAGTCACAACAGTGTTGGCGACTAATTATGGGCGTTTTCACACAGGCTCTAGTTAGGTCAACATAAAGGGACTTTCGGTTAGATTCACACTGAACCTAAAGAGCTGCGGTTATATTCACACTGACCCTAAAGTGCCGAGGTTAGATTCACACTGACCCTAAAGTGCTGCGGTTATATTCACACTGACCCTAAAGTGCTGAGGTTAGATTCACACTGACCCTAAAGTGCCGTGGTTAGATTCACACTGACCCTAAAGTGCTAAGGTTAGATTCACACTGACCCTAAAGTGCCGTGGTTAGATTCACACTGACCCTAAAGTGCTAAGGTTAGATTCACACTGACCCTAAAGTGCTGAGGTTAGATTCACACTGACCCTAAAGTGCTGCGGTTAGATTCACACTGACCCTAAAGTGCTGAGGTTAGATTCACACTGACCCTAAAGTGCTGCGGTTAGATTCACACTGACCCTAAAGTGCCGAGGTTAGATTCACACTGACCCTAAAGTGCTGAGGTTAGATTCACACTGACCCTAAAGTGCTGCGGTTAGATTCACACTGACCCTAAAGTGCTGAGGTTAGATTCACACTGACCCTAAAGTGCTAAGGTTAGATTCACACTGACCCTAAAGTGCTGAGGTTAGATTCACACTGACCCTAAAGTGCTGCGGTTAGATTCACACTGACCCTAAAGTGCTGAGGTTAGATTCACACTGACCCTAAAGTGCTGCGGTTAGATTCACACTGACCCTAAAGTGCCGAGGTTAGATTCACACTGACCCTAAAGTGCTGAGGTTAGATTCACACTGACCCTAAAGTGCTGCGGTTAGATTCACACTGACCCTAAAGTGCTGAGGTTAGATTCACACTGACCCTAAAGTGCTGCGGTTAGATTCACACTGACCCTAAAGTGCTGAGGTTAGATTCACACTGACCCTAAAGTGCTGAGGTTGGATTCACACTGACCCTAAAGTGCTGAGGTTAGATTCACACTGACCCTAAAGTGCTGAGGTTAGATTCACACTGACCCTAAAGTGCTGAGGTTAGATTCACACTGACCCTAAAGTGCTGAGGTTAGATTCACACTGACCCTAAAGTGCTGAGGTTAGATTCACACTGACCCTAAAGTGCTAAGGTTAGATTCACACTGACCCTAAAGTGCTGAGGTTAGATTCACACTGACCCTAAAGTGCTAAGGTTAGATTCACACTGACCCTAAAGTGCTGCGGTTAGATTCACACTGACCCTAAAGTGCTGCGGTTAGATTCACACTGACCCTAAAGTGCTGCGGTTAGATTCACACTGACCCTAAAGTGCTGAGGTTAGATTCACACTGACCCTAAAGTGCTGAGGTTAGATTCACACTGACCCTAAAGTGCTGAGGTTAGATTCACACTGACCCTAAAGTGCTGAGGTTAGATTCACACTGACCCTAAAGTGCTGAGGTTAGATTCACACTGACCCTAAAGTGCTGCGGTTAGATTCACACTGACCCTAAAGTGCTGCGGTTAGAGTCACACTGACCCTAAAGTGCCGAGGTTAGATTCACACTGACCCTAAAGTGCCGCGGTTAGATTCACACTGACCCTAAAGTGCCGCGGTTAGATTCACACTGACCCTAAAGTGCCGCGGTTAGATTCACACTGACCCTAAAGTGCCGCGGTTAGATTCACACTGACCCTAAAGTGCTGCGGTTAGATTCACACTGACCCTAAAGTGCTGAGGTTAGATTCACACTGACCCTACAGTGCTGAGGTTAGATTCACACTGACCCTAAAGTGCTGCGGTTAGATTCACACTGACCCTAAAGTGCTGCGGTTAGATTCACACTGACCCTAAAGTGCTGCGGTTAGATTCACACTGACCCTAAAGTGCTGAGGTTAGATTCACACTGACCCTAAAGTGCTGAGGTTAGATTCACACTGACCCTAAAGTGCTGCGGTTAGATTCACACTGACCCTAAAGTGCCGAGGTTAGATTCACACTGACCCTAAAGTAGGGCTGAACGATTAATTGCATTTGCAATTTTATCGCGATATTACACAACGCGATTTCGTAATCGCAGGGCACGCGATTTGGGAAGTAAATAGAGCAACGAGATATGGCAGCAAAGTCCGCTCCGCCGCGTGCTTTTGTTTACGTCTCAGTCTAGTTAAGGTGCGCGGTAGATTGTGGATGTACAGTGAAAATATCAGCTTTTATCATGCAGCCACCGCGAAGGAATATTGCTTTTCTCCGTTAGCATTGCGTTAGCCGCAGCGCTAATCACGCCATTCCGTCGCCGCTACTACACGCTCTGACGATCACAGAAACTCCCTCACCTCCGGAGTCTACGCCTCTGCCTCCACAGACATATATAGGTGAGTCTGTGCTGATTGTAAAAAGTAAAGAGTCGTTTGTGGCTCAGTTTAGGAGGCTTATGTTTGGGAATGTTGTGGATAAAGAACTTATCTCAAAAGCATAATGACGTTTCATGACCATTAAGTATCCGCGGAGGCGATGTGCCATGTGCCTTTATTTACCTTTGCGTCTACCGCATATCCGCTCCGTAGGTCGTACAGACGCTAGATATAAACACTAAACTGCAGTATGAAAAGGGTTGGTAACTAGGATCCGAGGCAGGAGTCCGTGTCAGGTCTTATTTTGCTGAGGAAATGTGCTGTTTAAGCTGAAATGTCACTAAATGGCTGCGAGTCAAAGAGACGTGTCTGTGTCTGGCACCTCATGTCCCGTCTCCTTGTGTCGGTGTTCTTTTCTTTCTTCATATTGTCCAAAGTTACATCCCAAAACCAACATGCTGCTCTTAATTCCACTGTGATTTGGCGTGTGCTCCATCTGGCCTCTCCGTGTCCTTCAATAACGCGCATCTGAAGCAACCACGAGTCGCAACTCAGACTGGGATTTGATTGGCCGAAATAATAAAGTACTATTTAATAAATTAAATAGCTTATTTTGTATTAATTGGGAGTTTGATTTCCTAAAACTTTTCCAACTAGTTAAAGCAGACGTTTGTTCTTACTTTCCTGCACTTTAGTCCGGGTGATGTTACTGACTGGATCAGTGAGTTATTTTTTTTTAATATCTATATAATTTAGCATTTATTTATAGACTGTACTGTTAAGTTCAGACAGTTTAAGAAGTGCAGTCCACACACATTTTGAATAGGTCAAGCAACAATTTTGTTGCAATTTTCACTTCAAATATTGTTTATTATGAAACAGGCTGATTTATTGCTTGTGTTAGGTGAAAAATACATGAGAAGAGGACCTTGCAACAATAATCGCATATTTAATCGCAATCGCAATATTGAAGAAAAAAAATCGCAATTAGATTATTTCTCAAAATCGTTCAGCCCTACCCTAAAGTGCCGCGGTTAGATTCACACTGAACCTAAAGTGCTGAGGTTAGATTCACACTGACCCTAAAGTGCTGCGGTTAGATTCACACTGACCCTAAAGTGCTGAGGTTAGATTCACACTGACCCTAAAGTGCTGAGGTTAGATTCACACTGACCCTAAAGTGCAGAGGTTAGATTCACACTGACCCTAAAGTGCCGAGGTTAGATTCACACTGACCCTAAAGTGCCGCGGTTAGATTCACACGGACCCTAAAGTGCTGAGGTTAGATTCACACTGACCCTAAAGTGCTGAGGTTAGATTCACACTGACCCTAAAGTGCTGCGGTTAGATTCACACTGACCCTAAAGTGCTGAGGTTAGATTCACACTGACCCTAAAGTGCCGAGGTTAGATTCACACTGACCCTAAAGTGCCGAGGTTAGATTCACACTGACCCTAAAGTGCTGCGGTTAGATTTACACTGACCCTAAAGTGCCGAGGTTAGATTCACACTGACCCTAAAGTGCCGAGGTTAGATTCACACTGACCCTAAAGTGCTGAGGTTAGATTCACACTGACCCTAAAGTGCTGAGGTTAGATTCACACTGACCCTAAAGTGCTGAGGTTAGATTCACACTGACCCTAAAGTGCCGAGGTTAGATTCACACTGACCCTAAAGTGCTGAGGTTAGATTCACACTGACCCTAAAGTGCTGAGGTTAGATTCACACTGACCCTAAAGTGCCGAGGTTAGATTCACACTGACCCTAAAGTGCCGAGGTTAGATTCACACTGACCCTAAAGTGCTGAGGTTAGATTCACACTGACCCTAAAGAGCCGCGGTTAGATTCACACTGACCCTAAAGTGCTGAGGTTAGATTCACACTGACCCTAAAGTGCCGAGGTTAGATTCACACTGACCCTAAAGTGCTGAGGTTAGATTCACACTGACCCTAAAGTGCTGAGGTTAGATTCACACTGACCCTAAAGTGCCGAGGTTAGATTCACACTGACCCTAAAGTGCCGAGGTTAGATTCACACTGACCCTAAAGTGCCGAGGTTAGATTCACACT
The DNA here is from genome assembly GCA_021464625.1 of Proterorhinus semilunaris. Taxonomy (NCBI): domain Eukaryota; kingdom Metazoa; phylum Chordata; class Actinopteri; order Gobiiformes; family Gobiidae; genus Proterorhinus; species Proterorhinus semilunaris. Next base: position 39,206,270 of record CM038345.1, on the reverse strand, counting down.
GACCCTAAAGTGCTGAGGTTAGATTCACACTGACCCTAAAGTGCTGAGGTTAGATTCACACTGACCCTAAAGTGCTGAGGTTAGATTCACACTGACCCTAAAGTGCAGAGGTTAGATTCACACTGACCCTAAAGTGCCGAGGTTAGATTCACACTGACCCTAAAGTGCCGCGGTTAGATTCACACGGACCCTAAAGTGCCGAGGTTAGATTCACACTGACCCTAAAGTGCCGAGGTTAGATTCACACTGACCCTAAAGTGCCGAGGTTAGATTCACACTGACCCTAAAGTGCCGAGGTTAGATTCACACTGACCCTAAAGTGCCGAGGTTAGATTCACACTGACCCTAAAGTGCCGAGGTTAGATTCACACTGACCCTAAAGTGCCGAGGTTAGATTCACACTGACCCTAAAGTGCTGAAGTTAGATTCACACTGACCCTAAAGTGCTGCGGTTAGATTCACACTGACCCTAAAGTGCTGAGGTTAGATTCACACTGACCCTAAAGTGCTGAGGTTAGATTCACACTGACCCTAAAGTGCCGAGGTTAGATTCACACTGACCCTAAAGTGCTGCGGTTAGATTTACACTGACCCTTAAGTGCCGAGGTTAGATTTACACTGACCCTAAAGTGCCGAGGTTAGATTCACACTGACCCTAAAGTGCTGAGGTTAGATTCACACTGACCCTAAAGTGCTGAGGTTAGATTCACACTGACCCTAAAGTGCTGAGGTTAGATTCACACTGACCCTAAAGTGCCGAGGTTAGATTCACACTGACCCTAAAGTGCTGAGGTTAGATTCACACTGACCCTAAAGTGCTGAGGTTAGATTCACACTGACCCTAAAGTGCCGAGGTTAGATTCACACTGACCCTAAAGTGCCGAGGTTAGATTCACACTGACCCTAAAGTGCCGAGGTTAGATTCACACTGACCCTAAAGTGCTGAGGTTAGATTCACACTGACCCTAAAGAGCCGCGGTTAGATTCACACTGACCCTAAAGTGCTGAGGTTAGATTCACACTGACCCTAAAGTGCCGAGGTTAGATTCACACTGATCCTAAAGTCCCGCTCTCGGGCCCAAAGTCCCTTAAATTCGACCTGTGTGAAAACACCCTTAGTACATGTAAAATACTCATTTTGTGTAACTGTATTCTGGTAAAATTACACTTTCATTTGAGAGTATGACGAATACAGTTACTTTCCAAATATCAAGGGAAAACATCCCAGTATCAATCATTATGCTCCATATTGCACAACATTACAGAACTTTTTAATGTTGACCTGATTTTCCTCCTAAAATAAAATGAAGATTTAAAACGCCTTATGGCACAGTTCATACAAACACTGCACAGGTGTCACATGATGCTGTATCTGCTGTCTTCATTTTTGTAATATACACATATTTATACATAAATATAATGACAATCAATGTCAGTATTCTAAAAGTATTCAAAGTATTCAGAATACAGTACTCTGATTAGACAAAGTAATTAAATACATCCAGTGTTTCCCCTACCATTATACTGGCAGGGCGGGCCGCCCCGCCATCAGCGCCCCGCCCCCGCCCTCTCAGGACGATACCCTTTTATTATACAGTGCTAATCACCGATCGATGAAAAGAGCGTCTTTACCATATCTGCTCCTTAAATGAGTTCAATCCAGTCCGAGTCCGCGGTTTTTATGGATCCAGTCCGCGTTTTGCGCTCAGTGACCCAGGCCATGCGGTCGTGTTTATTTGGGGCAGAGACAGGAGCTGCCGCTACAGAGCGAGAGCGACTAGATGACAATAAAATGAACATTAAATCCCTTTGGCACTTTGAAAATAAGAAAATCCAACCCAAGCTAAATGCAACAGTTGAGTTTAGCCCAAACGGTTTAGGTGAAGCTGTTCTTCTGTTTCACATTAAGGCACTGAAATGAGCTCTGTTGGATTTTGTAGAAAGTCCTGAACTTAGCCTTAAATGCTGATTTTTGCTCCTCTCGTTTTACTTAAACTGAATTATGTCTCATTTAGGAATTCAAACCATAAATTGTTCCAAATAATAACATTTGCTAAAACCAATTTATTTTACCCGGCAGCGCGCGCGACGCGTGTACGTGTAACAATACCCCCCCCCCCCCCCCCCCCCCTGCCAAACCAGTAAACCCAGGGGAAACACCACATCACAACATACACTTTAAGGCAAGTATTCAGTATTCAGTAACTAAATGCAGAGGTGATAGTCGCCAAAATATTTACTCAAGGAAATAGGTACAAGTAGCAAGTAGTGGCCCAAATAATTACTCAAGAGTAAAAAAGTACTTTTACTTGATGAGTACTGTGAGTAACAAGTGATTTCTTTTTCATGATGCCATAAATTGTGTGAAACAAAACATCCAATCCTGTGGAATCCGTGATATTTACAAAGAAAATTCCAAGAAAATACAGAAAAACTAAATCATTCTAAAGAACAAGGAGCATGAGAGGAACTACATCTGTTTTAGCAAAATGAAGCTTAAATATTTACACAGTGGAAAACAATTCTTTCTACTTAATTTTCATTTTACTCAAGTAGAAGTAAAAAGTACTGTATGATAAAACTACACTAAGAAGTACAATTACTTCAAAGTTACTCAAGTACATGTAGTAACTTTTTGCAATAATTGTACTTTTGCAAGTCGTTTTCTCATACAGTAATTTTTACTTCTACTAGAGTAAAATTATAATGAATTATCTGTTTCTTACTTGAGTAAAGAAAAAGTAACTGGTGCCCAGTGTTGGGAGAATACTTTGAAATTGTATTAAGTTACCGAATACTTGCCTTAAAATGTATTTTGTAACGTAGTCCGTTACTTTGTCTAATCAGAGTACTGTATTCTGAATACTTTGAATACTTTTAAAATACTTTCACACTGATTGTGTCATTATACTTGTATATAAATAAGTGTATAATTGCAAAAATGAAGACTACGATTGTACTCAATTACCAATAATAATGAACTCTTTAACTCACTTGGAGCAGCAGATACTGCATCATGTGACACGTGTGCGGTGTTTAAATCTTTATTTTATTTTAGGAGGAAAAACAGGTCGACATCACAAGTTCTTTCTTAATAATGTTGTGCAATATGGAGCTAATATTTAATGATTGATACTGGGATGTTTTCCCTTGATATTTGGAAAGTAACTGAAATCGTCATACTCTCAAATGAATGTGTAACTTTACCAGATTACAGTTACTCAAAATGAGTATTCTAAATAAGTGTATTTAGTTACTCCCCAACACTGCTGGTGCCACTGTGACTAAACACTTAGTGACAAAGCTTTAAAAAAAAAAAAGTATTTGTTTTGCTCCTTAATCATTCATAATCATTTCTATGACGTATTCTTTTCACATTATTCCATGTTCTGTTTCTCATAATTTATGTCACGACTGAAACATGAATCAGACGTTTACACTTGGTTACTCATAATACTCAAGTAACTTTTAAAGTACCGTTACTCGAGTAAATATTTTCGGCTGCTCCACCCACTTCTGTTATACAGTCACTGACATTGTTTTCCAATATGTCCATTCTGAGCATCATATCTGTAGTTTCTTTATAATCAGCTGAATATTGTGAAACTCAATTCATAAAAGAGGAATAATGAAAAACTCACCGCCTAAAAATGCAAAAACAAGCAACACAAAATAAAGACTCACGTTACGTGCTGCGACACTTTCGTTTTGTCTGGTTTGTTTGGTTTGTTTGGTTTAAAACTACTCTTTGGTGAGTCTCTTACCGTTTGCTGCCATTCTTCCGCCTGTCCCTCTGTAGTTTCTGCTTTTTTTGAGACGTGAAATCACCGAGCTGTTTCTGTTCAGGGGAAAAGTCCTGATCCGGCCCAGTCACAATGCGGAAGAGCAGAGTTCACCTGACGTAAGTGACGCACGGGCGCCCTCTGCTGGCACAGCTGCGGATTATAAAGCGTGGGTCATTTCCTGCGTCTTTCTGCATTCGATTCTTCTGACGTTTCCACTGATTCGCTGAACTGTGAGGTGGAGGGCCAAGGAGAGACAGACTTGAGGAATAAAACTTAGATCAGACAAAGACGAGCACTGGAACTGGACTGATTCGTTTGATATTTTAACACAAACACACACATAGACACAGAAAAATACTGTGGGGGAAATGACCTCTTGACCTCTCAAATATTAGGCCAATGAAAGTAATAGTTGCTCAGTCGAAAGTACGTAAATAAGTATTCCAAGTACAAATCAGTGTCCCCACCTGAACCAAGCACATTGTTATGGTCACGTTGTCGCTGTTTAATTGTGTTACTGTTGTTTTCCCGGCACAATTTTGTTGAATTTTTTGATGAATGTATTTATTATTTTCCGATGATTATTTTTGGCTCTTCACCGTGTACGTGCTATGGAGCAAAATCGGTCACTTTTTTGTCGCTCTCTCTTTAATCATGTTTTTGACGTTTGTTTATTGTGTTTTTAACGCTCTTTTTGTTGTTGTTTTCCTCCTCGTTTATGTCGCTGTTTTGGCGCTTTTTTTTTTTTAAAGAAGCTATTAGATTTGGGTAAAGCCAAACTTGAGAAAAAGTGCTGGGTTAAGAGTGAACTTTTCCTATGAAAATGGTGCCTAAATTCCCTCCCCCATAAAGCAGAGAAAAACCACGCTTGTCATGAATCATTATTGACAATATGTCAGCACAGCGCCACCTTCTGTTCCAAAGTGTGCATTACAAGGCTTAAAATGGGAGTCGACTTTCACATTTGACTTTGGAGCCTTTATAGCAATGTAGTGGAGTAGAAATACTGCTGTCCAGGCTCAGTGTAAAATAAAGTGCTATTCTGTTCATAAATGAAAAAAAAAAAAAAATCCAACATCGAACTTCAGATAAATAAATAAATACTCACAGTTTCCTCATTCGTGCAGGTGTAGAAACTCCTCCAGGTCATGAGTGAAAATATTCAATATTCAAGCTTTTTTACCATAATGTTTGGTGTAGTATCTGAACGAGCTGAATGACCGTAGTCTGGTAAAGAGAATCCAGAAGCACATCAGAACTGGAGGTCGAGTCTCATTTACGTCTATTAAAGACAATAGTCGCATGTTAATAGCCAACTCAGAACAGAAGGCTGAGGTTCTCTGGGTCATTATGGGTGTTGCAATTAACTGGTTTCACTTGGCAAATGTATATGAAGCCATGAGTAAACGGTATGTCCACTCATAAATATTAAGGCGCCATGACTCACTAAAGCATTCCTGTACAAGCACCAATTGTATTGGTGGAATTGCAGCACTAAAATCATTTAGTATATCATATAAAGCATGCCGTAGTAGTAAGACTAGCAAAGTCTGCCCTTGATTGGTGGGGGCCCCAAGCTTCACACATATTGGAGCACTGTGTGGGTCGACCCGAGACTGCTCTAGTTTCAACTGTGTTTTTCCCCATTAGTTTAGTCCACATTCTAGCTCCATCATCTGGGTAACAACGATCAGCTGTGATTCGTCTCCTGGCCATGCCAAGCCCAGCTCCTGAACAGCTAAAGTGATGCATTTATTGCTATGTTCACCGGTCAAACAATTTTAATAAATAAAATGCAAATCCCATACTGCCACATCACAGCCTTCGGAGTTTGGAGCATAAGAAGCCCAGGTAACACAAAAATCCTCCCTGTGACCTAAAACTCATGGTAAAACGTGGTACAGATTTGGTCTGTCTTTTGGGAATTCGGGAAAGTAGGCCCAACCGATATAAATGTTGATTTCTCCGGAACTGGAACCCTACCACAACTTCCTAGGCCTCAAGGTAGCAAAGAAATAACGCAGTGAAAATCAGTTACAAGTTTGTACACCTATTTTATATATTTTTTCGGAACCATAAGATACTTACCGATTTTTGTATTAGAATTAACAGATTTTTGTTTTTCAAACTGATACCTACTAAACATGAATATACAGCACCCTATGCTGTCAGAGACTGACACTGACACATTTAGAAGCATCATACACGGGATTATAGATCAGACATTTTATATTATCAGCGGTGCATATAGGCAAGACAACTTTATTTATACCGCGCATTTCGTACACAAGGCAACTCAATGCGCCTTACAAAAGAAGATGATGCGAAATTACAATCAGGTCACGTGCAGATTTTTTTCTTGGGGAGGGGAAGGATGACCGGCCATTGACCGGGGGGCGGGGCTGAAGAAACGTGCTGAGGCAGACGCAGAGAAACCTGCCAGTTGATCTTGATAAATGTGTCTTCTCCTCCCTCCTCAGCCTGACCGGCTGTAACCTCTCCCGTCACATCTGTGCTCCTCTGGCCTCGGTGCTCAGCTCCTCCAGTCTGACTGATCTGGACCTCGGTCACAACTACCTTCAGGACTCGGGAGTGGAGCTGCTGTGTGAAGGACTGAAGAGCGCCCCCTGCAGACTGCATACTCTCAGGTTGGATCCGAAATCAGTAAATTGGTCTTACGCCAAACCGATGTGTGTCAGCGTCCGCCATGATAAGAAGCCTCCGAATAGTGCAGTCAGTTAGGAACAGTGTTGGGAGTAACCAGTTATTATTGTGATAACGAGCACGGTAACTAGTTACTTTGTCAAAATCATTAACACGTTTATCGTTACTGTGATTTAAATAGGTTCATTACGCCCGCCTGCCCAAGTAGACTACTGTACACCAGTGGCGGGCCGTGGGGTTACAGTCAGGGCCTTCAGTAGCAACCTGGGTTCACGCAGTCAAACGCATAGAAACTTATCGACAATATGCGTATGGATAAAACTGCCTTTTTTTTACCTTTTTTTTTTTTTACAAAAAATAAATAAAAATTGCACTCGGGTGCGTCTGGTGTGTTCTTGGACTTCATGATGCTGTCTGCTCCACAATAGTCTCTTAACAGACCTCTGAGACCATCACAGAGCAGCTGTATTTGAACTGACATTAAATTACACACAGGTAGACTCTATTTAGTTATTACGTCAACATGTGATCATTCAGAAATCATTATCCAACTTCTGAAGGCAATTGGTTGCACTAAAAGGAAAGGGGGGCCAGTACTTATGCACATCCCACTTTTCAGTTTTTTATTTATAAAAAACATTTCAAAATCACGTATGAATTTCATTTCACTACACGATTGTGTGTCACTTAGTGTGTGTCTTTCACATAACATTTCAATAAATATATTTATGTTTGTACACTGTCCCTGTTCAAATAAATAAATATCCCCTCCTGGAGCTTCCACCTTAACGTGGTAGAGGGGTTTGAGCGCCCAAATGATCCTGGAGTTCTGTTGTCGGGGCTTCGTAGCAGGGCAGGGCGATATGGCCTAAAATATATATCACGATATAAAAAATAAATTAAACGATAAATAAAACGATAACGATATATTTGACGATATCATTGACAATGGACAAATTGTACTTCAAAATCCCAGCCTTACGCCTAAGCCTTTTTTTTAATGGAATACTAATTTCCTCGCAAATATGATCTACTCAAGCATCCTTAATCTCATTTGACTCTTTAAGCACCTGTCCCCGTGTTCTACAGTCAGTGTTTATGCTGCTCTGATAGAGCTGAGCGTAACATGAATTATATCGTGTCCACAATGATAAAAAAAATTACAACGATATCAAATAATCATATTGCAATAACAATATGCGATACGATATGGCCCACCCCTACTTCGTAGGTCTCTGGTAGGGTCTCCCAGGGCAAACAGGTCCTAGGTTACGGGTCAGACAAAGAGCGGTTCAGAAGCCCCTTATGAGAGACCAACAGGCCCGGTTAGAACCATGAGGCCGTCCTTCTGTGGACCCACCACCTGCAGGGGGCGCCATAGAGGCTGGTGCAGCTCCAACAGCTGCCCCCACGACCCGGCAACGGACAAGTGGAAGAAGATGGATGGATGGATAGATATTTATGTTTATGGTCCATAGCATGGCAAAATGTTAAAAAGTTAAAGGGTGCATTTTTTATTTATTTGGTCGGGACAGTGCGTGTTAATGAACATACATGGGTCTCATGCATGTAAACAAGCCACACCGGATTGTAGCCTTGGGCTAATTTCCATCCGTCGTCCCCCATGCACACTCTCAAACACACTCTCATTCATCCTGGCCTATTGTTCATGTTTTTAGTGGTAGGGGAAACCGGAGTACCCAGAGGAAACCTACGCAGACACGGGGAGAACATGCAAACAAAGGGGGCGGATACTTTTGCAAGCCACTGTATGTATAACATAGAAACCAATGGGAGTTTACACAACTTAAAGCCTGGCCCCAAAACGTTTTTTTTTTTTTTTTCTATTATTCCTGTGTCTCTGAGGAGAGAGTCATATTTCTAACTACGCTGTTTTTTGTCATCTGGAATTTAGAAGTTTAGAAGCTCCGGTTTTCCCACCTTTATACCTGTTTTGTTGGATAATTTCACTCACCTCATGGCCTCATTACCATGAATGGGGTAGAATGGTGATAATGTATCTCTATCTATCGTCCCACTGTACTTGTGCCCCTCTGGGACAGTCCAATGACTGTCTCCTCTCTCCTCAGGATGTCCTGCTGTGGTCTGACCTCCCGTTGCTGTGCTCCTCTGGCCTCAGTCCTCAGCTCCTCCAGTCTGACTCTTCTGGACCTCAGTAACAATGACCTCCAGGACTCAGGAGTGGAGCTGCTGTGTGAGGGACTGAAGAGCGCCCCCTGCAGACTGCACACTCTCAGGTGAGACACTCCCTGGCACTTTAGGTTCCCACAAAATGTATTGACTGCCTGCATCCACTGATTCCTCCCCACCTGCCACCCCTCCCAAGCCCCTCCCTCTTAGAACCCCCTGCTCTCCACCACAGAAAATTGTCCCGGTTATCACCAGGCCTCGCCCCTAGAGTCATTCAACCACCCCGTTTTCTACCGAACTCACATCTGATTTGAACTGTAATTCATATTATAACGGACTTGGATCTTAAACAATTACCAAAAGTCCCATTACCACAAAACCATTCAGTTACTCATCCTTCAGTCACCGTGAATATGGCACTTTTTAATGTCCGCTCTCTGAACAAGACTTTTATTATGAACGACCTGATTTTAGACCATAAACTTGTCTATTTTTAACAGAAACTTGGCTGGGTGCAGATGCTGCAGTTGTTCTCAAGGAGGTCTCACCACCTAATTTTAACTTCACTTATTCTACGAGGAGTGCTCTTGTAAATTCTACAACCCTTGCTACCAAGCCGATTTTATTTGATGATTTTACCAGCTTTGAAAACAGTGCAATTGTTTTTAGCAGCCCGGAAATGTGTCACAATTTATAGACCTCCAAAAAAATGGTCACTTTTTATTCATGAGTTTTCAGAGTTTTTATCGATTATACACAACTCCTATGAGCGAATAATTTTAGCCGGTGATTTTAATTTGCATGTAGATAATATTTTAGATCCTCTTTCAAATGAATTTTTAAACATTCTTAATTATATGGCTTTTACTCAGCATGTCACACACCCTGGACCTGGTCGTCACGTATGGCCTGTCCACTGGTGTGTCCTCTGTCGTTGACTTGTCTCTGTCTCTGACCACTACTGCGTGTTTTTTAAAATCACCGCTTCTATCCAGCGTGAGACCTCCTTGAGAACTGGAAACGTCATCTAAGCCCTGAAGTGGCTGCAAGTTTTATTGACGTTTTAGACAAAGGCAAGGCAAGGCAAGGCAACTTTATTTATACCGCGCATTTCGTACACAAGGCAACTCAATGCGCCTTACAAAAGAAAAAATGCGAAATTACAATCAGGTGAAGTTAAGGCAAAGCACATATATAGACACATCAAGACATGGGAAATACACAGCACACGAGGTCACGTGCGGAATTTTTTCTTGGGGAGGGGAAGGACGACCGGCCATTGACCGGGGGGGCGGGGCTGAAGAAACGTGTTGAGGCAGATGCAGAACGACGGGGGTGTGGTTAGGGAGGGGCTATGTGTGTGCGGTTGTTTACAGTCTGAAAGTCAGTGTTATGCAAAATATGACCCAGAGAGCTCAGTCCTTGTCAGGTTTAGCTCCATGGCTTGGCCTTGAAGGGAAGTGTTGACAGTGTAGGAGAGATGAGAGGTCCAGCTGCTTCAAACCTCCTCTCAGGAGGACGAGAATTATTCCAGTAACAGTTTATACATTTATAATGAATTAGCTTTTTTCTTGGTCTCAGCTTTAGTTCAGTTTTTCAGAGCAGGTAGTTCCCTTCAACGTTCATCCCTTTTCATCCCAGAAATATAGTCCATCTATTGTCCGTCTCCACAGCGAGCTGCCAGGTCGTACATAACAGTCCACGTTGTGTGTTACTTTCCGGTGTAATTCCATCACTCGGTCACTTCCTGCTCCAAAGTGCTTGTTAATTTCAATGGACAGCAGCGTGGTCCGATTGAAAACTGCTGTCTTTCCAAATTTCCGATAATCCAGGGCAGTCCATCCAATAAGCAGGTACCCTGTTATCAAGAGTCCAAATAAGTAAATATCTTTGATGTCTCCGACCGACAGGACCGCGAGGCAAACGACATCCATCGCAATCCGAGCTGTGAAAATCCAGTCAGGGAAGACGACCTCCTCCGTGGCCTCACTTTGTGAAAAAAACTTATCAATTGCGATGAGATTCCAGTTAATCAATTCCATAGTTTAGCGGTTCGGGAGGACAGCGAGCAGGTGGTCCAAGAGGAAAAATAAAAGTCAGACAAGACACTCGCAGAGGCAGTAAAAAAGCACGAAAGCAGGAGAAGTGAGAAGACACGTCCCCACTCGATAGAGACAGGAAGAAGAGCACCCTCCCTTGGTTTTACCTGCACCCTGTGATTTTATTGTTGATGATTTTAACAGTAGGCTTCAATCCGCCCTTGACCTGGTTGCGTCTCTAAAACTAAAACATAAGATAAACCCACGCCTCCGTGGAGAAATGAGGAACTCAAAAAACAAACAAGAAATTGCAGGGTGCTGGAAAGAAAATGGAGGAAAAATAAAATGACAATAAATTACAAAATCTACTCCGAACAGTTGAAAACATACAATAAAGCCGTTAGAAACTCAAGAACTTCATACTTCACCAAAATCATATCGGACAATAAAAATAATACAAAAGTTCTTTTTTCAACCATTGACAACCTTCTTCATCATAATCCCAAAGCTTTCCGTGAAACTCCCTCAGATTCCCTTTGTGAGGCGTTTGCAGACCAGGGGAAAGATAGACACTATCAGATGTAATATTTTATCTACTCAAAATAACACTGTTCTAAATACATCTGGTTTTCTACTTGTTCCAGAGGAAACACTGCACAGTTTTGTCCAGGTTAATGCTGATATAACCTGGTAGAGATGATAAAGTTTTCTCCTCAGTGAGGCCCACCACATGTCCTTTAGACCCGGTCCCAAACCCGTTTTTAAAAACATTGTATGGATCCTTTAAAGACGAACTTTTACACATGCTGAATTGCTCTCTTCAGACGGGGGTCTTCCCTGCTGCCTTTAAGGGGGCGGTGGTGAGGCCCCTGCTGAAGAAGACCAATTTAGATTTGAATGATTTTAACAATTTTAGACCTGTTTTAAGCAACAAAAAAAATAATGATTTTATTACTGCACATGACGTCCTTGAGAAATTCCAGTCTGGCTTTAGGGTAAACCACAGCACCGAGACAGCCCTTTTAAAGATCTTAAATGATCTTAGATTAAATGATGACTCACAGAAGGTCACAGTGTTGGTTCTACTGGATCTGAGCGCTGCCTTTGATACAGTCGACCATACATGTACTACCATACATGGGCGGCACGGTAGCACAGTGGTTAGCGCTCGTGCTTCACAACTAGAAGGTCCGGGGTTCGATTCCCACCTGGACGGGGCCTTTCTGTGTGGAGTTTGCATGTTCTCCCCATGTCTGCGTAGGTTTCCTCCGGTTTCCCCTACCACTAAAAACATGTACAATAGGCCAGGATGTATGACAGTGTGCTTGAGAGTGCGCATGGGGGACGACGGACGCAAATTAGGGCTGAACGATTAATTGCATTTGCAATTTTATCGCGATATTACACAACGCGATTTCGTAATCGCAGGGCACGCGATTTGGGAAGTAAATGGAGCAGCGAGATATGGCGGCAAAGTCCGCTCCGCCGCGTGCTTTTGTTTACGTCTCAGTCTAGTCTGCTGAGGAAATGTGCTGTTTAAGCTGAAATGTCACTAAATGGCTGCGAGTCAAAGATACGTGTCTGTGTTTGGCCTCACGTCTCCTTGTGTCAGTGTTCTTTTCTTTCTTCATATTGTCCAAAGTCCCAAAACCAAAATGCTGCTCCTAATTCCACTGTGTTTTGGCGTGTGCTCCATCTGGCCTCTCCGTGTCCATCAATAACACGCATCTGAAGCAATACGAGTCGCAGCTCAGACCGGGATTTGATTGGCCGAAATAATAAAGTACTATTTAATAAATTAAATAGCTTATTTTGTATTAATTGGGAGTTTGATTTCCTAAAACCTTTCCAACTAGTTAAAGCAGATGTTTGTTCTTACTTTCCTGCACTTTAGTCTGGGTGATGTTACTGACTGATCAATGAGTTCTTTTTTTTTTTATATAGTATAATTTAGCATTTATTTATAGACTGTACTGTTAAGTTCAGACAGTTTAAAAAATGCAGTCCACACAAATTTTGAATAGGTCAAGCAACAATTTTGTTGCAATTTTCACTTCAAATATTGTTTATTATGAAACAGGCTGATTTATTGCTTGTGTTAGGTGAAAAATACATGAGAAGAGGACCTTGCAACAATAATCGTATATTTAATTGCAATCGCAATATTGAAGAAAAAAAATCGCAATTAGATTATTTCTCAAAATCGTTCAGCCCTAACGCAAATTAGCCCAAGGCTACAATCCGGTGTGGCTTGTTTACATGCATGAGACCCATGTATGTTCATTAACATGCACTGTCCCGACCAAAATAAACCAATAGATAAAATAAATACTATTCTTTTAACTCGTTTAAAACACATCGGCCTCTCTGGTGCTGTCCACAAATGGTTTACATCCTACCTCACAGACAGGACATTCATGGTAAGTGTGGATACCTGCTCCTCCAAGGTCCATAACATTACATGTGGTGTGCCCCAGGGTTCGATTTTAGGCCCAGCGCTTTTTAACCTGTATATGCTCCCTCTTGGTGATGTCATCAGGAGACATGGAGTCAACTTTCATAGTTACGCTGATGATACACAGTTGTACATCTCCATGTCTCCTGATGACACCAGGCCAATGGATGCACTTTTTAACTGCATTTTAGATATTAAATCCTGGATGGCAGAAAACTTTCTCCAGCTTAACCAGGACAAAACTGAAGTTTTAGTCATCGGTCCTGAGGCCCAGAGAGAGAAACTTTTACCCAAACTACAGTCATTGTCTTTTAATCCTTCCTCACAGGTGAAGAACCTGGGTGTGATTTTTGACTCTGAGCTGACTTTAATTCCACACATTAAGAATATCACAAAGATAGGTTTTTACATCTAAAGAACATAGCCCCGCCCCATTCTCTCTCGGGCCAACACGGAGACGCTAATGCATGCTTTTATCACCAGTCGTATTGACTACTGTAATGCCCTGCTTTCTGGTCTTCCCAAAAAGAGAATCTCAGGTTTACAACTTTTACAAAATTCAGCAGCTCGTGTCCTGACGAAGACCAGGAGGCGGGACCACATTACACCGGTTTTAGAGTCGCTGCATTGGCTCCCCGTGTGGATCGAGGATCGATTTTAAAGTTCTTTTAAGGGTTTTTAAATGTCTTAATGGTCTTGGTCCTTCTTATCTTTCAGAACTGCTTTGACCTTATGAACCTTCACGGCCCCTTCGCTCCTCTGGCAGGGGTCTCCTAGTTATTCCTAAAGTCAACAGAAAGACTCACGGCGAGGCGTCTTTCCAATATTATGGCCCTCGCCTCTGGAACGACCCGAGGAGGAGCTCAGGACCGCCAAGAACGCTCATGTATTTAAGAGCAGGCTCAAGACCCACCTTTTTAGCTTAGCTTTTAATTTGCTAGGCCTCTTTATTTAATTGTTATTGATATTTATTTTGTATTTTACCTCTCAGTCTTATTTTAGTGGTCCTAATATTCTTACTTTTACTTTTTAGTTATTTTAACAATTTTTATGCTCTCCCAGAGTCCTCTGGAGGAGCCCTCTGTCTCGGGAGCGGTGATTGGTGATTGGCTGTGGCTGCTGGGGTGCTGTCCTGTGGGCATCTGGATGGAGGTGTGGTGTTTCCACCGCGCCTCCTCCGGGTGCCCGGTGTTGGTGCCCTGTGGCTACGGCCGAGGTGCTGCTCCCGATGCAGACGGCTCCATGGATGGTGTTTCCTTACCTGGTTTATCTGTACCCAGCCTTATCTCAGCCGTATGTCCATAGCGTCCATTGTTAGTTAGTTCTTTAACGCAGCGTTTCTAGTGTAGTTACTTTAGTCTGGTAGTTTAGTAGCTGTTTTGTGATGTGAGCTCAACATGCCGGTCACAGAGCGGCCAGAGAGTGGGAGGAAGAGGAGAGAAAACCTGAGACGAGGATTTGATCTACGGGCTCCGCTCTGTGTGTGAACCACAGCACTCGCATCCCCCCCCTCTCTGACTAAATAAAGACAAATGTTTTCCCAAAATACCCAGATTCTGATAGAGGAAAGTGCGATTGGTGACTGGGACACCACTGCGTTGATGATTAATGTCTGTAAACCAGATAAAACTTAAAGACTGGGAGAGCTCACAGACACCGGGGGCAGCGGTTAGCCCTCCCGGGCTGCCTTGGAGGCTCAGAGCGGGGCAGTGTGTGACTGAGTGTCCGCTAAAGCCAGGAGGGGGAACGGGGAGATACGAGCGCCAAATGTCCGCCGCGTGTGCTCGGCCTGTAGCCGGTACGACAGGCTCCAGAGTCCGGGACAGTGGCGCCACATCGTCTAAATGCGGCATAACGGGAGTCAGTCAGTCCTGGTCACTCTGGCCCTTGGTCTGAGACTGTCAACAGAGCAGAGACCGCCCACACACTCCCCCTCCCCGCGCCCCCCCAAAGCCTCCCGCCACGCCTCTTTCGCTGAGTTTTTTGGATTTTGGGAGTGGGTGGAGTAAACTCTGGAAGGGGTGTTTAGAAGCTCTTTAATGAAAATGGAAAAACTCACTACGGAGTCACAGAGGTGTAGAGTGAGAATAAAAGTCCCAAAACCAGAGTAAATGCTGCTGGTGCTTTGTATATTTTACATGTGCAATACAACTTCAATGGAATTGAATTGGGCTGGGCCACCATTTTTACATACTGAGATATGTTCTTACCTTGCCTTCTGTGGACCCACCACCTGCGGGAGGAGCCATAGGGGCTGGTGCAATGTGATTTGGGCAGCTCCAACAGCTGCCCCCATGACCCGGCAATGGACAAGTGGAAGAAAATGGATGGATGGTTCTTACCTTAGCTTAGGCGAGTTCATCTGTACCTGTCTGGTCTCCACGTGTGCCTCCATAACGTAAACACAGCACAGACGGCGTTAGCATTTAGCCTCTCTCTCCTCTATAGCTCCAAACGAGGTGAAGATGGAAGCTACCAAACTCTTCCACGTTTTCCCTATTTAAATACGGTTACGTGAAGTGTTACACTATAAAGTATAATTACACAAAATTAAACAATGTGGATTTTCTAAGTGGATAAAAGGGGAACTATATTGTAAGGCGTAATAATACCCGGAGTAGTTCGACATCTGCACAGTGATATCTTCACTGTTGATGTATTCCGATTATTACGCCTTACAATATAGTTCCCCTTTTATCCACTTAGAAACTCCACATTGTTTAATTTTGTGTAATTATACTTTATAGTGTAACACTTCACGTAACTATATTTAAATAGGGAAAATGTGGAAGTTTGGTAGCTTCTATCTTCACCTCGTTTGGAGCTATAGAGGAGAAGAGAGAGGCTAAATGCTAACGCCGTCTGTGCTGTGTTTACGTTATGAAGGCACACTTGGAGACGAGACAGGTACAAATGAACTCGTCTAAGCTAAGGTAAGAACATATCTCAGCATGGAAAAACAGTGGCCTGTTCCTTTTTAAGGATAGTGGAGTTTACAAACTGAACAGGCTACGCTCAAAACTATTGTCGGAATGGGGGTATCAAAGAGTGTCGGTTTGGCGGGACGTCGGAATGGAGGGTTGTCGGAATAAGGGGTGGACACCTACGAACACAGAGGGCCACACAACTCACGCAGTGTTAAAAGCCAAAGAATAAAAGGGGGTTTTAAGACGAGACTTAAAACACTCTGCTGTGGGGGCCGTTGGAACATGGGGGGTAGAGCATTCTACAGCTTAAGGCCAACAACTAACAAAGCCCTGTCCCCTCAAGTTTTACGCTTCATCTTAGGAACCACGAGCTGGAGCTGGCCCTTGGACCTCAGTGCACGTGCTGGTTTGTAAATTTTAAACTATAAAACCGACCGGGAGCCAGTGCAGGGAGGCTAAGATTGTGCTTGTGTTGCTTAGTCCCAGTTAAAAGACTCGCTGCTGAATTTTGGACAAACTGTGAGCGGGAAAGGGCAAAGTGACTGATTCCAGTGTAAAGTGCATTACAGTAGTCAAGTCTAGAAAAAATAAAAGCATGGACGGCCTGCTCAAAAGTTTTTTGGTATAAAAAAGGTTTCACCTTGGTGATGAAAAAACAGATTTGACCACCGCATTTACTTGCTTATCTAGTTTTAAATCATTGTCAATAGTGACGCCATAGTTTAACAAATAACTTAAAAATACCCAAGTCCAAAAGGGGGTCAGTGTTACCAAACACAATAACCTCAGTTTTACACTCATTTAGACTCAAAAGGTTATGGGCCAACCAAGCCTTGACGTCACTAACACACCTGAGGAGGGGTGTCAGGGGGCTAGAAGAGCGTTTCTGGAGTGGTAGGTATATTTGGCAGTCGTCAGCGTAAAGATGATATTGTATGCCGTGTTTCTTACAGATGTAGCTTAGTGGGAGGAGGCAGAGTAAAAAAAGAACGGGTAGGGTCTGTTGCAGGCCGTGGACAGATACACTTGAAAAGAATATGCGCCAGTATAGTTGTATGGGGTACTCCGCAATGAAGAGGGGCAAAGGGCGAGGTGGATTCCCCCAGCCTGACAGAGCACGACCTCCCCCGAAGATAAGACCTAAATCACTCCAGGGCAGTCCCCCCCTGACACCAAGTTTTCCAAGTGGTTTAAAAGAATTGTGTGGTCCACCGTATCAAAAGCAGCTGTCAAATCTAAAAGCACTAAAATCAATGTAATCGGTAACTAAAAACAGGTCATTAAAAACCTTAAAGTGCAGATTCAGTGCTATGAAAAGCTTTATAGCCCGATGGGAAAATATCAAAAATGCCATGTGCTTCCAGAAAAGACTGTAGCTGCTCCAGGACACATTTCTCCAACATTTTAGATATAAGGGGCAGTTTAGAGATTAGCCTTTAGTTGGATGGTGCCGAGGAGTACCAGGTTTTTTCAACAGAGGTACAGTAACTGCCTCTTTACAAAACAGGGGCTACTGTTGATCATTTTAAGAACAGTAGGGCCAATAGATGTCCACACCTCCTTATAAAGGCGAGGAGGCACAGGTTCAGATGGAGAGGAAGAAAGCTTGAGTTTACTGACCATCTTAGAAAGATACTCAAGTGATACAGGCTCAAAGTTGCTAAACATAAAAGAGCAGATCCTGGTGCAGGATTTGTCACGATATTAGTTCTGATCTTAGCAATGTTTCCAGTAAAAAAAAAAAGTCAAAGACTGAATATCAGCAAGAAATTACAATGAAAACACTTCTGACCTGGTTTTGGCAGGATTAAGTACAGAGCCAATGACTTTGAAAAGAACACCAGGATTACTTCAATTTTTTGACACCACATCAGAAAGATATTTCGTTTTTTCCGCTCGACACAACGTTAAGAATGATTATGCAAACTGTATTTCAGTGTCAAAAAGGTAAAAAAAAATAATAATTCAACAAAACTCATGGATGGTATTGTGGCTCAGGGCTCTTTGAATCTAGCCTGGCATCCAGACTAATCTCCGATGTTTATTAATTAATAACCAGAAGCGGGGTCTGGTTGGCGAGACTACTTTGAATCACTGACATCAATCTCAGACGCCTGTGATGATTAGTTAAGTCCAGTTAAAGGAAAAACTACTGAAAAGGACGTTCCACATTATTAAGCAGACCACTATTCATTGCCGCAGTACAGTGGCAATGAAGTCCAAGAACTCTTTAAAGCAGTACTAAGTAACTCTTGCCCCTAGAGGCCATAAGCGCAACTGCAGGTGTCGTAGCATGTTGCGTTTTTACTCATTAATTGTCAGTGAGAGTAAATACTACGCTGACAGAAAAGACAAAGGGACAGAGGGATATTGTTCATCCAATTACACAATGGAAATAATTTTTTCACTCAAACTTGGCTGTAAATACTGTTTAAGTGGGGCTACCCCACAGTTAGCTTTGCCCGTTAGCCTGTTAGCTTCTTCTTCGTGATTCCATTAGTGTGTATGGGTGACTCCGACCCGGTGGCAGTCAAGTTGCAATTGTGGTTTTCTGGCCAGAGACACCAGGGGGAGATGAAAGACCCCCCCGAATCATCCCATTAACACTTGTATTGCCCCCAGAGGGACTACGGGAAGGATTTATTAAGGTAAAAAAGTTACTTAGTTTTTATTATACTTTGGCGGCCTGTAAACCACCGCGCACAAGACCGGTTCCATTTGCCGCAACGTGAAGTAGCTTAATGCAAAAGAAGTAAAGTTCCTCCCTGATAGAGTTTGGCTCTTCAGTAGAGTTGCTACGCCCCCACCACGACTGGTGGTTCTCGGCTTGTAAAAGTACAAGAGGGGGGCAAGAGTTCAGAAAAGGCGCTGGACTCACCCGGATTGATCCAGGTTTCCATGATAAATAATATATCCAAGCACTGCGCTGTGAAGTCATCCCAAAGGTCAAAAGTCTTGTTTGCTACTAATCTGGCGTCTGCCATTTCAACAAAGAGCCTCAGCTGTAGCCACAATCCGGTTCAGTGGCATCAGGTTATCGGGGTTGGCACCGCTTGGACCCACGAGGACGCACACCAAAACCCTCTGCCTCGTCGCCGCACAGCGGGATCAGCCATGGGCCCAGAGGAGCCAGGTTGATGAAGAACGGTGGAAGCAAGACTGAAGATCTTGTGGAATATTAACTGTTCTGCACCGCCACAGAGTGAACCATTTCAGACAGGACCGGACTGTCACCTTCATGTGTCTGAGAGTTCAGCGAGCTCCACAGAGCGCTCCCTCCCTTCAGTCACACAGAGGCTGGTCACTTACCTGGAGCAGGGCCTGAGCTCAGGGTCTTGCTGAGCTTGGTGCGCTAATGCCCCCAGCCATGTGTGGGGCGGCCAACATCGTGCACCGCGGGCCCAGTTAAATTTTATTTTCTCAAAAATGAACTCTAAGTTGTGTCAACTAAACAGACTCATTTTAATTTTACTCTAGTTTAATTTGTTTTAAGCGCTGATGTGTCCGAGTTTGACCCGAGCCTGAACATAAGTTCTAAATATTTGTTGGACTTCGGTCGGGTTGCAGCACTCTGGTCCGCACCCCTCGGCGTCGCTTCCTTGTTGGCAGTGCATTGATCAGGCACAGGTAATCAGGACCATCCGCCAGGCCTTTAGGTCCTCCACAGTGGCAAACAGCACAAGTGTCCACTTATTCTTTGATCTTTAGTAACACAAGTGTGTCCTCATGAATCAAATTAACGTGTGACATGACAGAGTAACGCGTGACGTTACAGAGTGAAGTGTGACGTTACAGAGTGAAGTGTGACGTTACAGAGTAATGTGTGACGTTACAGAGTGAAGTGTGACGTTACAGAGTAATGTGTGACGTTACAGAGTGAAGTGTGACATTACAGAGTGAAGTGTGACGTTACAGAGTAACGCGTGACGTTACAGAGTAATGTGTGACGTTACAGAGTGAAGTGTGACGTTACAGAGTAATGTGTGACGTTACAGAGTGAAGTGTGACGTTACAGAGTAACGCGTGACGTTACAGAGTAACGCGTGACGTTACAGAGTAATGTGTGACGTTACAGAGTGAAGTGTGACGTTACAGAGTAATGTGTGACGTTACAGAGTGAAGTGTGACGTTACAGAGTAATGTGTGACGTTACAGAGTAATGTGTGACGTTACAGAGTAATGTGTGACGTTACAGAGTAACGTGTGACGTTACAGAGTAACGCGTGACGTTACAGAGTAACGCGTGACGTTACAGAGTAACGTGTGACGTTACAGAGTGAAGTGTGACGTTACAGAGTAATGTGTGACGTTACAGAGTGAAGTGTGACGTTACAGAGTGAAGTGTGACGTTACAGAGTAACGCGTGACGTTACAGAGTAACGCGTGACGTTACAGAGTAACGCGTGACGTTACAGAGTGAAGTGTGACGTTACAGAGTGAAGTGTGACGTTACAGAGTGAAGTGTGACGTTACAGAGTAACGCGTGACGTTACAGAGTGAAGTGTGACGTTACAGAGTGAAGTGTGACGTTACAGAGTGAAGTGTGACGTTACAGAGTGAAGTGTGACGTTACAGAGTAATGTGTGACGTTACAGAGTGAAGTGTGACGTTACAGAGTAACGTGTGACGTTACAGAGTAACGCGTGACGTTACAGAGTAACGCGTGACGTTACAGAGTAACGCGTGACGTTACAGAGTGAAGTGTGACGTTACAGAGTGAAGTGTGACGTTACAGAGTGAAGTGTGACGTTACAGAGTGAAGTGTGACGTTACAGTGTAATGTGTGACGTTACAGAGTAATGTGTGACGTTACAGAGTGAAGTGTGACGTTACAGAGTGAAGCGTGACGTTAGAGTAATGTGTGACGTTACAGAGTGACGCGTGACATTACAGAGTGACGCGTGACATTACAGAGTGACGCGTGACGTTACAGAGTGACGCGTGACGTTACAGAGTAACGCGTGACGTTACAGAGTAACGTGTGACGTTACAGAGTAACGTGTGACGTTACAGAGTAACGCGTGACGTTAGAGTAACGTGTGACGTTACAGAGTGAAGTGTGACGTTACAGAGTGAAGTGTGACGTTACAGAGTGAAGTGTGACGTTACAGAGTAACGTGTGACGTTACAGAGTAACGTGTGACGTTACAGAGTAACGTGTGACGTTACAGAGTGAAGTGTGACGTTACAGAGTAACGTGTGACGTTACAGAGTGAAGTGTGACGTTACAGAGTAACGTGTGACGTTACAGAGTAACGCGTGACGTTACAGAGTAACGCGTGACGTTACAGAGTAACGCGTGACGTTACAGAGTGAAGTGTGACGTTACAGAGTGAAGTGTGACGTTACAGAGTAACGCGTGACGTTACAGAGTGAAGTGTGACGTTACAGAGTGAAGTGTGACGTTACAGAGTGAAGTGTGACGTTACAGAGTGAAGTGTGACGTTACAGAGTGAAGTGTGACGTTACAGAGTAATGTGTGACGTTACAGAGTGAAGTGTGACGTTACAGAGTGAAGTGTGACGTTACAGAGTAATGTGTGACGTTACAGAGTGAAGTGTGACGTTACAGAGTGAAGTGTGACGTTACAGAGTAACGTGTGACGTTACAGAGTAACGCGTGACGTTACAGAGTAACGCGTGACGTTACAGAGTGAAGTGTGACGTTACAGAGTGAAGTGTGACGTTACAGAGTGAAGTGTGACGTTACAGAGTGAAGTGTGACGTTACAGAGTGACGCGTGACGTTACAGAGTGACGCGTGACGTTACAGAGTGACGCGTGACGTTACAGAGTAACGCGTGACGTTACAGAGTAACGCGTGACGTTACAGAGTAACGCGTGACGTTACAGAGTGAAGTGTGACGTTACAGAGTGAAGTGTGACGTTACAGAGTGAAGTGTGACGTTACAGAGTGACGCGTGACGTTACAGAGTGACGCGTGACGTTACAGAGTGACGCGTGACGTTACAGAGTGACGCGTGACGTTACAGAGTGACGCGTGACGTTACAGAGTGACGCGTGACGTTACAGAGTGACGCGTGACGTTACAGAGTGACGCGTGACGTTACAGAGTGAAGTGTGACGTTACAGAGTGAAGCGTGACGTTAGAGTAATGTGTGACGTTACAGAGTGACGCGTGACGTTACAGAGTGACGCGTGACGTTACAGAGTGACGCGTGACGTTACCGAGTGACGCGTGACGTTACCGAGTAACGTGTGACGTTACAGAGTAACGTGTGACGTTACAGAGTAACGTGTGACGTTACAGAGTAACGCGTGACGTTACAGAGTAACGCGTGACGTTAGAGTAATGTGTGACGTTACAGAGTGAAGTGTGACGTTACAGAGTGAAGTGTGACGTTACAGAGTGAAGTGTGACGTTACAGAGTAACGCGTGACGTTACAGAGTAACGCGTGACGTTACAGAGTGACGCGTGACGTTACAGAGTAACGCGTGACGTTACAGAGTAACGCGTGACGTTACAGAGTAACGCGTGACGTTACAGAGTGAAGTGTGACGTTACAGAGTAATGTGTGACGTTACAGAGTGAAGTGTGACGTTACAGAGTAACGCGTGACGTTACAGAGTAACGCGTGACGTTACAGAGTGAAGTGTGACGTTACAGAGTAACGTGTGACGTTACAGAGTAATGTGTGACGTTACAGAGTGAAGTGTGACGTTACAGAGTAATGTGTGACGTTACAGAGTAATGTGTGACGTTACAGAGTAAAGTGTGACGTTACAGAGTGAAGTGTGACGTTACAGAGTAATGTGTGACGTTGCAGAGTGAAGCGTGACGTTGCAGAGTGAAGTGTGACGTTACAGAGTAATGTGTGACGTTGCAGAGTGAAGCGTGACGTTGCAGAGTGAAGCGTGACGTTACAGAGTAATGTGTGACGTTACAGAGTAATGTGTGACGTTACAGAGTAAAGTGTGACGTTACAGAGTGAAGTGTGACGTTACAGAGTAATGTGTGACGTTACAGAGTAATGTGTGACGTTACAGAGTAATGTGTGACGTTACAGAGTGAAGTGGCACGTTACAGAGTAATGTGTGACGTTACAGAGTAATGTGTGACGTTACAGAGTAATGTGTGACGTTACAGAGTAAAGTGTGACGTTACAGAGTAATGTGTGACGTTGCAGAGTGAAGCGTGACGTTGCAGAGTGAAGTGTGACGTTACAGAGTAATGTGTGACGTTAGAGTAATGTGTGACGTTGCAGAGTGAAGCGTGACGTTACAGAGTGAAGCGTGACGTTACAGAGTAATGTGTGACGTTGCAGAGTAATGTGTGACGTTACAGAGTAATGTGTGACGTTGCAGAGTAATGTGTGACGTTACAGAGTAATGTGTGACGTTACAGAGTAATGTGTGATGTTGCAGAGTGAAGCGTGACGTTACAGAGTGAAGCGTGACGTTACAGAGTGAAGCGTGACGTTACAGAGTAATGTGTGACGTTGCAGAGTAATGTGTGACGTTACAGAGTAATGTGTGACGTTACAGAGTAATGTGTGACGTTACAGAGTAAAGTGTGACGTTCCAGAGTGAAGTGTGACGTTACAGAGTAATGTGTGACGTTGCAGAGTGAAGCGTGACGTTACAGAGTGAAGTGTGACGTTACAGAGTAATGTGTGACGTTGCAGAGTGAAGCGTGACGTTACAGAGTAAAGCGTGACGTTACAGAGTAACGCGTGACGTTACAGAGTGAAGCGTGACGTTGCAGAGTGAAGCGTGACGTTACAGAGTGAAGCGTGACGTTACAGAGTAATGTGTGACGTTGCAGAGTGAAGCGTGACGTTACAGAGTAAAGCGTGACGTTACAGAGTAATGTGTGACGTTACAGAGTAATGTGTGACGTTACAGAGTAATGTGTGACGTTGCAGAGTGAAGTGTGACGTTACAGAGTGAAGTGTGACGTTACAGAGTAATGTGTGACGTTACAGAGTGAAGTGTGACGTTACAGAGTAATGTGTGACGTTGCAGAGTGAAGCGTGACGTTGCAGAGTGAAGCGTGACGTTGCAGAGTGAAGAGTGACGTTACAGAGTAAAGTGTGACGTTACAGAGTAAAGTGTGACGTTACAGAGTAAAGTGTGACGTTACAGAGTGAAGTGTGACGTTACAGAGTAATGTGTGACGTTACAGAGTAATGTGTGACGTTACAGAGTGAAGCGTGACGTTACAGAGTGAAGAGTGACGTTACAGAGTAATGTGTGACGTTACAGAGTGAAGCGTGACGTTACAGAGTGAAGAGTGACGTTACAGAGTAATGTGTGACGTTACAGAGTGAAGCGTGACGTTCCAGAGTGAAGTGTGACGTTACAGAGTAATGTGTGACGTTGCAGAGTGAAGCGTGACGTTACAGAGTGAAGTGTGACGTTACAGAGTAATGTGTGACGTTGCAGAGTGAAGCGTGACGTTACAGAGTAAAGCGTGACGTTACAGAGTAACGCGTGACGTTACAGAGTGAAGCGTGACGTTGCAGAGTGAAGCGTGACGTTACAGAGTGAAGCGTGACGTTACAGAGTAATGTGTGACGTTGCAGAGTGAAGCGTGACGTTACAGAGTAAAGCGTGACGTTACAGAGTAATGTGTGACGTTACAGAGTAATGTGTGACGTTACAGAGTAATGTGTGACGTTGCAGAGTGAAGTGTGACGTTACAGAGTGAAGTGTGACGTTACAGAGTAATGTGTGACGTTACAGAGTGAAGTGTGACGTTACAGAGTAATGTGTGACGTTGCAGAGTGAAGCGTGACGTTGCAGAGTGAAGCGTGACGTTGCAGAGTGAAGAGTGACGTTACAGAGTAAAGTGTGACGTTACAGAGTAAAGTGTGACGTTACAGAGTAAAGTGTGACGTTACAGAGTGAAGTGTGACGTTACAGAGTAATGTGTGACGTTACAGAGTAATGTGTGACGTTACAGAGTGAAGCGTGACGTTACAGAGTGAAGAGTGACGTTACAGAGTAATGTGTGACGTTACAGAGTGAAGCGTGACGTTACAGAGTGAAGAGTGACGTTACAGAGTAATGTGTGACGTTACAGAGTAATGTGTGACGTTACAGAGTAAAGTGTGACGTTACAGAGTGAAGTGTGACGTTACAGAGTAATGTGTGACGTTACAGAGTAATGTGTGACGTTACAGAGTAATGTGTGACGTTACAGAGTGAAGTGGCACGTTACAGAGTAATGTGTGACGTTACAGAGTAATGTGTGACGTTACAGAGTAAAGTGTGACGTTACAGAGTAATGTGTGACGTTGCAGAGTGAAGCGTGACGTTGCAGAGTGAAGTGTGACGTTACAGAGTAATGTGTGACGTTAGAGTAATGTGTGACGTTGCAGAGTGAAGCGTGACGTTACAGAGTGAAGCGTGACGTTACAGAGTAATGTGTGACGTTGCAGAGTAATGTGTGACGTTACAGAGTAATGTGTGACGTTGCAGAGTAATGTGTGACGTTACAGAGTAATGTGTGACGTTACAGAGTAATGTGTGATGTTGCAGAGTGAAGCGTGACGTTACAGAGTGAAGCGTGACGTTACAGAGTGAAGCGTGACGTTACAGAGTAATGTGTGACGTTGCAGAGTAATGTGTGACGTTACAGAGTAATGTGTGACGTTACAGAGTAATGTGTGACGTTACAGAGTAAAGTGTGACGTTCCAGAGTGAAGTGTGACGTTACAGAGTAATGTGTGACGTTGCAGAGTGAAGCGTGACGTTGCAGAGTGAAGCGTGACGTTACAGAGTGAAGTGTGACGTTACAGAGTAATGTGTGACGTTGCAGAGTGAAGCGTGACGTTACAGAGTGAAGTGTGACGTTACAGAGTAATGTGTGACGTTGCAGAGTGAAGCGTGACGTTACAGAGTAAAGCGTGACGTTACAGAGTAACGCGTGACGTTACAGAGTGAAGCGTGACGTTGCAGAGTGAAGCGTGACGTTACAGAGTGAAGCGTGACGTTACAGAGTAATGTGTGACGTTGCAGAGTGAAGCGTGACGTTACAGAGTAAAGCGTGACGTTACAGAGTAATGTGTGACGTTACAGAGTAATGTGTGACGTTACAGAGTAATGTGTGACGTTGCAGAGTGAAGTGTGACGTTACAGAGTGAAGTGTGACGTTACAGAGTAATGTGTGACGTTACAGAGTGAAGTGTGACGTTACAGAGTAATGTGTGACGTTGCAGAGTGAAGCGTGACGTTGCAGAGTGAAGCGTGACGTTGCAGAGTGAAGAGTGACGTTACAGAGTAAAGTGTGACGTTACAGAGTAAAGTGTGACGTTACAGAGTAATGTGTGACGTTACAGAGTGAAGCGTGACGTTACAGAGTGAAGTGTGACGTTACAGAGTGAAGTGTGACGTTACAGAGTGAAGTGTGACGTTACAGAGTGAAGCGTGACGTTACAGAGTAACGCGTGACGTTACAGAGTGAAGTGTGACGTTACAGAGTAACGCGTGACGTTACAGAGTAACGTGTGACGTTACAGAGTAACGTGTGACGTTACAGAGTAACGTGTGACGTTACAGAGTAACGCGTGACGTTAGAGTAATGTGTGACGTTACAGAGTGAAGTGTGACGTTACAGAGTAACGCGTGACGTTACAGAGTAACGCGTGACGTTACAGAGTGAAGTGTGACGTTACAGAGTAACGCGTGACGTTACAGAGTGAAGTGTGACGTTACAGAGTGAAGTGTGACGTTACAGAGTAATGTGTGACGTTGCAGAGTGAAGCGTGACGTTGCAGAGTGAAGTGTGACGTTACAGAGTAATGTGTGACGTTAGAGTAATGTGTGACGTTACAGAGTGAAGTGTGACGTTACAGAGTGAAGTGTGACGTTACAGAGTGAAGTGTGACGTTACAGAGTAATGTGTGACGTTACAGAGTAATGTGTGACGTTAGAGTAATGTGTGACGTTACAGAGTAATGTGTGACGTTGCAGAGTAATGTGTGACGTTGCAGAGTGAAGCGTGACGTTGCAGAGTGAAGCGTGACGTTGCAGAGTGAAGCGTGACGTTACAGAGTGAAGCGTGACGTTACAGAGTAATGTGTGACGTTGCAGAGTAATGTGTGACGTTACAGAGTAATGTGTGACGTTGCAGAGTGAAGCGTGACGTTACAGAGTGAAGCGTGACGTTACAGAGTAATGTGTGATGTTGCAGAGTGAAGCGTGACGTTACAGAGTGAAGCGTGACGTTACAGAGTGAAGCGTGACGTTGCAGAGTAATGTGTGACGTTACAGAGTAATGTGTGACGTTACAGAGTAATGTGTGACGTTACAGAGTAATGTGTGACGTTACAGAGTAAAGTGTGACGTTCCAGAGTGAAGTGTGACGTTACAGAGTAATGTGTGACGTTGCAGAGTGAAGCGTGACGTTGCAGAGTGAAGCGTGACGTTGCAGAGTGAAGTGTGACGTTACAGAGTAATGTGTGACGTTGCAGAGTGAAGTGTGACGTTACAGAGTGAAGTGTGACGTTACAGAGTAATGTGTGACGTTACAGAGTGAAGTGTGACGTTACAGAGTAATGTGTGACGTTGCAGAGTGAAGCGTGACGTTGCAGAGTGAAGTGTGACGTTACAGAGTAAAGTGTGACGTTACAGAGTGAAGTGTGACGTTACAGAGTAATGTGTGACGTTACAGAGTGAAGCGTGACGTTACAGAGTGAAGTGTGACGTTACAGAGTGAAGTGTGACGTTACAGAGTAACGTGTGACGTTACAGAGTAACGCGTGACGTTACAGAGTAACGTGTGACGTTACAGAGTGAAGTTACAGAGTGAAGTGTGACGTTACAGAGTAATGTGTGACGTTACAGAGTGAAGCGTGACGTTGCAGAGTGAAGTGTGACGTTACAGAGTAAAGTGTGACGTTACAGAGTGAAGTGTGACGTTACAGAGTAATGTGTGACGTTACAGAGTAATGTGTGACGTTACAGAGTGAAGTGTGACGTTACAGAGTAATGTGTGACGTTGCAGAGTGAAGTGTGACGTTACAGAGTAATGTGTGACGTTGCAGAGTGAAGTGTGACGTTACAGAGTAATGTGTGACGTTGCAGAGTGAAGCGTGACGTTGCAGAGTGAAGTGTGACGTTACAGAGTAAAGTGTGACGTTACAGAGTGAAGTGTGACGTTACAGAGTAATGTGTGACGTTACAGAGTGAAGTGTGACGTTACAGAGTGAAGTGTGACGTTACAGAGTGAAGTGTGACGTTACAGAGTAATGTGTGACGTTGCAGAGTGAAGCGTGACGTTGCAGAGTGAAGTGTGACGTTACAGAGTAAAGTGTGACGTTACAGAGTGAAGTGTGACGTTACAGAGTAATGTGTGACGTTACAGAGTAACGCGTGACGTTACAGAGTAACGCGTGACGTTACAGAGTAACGTGTGACGTTACAGAGTAACGCGTGACGTTACAGAGTAACGCGTGACGTTACAGAGTGAAGTGTGACGTTACAGAGTAATGTGTGACGTTACAGAGTAACGCGTGACGTTAGAGTAATGTGTGACGTTACAGAGTGAAGTGTGACGTTACAGAGTAACGCGTGACGTTACAGAGTAACGCGTGACGTTACAGAGTGAAGTGTGACGTTACAGAGTAACGCGTGACGTTACAGAGTGAAGTGTGACGTTACAGAGTGAAGTGTGACGTTACAGAGTAACGTGTGACGTTACAGAGTAACGCGTGACGTTACAGAGTGAAGTGTGACGTTACAGAGTAACGCGTGACGTTACAGAGTAACGCGTGACGTTACAGAGTGAAGTGTGACGTTACAGAGTAACGTGTGACGTTACAGAGTGAAGTGTGACGTTACAGAGTGAAGTGTGACGTTACAGAGTGAAGTGTGACGTTACAGAGTAATGTGTGACGTTACAGAGTGAAGTGTGACGTTACAGAGTAATGTGTGACGTTACAGAGTAATGTGTGACGTTACAGAGTAAAGTGTGACGTTCCAGAGTGAAGTGTGACGTTACAGAGTAATGTGTGACGTTGCAGAGTGAAGCGTGACGTTGCAGAGTGAAGCGTGACGTTACAGAGTGAAGCGTGACGTTACAGAGTGAAGCGTGACGTTACAGAGTGAAGTGTGACGTTACAGAGTAACGTGTGACGTTACAGAGTAACGCGTGACGTTACAGAGTAACGTGTGACGTTACAGAGTAATGTGTGACGTTAGAGAGTGAAGTGTGACGTTACAGAGTAATGTGTGACGTTGCAGAGTGAAGCGTGACGTTGCAGAGTGAAGCGTGACGTTACAGAGTGAAGCGTGACGTTACAGAGTGAAGCGTGACGTTACAGAGTGAAGCGTGACATTACAGAGTGAAGTGTGACGTTACAGAGTTATGTGTGACGTTGCAGAGTGAAGTGTGACGTTACAAAGTGAAGTGTGACGTTACAGAGTGAAGTGTGACGTTACAGAGTGAAGCGTGACGTTACAGAGTGAAGCGTGACGTTACAGAGTGAAGCGTGACGTTACAGAGTGAAGCGTGACGTTACAGAGTGAAGCGTGACGTTACAGAGTAATGTGTGACGTTGCAGAGTGAAGCGTGACGTTACAGAGTGAAGTGTGACGTTACAGAGTAATGTGTGACGTTGCAGAGTGAAGTGTGACGTGTGACGTTACAGAGTAATGTGTGATGTTACAGAGTGAAGTGTGACGTTACAGAGTGAAGTGTGACGTTACAGAGTGAAGTGTGACGTCACAGAGTGAAGTGGCACGTTACAGAGTAATGTGTGACGTTACAGAGTGAAGTGGCACGTTACAGAGTAATGTGTGACGTTACAGAGTAATGTGTGACGTTACAGAGTGAAGTGTGACGTTACAGAGTGAAGTGTGACGTTACAGAGTGAAGCGTGACGTTACAGAGTGAAGCGTGACGTTACAGAGTGAAGCGTGACGTTACAGAGTGAAGCGTGACGTTACAGAGTAATGTGTGACGTTGCAGAGTGAAGCGTGACGTTACAGAGTGAAGCGTGACGTTACAGAGTAATGTGTGACGTTACAGAGTAAAGTGTGACGTTACAGAGTAATGTGTGACGTTACAGAGTGAAGTGGCACGTTACAGAGTAATGTGTGACGTTACATAGTAATGTGTGACGTTACAGAGTAATGTGTGACGTTGCAGAGTGAAGCGTGACGTTACAGAGTGAAGCGTGACGTTGCAGAGTGAAGCGTGACGTTACAGAGTGAAGTGTGACGTTACAGAGTAATGTGTGACGTTGCAGAGTGAAGCGTGACGTTGCAGAGTGAAGCGTGACGTTACAGAGTAATGTGTGACGTTACAGAGTAATGTGTGACGTTACAGAGTGAAGTGGCACGTTACAGAGTAATGTGTGACGTTACAGAGTGAAGTGGCACGTTACAGAGTAATGTGTGACGTTACAGAGTAATGTGTGACGTTGCAGAGTAATGTGTGACGTTGCAGAGTGAAGCGTGACGTTACAGAGTGAAGTGTGACGTTGCAGAGTGAAGCGTGACGTTACAGAGTGAAGTGTGACGTTACAGAGTAATGTGTGACGTTGCAGAGTGAAGCGTGACGTTGCAGAGTGAAGCGTGACGTTACAGAGTAATGTGTGACGTTACAGAGTAATGTGTGACGTTACAGAGTAATGTGTGACGTTGCAGAGTAATGTGTGACGTTGCAGAGTGAAGCGTGACGTTGCAGAGTGAAGCGTGACGTTACAGAGTGAAGCGTGACGTTACAGAGTAATGTGTGACGTTGCAGAGTAATGTGTGACGTTGCAGAGTGAAGCGTGACGTTAGAGTAAAGTGTGACGTTACAGAGTAATGTGTGACGTTGCAGAGTGAAGCGTGACGTTGCAGAGTGGAGCGTGACGTTACAGAGTAATGTGTGACGTTGCAGAGTGAAGCGTGACGTTGCAGAGTGAAGTGTGACGTTACAGAGTGAAGTGTGACGTTACAGAGTAATGTGTGACGTTACAGAGTGAAGTGTGACGTTACAGAGTAATGTGTGACGTTGCAGAGTGAAGCGTGACGTTACAGAGTGAAGCGTGACGTTACAGAGTAATGTGTGACGTTACAGAGTAAAGTGTGACGTTACAGAGTGAAGTGTGACGTTACAGAGTAATGTGTGACGTTGCAGAGTAATGTGTGACGTTACAGAGTAATGTGTGACGTTGCAGAGTAATGTGTGACGTTACAGAGTGAAGTGTGACGTTACAGAGTGAAGTGTGACGTTACAGAGTGAAGTGGCACGTTACAGAGTAATGTGTGACGTTACAGAGTGAAGTGTGACGTGTGACGTTACAGAGTGAAGCGTGACGTTACAGAGTAATGTGTGATGTTACAGAGTGAAGTGTGACGTTACAGAGTGAAGTGTGACGTTACAGAGTGAAGTGTGACGTTACAGAGTGAAGTGGCACGTTACAGAGTAATGTGTGACGTTACAGAGTGAAGTGGCACGTTACAGAGTAATGTGTGACGTTACAGAGTGAAGTGGCACGTTACAGAGTAATGTGTGACGTTACAGAGTAATGTGTGACGTTACAGAGTAATGTGTGACGTTGCAGAGTGAAGCGTGACGTTACAGAGTAATGTGTGACGTTACAGAGTAATGTGTGACGTTACAGAGTAATGTGTGACGTTACAGAGTAATGTGTGACGTTACAGAGTAATGTGTGACGTTACAGAGTAATGTGTGACGTTACAGAGTGAAGTGTGACGTTACAGAGTGAAGTGTGACGTTACAGAGTAAAGTGTGACGTTACAGAGTGAAGCGTGACGTTACAGAGTGAAGTGTGACGTTACAGAGTAATGTGTGACGTTGCAGAGTGAAGCGTGACGTTGCAGAGTGAAGCGTGACGTTACAGAGTAATGTGTGACGTTACAGAGTAATGTGTGACGTTACAGAGTAATGTGTGACGTTGCAGAGTAATGTGTGACGTTGCAGAGTGAAGCGTGACGTTGCAGAGTGAAGCGTGACGTTACAGAGTGAAGCGTGACGTTACAGAGTAATGTGTGACGTTGCAGAGTAATGTGTGACGTTGCAGAGTGAAGCGTGACGTTAGAGTAAAGTGTGACGTTACAGAGTAATGTGTGACGTTGCAGAGTGAAGCGTGACGTTGCAGAGTGAAGTGTGACGTTACAGAGTGAAGTGTGACGTTACAGAGTAATGTGTGACGATACAGAGTGAAGTGTGACGTTACAGAGTAATGTGTGACGTTACAGAGTAATGTGTGACGTTACAGAGTAAAGTGTGACGTTCCAGAGTGAAGTGTGACGTTACAGAGTAATGTGTGACGTTGCAGAGTGAAGCGTGACGTTGCAGAGTGAAGCGTGACGTTACAGAGTGAAGCGTGACGTTACAGAGTAACGCGTGACGTTACAGAGTAACGCGTGACGTTACAGAGTAATGTGTGACGTTACAGAGTGAAGTGTGACGTTACAGAGTAATGTGTGACGTTACAGAGTAATGTGTGACGTTACAGAGTAAAGTGTGACGTTCCAGAGTGAAGTGTGACGTTACAGAGTAATGTGTGACGTTGCAGAGTGAAGCGTGACGTTGCAGAGTGAAGCGTGACGTTACAGAGTGAAGCGTGACGTTACAGAGTGAAGCGTGACGTTACAGAGTGAAGCGTGACGTTACAGAGTGAAGTGTGACGTTACAGAGTAACGTGTGACGTTACAGAGTAACGTGTGACGTTACAGAGTGAAGTGTGACGTTACAGAGTAACGTGTGACGTTACAGAGTAATGTGTGACGTTAGAGAGTGAAGTGTGACGTTACAGAGTAATGTGTGACGTTGCAGAGTGAAGCGTGACGTTGCAGAGTGAAGCGTGACGTTACAGAGTGAAGCGTGACGTTACAGAGTGAAGCGTGACGTTACAGAGTGAAGCGTGACGTTACAGAGTGAAGCGTGACGTTACAGAGTGAAGTGTGACGTTACAGAGTTATGTGTGACGTTGCAGAGTGAAGTGTGACGTTACAGAGTGAAGTGTGACGTTACAGAGTAATGTGTGACGTTACAGAGTGAAGTGTGACGTTACAGAGTGAAGTGTGACGTTACAGAGTGAAGCGTGACGTTACAGAGTGAAGCGTGACGTTACAGAGTGAAGCGTGACGTTACAGAGTGAAGCGTGACGTTACAGAGTAATGTGTGACGTTGCAGAGTGAAGCGTGACGTTACAGAGTGAAGTGTGACGTTACAGAGTAATGTGTGACGTTGCAGAGTGAAGTGTGACGTGTGACGTTACAGAGTAATGTGTGATGTTACAGAGTGAAGTGTGACGTTACAGAGTGAAGTGTGACGTTACAGAGTAATGTGTGACGTTACAGAGTAATGTGTGACGTTACAGAGTGAAGTGTGACGTTACAGAGTGAAGTGGCACGTTACAGAGTAATGTGTGACGTTACAGAGTGAAGTGGCACGTTACAGAGTAATGTGTGACGTTACAGAGTAATGTGTGACGTTACAGAGTGAAGTGTGACGTTACAGAGTGAAGTGTGACGTTACAGAGTGAAGCGTGACGTTACAGAGTGAAGCGTGACGTTACAGAGTGAAGCGTGACGTTACAGAGTGAAGCGTGACGTTACAGAGTAATGTGTGACGTTGCAGAGTGAAGCGTGACGTTACAGAGTGAAGTGTGACGTTACAGAGTAATGTGTGACGTTGCAGAGTGAAGTGTGACGTGTGACGTTACAGAGTGAAGCGTGACGTTACAGAGTAATGTGTGATGTTACAGAGTGAAGTGTGACGTTACAGAGTGAAGTGTGACGTTACAGAGTGAAGTGTGACGTTACAGAGTGAAGTGGCACGTTACAGAGTAATGTGTGACGTTACAGAGTGAAGTGGCACGTTACAGAGTAATGTGTGACGTTACAGAGTAATGTGTGACGTTACAGAGTAATGTGTGACGTTGCAGAGTGAAGCGTGACGTTACAGAGTGAAGTGTGACGTTGCAGAGTGAAGCGTGACGTTACAGAGTGAAGTGTGACGTTACAGAGTAATGTGTGACGTTGCAGAGTGAAGCGTGACGTTGCAGAGTGAAGCGTGACGTTACAGAGTAATGTGTGACGTTACAGAGTAATGTGTGACGTTACAGAGTAGCGTGACGTTGCAGAGTGAAGCGTGACGTTACAGAGTAATGTGTGACGTTACAGAGTAATGTGTGACGTTACAGAGTAATGTGTGACGTTGCAGAGTAATGTGTGACGTTGCAGAGTGAAGCGTGACGTTGCAGAGTGAAGCGTGACGTTACAGAGTGAAGCGTGACGTTACAGAGTAATGTGTGACGTTGCAGAGTAATGTGTGACGTTGCAGAGTGAAGCGTGACGTTAGAGTAAAGTGTGACGTTACAGAGTAATGTGTGACGTTGCAGAGTGAAGCGTGACGTTGCAGAGTGAAGTGTGACGTTACAGAGTGAAGTGTGACGTTACAGAGTAATGTGTGACGTTACAGAGTGAAGTGTGACGTTACAGAGTAATGTGTGACGTTGCAGAGTGAAGCGTGACGTTACAGAGTGAAGCGTGACGTTACAGAGTAATGTGTGACGTTACAGAGTAAAGTGTGACGTTACAGAGTGAAGTGTGACGTTACAGAGTAATGTGTGACGTTACAGAGTAATGTGTGACGTTACAGAGTAATGTGTGACGTTACAGAGTGAAGTGGCACGTTACAGAGTAATGTGTGACGTTACAGAGTGAAGTGGCACGTTACAGAGTAATGTGTGACGTTACAGAGTAATGTGTGACGTTGCAGAGTGAAGCGTGACGTTACAGAGTGAAGTGTGACGTTGCAGAGTGAAGCGTGACGTTACAGAGTGAAGTGTGACGTTACAGAGTAATGTGTGACGTTGCAGAGTGAAGCGTGACGTTGCAGAGTGAAGCGTGACGTTACAGAGTAATGTGTGACGTTACAGAGTAATGTGTGACGTTACAGAGTGAAGTGGCACGTTACAGAGTAATGTGTGACGTTACAGAGTGAAGTGGCACGTTACAGAGTAATGTGTGACGTTACAGAGTAATGTGTGACGTTACAGAGTAATGTGTGACGTTGCAGAGTGAAGCGTGACGTTACAGAGTGAAGTGTGACGTTACAGAGTAATGTGTGACGTTGCAGAGTGAAGCGTGACGTTGCAGAGTGAAGCGTGACGTTACAGAGTAATGTGTGACGTTACAGAGTAATGTGTGACGTTACAGAGTAATGTGTGACGTTGCAGAGTAATGTGTGACGTTGCAGAGTGAAGCGTGACGTTGCAGAGTGAAGCGTGACGTTACAGAGTGAAGCGTGACGTTACAGAGTAATGTGTGACGTTGCAGAGTAATGTGTGACGTTGCAGAGTGAAGCGTGACGTTAGAGTAAAGTGTGACGTTACAGAGTAATGTGTGACGTTGCAGAGTGAAGCGTGACGTTGCAGAGTGGAGCGTGACGTTACAGAGTAATGTGTGACGTTGCAGAGTGAAGCGTGACGTTGCAGAGTGAAGTGTGACGTTACAGAGTAATGTGTGACGTTACAGAGTAAAGTGTGACGTTACAGAGTGAAGTGTGACGTTACAGAGTAATGTGTGACGTTGCAGAGTAATGTGTGACGTTACAGAGTAATGTGTGACGTTGCAGAGTAATGTGTGACGTTGCAGAGTAATGTGTGACGTTACAGAGTGAAGTGTGACGTTACAGAGTGAAGTGGCACGTTACAGAGTAATGTGTGACGTTACAGAGTGAAGTGTGACGTGTGACGTTACAGAGTGAAGCGTGACGTTACAGAGTAATGTGTGATGTTACAGAGTGAAGTGTGACGTTACAGAGTGAAGTGTGACGTTACAGAGTGAAGTGTGACGTTACAGAGTGAAGTGGCACGTTACAGAGTAATGTGTGACGTTACAGAGTGAAGTGGCACGTTACAGAGTAATGTGTGACGTTACAGAGTAATGTGTGACGTTACAGAGTAATGTGTGACGTTACAGAGTGAAGTGGCACGTTACAGAGTAATGTGTGACGTTACAGAGTGAAGTGGCACGTTACAGAGTAATGTGTGACGTTACAGAGTAATGTGTGACGTTACAGAGTAATGTGTGACGTTGCAGAGTGAAGCGTGACGTTACAGAGTAATGTGTGACGTTACAGAGTAATGTGTGACGTTACAGAGTAATGTGTGACGTTACAGAGTAATGTGTGACGTTACAGAGTGAAGTGTGACGTGTGACGTTACAGAGTGAAGCGTGACGTTACAGAGTAATGTGTGATGTTACAGAGTGAAGTGTGACGTTACAGAGTGAAGTGTGACGTTACAGAGTGAAGTGTGACGTTACAGAGTAATGTGTGACGTTACAGAGTAATGTGTGACGTTACAGAGTGAAGTGGCACGTTACAGAGTAATGTGTGACGTTACAGAGTGAAGTGGCACGTTACAGAGTAATGTGTGACGTTACAGAGTAATGTGTGACGTTACAGAGTAATGTGTGACGTTGCAGAGTGAAGCGTGACGTTACAGAGTAATGTGTGACGTTACAGAGTAATGTGTGACGTTACAGAGTAATGTGTGACGTTACAGAGTAATGTGTGACGTTACAGAGTAATGTGTGACGTTACAGAGTGAAGTGTGACGTTACAGAGTGAAGTGTGACGTTACAGAGTGAAGTGTGACGTTACAGAGTAAAGTGTGACGTTACAGAGTGAAGCGTGACGTTACAGAGTGAAGTGTGACGTTACAGAGTAATGTGTGACGTTGCAGAGTGAAGCGTGACGTTGCAGAGTGAAGCGTGACGTTACAGAGTAATGTGTGACGTTACAGAGTAATGTGTGACGTTACAGAGTAATGTGTGACGTTACAGAGTAATGTGTGACGTTGCAGAGTGAAGCGTGACGTTGCAGAGTGAAGCGTGACGTTACAGAGTGAAGCGTGACGTTACAGAGTAATGTGTGACGTTGCAGAGTAATGTGTGACGTTGCAGAGTGAAGCGTGACGTTAGAGTAAAGTGTGACGTTACAGAGTAATGTGTGACGTTGCAGAGTGAAGCGTGACGTTGCAGAGTGGAGCGTGACGTTACAGAGTAATGTGTGACGTTGCAGAGTGAAGCGTGACGTTGCAGAGTGAAGTGTGACGTTACAGAGTGAAGTGTGACGTTACAGAGTAATGTGTGACGTTACAGAGTGAAGTGTGACGTTACAGAGTAATGTGTGACGTTGCAGAGTGAAGCGTGACGTTACAGAGTGAAGCGTGACGTTACAGAGTAATGTGTGACGTTACAGAGTAAAGTGTGACGTTACAGAGTGAAGTGTGACGTTACAGAGTAATGTGTGACGTTGCAGAGTAATGTGTGACGTTACAGAGTAATGTGTGACGTTGCAGAGTAATGTGTGACGTTACAGAGTGAAGTGTGACGTTACAGAGTAATGTGTGACGTTACAGAGTAATGTGTGACGTTGCAGAGTGAAGCGTGACGTTGCAGAGTGAAGCGTGACGTTGCAGAGTGAAGCGTGACGTTACAGAGTAATGTGTGACGTTACAGAGTAATGTGTGACGTTACAGAGTGAAGCGTGACGTTGCAGAGTGAAGTGTGACGTTACAGAGTAATGTGTGATGTTACAGAGTAATGTGTGACGT
Source organism: Proterorhinus semilunaris (assembly GCA_021464625.1). Taxonomy (NCBI): domain Eukaryota; kingdom Metazoa; phylum Chordata; class Actinopteri; order Gobiiformes; family Gobiidae; genus Proterorhinus; species Proterorhinus semilunaris. The sequence goes on along the minus strand of CM038345.1, from coordinate 39,168,696 downwards.
TACAGAGTGAAGCGTGACGTTGCAGAGTGAAGTGTGACGTTACAGAGTGAAGTGTGACGTTACAGAGTAATGTGTGACGTTACAGAGTAATGTGTGACGTTACAGAGTAAAGTGTGACGTTACAGAGTGAAGCGTGACGTTACAGAGTGAAGCGTGACGTTACAGAGTGAAGCGTGACGTTACAGAGTAATGTGTGACGTTGCAGAGTGAAGCGTGACGTTACAGAGTGAAGCGTGACGTTACAGAGTAATGTGTGACGTTACAGAGTGAAGTGTGACGTTACAGAGTAATGTGTGACGTTACAGAGTGAAGCGTGACGTTACAGAGTAATGTGTGACGTTACAGAGTGAAGTGTGACGTTACAGAGTGAAGCGTGACGTTACAGAGTGAAGCGTGACGTTACAGAGTGAAGCGTGACGTTACAGAGTGATGCGTGACGTTACAGAGTGATGCGTGACGTTACAGAGTAATGTGTGACGTTACAGAGTAATGTGTGACGTTACAGAGTAATGTGTGACGTTACAGAGTAATGTGTGACGTTACAGAGTAATGTGTGACGTTACAGAGTGAAGTGTGACGTTACAGAGTGAAGTGTGACGTTACAGAGTAATGTGTGACGTTACAGAGTAAAGTGTGACGTTACAGAGTAAAGTGTGACGTTACAGAGTGAAGTGTGACGTTACAGAGTAATGTGTGACGTTACAGAGTAAAGTGTGACGTTACAGAGTGAAGTGTGACGTTACAGAGTAATGTGTGACGTTACAGAGTAATGTGTGACGTTACAGAGTGAAGTGTGACGTTACAGAGTGAAGTGTGACGTTACAGAGTAATGTGTGAATGTAGTGTTGTTGATTTAGTACACTGATCCATAAAAGGCCCCCTGCTCTTATATTTGGCTGTAGCACCTTTAGTTTTTATTCCAGCACTATTCCCTGTGGCTTCTTTGGGCACATAGTGTTGATGACCCTAGTTAGTTACATCCAGGTTTTTTATTTTATTTTTTTTGTGGTCGGGGAGTGCATTAGCCATGATGTTTATATTCATCAACACACAACACAACAAGGCCCGGTACAGTAATTGTAGTACATTTATACAATCATGCAAAATGATGTAACTTTTCCATAAATGAACAAAGGATGTCAAGTTCTTTATTGAAGTCACAGATGTTGTTTGGTAAAGCGAGTTATAAATAAATTGTATTTGTGCTTCTCAGTTTCCCGGGAGTTTTCTCTGAATCCAAACACGGTGCATAAACGTATCCTTCTGTCTGAGGACAAACGGACTGCTACCTGTATGAGGGAAAGCCAGCCGTATCCAGATCAAAAGAACAGGTTTTCACACGACTGTCAGGTCCTGAGCTCCATTGGCCTGAGGGGGCGCTGTTACTGGGAGATCGACTGGAGAGACAAGGTTCATATTGCAGTGACTTACCAAGAACCGGGGCCGGAAGACCTGTTCTTTGAGTTTGGAGGACATAATGATGAGTCTTGGTGCCTGGAGACAGATGATGACAAGTATTATGTCCTTCACAAGAGGGTAAGAACAGAAACCAGCTTCCCCTCTCGCTCCGGTCGAATGGGCATTTTCTCAGGAAACGTGAGCGTCTTCTCACCTGAATTAGCGGTGCCTTCTGGTAGAGTGGGCGTTCTCCTGGACTCTGAGGCCGGAGCTCTGACCTTCTATGAGGTCTATAATGATAAGCCGTTCCCCATCCACAGCATCACACTCCTCTTCAATCGGCCTCTGTTTCCGGGGTTTGGGCTGATGCTTATTGGATCCAAAGTGCAGCTGGTTTAGTCCTGTTCACTCTGAGGAGTGAACAGGACTTTATCAGATCTTTTTAAAGATTTCCTGTAGCCTTCTGTTTTTTTCTGCTTGTTTTGTTGTATTGTGCCAATGTTCATTTGTTTTTATCTGATTTTATTCCCCTGCTTATGCACTTTGAGGTTTCCTCAAATGTACGTGAATTGCCATATAAGTAATATAGATTATTATAATTAAATACTGACATGTTTGTTCACCACGTTAATCCCCCCCCCCCCCCCCAACAACACTCCGTAATCCAAAGACGCTCTTGTCCCTTTGTGGAAGCTGTCAATGGCAAAAATCCACAGGGATGTACATGTGCAGACGTGAATAAACTTTAGAGCCATTTACCCCATAAAACAGTTTTCTTTGTAGTATCTAATTCCTGCCTGATTATTTTTTTAATTTAAACTAAACAAAGAAAAATCTGTGTAACTAACATGTCACACACCATACATTTAATCCGGTCTCTGTCCATAGATTTTGTCAATACATGCATTAAATAACACAAAACTTGTAATCATTTTTCTACGGCAAAAGTTTCACACTGACATCTCTGTTCGCCGGCAGCCTCTAGCCTTAAAGCTCTGGATTGTAAAGAGAATACCTAACCCTTTCCTACTTTATGATCTTTGTCATAACTCTCTGTACTTGGACCAGTTGGACAGAAAATGAAAGTGTAGTCTGAAGTCAAATGAGTGCACGTAGAGAAGCCTGAACAGGAAATGTGTTTGCTCTTTGGCCCACCCCTTTTGAGCCGAGTGTTTGCTGCTCAAATAAACCAATAAAACTAAATGAATGAATGATAATAAATGTTCACTTCATGAGAAAATACAAAGATGCGATGTGTCCTGTGGGAAGTGTTTAATGTTTGTTGTAATATTCCAGGAGTAGTTTGGTTTCATCTTTGAAGAAAGCCACATTTACAGGAAAACAGTCCTTTCTGATGTAATAAAGTTTCTATTCAATAAAATGGAACAAAACACCGAGTGTCACACATTTTATTTTTGTCTCACAAAGATCACGACGTCAGCCACAGTTCTACACACACACGCGCACACACACACACACACACACACATTAGCACCTATACGATTATTATTATTACTGATATATTTATTTGTGAATCAGACTCTACACGACTCATGCTCAACACGGCGTCGAACGAGGAGTTTTAAAAACCGTCCGGGACGTCCACATTGACACATTTTCACGGGCCTCGCTTCCTGCTGCAGGCCACTCTGTGACCCCGTCCCGACGCTCCGCAGTGGGGCTTTAACCCTGTCATATAGATACAGACGGCATAATTGAAACTGCCCGTATATGGTGATGTTCAAAGCAGCCAGAGGAGAAACAACGAAGGGAAAAAATAACTTTCTACAATTGTTCCACAATTATTACTTTACTTTATTATAATAATCACTTCAACAAATGCAGAATTACTAAATGTTTCTCTACTAAATAAAAGTACAAAGACATGGGAGAGGAGCAAAGTGGTTCAACAGCCTATGGTCCCCCGTCAATAGAAGTGGGGGAACATCGACGTATTAAGATTAGGCCCCAGTCCACGGTGCTTAAGGTTAGCGGTCAGGGCAGGGCAGGGCAGGCTGATTCATTATGTATGACGGGTCACTCTCATGACTTGTGATTGGTTGATGTACCAACTCACCTACAAAAAAAACAAATCTCACCTAGAGAACATAGGTACGCACCCGAGAAACAGGCAATCCCAACAAGGAAGCTAATGTTAGCTTCATGCTACGTTAGCGACGAGTGCCGTTTTTTGCATAGTAAAAAAAAAAGAAACAGACAGCAAGTCCGGGAGTCTTGCCTGCCTACTGTATTTTTCCTATAGATTTATATTTATACGGGCAAGTATAAAGCTAGTCGAATTTAAGCCATTTTCAAAAGCACGTTTTTATTGCCACAGTTGCACAAAAAAAGCCAATACATTTTTGGATACATAACAGGACATTGGACACAACAGAAATAAATAAATAAAAATACGTAAGTTTTTTCACTGAAATTATGGTGTGAATAAAGTTGATCATTGATTATTTTAAAAGAAATGTAGATCTAAAGGCTGTTAGAGTTAAATTCAAAGGCCTTTTTTAATGAGATTTAGGGCCATGATTTTAACGACTTTTTGAGAGTGCGAGAGCAGCAGGATGCGGGGCCTTCACATGAACGCGGGGTCCCCGAACGCCCCGCGAACCCACACCAAACAAAACGACGAAACTACCACAGTCCACGAACACGACACGGTTAAATCACATCCGCCGATCGGAGACGCGTGAAACAGAGCGGGAAACGCGCTTATGAGGAGGGGGCGGGGACCATATTGGCATAAACTTCAGCGACTTCACGGTGAGATCATGCAGCTCTCCACGAGGACTAAAACGAGCGCTCGCGTCGTCAGATCCTCAACTTGAACGGTTTCATACACTTCATTTTGTTTTCATACCGGACGGAAACAGCTTTTAAATCGTTGCACGAGTCACAGTGTTTTCCATTCTGCTCATTTTTAAGGAGCAGAGATCATTTCTGAATTGTGCTCAATGAAGGTTCTTGAGTCGTCTTCTGCACTCTGTAGTGGAAGTGTCGAACGTTTCGCCTCTTCATCCAAAAGGCTTCGTCAGCAACACTAAAGGTTCAGCTCCGGCCACAGCCCAGATAAAGACCACAGGGAGGAGTTCAGCTTGGCTCAGTCCATCCCCTCTATTAAGAGCTACTCTCACCTGTAGGTAAACATCTTTATTCTTTATTCTTTATTAGGATCCCCATTAGCTCCCACAAGTGGTTGCTAATATAAAATGACAAAACCGTTGGAATACATGAATGTTACACATTTCATATAATCATACGACCATAGGAAGCATATAGGACATGGTGACTGTTGCTCACATGTACTGAGCTCATTGACCTTTTACTTTCAGCTTGAAGTCTGGTTTACTTTTAGTGTTTCTAGTGATAAAAGAAAGTGAGTTCCAGGTGTTTGTTCTGTACAGAGGAACAGTTCTTTTCATTGAAGATGAACTATTGGCTCTGGGAACAACCAAAGGATTTGTCGTCACTTGGCGAGTCACATATCTGTGACAAAACCCACTGAATAAGAGTTTGTTAAAACAAAAAAACTGGGCTGTTTATCCATCAAAACTTTGTGCATGAACTAGGGGTGTCCATGGTTAACCGGTTAACTGTTAAAAATTGCGTAACCCAGTAAAAGCATTTTGCCAGGTTAACTGGCGTATATAATTTGCAGTTCCATTGATAATATTTGTAATATATTTTTGCACCACCAGAGACCGCCAGAGCGCTCCCAAACATTTGTTCACGAGAGGCCGTCATCTCGCATGGCTACCTAGTTTAACTTTTCAACATGAAGCGGGCCATAAGCGGGGTTGGTTAGTGCGCTCACTAATGGTTAACCGAGTATTCACCGCTAAGGGCCTCGGTTAACGGGTAATGAAACACGTGCAGCCCTAGCATGAACATGAGGAGACTGGCCTGTAGTTAACCAGGACAGTCTCCTGTGGATCTCACGGACATTAGTTTGAAAAGGACAGTGGAGCACAACTCTAGCTGCTCTGTTCTGAGCAAGTCTCTGTAGATGCTTTTGTGTAGCACTGGACCACACTATAGGGCAGTGATGTAGGTGAGACAATACTATGCTTTGGACAACAGTTTTCAGAACTGGAGTTGGGCAGTAAGCAGAACATTTCTTTCAGTCTGAGATCTACAAAGACTTAGAACTACAAAGATGTTTACCTACAGGTGAGAGTAGCTCTTAGTAGAGGGGATGGACTGAGCCAAGCTGAACTCCTCCCTGTGGGAATGTAAATAAAACAAATAAAACCTTTTTTCATATGTAAATTAGACGTTCTCAGACGATCTTTGCCCATTCATTTCAATGTACGAGAGCCTTTGGTGCCACCTATATGATGGGAATTTCGCCCCCAAATTCAGGGTAAATCCCAGAGTGGGGAAACTCTCTTTCACCGTTTCAAATTCAAAAATCTGACGACACAAACTTAATTGAGGGATGGAGAGGGACGTAGGAGGACAGCGATGAGAGAAGAGCGAAGGGTTCATTTACATCGGTACAAAGTTCCCGTGAGCGCGCCGCGTCTCACTCACAAACATTCAAAAAGGAAAAAAGTGCAAACCACAAAAACAGTTTGTGCGTCCAACTTTCGGCTCGAGAGAAAAAAGTTGTGCTTGGTTTCGAATTTCGCACTGAAATAAAAAACAAGCGCGTCGCGTAAATAGTACACTTCCCAAGGTATGAACGGAACTCCGTCAACACTGAGATCAAGTGTAAACGTTTCTCTTCACAAAAACATAAACAAGTCAAACAGAGTGTGCGCCTCCACCACTGTGAGGCGCTGCTGAGCTGGTCTAACCCGTGTGGCCCAACAGTTTAAAAACTAACGTCATCTGAATAGTTCTAGATATGTTCCTGCTGCAGGGTGAACTGGAGCTGGGTCCTCACGATACGACACGATACACGATAACCTCCCGATACAGCGATACAACGCGCAATAACCTATATATATATATCACCATTTTTATAGAAAACATGCCAGGGTTGCCAGGTCCTGCCCAAACATTTCTGGAAAAACACGCAAAATCCGCAGATGTACGGCCGGCAGAAATGTCCAATGTTTATTGCTAGTTTACAGAGCCCACGTGCTTCTGCGATTTGAGATTTTTTCATTCAAGATAGTGATTTTTTTAAAGAAGAGCCGTTTTACATTGAAAACAGTATGACAAACAACCACGGACAGTTTTTCCCCCCGTGGAAAGACTTAAAACGCCGACATGGCAACCCTGACGAGTGCGATTTGTAACCTTTTTGAAAACCTTTATCGGACCTATAGCCGGCGAAAGCCTCATTATTATGCCCGACATTCCTTTATTTACAGTTAAGTCGGCAAGAAAAGTAGCAATATCGGCATAAAAGCTATCGGTATCGTATCGTGCCGCAAAATATCGCCATTATATCACACAGTCGATACAGCGTCGCAGCCCTATCGAGCTAACGACGTAGATAGCCGTGATAAATGACTTTTAAATAAATAAATATGTTGTAAATAAATATGTGATAAATCTGTCATAATAGGTGGATCAGCGCTATCAGGAGTGACTCTCGGGGGGGGGGGGGACACATATACAGTACGAAGGGTCGGCACGTGAGCCCAGGCGGAGCTGTGATTGGACGCTCAGCCATCGATGGAGGACTGCGGGCTCTCTCCTCGGCTCGGCCGGCTGTGAGGGGAGAGAGAGAGAGGGGGGGGTCAGAGGGAATTCGATTGGACGATTGAGTGTAAATCGTCACATCCAGAAGTCCGGTACAGGTCAGAGTTGATGACATGCGAGTCTGCGGCAGGTTTGACTCACGGACATTTGCACAACGGCTCCTCCGCCCCTGGGTCAGAAAAGTCCCATTCATTTCCCCCATGGACTTCAAAACAATTACAATATCAGAGTTTAAAGACTGGAGAGGTTAGTCTTGAGGGCCAGGAAGCTGACAGAAAATCTAAGTTTATCAATCAATCAAAACAGGCCTTGAACTTCAGACGGGAGAGTTTTCTTGTAACATCTTGATTGGTAATTTTTTCTTGAATCGTTTCAGGGCAGTACTGTCTGAATACCGTTCAGAATTCAGATTTGTCAGTGAGAACGGTCCGAGCCACAGTTACTGCGTTTTTCTGTTGTATCACCGACACGTTCCAGGTGTCTCCAAAATTAGGCCGAGTTGGAGTCATAAAATGTCAATACCAAATAAAATGGAGGACAAACTCATCCCCAAATTCCACAATGCATTTCAAACGTCCCAGTTCTTCACGGGGAATAGTTAACAGATGATAGGACATTTCCTTTCATTCTCATAAACTGGTGATATTATTGTTTAGTCCGTGTGAGAAATGAATGGGCAGAGCCGTTCAGAAGCAGAAGCCCCGCCCACTGTTGCACTTGTTCATGTTCCAGATGCAGATGATGTCGTAACCTCAGATGGAGGACAGGGGGCAGTGTGACGCCGCAATCATGGGAAACTGCGGGAGGTCGCGACGTCACATGAACGCAACCAGCAGGGGGCACTCTAACACTACCACTACAACAGACAGGTGAGAGGGGCGGGGCTAAAGGGACAGGAGAGAGAGGCGGGGCTAAAGGCACAGGGCTAGCTGGACAGGTGAGATGGGTGGGGCTAACTGGACCGATGAGAAGGGAGGGGCTAAAGGGACAGATGAGAGTGGAGGGCGGGGCTAAATGGACAGGTAAGAGTGGCGGGGCTAAAGGGACAGGTGAAGGGTCGGGGGCTAAGCGTAAAGGTGAAGGGCAGGACTAGATGGACAGGTAGAAGGGGAGGGCGGGGTCACATGGACAGACAGACAGTGACATTACACAGACACTGACATACCATTGGTGGGCTCCTCACTGGTCACTGACAGAGATTCTGAAACAGTAACAACTTCCTTTTACTTCACTATTTACTATTTATTTGACTTCATATTTTAATATTTTTAGAATTCGTGTATGGGCGATCATTGTTTTTTTCTGGTTTTAGTCCAATTTCGGAATACAGAACATCTTAGTGCTTATTTGTGATTCCATCGGCTCGCGGAGGCAGCACTCCGAGCTCCTCCCGGGTAACTGAGCTCCTCACCCAATCTCGGAGGGTGCGCCCTGCCACCCTGCGAAAGGAAGCTCATTTCGGCCACTTGAATCTGCAATCTTGTCCTTTCGGTCATTACCCAGATCTCATGACCATAGGTGAGGGTGGGAACGTAGCTCGACCTGTAAATCGAGAGCTTTGCCCCCTGACTCAGCTCCCTCTTCACCACAACAGTCCGATACAGCGACCGCATCACTGCTGACGCCGCACCGATCTGTCTACCGATCTCCTTCCCCCCCCAGCGAGGTGACGTTCCATGTCCCGAACGCCAGAAGCTGTGCACACGGACCAGGTCATCGAGGGACTGCCACCCAGTCCTCTCTGCACCCGACCCCTACGGATCCCTCAGTGGGTGGTGGGTCCACAGGAAGATCATTTGTGATTCCTTTTAAGCTCATTTTGATCAGTTGGAGTTCGGGTGAACCCGATTTTCAGAGCAAAACATCCACGGTTCAATCAGAAACTAATCTGCTTCTGCTATCGCTAACGTTGATGTGCATTCTCAGACTCGCTGAATCATAATGAGGCCTAATGCTGAGCACATTTACAGTGTCACAGGGACTTTATCTTTTCTGAGGACAGGTTTAAATACCGTAGCATATGAACGCAGAAAGATGTTGATGTACGAATGTGCAGACAGAGGATCAGTGGTTCAAATCCCGCAGGTGCACACTGTCGTTGTATCCCTGGGCAAAACACTTCACCTACCTTGCCTCCAGTGTGTGTGTGCACTGGTGTATGAATAGGTGACTGGTTTCTTGATATAAGTGCCTAAAGCAAGTAGAAAGGTGCTATATAAATATGACTTTAAACCTTAAAAGGGCTGTCAAATACAACTCTCCAGAGGATTCCCCGACCATAAACAACTGTTGCTAATAAACTAGCTTGGTTTTGTAAACATTTTTGTGTTTTTTATTTTATTTTGGAGGCCTCTGTGGTGTTGCAGGAAGCCCCCAAAGTTTGCGTGAAAAGGGAACTGCTTAAAATTCTAATTATTTTCTAATCTGTAAAACGTGACAAATGATTTTGAATAGAGTGCTTATTATAGGGGAGGGCTTATTATGGAGAACACTCTCACAGCGCTCCGGACTTTGGTAACGGTTGCTATGGATCATCAGGACAGTGGCGTTTGGCTCAGATAGAAACAGATCACACAAACTCAGTGAGACGAGGAAATGAGGAGAGAAGAGGGAGAAGGTGAGGAGGGACAGGGAGAGACACGGGTCAAAGGTGAGGACGGGGACATTTAACGGACTGAAATTAAACAGAAACATTAAGTTTCATGAACAAAATGAAGGAAGTCTCTGTTTGTGGATCTTTCTACAAAACCAACAACCCTCACACTGTCCTAGGCACTCCGGGCAGGGGGGTCTGTAGTGTGGGCGCCCTGTTACAAGGGTAGGTAGTCCTGTTGTTATGGGGGCCCTGTAGTGGCCCTGTTACTGTAGTGTGGCCCTGTTACTGTGGTGGGCCCTGTTAGGGAGGTAGGTAGTCCTGTTGTTATGTGGGCTCTGTTACGGGGGTAGGTAGTCCTGTTGTTATGTGGCGCCCGTTATGGGGGTAGGTAGTCCTGTTGTTATGTGGGCCCCGTTATGGGGGTAGGTAGTCCTGTTGTTATGTGGACCCTGTTATGGGGGTAGGTAGTCCTGTTGTTATGTGGGCTCTGTTATGGGGGTAGGTAGTCCTGTTATGTTGGCCCCGTTATGGGGGTAGGTAGTCCTGTTGTTATGAGGGCCCTGTAGTAGGGGCCCTATTATTGGGGGGGACCGGTTACAGGGGTAGATAGTCCTGTCGTTGCGGTGGTCCTGTAGTGAGGGACGCCCTGTTACAGGCGTAGTTCTGTTGTTAGGGGGGCCCTGTTAGACACTGACCTGGGTACTCCTGGAGGGGGTGCCCTGTTGGGGCGGCTGGGGGCACTGGGGTCCGGGGACACGGCGGGGCGCCCGGAGGCCGGTGGTCCTGAGCCAGAGCCGGGTCTACCTCCGGGGCGGGGGGGCCCAGGGGGGGCCCTGCGCTGAGGGGTAGGGCTGGACATGGGAGACCTGCTGGAAAACACAGAGTTAGACACAGGTTCTTCAAACCTGTCTCTACTCAGTGACAGGTTGGCGTGCTCTCGAGGGGGGCGGGGTCTTACCTACGGCCCGACGGCAGCCCGGCCACCTGCAGCCATGAGTCATCGACAGGAGGGGGCGCTGCGGTGGTCACGGTGGACGAGCTGATGTCTCCGATGATGTGTAGACCCTCCTTCAACGCGTGGTACATCCGCAGCATCTCGTCACGGTGCTGGGCCTGAGGACCACGGACCACACACAGGCCTGTTTAGACCAGACTCTGGACCACGGACTTGACCACACACAGGCCTGGTTAGACCAGACTCTGGACCACGGACTTGACCACACACAGGCCTGTCAGACCAGACTCTGGACCACGGACTTGACCACACACAGGCCTGTTTAGACCAGACTCTGGACCACAGACCACACACACAGGCCTGGTTAGACCAGACTCTGGACCACGGACGTGACCACACACAGGCCTGTCAGACCAGACTCTGGACCACAGACTTGACCACACACAGGCCTGGTTAGACCAGACTCTGGACCACAGACCACACACACAGGCCTGGTTAGACCAGACTCTGGACCACAGACTTGACCACACACAGGCCCGTCAGACCAGACTCTGGACCACAGACTTGACCACACACAGGCCTGGTTAGACCAGACTCTGGACCACAGACCACACACACAGGCCTGGTTAGACCAGACTCTGGACCACAGACTTGACCACACACAGGCCTGTCAGACCAGACTCTGGACCACAGACTTGACCACACACAGGCCCGTCAGACCAGACTCTGGACCACAGACTTGACCACACACAGGCCTGTTTAGACCAGACTCTGGACCACGGACGTGACCACACACAGGCCCGTCAGACCAGACTCTGGACCACAGACTTGACCACACACAGGCCCGTCAGACCAGACTCTGGACCACAGACTTGACCACACACAGGCCCGTCAGACCAGACTCTGGACCACAGACTTGACCACACACAGGTCTGTCAGACCAGACTCTGGACCACAGACTTGACCACACACAGGCCTGTCAGACCAGACTCTAGACCACAGACTTGACCACACACAGGCCTGTCAGACCAGACTCTAGACCACAGACTTGACCACACACAGGCCTGTCAGACCAGACTCTGGACCACAGACTTGACCACACACAGGCCTGGTTAGACCAGACTCTGGACCACAGACCACACACACAGGCCTGGTTAGACCAGACTCTGGACCACAGACTTGACCACACACAGGCCTGTTTAGACCAGACTCTGGACCACAGACCACACACACAGGCCTGGTTAGACCAGACTCTGGACCACAGACTTGACCACACACAGGCCTGTTTAGACCAGACTCTGGACCACAGACTTGACCACACACAGGCCTGTCAGACCAGACTCTGGACCACAGACTTGACCACACACAGGCCCGTCAGACCAGACTCTGGACCACAGACTTGACCACACACAGGCCTGTTTAGACCAGACTCTGGACCACACACACAGGCCTGGTTAGACCAGACTCTGGACCACGGACGTGACCACACACAGGCCCGTCAGACCAGACTCTGGACCACAGACTTGACCACACACAGGCCCGTCAGACCAGACTCTGGACCACAGACTTGACCACACACAGGTCTGTCAGACCAGACTCTGGACCACAGACTTGACCACACACAGGCCTGTCAGACCAGACTCTAGACCACAGACTTGACCACACACAGGCCTGTCAGACCAGACTCTGGACCACAGACTTGACCACACACAGGCCTGTCAGACCAGAATCCGGACCACCACAGATGGGCCAGTTACAATCTGTCTGTCTCTTTCTATCTATCTATCTATCTATCTATCTATCTAGTAAAAGAGTAAAAGTGAGTTTTAAAAAAAAGAGAGAAAAAATACATAATTTACTAAATAAATGAAAAAAAAAATATAAACAAATACAAATGGACAATAACACTCCAATTAATCAGTTTATCATGAGTCCAGTCTGTCACGAGTGTGACTGAACATTAGAAGACTCCTGACTGTCCTGACTGTAGAAATGTAAACACCTGTGCACTGACATGTGTAACACTGTGGGACATAGATCAACATAACCTTTATATAACCAAGTGCAGAAATCCAGTTGGTTTGATTGATTGTGTGTATAATTTTGCCTCTATATCAAACATTAAAAAAAACATGACAAGAAAGCATCTCCAAAGGAACAAGTGGAAACTCCAGGTCAGACCTGCTCTTGGGACTCCTCCATGAGCGAGTTCTGGTCTCCACAGGAGTACAGCTGGGCCAGGAGGTCTGCATGGATGAACTCCTTCGTCTGCAATAATCACAGAGATACAATTAATCTTACTTTAACTCCTCTGTGAACGAGCTCCTGTTCATGAAGAAAAGTCTCCACAGGAAACTGTCCCAGTCTGAGAGGGTCAACCCCACAGGGATCATCTGGCATCTGTGTTCCGAAAGGAATGAGAAAAAGACTTTGATGTTTGAAAAAGACTCGACTAGATTTTCCCTTGTGGCTTCAGACTTGGTTTGCTATAATTAGAGGTCGACCGATATATCAGGCCTTTATTTGGGGGTTTTGCATTTTCCAGGTCAATATCCCCGGAACCAAAAGAGATAGAGACCTCGTGCTGAAAAGTTTGTACACCGATTTTAGATTTTAAGATGATGACTTTTGGAACGGCTGGAAGCAAAAGTGACAGATACGGTTTTTGCACTGGAAAGAGCTCAGTCAGAGCTTTAAAATGAGCCCTCCCACAAATCCTCAGGGCAGCAGGGAAACATCGCGGTGAAAATCAGTCACAAGTTTGTACACCTATTGTATGTGTTTATGCTGCAGACCGTTGCGTGTAATTTCTGAACCGTAAAATGACTTATGTTTTTTGTTTTGGAAACGGCTGATTTTTATCTTTCAAACATACTCCCTCTGAAGAACCTACTTAACAAGAATATACAGCGCCCCCTGCCGTCACAGTTCAACACTGACACATTTTACAGCTTAGAAGCTTCATACACAGGATTTACGGGATTATTGATTTAATTCGGCCAAAAATATCGTCGGGGCATATCGGCATTGGCCAATCAAAATCGGCATCGGCCTGAGAAAACCCCACCTCTAGTCTTCAAAATACATTATGATTAATTTGGGAAATAGCTCCAAGAGCTAATAAATCATTTATTTGGGCTGTGAGATTGTTGGGTGTATTTATTTTGGGGTCACATGGGGGTCATATTATGCATGTTTCTGCCCACATGTATGTCACCCTTACGTTGTTGACCATGAGGTGCATGATGGTCTTGGGGATCAGGTCTCGGACCGTCCTGTGGATGATGGACAGATACGAGTCCACCAGGTTCCTCACAATCTCCACCTGACGCTCCAGCTGAGGGTCCAGGCTGTGGATGTGAGCGTCTCCGCTGGACTCTTCCGAGTCCGCCTGGAGAACCAGAGAACCGGGTCAGAACAAAGTCGGAACCAGAATCAAGTCAGAAACAGTGTTCATTTGATCGACTAAAACGGTGAGTGAATGTGCAATGTCAATGTCAATGTCAATGTCAATGTCAATTTTATTTATATAGCACACTTAAAACAGCCACAACCGCCCAAAGTGCTGTACAACAAACATTATAAAATACAATTGAAGAGTAAATACAATTGAAGAGTAAAACAGTCACAAAATATACAACATGAGACAATAATAATAAAATACATGGGATCTGCTCAGCTTGTGTTGAAGGCCAAAGCAAAAAAATGGGTTTTCAACAACGACTTAAAAACATGAATGGACTGGGCCATTTTGACATTCAGCGGAAGGCTGTTCCAGAGTCTCGGAGCCGCTACGGAAAAAGCCCGGTCTCCTCTGGTTTTACGCTTCGCTTTTGGCACCTCCAGAGTCATTTGGTTGGAGGATCTCAATGTACGACCTGGATCACGGGTCAACAAAAGCTCCGAAAGGTAAGATGGAGCCAACCCATTCAAGCATTTAAAAACCATCAACAGTATCTTGAATTGAATCCTAAAGCTGACTGGAAGCCAGTGCAGAGAGGCCAACACAGGAGTTATGTGCTCACGTTTCCTTGTTCCTGTGAGCAAACGCGCCGCTGCGTTTTGAACCAACTGCAGACGACGAATGGACTTTTGATCGAGCCCACAGTACAGAGAGTTATAATAATCTAAGCGACACGTAATAAAAGCATGAATGACACGCTCCAAGTCACCATGAGGCAAATAGGGTTTGATTTTGCTGAGCAAACGCAGCTGAAAAAAGCTATTTTTGACGACTGAACTTATTTGTCTGTCAAATTTAAACGAACTGTCCAAAACAACCCCAAGATCCCTAGCAGACTCGTGACGATAAATATTCAAAGGGCCTAGAGCAGTGGCATCACATGAGTTACCAAATACAACAATTTCAGTTTTGGAGTCATTAAGCTTTAAACAATTTTGAGCCATCCAGTCCTTCACTTCCTGTAAGCAATCAAACAAAACTTGAACATTGTTTGTGCCTGCCTTCAAAGGCAGATACATTTGCAGATCGTCTGCAAAACAATGAAAGTCAATTTTATATTTTCTAAAAATTGACCCAATGGGCAGCATATACATTGAAAAAAATAGGGGGCCCAAAATGGAGCCCTGCGGCGTACCACAGCTGAGTGGGGTAGCTCCAGAAGCGTAAGGACCCAGGTGGACGGCAAAAGATCGATTTTCAAGGTACGATCTAAACCAACTTAAGGCAGTACCTATAATGCCAACGTGATTTTTGAGGCGTGAAAGCAATAATTCACGGTTGACAGTGTCAAATGCTGCAGTTAAATCTAAAAGCACTAAAACAGTGGAGCAGCCTGAATCAACAGTTAAAATAAGGTCATTAAAAACTCTTAAGAGTGCAGTCTCAGTGCTGTGACGTAACTTAAAGCCAGATTGAAATTTTTCTAAAATGCCATTTGCATCCAGATAAGTTTGTATTTGAGCAAAAAACAGTTTTTCCAAGATTTTTGATAAAGGCAATTTAGAAATTGGTCTGTAGTTTGCCAGGACTTCAGAGTCAAGGTTTTGCTTCTTAAGCAGAGGCTGAACAACAGCATGTTTAAAGGAACTTGGAACGCAGCCTGATGTCAGTGAGGAATTTATAATTGCCAATATATGAGGCCCAATCGCGCCCAAAGCATCTTTGAGCAGTTTAGGAGGGAGACAATCAAGGGGACAATTAGAAGCTCTTAATTTATGCACAACATCAGAGAGGTCGCTAAGGGACACAGGTTCAAAATGCTCAAAAACCACAGAACACACAGAAGTAACAGAGGGATCAACCACTTTGAAAGAAGAGGTTGAGTCCCTAATAGCAGTTATCTTGTCAACAAAAAATGTCAGAAAATGTTCACACAATGTTTGTGAATGTACAGCATAGTCTGAGTCAATAGGATTCACAAGTCTATTTAAAACATTAAACAGAACTTGGGGTCTGTTACGATTTGTTGAGATCAAGTTTGACATGTACTCAGCTTTAGCACACTTCACAGCTTTCTGATAATTTGATAAACAGTCTCGCAAAAAGCCCAAAGAAACGTGAAGCCTGTCCTTTTTCCACCTCCTCTCTGCGCGTCTACATTCACGCCTAAGAGCACGAGTAGAGTCGTTCAACCATGGCTCAGACACAGACTTAGATTTAACCATTTTCAAAGGAGCAAGCAGGTCTAAAATGGAGGAGCATGTAGAATTAAACATGCTAGTGGCCTCTTCAACAGAACAAGGTGATAAGTCCAGTGTGGGCACAAGAAGAGTAAAAGCATTTGAGAATTCTTCTGCTGTCGACGGGCTCATGACGCGCCGCATACGCGCCAAGGCGCACGGTTTAGCTGGAGCGCACGGAAGTGTTAGTGAAAACAAAACTGGCAAATGGTCCGATATCTGCGTACTACAAAGATTATCAATGCCTACATTTAAACCATGAGACAACACGAGATCAAGTGTATGGCCCTTTTCATGAGTAGGGCCATTAACCCACTGTGTAAGATTAAAAGAATCGATGGCACTTAAAAAGTCCTTTACCAGGGGTTTTGAGTTACAGCAAACATGTATGTTAAAATCACCCACTATTAAAAAATGATCATATTTAAGAACAGTTCCTGCTACAAAGTCGGAAAAGTCTGCAATGAAGTCTTTGTTAAACTTTGGAGGTCGATATACCAGCGCGCACAGGACGGGCACAGTGCTCTGTATTTCAATCAACTGCAGTTCAAAGCTTGAGAAAGTTGTTGCTGGACATTGTCGGCATTTAAGACTGGATTTAAACACAGAGGCTAGCCCTCCACCCTTTCCAGAGGTACGGGGAGAGCTAAAAAACGAACCGCCAGGAGGTAGAAGTTCAGAGAAAGCTGAAGACTCACCAGGACGTAACCATGTCTCTGTCAAAAACATGATATCCAAATGCTGGGAAACGAAGACATCATTGAGTACGAAGGTCTTGTTTGCCAGCGACCTGACATTAAGCAGTGCCATGCGAAGTGTATCCACGTTTTTTGGTGAAGAAGTCCGTGCTAGCGAGCGAAGGTTTTCCTGGTTGACGCCGCGGTGGTTAGCGGCTCTGGGACCCCGGGTGCGGAGCCGCTCAGAGAATTGCGACGGCATCAGCTGATGCCCCTCCTGGATACCACTGGGCAATACGGGGACGAGACAACGCTCACTTCCCCGAGACGTAGCTGGGTTTCCATAGCCGCCTTTCTTTCCGGATCGAAGGTAAGCTCTAATTTTAATCAAAATACCTCCACGCTTACTTCTTCTGCGGGAGCGTCTCCTCCGGGGCACACCAAAAGGTGTGCGCAGAACGCCCGGTAGAGACGCGAGGAGTGGCGGTGGAGGACATGAAGACTGTCTAGCTGTACAGTTCTTCAAGAAAGCTTCGTGAGATGCTCGAATGTTCAACAATGTTTGACGGTCATACACAAGCATTGCAGATCCATTAGAACAGCAAAAACAGATCCATACAATGAGTATTATGCAAAATAGAGCAGGGAGACGGAGCGCCGTGCACACTGCTGGCGCCATCTTCAATGCAGACATTTTGTCAACTCCAAAAAACTCAAACTAAACCTAAAGTCAAAGAAGGGACTAGAAACATGTGACCTTCAGTGACACAGTGTGAATGAGCCTCATATCATTTATATTCACTGCCAAGGAACAGGTCTGTGCTGTGTCCATGTTGAGAACAAACATGAAGTACAACATGTATGTTTGTACACAATCATGGGAAAGAGCTGCAAGACTTTTACATTCTGTTGAATAAAACTAAAACTAATTTACATATTCGTCAAAAGGCTAAAACAACATTAAGTATGTGTCACCAGTGGGGAAAAGGTCTGACTCACCCGCTCCCTCTCCTTGTCCTTTGGAGGTTTGAGCATCCGACAGAAAGAAAAAGGAAACACAGAGTCAGAGACATGCTTAAATGGCGTACACGTGAACACAGAGTCAGTGAACGCACCACGTTGCGTTCAGGGTACACTCCGGCACGTAAGAACGACGCCTTCCAGCTGTCCACCTCCTCCTGGGACTCGCTGGCCAACTCCAGCTGACGGTAATCTTTGTACACGTTACTGCAACACAGGAGAGGCTTCAGCTTCAGACAGGGCCGAGGATTTTACAGACTACGGTCCAATTATGTTTGGAACCAGGTACCATTAAACGATGGCAATTTTTGATGCTGCTGATTATCAAAACTTGAGGAAAAATGGGGGGACAAAAGTGACAAAAGTAAAAAAAAAAAAAAAAATGAAACACAAAAATAAGTGAAAATATATATATATATCCGGGTCACGGCACCAAGGGGCCGGTGTGTTGGCGCCATTTTTAGCCCTATGTTCTGTTTGATCCTACTGCCACTGCGTGGCGCTTATGTAATTACCTGCCCTATATAAGGGGGTGGAAGGGGCACTCGGGTGTGGCAGTGTGGAGGCAAACATCTTTTGACCGTGTCTATTGAGTCCTGAAATCTGTGTATTGTGGATGGCTGGGTGAGGTCAGTCAATAAACCTTTTGGAACACTGTATATTTCATGTTCTTTGTGGAGGAAGACACGCGTCCGAGACGCCTAATCACTGTATATTTATATATATATATATATATATAAAAATATATATATATATTTATATATATATATATATATATATATATATATATATATATATATATATATATATATATATATACAAATGTTCGGACATTTGATGAAAATGGAAATCCCCCCACTCCGACAATTAGACCTCAATGCCAGAGTGGGGGGGGGTGTCAAAATCCCTGTCTTTGGGTAGTACCGGTGCTCGTGTTAAAGGGAGTAACTGTCTCAGGGACATACTAGCGCTCGTGTTAAAGGGAGTAACTGTCTCGAGGACGTACTAGCGCTCGTGTTAAAGGGAGTAACTGTCTCGAGGACGTACTAGCGCTCGTGTTAAAGGGAGTAACTGTCTCGAGGACGTACTAGCGCTCGTGTTAAAGGGAGTAACTGTCTCGAGGACGTACTAGCGCTCGTGTTAAAGGGAGTAACTGTCTCAGGGACGTACTAGCGCTCGTGTTAAAGGGAGTAACTGTCTCAGGGACGTACTAGCACTCGTGTTAAAGGGAGTAACTGTCTCAGGGACGTACTAGCGCTCGTGTTAAAGGGAGTAACTGTCTCAGGGACGTACTAGCGCTTGTGTTAAAGGGAGTAACTGTCTCAGGGACATACTAGCGCTCGTGTTAAAGGGAGTAACTGTCTCGAGGACGTACTAGTGCTTGTGTTAAAGGGAGTAACTGTCTCGAGGACGTACTAGCGCTCGTGTTAAAGGGAGTAACTGTCTCGAGGACGTACTAGCGCTCGTGTTAAAGGGAGTAACTGTCTCAGGGACATACTAGCGCTCGTGTTAAAGGGAGTAACTGTCTCGAGGACGTACTAGTGCTTGTGTTAAAGGGAGTAACTGTCTCGAGGACGTACTAGCGCTCGTGTTAAAGGGAGTAACTGTCTCAGGGACGTACTAGTGCTCGTGTTAAAGGGAGTAACTGTCTCGAGGACGTACTAGCGCTCGTGTTAAAGGGAGTAACTGTCTCAGGGACGTACTAGCGCTCGTGTTAAAGGGAGTAACCGTCTCAGGGACGTACTAACGCTCGTGTTAAAGGGAGTAACTGTCTCAGGGACATACTAGCGCTCGTGTTAAAGGGAGTAACTGTCTCGAGGACGTACTAGCGCTCGTGTTAAAGGGAGTAACTGTCTCAGGGACGTACTAGTGCTCGTGTTAAAGGGAGTAACTGTCTCGAGGACGTACTAGCGCTCGTGTTAAAGGGAGTAACTGTCTCAGGGACGTACTAGTGCTCGTGTTAAAGGGAGTAACTGTCTCAAGGACGTACTAGCGCTCGTGTTAAAGGGAGTAACTGTCTCGAGGACGTACTAGCGCTCGTGTTAAAGGGAGTAACCGTCTCAGGGACGTACTAGCGCTCGTGTTAAAGGGAGTAACTGTCTCGAGGACGTACTAGCGCTCGTGTTAAAGGGAGTAACTGTCTCGAGGACGTACTAGCGCTCGTGTTAAAGGGAGTAACTGTCTCAGGGACGTACTAGCGCTCGTGTTAAAGGGAGTAACTGTCTCGAGGACGTACTAGCGCTCGTGTTAAAGGGAGTAACTGTCTCGAGGACGTACTAGCGCTCGTGTTAAAGGGAGTAACTGTCTCAGGGACGTACTAGCGCTCGTGTTAAAGGGAGTAACTGTCTCAGGGACGTACTAGCGCTTGTGTTAAAGGGAGTAACTGTCTCAGGGACGTACCCGTGCTTATTTAAAGTCGCTCAGGGACGTAATAGCGCTGCTGTTAAAGAGAGTACCTCGCTCGGGGACGTACCGGCACTCATGTTAAAGGAAGTACCTGTCTTTGGGTAGTACCGGCATGGTGGCACAGCGGTTAGTACTCGTGCGTCACAGCTAGAAGGTCTGGGTTCAATTCCCACCTGCCTTTCTGTGTGGAGTCTGCATGTTCTCCCCGTGTCTGCGTAGGTTTCCTCCGGGTACTCCGGTTTCCCCTAGCACTAAAACCATGTCCTAGGCCAGGATGGACGACGTGTGCGTGAATGTATGGTGGTGGTCAGAGGGACCTGTGTGCAGTCGCGACAGCACATCTGTCAGTCTCCCCGAGGGGAAACCACTGAGTATGGAGTGAATGTACTGTATAATTGTCTCATGTAAAGCACTTTGTAACTTTGTCTGTGAAAGGCACTATATAAATAAAGATCTTCTTCTACCGCTGCTTGTGTTAAAGGGAGTACCTGTCTTGAGGACATACTGGTGCTCATGTTAAAGGGAGTACCTGTCTCGAGGACGTACCAGTACTCAGTTAAAGGGAGTACCTCACTCTGGGATGTATCGGTGCTCAATTAAAGAGAGTACATCGCTCAGGGACGTACTGGTGCTCAGTTAAAGAGAGTACCTCGCTCGGGGACATACCGGTGACCAGTGTTGAATAGGGCAAAGATGTGTTTGCTCGACATGAAGCTCTTCTCGATGTCCTTCAGTTTGAGATTGTCGACAGGCAGCATGTATTTCTTCTCCTTCTCCTGCAGGGGGCATCACACACACACACAGGTGAGGGGGAGGGGTCAGGTGAGTGTGGCTGTGTGGGTATGCAGATGACGTCACCTCGTCGTCCTTGTACCAGGACAGAGCCTCTGCCGTCAGAACGAACCAGTAATCCTTAGCCCCGCCCTTCATGATCCCGATGTTGTTGATGGTCAACCAGCCTTTACGGATAACCTAGGAGACGGGGCGGGGCCGGAGGGATGGGGGAGGGGCCGGAGGGCAAGGGGGTGGGGCAGAGAGAAATGGTCAGAGCCTGCTGTTGTAGCTTAATTTTTACTTAAGTAAAAGACTCACCATGATCTCGTCCTGAAGCGCCACGAGAAAACACAACACAAACCGTCACTGACCACTTCCTGTCTACGCGAGGTCATTTCCTGTTTACATGACGTCACTTCCTGCACTCACCTGGGTTCCCGCTGCCTTCTTCTTGACCTGACTGCTCTTCTGCTGCGCACTAAAAACAACAAAATCCACCACATTTACTACAGACACTGACCAGAACTACCCAGTACATGAGGTACTACTGCAGTACTTGAGGTACTACTGCAGTACTACTCTAGCCACTGTACTTCTATATTTGAGTCAGAGCTGGGTCTCACTTGGCGAAGCCGATGAAGTCCTCATGGTTTGTGTTGATGTAGGACAGTTCTATATCGATCAGCAGCAGCACCTGGAGAAAACAAGATCTTTACTGAGACTAAACTGGGACTAAACCTGAACTAAACCAGGACTAAACCGGGGCTAGAGAGTGACCCGGGCCTAAGTGTTAAGCTATGGGTTAAGCTATGTTTATGGGTTAAGCTATAGGTTAAGCTATGGTTATGGGTTAAGCTTTGGGTTAAGCTATGGTTATGGGTTAAGCTATGGGTTAAGCTATGGTTATGGGTTAAGCTATGGGTTAAGCTATGGTTATGGGTTAAGCTTTGGGTTAAGCTATGGTTATGGGTTAAGCTATGGCCGTACGGCCGGTTGTGACGCTGTAGAGAGCGTGCGTGAGACGTGTTTATTTTGGAGCCGCAGAGGTTCTTTGACTTGTCAAACAAACTCGACGGGTGCTTACGTTTTTTTAAGGTAGCAAGATTGACGTACGTCTGCGTGCGTCATCTGTACGGCCAGCGTATGTCTTTCGTAGGTTTTGTTCGTAACTTTTTTCGTATGCCGCATTTGCGGACTTCGTATACGTGTCGTGTGCCCCACGCACACCATTAGTGTGGCCAACGCACACTCAGATATCTTGTGCGTCCTCTGTACATTTTGCATAAGTCGTTGGTGAATTGCCCGTTCGGCGAGAGTGCATCTACCGCACGAAAACTCCGATGTATAAAACCTCAGAGCTGCCTCTGACCAGGTACAAAGTACAACGGTTTTGCAAAGGGGAAGGTGAGGATAACAGGAGTCCGAGGGGGAGGAGACAAAAAGGCGTGGTGATCTGAACACCACAACAATGTTCTCCATGAACAAAAAATAAATGCAGTGATTTTGGAAACGCAAGAAATCGCACGACCAAAAAGTCGTACGTCCAATTGTGACCATAGCTTTAGGGTTAGAGGCTGACCCAGGCCTAAGGGTTAGAGACTGACTTGGGCCTCAGGGTTCGGGTCAGAGACTGACCCGGGTTAGGGTTAGAGACTGACCCGGGTTATGGGTAGAGGCTGACCTGGGGCTATGGATTAGGGTTAGAGACTGACCTGTCCTTTGGCGCGACTCTCTCGGTCTCGGATGTGTTGGGTGACGATGCGCTCCATCTCCTCACGCAGCATGGGGTACTGGGCCAACTGCCAAACACAATACAGAATTATAATGGGCATAGATTTTTTTTTGCGAGTTGTATTAATATTGGTTTGTTTTAGTTAGGAACGGTTAGTTAGGAAGACCCACACTACCTGTCTGTGAAGATGTATTAACGATTGTGGGTTGTTTGCATTATAGTTTTATAGACGCTCTAGTATTTTCGAACTTTATGCAGATTTCTGACCTCAGCAAATAATTAGCATAGCACAGAGAGCCATCATGTACATTTGTTTATTGTATTTGTTTTATGCAGAAACCACACATTCACCAAGAAATTGTTTTAAAAGAGTAAGAGGTTATCGCCCACATAAGTCATTCATACCGACTAAAACATTTCAAAAATCAACATGAATCTTTGGGCGCTGGGCCAAAAGCAGCACCGTGTCGGTTCAGGGGGAACTGTAACTGTAGTCTGGGTTCTAGCTGGCTTTGGCGGGTACCTTCTGGGTACACTGGCGGACCGTGTTGACGAGCTCTGAGATGACCAGGTCCACACACTTCGTACACGGCTCCTTTATCTGCGCAATCTGCCGCTTCACGATGGTCTCAAACGCCATGTCAGGAGTAAACAGACCCGTCCTGCAAGGGAAAATACTTTTACTTTCACTACTACTGCAACTAAAGACTACAGAAAATTACTGAGAAGTTGGCATTAATAGATGAATAGAAACATGTTTTTTACTTTGGTCAGTATCTGCACAGGGACTCTTGTTCTTTCCCACAAACGGTGGGACTGTGTAGAAATGTTTATATCTTAATTGGAAAATAAAGACAACAACGTACTGAGTATGGACTCAATACTCTAAACTGTGGTTCCCCACAAGGATCCATTCTTGGGCCACTTTTTTTTCACTCTGTCCAAGCGCCACTGGGCAGAACAACACACCAATCTGTGGCACGCTCTTACTTTTACTACTACTACTACTACTACTACTACTACTACTACTACTACTACTACTACTACTACTGCAGTACAGACCTGACTCCATGGATGTTCTTGATGGCGTAGCTGATCTCTTTACGAAGAGTCTTCTCATCACTCTCCAACTGCAACAGACAAAAGCCAGGACTTAACCAGGGCAAAACCAAGGCTAAACCTGGACAAAACCAGAACTAAACCTGGACTAAACCAGGGCTAAATTTGGTCTAACCAGGACTAAACCTGGACTAAACCAGGGCTAAACTGGGTCTGAACCGGGACTAAACCAGGGCCAAACTCGGTCTGAACCGGGACTAAACCAGGGCTAAACTGGGTCTAACCAGGATTAAAGTGCGTCTGAACGAGGACTAAACCTGGATTAAACCATGGCTAAACCAGGAGAAAACCAGGACTAATCCGGGTCTACACCAGGGATAAACTTGGCTAAACTGGGTCCAAACCAGAACTAAACCAGGGCTAAACCAAGACTAAAAAAGGTCAAGACCAAGGTTAAACCGGGACTAAACCAGGGCTAAACGGGGTCTAAACCAGGTCCGAAGCAGGTCCCACCTTGACCAGGTCGAAGGGGAAGCGTTCGTGGAAGACGCGGTTGATCTTGGCTCCTCCTGAGAGCTCGTAGGTGTCCACCTGATCTCCAGAACCTTCGATCCTCTTCTCAAAGTCCACCGCAAACTGCTGCACCATCCTGCAACCAGACCACAGAGAGACCACAGGAACCGTGGTCACATTCACATTTTCAGTAAAAAAAAAAAAAATATTCCAAGACTAAACAAGATCCAAAATCACTCTGAGCAAATCTTTATCACTAGTTTTAACCATTGACTGTTAAATAGAATAAAATAGAATCACTCCTCCCCGTTTACCATAATGACCACGTTCGAGGGGGAAATCATGGCGGATTTACAGACTCCTCCTCCCCTGCTCTGACGAAGAATCTTCCTAATAAGGGCATAAGTGCAGGATCTTCACTGTAGACTCGGCCCTTGCGTGACATGTAGCTCGCGCAGCTCCAATGCTAACAGTGCGACCCTCGTTAAGTACGAGATTTCTAAAAATGCTCTTATGAAAACCAGAATATCTAACTGTAGAAAGTTCCCAAAAAATTAGGCACAAGGCTCTAAAGTTGTTTTTAATGTGTCTAAAGTGTAATGATTCCTAATGGGAGACTAGCAGCTATATGGAGGTACTACAGCAATGGCGAAGCAATGGCGGCCTCTAGTGTCGTGGTACTCACTGCAGCAGGGCCTTGGTCTTGCGAGACGGGTCGTCGGGCCGATAGTGCTTGTACTCCTCCACCTCCTTCTCGATGCTGAGGAGCTGACACTGCAGCTTGGACCTGAGCGCTGGCAGCGTGTCCCGGATGTGGTTTGTCAGTTGCTACGAAAAAATTATGAAACTTAGTATAGCGGTGATTTTTGAGATGTTTGAAGATGTTTGGAAGTGTTTGGAAGTGTTTGGGGATGTTTAGTGATGTTTGGAGGCGATATTAGCTTTTTGGAGATGGACCTTCTCACCGCGTTGAGGGTCTTCTGCAGGTAGGCGGTGCCCATGCGGTCGGCCATGTGTCTGTAGGACGAATGAGATAAGAAGAACTTCCGCTCGGCCTGAAGAGCCGCGTTGATGTCCTTCTTCCCATCGATGTCCTTCTGCGAGCGGTTGACCACGCCGATGTAGCCTGCGGAGAGAGACCGTCAGAGCCGCGTCTCCACCTCTGGACACCAACCCAGGACTTACCGCGGCGCAGAGGCAGAAGCTTGTTTTCTAAAATGTCTCTGGCGTCGGTACCCTCGTCCATCAGGTCCAGTTTGGTGATGACCCCGATCGTCCTCATGCCTAAGAACCAGAACCAGTCAAAGTCAGATTTATTAATAAAAAACAACCGCAGTCGACCAAAGAGCTGCCAGATGTTCACCATGGGCACATATTCTTTTGTTTGACTTTGTTTTTCTTTTGTCCATTTTTCGTTTTCATTTATCGCTTTTAGTTTTGTAGTTATGTTTTTCCCTTCATTTTTAAAGTATTTTTAGGACTTGTTTTACATCCTATTTTGTGATCATATCTATCCGCTGCTTTTGTATTTTGTTTCTGGAGCGCTTCCTCCACCCTGCCTATTAATAGGACGATCTTCAGGCGCACTTTCTCTCAGCTCCTCGTACTTGATTGATTGATGGATGATTTCACAAAACTAAAATAGCTAATCCTGATGGAAGTATTTAGTACATCCTCCAGAAACACATACATCTGCGTAGCTTTTGTAAAGGTCCCTCCTGCTGACGACCAGGCTGCAGGGAAGGATAGACCCAGTGCGCCAGACAGATGCGTAAGATCCAATCCTGGCCATAATCCGCCTCAAAAACGTTGTTTCCAAAAATCCAAGAATAGAGTTGTAGAATAGAGCGTGGTAGCTTCTGACTTCACCCCCGTTTGGAGCTATAGGAATATGCTGGGAGAGGCCAAATGCTAACAACATTAGCTGACTGAGCGCACGCACAAAGACTAGACAGATACGTATCGACTCGTCTAGGCTCAGACGGAAGAACATATCTCAGAATGGAAAAACGGTGGCCTGTCCCTTTAAGACTGCAGCAGGAGAGTACGGCTGCTGCAGCTCCGACAGAGACACGCTTTACGTTCATTCTAAAAGCAGCCGGAAACCAGCGCTAAAAGGAGAGTTGTGCGCCCGCTTTCTCGTGCCAGTCATTCTGCCCAGGCTCTGACCCAGCCTGACAAACAGAGTTACAATAACCAACATGGGAAATCCAGGTCCTTTTGTGGTAAATGCCCTTTGATTTTTAACCACGAGTCTCAGCTGCAAGTCCCTCGTCTTTACAATAAAGCTAATCTGAACTTGATCTGAAGCCTGAATCGAAGACCTACCAAGATTGTTAACATCGAGGCCACAATAAGAACAAGAGTTTCTGATATTCTGTCAAATACCGCAGAACGGTCAGTGTCCTGCGCGGCGGTCAGCAGGCTCTTACCCTGGGGGTCCACCTCTTTGGCAATCTTCAGGGCGTCGGAGTTGGCCAGGTCGGAGTTGGCCGGAGACACGGCGAGCAGCAGACAGTTATCTTTGGTCACAAACTGGAAGAGCATGTCCCGGATCTGCGCCTCGATGTCCGCGGGCTGGTCCCCGACCGGGACTTTGGTCATCCCCGGGAGGTCCACCAGAGTCAGGTTCAGGACTGTGGACCAGAGAGAGAGACCGAGCTTAGATCAGAGAGACCACAGAGAGGTTAGACCGGGACTTTGGTCATCCTCGGGAGATCCACCAGAGTCAGGTTCAGGACTGTGGACTTTAGTTTGACTTGATAGAGCTTATAAAAGTGCATAATGCTAAAGGAAGAACATAAGGCAGCGCGATATAAATGAGGAAAAAAATGTGAGGCTGCTATAGGAGAGCTGTGTAAATCATTAGTGGCGCAAATCTGATATAATGAGTTTGGGGCCTTTTAGTTCTAGTAGTAGACAAAAATGTCCACTGCACCTACTTTTTGCACTGGTCACTTAAGGGAGACACTACATGCAAAACTTCTTTTTTTTTTTTTTTCAGGTTTTTGGCCAATTAGGCCTCTTAACAAAAAAACGTTCACCTGGAAACAAAAGAAAAAACCTTAATCTTCACAATAATTATAGCTGATTCCATAATGTTCTCAAAATGTATTTTTCTCACATTACAATACCCCATACAATACCTCCACGTTAGTACCACATACAGACTTCAAATTTTCCAGCCTCAGACTAAACAATATTTTGAAGTTTTTTTCAGACAGATTTTTTAATATCTAATTCCTCACCTAATTATTGAGTTAATTTTAATTAAAAAAAAAATAAGGCGACATTTAAAACTAAACAAGATTCAAAATCCTCTCTGAAAAAGTCAGTGTAACTAATATGTAAAATTTAAAGCTGGCTCGATCCATTATTTTAGATTTCATCATTGATTATATGGAATATTATGGGCATTTTTAGGTATAAAAAAATGACAAATAATATTTATGTCTGTAACCTACGACTCACCGTTGGGGCTATAGACGCGCAGGTTGATGGGGACGGGGCTGATGCCTTTGTTGGCTCCTGTGACTCGGTCGGTCTCGGCCTCGATCTCCAAGCGTATCTCATCAAAGTCTATGAACTTCTTCCCCTTACAGTGGAGGAACTCTGCGTACTCTGAAATAGACAGGAAAGGCAAGGAGAGTTTATTTGTAGAGCACAATTCATACGCAAGGCAATTCAAAGTGACTTACAGTTTCATAACAATTAATCAATGACAGTAAAAGGCAAGAGTGCAGATAAAATACTTTCAGTTTTCATCTGCTCGGGTAAAAAGAGCTGTTTTCTGCCTGGATTTGAACATCGTCAGAGTTGAGGCCTGTCTCACATCCTCATGAAGACTGTTCCAGATTTTAGCTTTAGCCTCAGCATGTTTAGTCCAATGCACTGAAAACGCTTCCACTATTTGATAAACAATAACCAGCGTGGTTAGAAATATTTCACCCGGCCCAGCATTGGGTCATAGCGATTTTTAGAAAAAAATAAAACTCTTTGGAGCCGGGCTTTTAAGCAGTGCTAGCTAACGCCAGACTAAAATCACAAATGATAATTTGTTATCTATCATATGCGTCTGCACGTAGCCATAGCCAATCGTATCATTGTATCAGATGACGTATGAGGTACTCGCTGTCAACGTTTGAGCTAAACTATTTAGAACACGGTCTAAAGCTTGATCGAAAGATGGCGTCACATATGCTACTGTCATGTTGGATACGTAAAGACATCATTTTTTTTAAATCCGTAAACAAACTACAAGCTTCCGAATGTTGAATAGTGCGTCATCGTCTTGGTGTCCCTCCTCGTTCTATGATTGGTCCCAAATCCATGCAAACATTTCGGCCATGGTCCCCAGACTGAAATGATTTGGGCGCACACAGCAGTCTGGCGTTAACCAGGCTAAGGGAGGTCTGAAGTCCCATTAGAATCCTGTCTACCAAGTGCCTCTTGGAGTCGCCCCTGGCCACCAGGGGGTGGTATTACAGCAATGTCAGCTCCCCCCCATGAGGACCACTGGTCACTTGAGCTGTCGTTCTACATAGCTTAACCCGGCCCCGCACGCCACGATCTACGTGCACGTATCGACACTACCCCGCAGACATTTATGTTTCCACCACACACACACACATGCATTTGTTGTGGGCGGAGCCGCACAGAGGAACACACTGTACAGATCGTCATTAAAAGTTTTTAGAGCCGCAATGAGAACAGAAGTGGACAAATGCTGTCATCTGGTGGGAGTTATGGAATCATTAAGAGGAGCCAAGCTGTATTAAAACAGAAAAGAAACCACGTACAAAGCTCCAACATGTGTGAAAACGGCCTTAGCCACACTGTGTTTATTATTGACTCTGAAGTTCTCAGGGACAGTTCACGTGGCTCTAACATGTCAGAGGTGTGCTGTAAAAGACGTGTACTCGAGCAGAGCTGTTTTAAAGTCTATCCTCCAGGATCATTATTACAGTCGCTCACTAGATTTGATCCGAGTTCAGCTGATGTAAGAAAGTCAGACTCTCCTCCTCTGGCTCTGAACAGAAGTCAGTTATTATCCTGCACTTTCGATACAGCGCCGTGTGCAGGAAATCACACCAGCGGTAAATGACACATTTGCGTGTGTGTGCATTTATTATGTGTGACATGTCGTCTAATGGCCCAGACATGGCATGTTTTGTGAGCACCTCCAACAAAGATCTCAGCTCCCCCTAAGCCCCTGTGGGACTAATGTCTCACCTGTGGGGCAGTTGATGAGCTGCAACACCAGGGGGCGGCGAGTCACGATCCCAGAGCCACGAGGAAGAAAGTCCCTGGAACACAACAAGACTCATTAGTCCTGATGCCCTCCCGTGGCGCTGTTGTGCATGTTTACTGTGAGCGGAGGCTCACTGTCGCTCAGAGCCAGTCACATGACAGCGTGAGAGAAGTCTAAACCAGGCCTCCGGGCCAGACCTGACCTTGCTGCTGGTCTGGAGGTTTATTATGCTGCTGATTCATGGGATAAATGGGGCATGAGTGGGTTAAAGGGAATAAGTCAGTCCTGAATATCAATAACCGGAGCAAAACAAAAACTGACACATGGATCTAGATTCAAATTAAACCTGGCTGGAGAAAGGATACAACAAGTGCACAAACCTAAACTGCTGGACCTAACCTCTTACCCCCACCTGAACCGAGCACATTTTCTCCAGTCTGGCTTTCCCCAAATCTAAAAGCTTCTCGAAAAAGTGTCAAAATAGCAGCAAAATGTGAGGAAAACCCGACAAAACAGCGATGTAAAAAAAAACGGAAAAAGATCCATGAAGATGAGTTTTGTAAGTCTCAGCTTTCAAATGAGGCGTTACACTGGCCTATATGGATTTGGGTAAAGCTGAACTGGAGAAAATGCGCTCACTTAAGGCGGGGGTTAAGAGGTGATAATATTTAAAATTACATTTTAAACCTGAACCGAGCACATTTTCTCCAGTTTAAAAAAGCTTCTACTAAAAGCTTCTTGAATAAAGCTTCTTAAAAAAAGCGTCAAAATAGTGACGAAAGCGTGCCGGAAAAGCAACAATATCACAAGAAAGAAAACGTCAAAAACACTAAAACGTGATGAAAATGCGACACACTGGCCAAGCTCTCCAGTGGAGAAGCTTTTAGATTTGGGTAAATCCAAACTGTAAAGTGGAGGTAAGAGGTTTTAAACAGGCATTTGATCTTTGATTTGTGTAATAATGTTCCTCAAAATCATCTTGAGGGCCAGAGGTTTCATGATGGAGGGCCTGATTTGGCCCGCGGGCCTGACGTTGGGTACCCCTGGTGTAGGGCATCTGTAGGAACGCTCGGTGAAGAGGATTCAGATTTGTCTTCTCTAATAAGTCCTAGTGTGTGGTTTCCGTAACACGCAGCGAAGGCGAAACTCACTTCCCGACGAAGTTCTCCAGCACGGAGCTCTTCCCGGCGCTCTGCCCGCCCACCACGGCGATCTGCGGCAGGTCCAGCGCCGCGTTCTCCCCGATGGAGGAGAAGGCGTCCTGCAGCTTGTTCACCAGCGGGATCAGATCCTCCATACCGCGGTTACCCATGGTGCCTCACTCACCGGGGGGGGGGGGGGGGACGCTCTCACAGCTGAAGGATGCGGAGGACCTGCAGAGAGCAGACACGGGATTCAAGCCATATCTAAACGAAATAAACAAAACACTTAGAAAATGAGGCACACATGAATCTTGGGGGACTTGGGACATACAGGGGGTATGCAGATTGTGTCTGGATATCGTTAAAATATCCCACCCCCCATTTTTGGCCAATTTGTATTTTATTTTTTCCCTATATTTTTCAAAACAGTTTGCCCCTCATTTTTGCTATTTTTTATTACTAATATTTTCTCGTATTTTGCCCCATTTTTTTTAACCCCAATTCATTCCCAATGTTTCCCTCTCTTTACTCCATTTTCTTAACACAATGTTCCCTTATTTTTGCCACAATTTCTCCCAATTTCCCCCCCAAATTATTCCCCATTTTTGACACATTTCTTAACATTGGAGATGAATCCGATATTGTAAATTTGCAGATCTTCCACACATAATTGTTCCAGACAAATATCCTAGTATAGGTGTTGTTCGGGCCAGTGTGCCTAGTATGTAAACTATCCATGTTAAATATGAAAAATGCCTTGGGGACCTGGTCGGATGGTCTTGTGAGGTGCTCCCCACCCCTGGTCTAGGGGGTAGAAAAGACATCATTTTAACATTTTGAAATTCCGTCTAGTCCCTTTAATCGCTTCTATCATGTGTTCAGCTTTGCCACAACAGTTAAAGAGCTCGTGAAATAGTGAGAGCTCGAGCTGTGGGCGTTCATCTCAGGCACAACTTCATTTGATTATTTGAATGATTAAAACCTTTTGAACATGTACTTTAATTTCTCTTGTCTTTTCTTTGATTATTATTATTATTACTTTAGTTGCTGATATGTTTTTGTTATGTAAAATGGACACATCCATAAATGGGCCATTCAGTATGCACAGTGTCCCCACGTGATTTCCGGCTGGACAATGAGACCGGCGCCGTCCTTCCTCTCGCCGATCTCATTCAGGATCAGCAGGGTCCCAAACAAATGAAGAGATAGCTCAGGATTTGGTAAACGTCAGAGTTACTGATGAACAGTAGGAGTGTGACAATATATCGATTTTCCGCTATATCGCGATAGTTTGCGGGACGATACGATATCGATACTTTTGATGACGTCATGCGTAATGAGGCAGCAGGGCTCCACCGTTTTCACAGTCAATAGAGGCCAAAAACGATCGAGAATTCAGTCAGGACAGCAGGGGGCAGCACTACCGTTTTAAGCACTTGGACCAAACACTGTCACACAAATAAATTACTTTTAATTATAGTTTTTATAATTATAAAGAAGGTTAATTTGGGGTTGATTTATTACTTTTTAAATAGGACTGTGGTTTCTTTTTATTTAAATGTAAATAAGTCGCTGACAGATCTATAGACCCATTTCCAGTGAGTAAGTCAGGGATCATTTATAAACGTGGTACAAAGCACATGAAAAGAAATGTAAACGATGAATAATATGTAGTATGTTAAAATAAAAGGTTAAAAGTAGCATGTTTTTTTTTAATCGTGATGTATCGTAGATTATTTTTGTGCAATATATCGATTATCGCAGTATCGGCGTATCGTGAGATCATCGTTATCGTGAGCCATGTATCGTATCGAATCGTGAGGTACCCAGAGGTTCCCACCCATAATGAACAGTCACTGTAACGTGTTAAAAACATCATGTTCTCTGTGAATCCGGCCCCAAAGGAAACGGCAGCGCTCTAAGGAGCTTTTATCTAAATAATGACAACATAACATGGAAACAACTCAATCACATTTAAACTACTTATAGACCGAGGCTCGTTCAAAACGCTGCACTCGTTTTAATTTTGTGTTCGCCGTTAGCCTCAAGACGAAAACAGCCCCCGTTATGAACACGGAGGTTATGGGTGGCGTGATGTTTTTAACCCGCTGGAGTCACATTCCAACTTTTACTCAATGTCCTTTAAATCCTGAGCGGTCTCTTCATTTGTGCGGGACCATGCTAATCGGGAATGGAAAAGGTCGGGGAGAGGAAGGACAGCGCCGATGTCACTGTCCAGGCTGTAGCCCATTGCAAATGTTTGAGAATACCTGCAATAATACACGCAATAATACACGCAATAATACACGCAATAATCCCTGTACTTACATCACTTACCTGCGTCACTTTATCAACCACCTGCACTGATAATACTGACAATAACATTTTTGTTATAGTCTGTTTACTTTATTATTATTTACTGTTTACACTTTGTGTCCCCACAAAGTCCTTGGTAGTCATTATATATACGATACCACTATTTACTATTTTTTCCTCTCACATTTCCTGCCTATTTGCACACCCTGAGTGTTTCTAAGAGCTGAATGTAACAAGTACATTTCTCCATTGTGAGATCAATAAAGGCTTATCTTATCTTATCTTATCTTGTACACTGGCCTTTGTAGAACTGATGATAAAATGCAGTATTTACTACTTTCTCCTGGTCTTAACAGATAAATGACTGTAAAAAAAAAAAAGCTCTTCCTCTGAGCCGTTATCTATTCTCTCATCATGTGCTACTGAACATGGTCGAATTATTCATTTTTTAAATTTTTTTATTATTTGGTCAGGACAGTGCATGAACACATGGGACTCATGGGTGTAAACGCACCACGCCGGAATGAAGCTATGGGCTCATTTCCATCAGTTTAACTTTCAAATACATTCTCATTCATTCTGGCCTATTGTACATGTTTTCTGTAGTAGTGGTACAGGAAACTGGAGCGTCTGGAGGAAACTGTGTAGGTCTCTGTCAACTCCGCACAGAAACACCTATTTAAATCTAAATTGAAAATGGAAACTCAAATTGATGCACAATTGATACATGACTGATGTTGCAGAGATAGCCACTCACACACATAAAGGCTATGCAGCAGTCATCCTGATGGTATTGATTATTGCTGTTTTTATTGTCAGTTATGACGGGTGCCCTGGAGTAACTCAGCGATAAAGCAGCTGAGCCTCAGATTCTCTTCTTCACATAGCACTGTAGCCCCACACATCATTGTTATGTTACATAATAAACTATCATTATTATGTTGTTCATGTTATATAATGACATGTGGAGACCGGTGTTAAACCAAGACCTCAGCTCAAACCAGTGAGAGACTAAACCGCCTCAGGTCGGGGGATGGACACAGATGTTCTCTTCTAACAGGAATGACAGGGTAATGACTCGGGGTGACATCATACACATACCCCAATGAAGAAAAAATCCAATAAGGACCAGCACGGCCCCCGGGGACCTACCGCTGCACGAGCCGAGGCCTTGGACTCTCCGAGAGCACCGCCGCGACCGCCGGGGACCACCGGAACCGCCGACGCACTGGGGCACGAACCGAGCCGAGCTCCGGGGGGGAGGAGGGGGAGCAGCCGGGAGTCAAACGGGGATGCGGAGGAGGTGACCTTCAGCACGAGCCTCTCCTCCTCACGACGCGCGCACACCACTTCCGGTACCCACGCCCTTTCGCGGTAAAAGCCTGGGGATTCCCTCCGCGGCGCGTCCTTCCACAATAAGACTCCATTTAGCAACGTCTCTGAATCGATTTGAACCAAGTGTTTGTTTGTAGTAAAACAGGCGAAAAGCGGGTCGACTTTTGGTCTGAGGATCGGCGGTTCGAGTGCACACTATTGTTGTACCCTTTGCATGACACTTAGTTCACTCTGCTTGCCTCCACAGTCTGCGCACACTGGTGTATGAATAAGAGTGTGAATGGGTGACTGGTTCCTTGATGTAAAGTGCTTACAGCAGGTAGTAATACTATATAACACTATATAAATGTGTCCATTTACTCATATCAAAAATGTTACAGCCTCATTTGAAAGTTAAGACCCACCAAACTCATTTAAACCAATCCTTTTCCTTGCTTTGTTGCCGGGTTTTAGACACTTTTTTCTTTTACATTTCTTTTCATTGCTTTTGCATTTTTGTCACTTTTCTGAAGCTCTTTAGTGACGTTTTTGTTGCTTTTTCGTCAAACATTTTAGTCGTTCTTTTGTTGCATTTTCGTCCTCGTGTTTGTCTCATTTTTGTCGCTATTCTACTAAGAAAGCTTTTAGATTTGGGTAAAGCCAAACGGGAGAAAATGCGCTCGGTTCAGGTGGGAGTTAAGAGGTTGATTCAGAACAAAACTGAACAGTTCTATGATAAACCAAACACGCTCCGGGCGGAACTACTGTCCGCCGTGTTTTCGGTCGGACCGTAAACACAAGTGGACGGGGCGGAAGTGAGAGCTGGAGCTGCGCACCTCGGTCACGGTTCGTCCAAACTTTAGTTTCTTACTTTTCAGACACGAGCCCGGTGTTTCCACCTCCGACGCGTCACGTACCCGCGGCACGTGCCTCGGGGCGCCCGGTAAACCTCCGGGATAGCGCGTGCAGCCCCGGTTTTGCCGCAAGAACACGCCCCGTGCGCTCTCGGCTAACGACTCCACCAGCGCCGCTGCGGCAACGTCCTGGCTGCGTTTGTGACACATGTGCGTTCGCTCCATCATCACAACCTCAGACCACTTTGGCGTTCATCAGAACCAACATCTGTAGAGAACCAACATCTGTAGAGAATCGTTAAGTTGCAGCCCTGACAGTAAAGTCGAAAGCGGGGTGTGTTTTCAGGGTTGAGGAACAACGAGCCTCCTCTGGCTCCACAACAAACAATGCTCTGAGAAAATTACACTTTACTGTTCTATGGCTTTCACTTGTTCTTTGGGGGTTGATAAATTAATTATCAACTTAATATATTAATATATTTTTTGAAGATTACATAGAACTGACGCCAGGGCCTGAAATATGACGTCATGTAAATGTAAAAAACAAACAAACACGCATTTTAAAGCCCCTCCCTTTGCTGATCGCACACAATCAGAATCCCCGGTGGAACCACTTTGACCAATGAGATGAACTTTCAGGCAGGTCCAATCAGGAGGAGGCGGAGAAGCTTCATTATTAACTTCTCAAAATGTCTGATAAAGGTTAACGTTTCTGTCTGTCTGTTATCTGTGTGTTTCAGCTGTGACTGAACGCTTTGATACACACCGCGTGGATAAATCACAGATAATGTTTATTAAACGTGTGAGTCTGATAAATAGGGTCAAATGAATACTTTTAACAGATGGCACTTGTCATGGCAGTTCTTCCTTATTGCAATTGAAGCTCTTCATGAGGAAGAGGCACCAAATATCCTTGATTAATACATTCTCTTAATTTTGCCTTGTTCGGACATTTCACAATAGGAATATTTGTGTATCCGGTTTAGTTGAGCTGTACGTCTGATTGGAACATCTTGCCCATGTGCGGCTACATTAGCGGTTTTCCCAGGCGAGGCAAACAAAGGGGGCGCTGCTGAGACACAGCAGGGCCTGGGGGACGCACTGTCATTGCCATGCTGAGTTTCAATCATGTGTGCGGCAACAGAGAATCTGTAGAGCAGGCTCTGAAGAGCAGCTCGCCAGAGGTGTTTATAGGGACTATACTGAGTTTCAAAATTTTACATTTATGTATTTTCCTCCCCCTACATGTAACAGTAATGTCCTAATGTGTAGAATGAGCCCAGACCTGTTCACCACAACTCCCTCTAAAATCCTGCACTCAGAAAGTTGTTACTTCGGTCCGGCATGAGCTTAATATAGAAACTGCAGTTACGCGTAAGACCTGAGGTGGCAGTAGTGAGTATACAAATGACAACTTGCATGTAGTGCCTTTAAAGCACTTTTTGAGTAGGAAATGACAGTTCCACCTCAACAATACAAATATATAATCAACTCAACTGTACATTATATAAATAAAGTATAAATTAAATATTATTACACTATTACACTTTTTTTTTCGTCATTTGGCCAAGGCTAGTAAAGAAGGCCCTGCTGGCCCTGACGGCCGATCACTGATTATACTTAGTGCTTAGAAATGTTCCTATAACATTAGTATGTTATTAGCTAACTGTTGTAGCTTTGGCCGTTTTGTTTACTTACAAGTTTTTTTTTATTTATTTTTTATGGAACGCTCTGACCTAATTTTCAAGTGAGAAAAATACCAGTTAGCAGTCGTCTGGAACACTACAGGATTTTGCGATGTTCCGATCTCAACTATTAACGCAAAATCAAGCAAATTCATTGTTGCAACAATCACAAAATATGCCTGCGAAACCTTGGAGGGACTGATTATACTTTAGTAATGTTTGTCGTAACTGGTCTTAAAAACAATATATTTTAAATGTATAAAAATTGTCATCAAATTGTGTCCAGGCAAGATTTGAAAACTCGGGGTGTTTTCACACAGGCTCTAGTTCGGTCGACTTAAAGGCACTTTCGGCTCGAGAGCGGCACTTTAGGGTCAGTGTGAATCTAATCTCAGCACTTTAGGGTCAGTGTGAATCTAACCTCAGCACTTTAGGGTCAGTGTGAATCTAACCGGAGCACTTTAGGGTCAGTGTGAATCTAACCTCGGAACTTTAGGGTCAGTGTGAATCTAACCGCAGCACTTTAGGGTCAGTGTGAATCTAACCTCAGCACATTAGGGTCAGTGTGAATCTAACCGCGGCACTTTAGGGTCAGTGTGAATCTAACCGCAGCACTTTAGGGTCAGTGTGAATCTAACCTCAGCACTTTAGGGTCAGTGTGAATCTAATCGCAGCACTTTAGGGTCAGTGTGAATCTAACCGCAGCACTTTAGGGTCAGTCTGAATCTAACCTCAGCACTTTAGGGTCAGTATGAATCTAACCACAGCACTTTAGGGTCAGTCTGAATCTAACCGCAGCACTTTAGGGTCAGTGTGAATCTAACCGGAGCACTTTAGGGTCAGTGTGAATCTAACCGGAGCACTTTAGGGTCAGTGTGAATCTAACCTCAGCACTTTAGGGTCAGTGTGAATCTAACCGGAGCACTTTAGGGTCAGTGTGAATCTAACCTCGGCACTTTAGGGTCAGTGTGAATCTAACCTCGGCACTTTAGGGTCAGTCTGAATCTAACCGCAGCACTTTAGGGTCAGTCTGAATCTAACCTCAGCACTTTAGGGTCAGTGTGAATCTAATCGCAGCACTTTAGGGTCAGTGTGAATCTAACCGCAGCACTTTAGGGTCAGTCTGAATCTAACCGCAGCACTTTAGGGTCAGTGTGAATCTAACCGCAGCACTTTAGGGTCAGTCTGAATCTAACCGCAGCACTTTAGTGTCAGTGTGAATCTAACCGCAGCACTTTAGGGTCAGTGTGAATCTAACCTCAGCACATTAGGGTCAGTGTGAATCTAACCTCGGCACTTTAGGGTCAGTGTGAATCTAACCTCGGCACTTTAGGGTCAGTGTGAATCTGACCGCAGCACTTTAGGGTCAGTGTGAACCTAACCGCAGCACTTTAGGGTCAGTGTGAATCTAACCGCAGCTCTTTAGGGTCAGTGTGAATCTAACCTCAGCACTTCAATAATAATAATAATAATAATGCATCAGTGTTATATAGCGCTTTTCTGGACACTCAAAGACGCTTTACATTGCACTATTCATTCACTCCATACTTGGTGGTGGTAAGCTACTATTGTAGCCACAGCTGCCCTGGGGTAGACTGACGGAAGCGAGGCAGCCAATCTGCGCCATCGGCCCCTCCGACCACCACCAACCACCCCGGCCTATTGTACATGTTTTTGGTGGTAGGGGAAACCGGAGTACCCGGAGGAAACCTACACAGACACGGGGAGAACATGCAAACTCAACACAGAAAGGCCCCGTCCAGGTGAGAATCGAACCCGGGACCTTCTAGCTGTGAAGCACGAGCGCTAACCGCTGTACTACCGTGCCGCCACTTCAGGGTCAGTGTGAATCTAACCTCGGCACTTTAGGGTCAGTGTGAATCTAACCTCAGCACTTTAGGGTCAGTGTGAATCTAACCGGAGCACTTTAGGGTCAGTCTGAATCTAACCTCAACACTTTAGGGTCAGTGTGAATCTAACCGCAGCACTTTAGGGTCAGTGTGAATCTAACCTCAGCACTTTAGGGTCAGTGTGAATCTAACCTCAGCACTTTAGGGTCAGTGTGAATCTAACCGCAGCACTTTAGGGTCAGTGTGAATCTAACCTCAGCACTTTAGGGTCAGTCTGAATCTAACCGCAGCACTTTAGGGTCAGTCTGAATCTAACTGCAGCACTTTAGGGTCAGTGTGAATCTAACCGCAGCACTTTAGGGTCAGTGTGAATCTAACCGCAGCACTTTAGGGTCAGTGTGAATCTAACCTCGGCACTTTAGGGTCAGTGTGAATCTAACCGCAGCACTTTAGGGTCAGTGTGAATCTAACCGCAGCACTTTAGGGTCAGTTTGAATCTAACCGCAGCACTTTAGGGTCAGTCTGAATCTAACCGCAGCACTTTAGGGTCAGTGTGAATCTAACCTCGGCACTTTAGGGTCAGTGTGAATCTAACCTCAGCACTTTAGGGTCAAGGTGAATCTAACCTCAGCACTTTAGGGTCAGTGTGAATCTAACCGCAGCACTTTAGGGTCAGTGTGAATCTAACCTCAGCACTTTAGGGTCAGTGTGAATCTAACCGCAGCACTTTAGGGTCAGTGTGAATCTAACCTCAGCACTTTAGGGTCAGTCTGAATCTAACCGCAGCACTTTAGGGTCAGTCTGAATCTAACCGCAGCACTTTAGGGTCAGTGTGAATCTAACCTCGGCACTTTAGGGTCAGTGTGAATCTAACCTCGGCACTTTAGGGTCAGTCTGAATCTAACCGCAGCACTTTAGGGTCAGTGTGAATCTAACCGCAGCACTTTAGGGTCAGTGTGAATCTAACCGCAGCACTTTAGGGTCAGTCTGAATCTAACCGCAGCACTTTAGTGTCAGTGTGAATCTAACCTCACCACTTTAGGGTCAGTGTGAATCTAACCTCAGCACTTCAGGGTCAGTGTGAATCTAACCGTGGCACTTTAGGGTCAGTGTGAATCTAACCGCAGCACTTTAGTGTCAGTGTGAATCTAACCGCAGCACTTTAGGGTCAGTGTGAATCTAACCTCAGCACTTCAGGGTCAGTGTGAATCTAACCTCAGCACTTTAGGGTCAGTGTGAATCTAACCGGAGCACTTTAGGGTCAGTCTGAATCTAACCGCAGCACTTTAGGGTCAGTGTGAATCTAACCTCAGCACTTTAGGGTCAGTCTGAATCTAACCTCGGCACTTTAGGGTCAGTGTGAATCTAACCTCGGCACTTTAGGGTCAGTGTGAATCTAACCGCAGCACTTTAGGGTCAGTGTGAATCTAACCTCGGCACTTTAGGGTCAGTGTGAATCTAACCTCGGCACTTTAGGGTCAGTGTGAATCTAACCGCGGCTCTTTAGGTCAGTGTGAATCTAACCTCAGCACTTTAGGGTCAGGGTGAATCTAACCTCAGCACTTTAGGGTCAGTGTGAATCTAACCGCAGCACTTTAGGGTCAGTGTGAATCTAACCTCAGCACTTTAGGGTCAGTCTGAATCTAACCGCAGCACTTTAGTGTCAGTGTGAATCTAACCTCACCACTTTAGGGTCAGTGTGAATCTAACCTCAGCACTTCAGGGTCAGTGTGAATCTAACCGTGGCACTTTAGGGTCAGTGTGAATCTAACCGCAGCACTTTAGTGTCAGTGTGAATCTAACCGCAGCACTTTAGGGTCAGTGTGAATCTAACCTCAGCACTTCAGGGTCAGTGTGAATCTAACCTCAGCACTTTAGGGTCAGTGTGAATCTAACCGGAGCACTTTAGGGTCAGTCTGAATCTAACCGCAGCACTTTAGGGTCAGTGTGAATCTAACCTCAGCACTTTAGGGTCAGTCTGAATCTAACCTCGGCACTTTAGGGTCAGTGTGAATCTAACCTCGGCACTTTAGGGTCAGTGTGAATCTAACCGCAGCACTTTAGGGTCAGTGTGAATCTAACCTCGGCACTTTAGGGTCAGTGTGAATCTAACCTCGGCACTTTAGGGTCAGTGTGAATCTAACCGCGGCTCTTTAGGTCAGTGTGAATCTAACCTCAGCACTTTAGGGTCAGGGTGAATCTAACCTCAGCACTTTAGGGTCAGTGTGAATCTAACCGCAGCACTTTAGGGTCAGTGTGAATCTAACCTCAGCACTTTAGGGTCAGTGTGAATCTAACCGCAGCACTTTAGGGTCAGTGTGAATCTAACCGCAGCACTTTAGGGTCAGTGTGAATCTAACCTCAGCACTTTAGGGTCAGTCTGAATCTAACCGCAGCACTTTAGGGTCAGTCTGAATCTAACCGCAGCACTTTAGGGTCAGTGTGAATCTAACCTCGGCACTTTAGGGTCAGTGTGAATCTAACCTCAGCACTTTAGGGTCAGTCTGAATCTAACCGCAGCACTTTAGGGTCAGTGTGAATCTAACCGCAGCACTTTAGGGTCAGTGTGAATCTAACCGCAGCACTTTAGGGTCAGTCTGAATCTAACCGCAGCACTTTAGTGTCAGTGTGAATCTAACCTCACCACTTTAGGGTCAGTGTGAATCTAACCTCAGCACTTCAGGGTCAGTGTGAATCTAACCGTGGCACTTTAGGGTCAGTGTGAATCTAACCGCAGCACTTTAGTGTCAGTGTGAATCTAACCTCAGCACTTCAGGGTCAGTGTGAATCTAACCTCAGCACTTTAGGGTCAGTGTGAATCTAACCGGAGCACTTTAGGGTCAGTCTGAATCTAACCGCAGCACTTTAGGGTCAGTGTGAATCTAACCTCAGCACTTTAGGGTCAGTCTGAATCTAACCGCAGCACTTTAGTGTCAGTCTGAATCTAACCTCAGCACTTTAGGGTCAGTGTGAATCTAACCGCAGCACTTTAGGGTCAGTGTGAATCTAACCGCAGCACTTTAGGGTCAGTGTGAATCTAACCTCGGCACTTTAGGGTCAGTGTGAATCTAACCGCAGCACTTTAGGGTCAGTGTGAATCTAAACGGAGCACTTTAGGGTCAGTGTGAATCTAACCGCGGCTCTTTAGGGTCAGTGT
Source organism: Proterorhinus semilunaris (assembly GCA_021464625.1). NCBI lineage: Eukaryota > Metazoa > Chordata > Actinopteri > Gobiiformes > Gobiidae > Proterorhinus > Proterorhinus semilunaris. The sequence goes on along the minus strand of CM038345.1, from coordinate 39,126,687 downwards.
GAATCTAACCTCGGCACTTTAGGGTCAGTGTGAATCTAACCTCGGCACTTTAGGGTCAGTGTGAATCTAACCGCAGCACTTTAGGGTCAGTGTGAATCTAACCTCGGCACTTTAGGGTCAGTGTGAATCTAACCTCGGCACTTTAGGGTCAGTGTGAATCTAACCGCAGCACTTTAGGGTCAGTCTGAATCTAACCGCAGCACTTTAGGGTCAGTCTGAATCTAACCTCAGCACTTTAGGGTCAGTGTGAATCTAACCGCAGCACTTTAGTGTCAGTGTGAATCTAACCTCACCACTTTAGGGTCAGTGTGAATCTAACCTCAGCACTTCAGGGTCAGTGTGAATCTAACCGTGGCACTTTAGGGTCAGTGTGAATCTAACCGCAGCACTTTAGTGTCAGTGTGAATCTAACCGCAGCACTTTAGGGTCAGTGTGAATCTAACCTCAGCACTTCAGGGTCAGTGTGAATCTAACCTCAGCACTTTAGGGTCAGTGTGAATCTAACCTCGGCACTTTAGGGTCAGTGTGAATCTAACCGCGGCACTTTAGGGTCAGTGTGAATCTAACCTCGGCACTTTAGGGTCAGTGTGAATCTAACCTCGGCACTTTAGGGTCAGTGTGAATCTAACCGCGGCTCTTTAGGTCAGTGTGAATCTAACCTCGGCACTTTAGGGTCAGTGTGAATCTAACCGCAGCACTTTAGGGTCAGTGTGAATCTAACCTCGGCTCTTTAGGGTCAGTGTGAATCTAACCGCAGCACTTTAGGGTCAGTGTGAATCTTACCGCTGCACTTTAGGGTCAGTGTGAATCTAACCGCAGCACTTTAGGGTCAGTGTGAATCTAACCTCGGCACTTTAGGGTCAGTGTGAATCTAACCTCGGCTCTTTAGGGTCAGTGTGAATCTAACCTCGGCACTTTAGGGTCAGTGTGAATCTAACCTCGGCACTTTAGGGTCAGTGTGAATCTAACCGCGGCTCTTTAGGGTCAGTGTGAATCTAACCTCGGCACTTTAGGGTCAGTGTGAATCTAACCGCGGCTCTTTAGGGTCAGTGTGAATCTAACCTCGGCACTTTAGGGTCAGTGTGAATCTAACCTCGGCACTTTAGGGTCAGTGTGAATCTAACCGCGGCACTTTAGGGTCAGTGTGAATCTAACCTCGGCACTTTAGGGTCAGTGTGAATCTAACCGCGGCTCTTTAGGGTCAGTGTGAATCTAACCTCGGCACTTTAGGGTCAGTGTGAATCTAACCTCGGCACTTTAGGGTCAGTGTGAATCTAACCTCGGCACTTTAGGGTCAGTGTGAATCTAACCTCGGCACTTTAGGGTCAGTGTGAATCTAACCTCGGCACTTTAGGGTCAGTGTGAATCTAACCTCGGCACTTTAGGGTCAGTGTGAATCTAACCGCGGCACTTTAGGGTCAGTGTGAATCTAACCTCGGCACTTTAGGGTCAGTGTGAATCTACCCTCTGCACTTTAGGGTCAGTGTGAATCTAACCTCACCACTTTAGGGTCAGTGTGAATCTAACCGCGGCACTTTAGGGTCAGTGTGAACCTAGGTCCCCCAAGGTCATATCATTTATCAGGATTCGCACATAGACATTAGCAATGACAATAATACGAGACTGTTTTGAAAAACGCTCGTGGTGTCACTTGTATGTCATAATGGTAAAACTTCAATGACCTCGGGGGACCTCTAAATATTATCTAAATGAGCTGAAATGTTTTGAGTTTCATGGTGTCAGAGTCAAACGTTTTAGGGGGACTTCACTGGCATTTTCCCCCCCACATTTTTTTGGGACACCCTAGTGTGCCTGTACGTGCGCGCGTATCGTTGTCGGCACATTGACAGGTCGATGCCCGTTGTCATGGGAATAAGTTCTTTTAACAGCTTATCGTTGTTACGTGGCTGATGTTGAGATGTTTTGTGCGAGCGAGTATGAACATGGACTTAACTAACTTTGGAGTAAATACATGCGGTCTCGAGGCGACCTACACGGCGCTCCAACATGTGTGAAAACGGCCTCAAACTGTTGTGCATGTTTTTGTTTTTGCAGATGGATGAAAACAGTTCCTTGACGGACCAGAGGAGGCGCCTTCAGAGGGAGGTGCAGCTGCTGGAGCAGAGTCTGTCACATGTAGATCTGCACATGCTCAGTTCAGTCTCAGGTAATTCCGCCCACCTACTCAATGGCATAAGCCCGCCCACTCAGATATAATCCCGCCCACTCACAGTGTTGTTTATGTCAACAAAGACGGTAACAATATAATTTCTTTGATGTACCTTTTTTTAATGACAATAACTTATCGATGACGAGCTAAAAATAATATCCCTTTGGGGACTAAAACATAGAGACGTTTATGAAAGTGGTTCACTAGGCCAAACAGCTTGTGCACGGAGCGGGACAACACACAGGTGACGGAGAGCGCCGCCGTCAGCTCACGTTGCCTCACATGCTGCAGGCTGCTCCGCCCCTCTCTGCCTGCTGCTACTATCAGCGCTGAGACGTCCTCCATGGAGCGTCTGACAGCGATGTCACAGGGACTTCATCTTTACCCATAATAACAGTTTCAAATCCCGTAGAGTATGAACGCAGAAAGCAGGTTGATGTGCCAATGTGTAGACGGCGCTGAAACGGGGATCAGAGGACGCGGAGAACAGGCGCTTTTGGGAAATGTCCTATTGTGGTGAAATCTGTTTGTCAAAAACTATATAAATCCACGACATTATTAATATTTATCCCAATTTCCAATACTTATTGAAATTAATGATTACTTTTTATAATGAAACTGACTAAAACGTGATTTAAACCTTTTTAGTTTTTGTCTGACTAAAATGTGACTAAAACTAAAAGCATTTTCAAGATAAGATGGCCTTTATTGATCTCACGAAGGAGAAATTCACTTGTTACATTGAGCTCTCAGAAACACTCAGGGTGTGCAATGACTACCAAAAACTTTAGGGGGCAAAAAATAAAATAAACAGTGCAGGTTTACAGTCATAGTGGTTGATAAAGTGCATGTATTATTTTTGCAAAGGGGTTATTGCACATGTTACTTTACAGTAGTGTAGGGATGGGTACCGTTAAACGGTGCCTACTTGGAACCGACCGAAAAGCTCCGGTCGGGGGTGGTATCGAAAAACTAAAATTCTTTCGGTGCCAACTTTCGGTTCTTTTTCTCTCCAGAAGTCAATATATGACCCGCAGCGAGTCTAAAAAAAACATGAACGTGTGTGCAGATAATGAGCCGCTTCAGCGCAAATGGAGCGAAGCAAAACTATAACTTAAAACTATAACTTAAAGAGAAGCAAAGCTATAACGTACTAAACATTTGTAATAGAGACGGCTCAGCCGCGGTCTGCGCCAGGACTAAACCAGGTCCAGGACTTACACCGTTGTAAAACCCAGAGTCAAACTAAACCAGTTATTATAAACCAGGACTGAATAAGAAATTTGAGTTTTTAGGCAAATTGAAAAACAAAACAGAGCAGTGACAACAAGAAAGACGTGTTTACCTTTAGCGACAGACCCGGAGGCTGAGTTTACGGGCTGTTGTTACAACTTTACAAGCAGCTGCAGCGAGAGGAATATCAAAGATTGTTTGTGGAAAAGTGAGCGCTCACTCTGTATTAGACATTTTTTGTACAGTTGTTGTACATTATTAGTGGCAGAGTGAGCGCTCACACCATGTAAGGATCTTTGGCGGGAAAGTGCTTCGTCAAAGCGCAGTGTGTTTAGAAAAGTTTATCCGAAAGAAACCCGTGTCCTGATGTGGATCTGTCTCTGCAGCTCAGGAGGTAAAAACGTCCTTTATTTCTTTTTATCACTGCTTAAGTGGAAATTGTGCTCAAAACATGAAGTTACAGGTGACGCTGCTGCGACCTGTGGAGCTTCTGTTTTGCGGTTTTAGGACTTTTTCCTTTTATACACGTTATTTTAATTGAATTAAAATGACATAGGTACCGAAAAAAGTACCGTTAAGGAACCGGCACCGAAAAGCAGGTACCGTTAAAGTAGTGGTATTGAAAAAAAACGAACGGTACCCATCCCTACAGTAGTGTTGTACTGTCTGACAGCAGTGAGGATGAAGGACCTGCTCCTTCTTGCCCGTGCAGTGGGTGGGAGGTGTTGTCCATGATGTTTTGTTGTGAAGCACTTTGGGCAGCTGTGGTTGTTGTAAATGTGCTATAGAAATAAAGTTGACCTTGACCAAGGCGATGATGGAGGTGAGCTTGGCTAATACCCTCCTGTCCCTCGTCTTCTCCTCCGAGTCCGACCAGCTTGTCCAGTCTGTTCTTGTCCCGCTCTGTGCTGCCCGGGGCCCAGCACACGGCAGCGTAGTGGATAACAGAGGCTACCACAGAGTCATAAAAAGTCCTGGGCAGAGGCCTGCTCACTCCGAAGGACCTCAGTCTCTCCAGGAGGACTTTGGCACTTCTTGTACAGGGCGTTTGAGGTGAACACCCAGATACTTGAAACTGTCCACCACCTCAATGTCCTCCCTGTGGGTGTTCAGCGGTGTGTGTGGTCCAAAAGACTAAGACCAGTGCTTAATTTGATCCCCCGTTTGGGGGAACGCATTCCCCCAATTCTTAGTTTTTCAGGGTAAAGGATCCGGCAAATATTTGATCTGATATAATGGTGTTTAATGAGAGTGTTCCGGCAAATGTTATGGCCCCAAATCCATAACACCAGACCAAAAGTGTTCCTGAATATACAAATTTACAAATTAAGCACTGACTAAGACTAAAACTAAGGGCTGCCAAAAACAACTCTGCTACTCACTGGTATAACTCAGATATAGTCCCGCCAATCATAGGCGCCGATTTATGTTCTTCCCAGTGGGTGCCCAGTCATTAGGTTAGGCATTATTTATTGAATCATTTTGTAACCAGGGCAAATTCGCCTGGGTGCCCAAAGATTTGAGTGGGTGCTCCAGCCCCGCAGCACCCACGGGATTGGCGCCTATGCCGCCAGTGTTCATAAATCAGTTACGTGTATTATTTTTATCATGGAAAAATCAAGATTTATCATTATGAGAAAAAATGGTAAATAAATTTTTTTTTTGACATATCGTCAGCCCTAATCAGTGTCTGTTTCCAGAGGGGTCTGATAGCTCTGACTCCACTGACGACCAGGAAGAAGACCAGGTAGAAGATCAGGAAGAAGACCAGGAAAATGACCAGAATGATGACCGTCTGCAGAGTCAGAGAGAGCTTCTGCACAGACAGATCCAGGAGCTGGAGAGAACTCTAGGTCCAACCTCCACCTTCACTGACGACCACACAGGTACTACTCAGGCACTACACAGGTTCCACACAGACTATACAGGAACCACAGAGTTACCACCCAGACACAACACAAGCACCACACAGACCGGGCTCAGACCTGGTTCAGACTTATATCTCTTGTGTGTTTGCAGACAATGAAGATGAAGATCTGGGGGACAACAGCAGCAGCAGCAGCAGCAGTGATGAGGTCAGTGACAGGGTTTCTGTAAAACAACTTTAACTGGATTTTCCTCAAATGAAATAAGACCTGAAACAGTCATGTCTTAGGTCGCATTCACACCTACTTGGTTCGATTAGGGACCAAAATTGCAACATTGTTTCATTGGCGCGGTTCACGTTCACACCTCTTTTTTGTCAATCAAACCAACATTTTAAATGTAGAAATCCTCTGCACGCCTGTGGGGGCGCTGTATCAAAACCTTCCACAGATGAAAATTGTGTACAAGAAGACTCTGATTGGTCAATTAAACTCCACTTCCTTTTCCATCTCTTGTTTACAAAATGGAGCGGTATCAGATTGAAGCCGTGTTGGTTTTTATTTTCGCAATTTTGGGGTCAAACGGGGGGAATTTAGAAGCTACCAAGCTCTTCCACGTTCCCTCTATATAAATACGGGTTACGTGAGCAGTTACCAGATCCAAGTATAGTCACACAAAATTAAACATGTCGATTTTCTAAGCGGATAAATAGAGGTACTATATTGTATGGGGTACCTTAGGAGCACTTCGACGTCCGCGCAGTAGAGTCAAACTGCTCCTAAGGTGTTATTACGCCTTACAATATAGTACCTCTTTTTATAGTATCTCTTTTAACGTTAGGGCTATTTTCTCCAAATGAGGTTTTCATTCCACTCTTGCAAAAACATCTCCACGTTAGTAGCTCCTACATACTCCACACTTGCAGGTTTGGACTTTTTTCACAAGGATTTTCTATATGTAATTCCTGACAGATTTATTGAGTTTTGAACCCAAAAAACAAGGAGAAAACTGAATTCTTACTGATTTTTTCCACTATAAAAGAATGTATTCAGAAACTAAACAAAATCCAAAATCCCTCTGAGCAAATCCTTATAACCAATATGTGACTTCCAGAGCGAGCTGCAGCTGCCTCAGTCGGAGGAATCCTGTCTCCAGATGAACCTGGTCTATCAGCAGGTCCTTCAGGAGACTCTGGAGCAGCTGGAGACTCTACTGCAGCAGAACACCAGACAACAGGTCAGAAACATCACCAAACATCACCAAACATCACCCAAACGTCACCCAAACATCACCAAACATCACCAAACGTCACCCAAACATCACCCAAACGTCACCCAAACGTCACCAAACATCACCAAACGTCACCAAACATCACCCAAACGTCACCCAAACGTCACCCAAACGTCACCCAAACATCACCCGAACGTCACCAAACGTCACCCAAACGTCACCCAAACGTCACCCAAACGTCACCCAAACATCACCCGAACGTCACCTAAACATCACCCAAACATCACCAAACATCACCCAAACATCACCCAAACGTCACCAAACATCACCCAAACGTCACCAAACATCACCCAAACGTCACCCAAACATCACCAAACATCACCAAACATCACCCAAACATCACCCAAACATCACCAAACATCACCCAAACATCACCCAAACATCACCAAACATCACCCAAACGTCACCAAACATCACCCAAACGTCACCAAACATCACCCAAACGTCACCCAAACATCACCAAACATCACCAAACATCACCCAAACGTCACCAAACATCACCCAAACGTCACCAAACGTCACCCAAACGTCACCAAACGTCACCCAAATGTCACCAAACGTCACCCAAACGTCACCAAACGTCACCCAAACGTCACCAAACGTCACCCAAACGTCACCAAACATCACCCAAACGTCACCAAACATCACCCAAACGTCACCAAACATCACCCAAACGTCACCAAACGTCACCCAAACATCACCCAAACGTCACCCAAACATCACCAAACATCACCCAAACGTCACCAAACATCACCCAAACGTCACCAAACATCACCCAAACGTCACCAAACGTCACCCAAACGTCACCCAAACGTCACCAAACGTCACCCAAACGTCACCCAAACGTCACCCAAACGTCACCCAAACGTCACCCAAACATCACCCAAACATCACCCAAACATCACCAAACGTCACCCAAACGTCACCCAAACATCACCCAAACATCACCCAAACGTCACCCAAACGTCACCCAAACGTCACCCAAACATCACCCAAACATCACCCAAACATCACCCAAACGTCACCCAAACGTCACCCAAACGTCACCCAAACGTCACCCAAACGTCACCCAAACATCACCAAACATCACCCAAACATCACCCAAACATCACCCAAACATCACCCAAACGTCACCAAACATCACCCAAACGTCACCCAAACATCACCAAACATCACCCAAACATCACCCAAACATCACCCAAACATCACCCAAACGTCACCAAACATCACCCAAACGTCACCCAAACATCACCAAACATCACCAAACATCACCCAAACATCACCCAAACATCACCAAACATCACCCAAACGTCACCCAAACGTCACCCAAACATCACCCAAACATCACCCAAACATCACCAAACGTCACCCAAACGTCACCCAAACGTCACCCAAACATCACCCAAACGTCACCCAAACGTCACCCAAACATCACCAAACATCACCCAAACATCACCCAAACATCACCCAAACGTCACCAAACGTCACCCAAACGTCACCCAAACATCACCAAACATCACCAAACATCACCAAACATCACCCAAACATCACCCAAACATCACCAAACATCACCCAAACGTCACCCAAACATCACCCAAACATCACCAAACATCACCCAAACATCACCCAAACATCACCAAACATCACCAAACATCACCCAAACATCACCAAACATCACCAAACATCACCCAAACGTCACCAAACATCACCCAAACGTCACCAAACATCACCCAAACGTCACCAAACGTCACCCAAACGTCACCCAAACGTCACCCAAACGTCACCCAAACGTCACCAAACGTCACCCAAACGTCACCCAAACGTCACCCAAACGTCACCCAAACATCACCCAAACATCACCAAACATCACCCAAACGTCACCCAAACGTCACCCAAACGTCACCCAAACGTCACCCAAACGTCACCCAAACATCACCAAACGTCACCCAAACGTCACCCAAACGTCACCCAAACGTCACCCAAACGTCACCCAAACGTCACCAAACGTCACCCAAACGTCACCCAAACGTCACCAAACGTCACCAAACGTCACCAAACGTCACCAAACGTCACCAAACGTCACCCAAACGTCACCCAAACATCACCAAACGTCACCCAAACGTCACCCAAACGTCACCCAAACGTCACCCAAACGTCACCCAAACGTCACCAAACGTCACCAAACATCACCCAAACATCACCAAACATCACCCAAACATCACCCAAACATCACCCAAACGTCACCCAAACGTCACCAAACGTCACCCAAACGTCACCCAAACGTCTCCAAACGTCTCCAAACATCACCAAACGTCTCCAAACGTCTCCAAACGTCTCCAAACATCACCCAAACATCACCCAAACGTCACCAAACATCACCCAAACATCACCAAACATCACCCAAACGTCTCCAAACATCATCAAACGTCTCCAAACGTCTCCAAACATCACCCAAACATCACCCAAACGTCACCAAACATCACCCAAACATCACCAAACATCACCCAAACGTCACCAAACATCACCCAAATGTCATCAAACGTCTCCAAACATCACCCAAACGTCACCAAACATCACCCAAACGTCACCAAACATCATCAAACGTCTCCAAACATCACCCAAACATCACCCAAACGTCTCCAAACATCACCCAAACGTCACCAAACATCACCCAAACGTCACCAAACATCATCAAACGTCTCCAAACATCACCCAAACATCACCCAAACATCATCAAACGTCTCCAAACGTCTTCAAACATCACCCAAACATCACCCAAACATCACCCAAACGTCACCAAACATCACCCAAACGTCTCCAAACATCACCCAAACATCACCAAACGTCTCCAAACGTCTCCATACGTCACCAAACGTCACCAAACATCACCAAACGTCACCAAACGTCACCAAATTTCACCAAACGTCACCAAACGTCTCCAAACGTCTCCAAACGTCTCCAAACGTCACCAAACGTCTCCAAACGTCTCCAAACGTCACCAAACATCTCCAAACGTCTCCAAACATCACCCAAACGTCACCAAACGTCACCAAACGTCTCCAAACGTCTCCAAACATCACCAAACGTCACCAAACGTCACCAAACGTCACCAAACGTCTCCAAACGTCTCCAAACGTCTCCAAACGTCACCAAACGTCTCCAAACGTCTCCAAACGTCACCAAACATCTCCAAACGTCTCCAAACGTCTCCAAACATCACCCAAACGTCACCCAAACGTCACCCAAACGTCACCAAACGTCACCAAACATCACCCAAACGTCACCCAAACGTCACCCAAACGTCACCCAAACATCACCCAAACGTCACCAAACGTCACCCAAACGTCACCCAAACGTCACCCAAACGTCACCCAAACGTCACCCAAACGTCACCCAAACATCACCAAACGTCACCCAAACGTCACCCAAACGTCACCCAAACGTCACCCAAACGTCACCCAAACGTCACCCAAACGTCACCAAACGTCACCCAAACGTCACCCAAACGTCACCCAAACGTCACCAAACGTCACCCAAACGTCACCAAACGTCACCAAACGTCACCCAAACGTCACCCAAACGTCACCCAAACGTCACCCAAACGTCACCCAAACGTCACCCAAACGTCACCCAAACGTCACCCAAACGTCACCAAACGTCACCAAACGTCACCCAAACATCACCAAACATCACCCAAACATCACCCAAACATCACCCAAACGTCACCCAAACGTCACCAAACGTCACCCAAACGTCACCCAAACGTCTCCAAACGTCTCCAAACATCACCAAACGTCTCCAAACGTCTCCAAACGTCTCCAAACATCACCCAAACATCACCCAAACGTCACCAAACATCACCCAAACATCACCAAACATCACCCAAACGTCTCCAAACATCATCAAACGTCTCCAAACATCACCCAAACATCACCCAAACGTCACCAAACATCACCCAAACATCACCAAACATCACCCAAACGTCACCAAACATCACCCAAATGTCATCAAACGTCTCCAAACATCACCCAAACGTCACCAAACATCACCCAAACGTCACCAAACATCATCAAACGTCTCCAAACATCACCCAAACATCACCCAAACGTCTCCAAACATCACCCAAACGTCACCAAACATCACCCAAACGTCACCAAACATCATCAAACGTCTCCAAACATCACCCAAACATCACCCAAACATCACCAAACATCATCAAACGTCTCCAAACGTCTCCAAACATCACCCAAACATCACCCAAACATCACCCAAACGTCACCAAACATCACCCAAACGTCTCCAAACATCACCCAAACATCACCAAACATCACCAAACGTCTCCAAACGTCTCCAAACGTCACCAAACGTCACCAAACATCACCAAACGTCACCAAACGTCACCAAATTTCACCAAACGTCACCAAACGTCTCCAAACGTCTCCAAACGTCTCCAAACGTCACCAAACGTCTCCAAACGTCTCCAAACGTCACCAAACATCTCCAAACGTCTCCAAACATCACCCAAACGTCACCAAACGTCTCCAAACGTCTCCAAACATCACCAAACGTCACCAAACGTCACCAAACGTCACCAAACGTCTCCAAACGTCTCCAAACGTCTCCAAACGTCACCAAACGTCTCCAAACGTCTCCAAACGTCACCAAACATCTCCAAACGTCTCCAAACGTCTCCAAACATCACCAAACGTCACCAAACGTCACAAAAACGTCACAAAAAGGTCACCAAACATCACCAAACATCTCCATACCACATCTGTGTGTTGCAGGAGGAGCTGATGGTGCGGTTGTCAGGTTCCAGCTTTGACAGAGATCAGTCCAAACCCAGATCCTCAGAGCGACATTCGTCCAACCTTTATCTCGGCAGCTTCCTCAAGCCGTACTTCAAGGACCGGCTCACCGGACTGGTACTAGTACTCCTACTACTATTAGTACTCCAAATACTACTGCAAATACTACTACTGTCCCTCTCCCACAGGGCCCGCCGTCTAACCCTGAGACCAGAGAGAGAAACAGCCACATGGTCAGCCTCGTCGACGACCGCAAACTCCGGATCCGCCGCTGTGAGTCTCAGCGGGACACAATCTGCATACCCCACACACCCCTGAGGTCTTCATCTGACTGGGACTGAAACCCCCAGAGGAACTTCAGATTGGGACAAAGATTTTCCTCAGTAACCTCTTAACCCCCGCCTTAACTGAGCACATTTTCCCCAGTTCAGCTTTACCCAAATCTAAAACCTTCTCGACTGGAGTGTGCAGCCTATCGGCCAGTGACACGGCTCATTTGAAAGCTAAGATTTTTCCTTTTTTTTGTCACACTCTTTTTTTCCATCACATTTTTTCCTGCTGTTTTGCTGCGCTTTCATCCTCATTCCTTCTCGGTTTTTTTAGGCTTTTTTCAAGAAGCTTTTAGATTTTGGGTAAAGTCAAACTGGAGAAAATGATCTCGGCTCAGGCGGGGGTTAAGAGGTGAACTTGTGGTTTGGACACTGATGATCTTGTTGTGTGTTTCCAGGGGAGGGCTGGCAGAAGGGGCTGCTGATCCACGCTGTGTTCAGAGACCGCCTGCGCAAACTCATCCAGCCCAAGCTCTCCAGGTACAGCCCGAACACAGCTCCCAACTCAGGCCCCCGATATTTGTGTATTTTCAGTATCGGCTATCGGCCGATATCGGGCAATAAAAAGGCCAATATCTCCAGAACCGAAAATGAAAGAGACTTCCCGTTTTTTTTTTTTGGAATCTGCAGATTTTTGTCTTTCAAACGAGCTCCCTCTGAAGTACTTACTAAACATGAATATACAGCTCCCCCTGCTGTCACAGTTCAACACTGACACGTTTAGAAGCATCACACACAGGATTATAGACAAGAAATAGAATCACCTGCAGTTTTGTTGACTTTATATTGGAGTCTGGATAATATGTTCCTCCCCAGCAACAAACCTCACCACACGTGACTGCGTTTAAAGAAAGTTAGGAATGAGTTTGGACACATATAATTTAATTGCTGCTCCTCTGTATGGTTTTCCATACAGTAACCAAAACAGTAACAGTAACATACCAAACAGTAAAATCCGGGTCCAAGGCCTCTTGTCCAATGTAATTTGGCCCAATTGAATTAATAGAGCATACAGTAGAGGTGGGCCGAGAAACAAGATTGAGTCCACGAGAACGTGATTTCTTACGTTTCCTTGGTATGGAGCCATTGTATTGTATTGTTTGTAACAAAATGTCCAAAAATTAATAAGGATGGTAATTTAAGATTTTCCCAAAATGATGCAGGCTCTATTAGTGTGCATAGTTTAATATTAGAACAAAATACATTTGGCTCTTTTGACAAAAGGCGTTTTCTGAACAAACTTCCTATTGTAATAATAATAAAACAGAATGTGAAGCTTAAAACTTGATTCCAGGAGGAGGAGACAGGCTTAGCTTTAGTATCTAAGCAGTAGAGTTCACGTGTACAGTCGCAAAATAAACGACGGATCGACCCGGACTCGCCGCAGACCCCAGCGCCTGAACACGAACACTTAACAAAGTTATTGTTCTTTTTTAAGTGCCGATCACTATATTAAGTGTACACAGAACTATTGCTATATAAGCAGTCAACAGGAAGTAGGATATCTAAATTGCAGCTTATTAAAACAATCAAAAAATCTCTTTCATCTCGCTTTGGTTTGCGAAAGAGCACTTGGATGCTCCACAGCACTACTGGCAAAATATTCAGTGGACTGATGAACCCGAAGTTGAATAGTTTGGGAGGAACACACAACATCATGTGTGGAGGAAAAATGTAACAGCACATCGACATCAAAACCCTCTCCTCACTGTGAAGTCTGGAGCAGGAGCATCATGGTGTGGGGCTGCTTTGCCGCCTCAGGGCCTGGACAACGTGCTATCATCAATAGAAAAAGTTTATCAAGATATTTTGCAGAAAAAACAGACATTCACAACAGTGTGGAATAAGTAAGTGAACCCCTGTATTAAATAGCTGGCTGATTCTTCTTTTGCAGCAATAATGACTTTTCTGTATTTGCAGATTAGACGCTCACAACAATCAGGATGAATCTTGGACCGTTCCTCTCTATAAAACTGCTGCAGTTCAGTCAGATTCAGGCGGTCCATCCATCCATTTTCTTCCACTTGTCCGTTGCCGGGTCGTGGGGGCAGCTGTTGGAGCTGCCCAAATCACATCGCACCAGCCCCTATTAGGGGTGGGCCATATCGTATTGCATATCTTTATCGCGATATAATTTTGATATTGTTGTAATGTTTTATATCGTCGTGGACACGATATAATTCATGTTACACTCCATCAGAGCAGCATAAACGGTGACTGTAGAACACGGGGACAGGTGCTGAAAAAGTAAAATGAAATGAAGGATGTAAACTGCTTGAGTAGATCATATTTGCGAGGAAATTAGTATGCCATTAAAAAATAAATGAATGAAATATCACTGAATTAATCTTCCCAATCCCCTCCTGGAACCTTCACCTTAACGTGGTGGAGGGGTTTGAGCCTGAATGATCCTGGAGCTCTGTTGTCAGGGGCTTCATGCCCCTGGTAGGGTCTCCCAGGGCAAACAGGTCCTAGGTGACGGGTCAGACAAAGAGCGGTTCAGAAGCCCCTTATGAGAGACCAACAGGCCCGGTTAGAACCATGAGGCCGTCCTTCTGTGGACCCACCACCTGCAGGGGGCGCCATAGGGGCTGGTGCAATGTGATTTGGGCAGCTCCAACAGCTGCCCCCTCGAAGTTGCCGGGTCGTGGAAGAAAATGGATGGATGGATGGATAATCTTCCCAATAGGCGTTAGGCTGGGATTTTGAAGTAATTTGTCCATTGTCAATTATATCGTCAAATATATCGTTATCGTGATATTTCTTTTTTATATCGTGAAATAGATTTTAGGCCATATCGCCCAGCCCTAGCCCCTATGGGTCCACAGAAGGACGGCCTCATGGTTCCAAACGGGCCTGTTGGTCTCTCATATGGGGCTTCACCCAGATTCAGGGGGTGTACTTACTTATTACACGCTGTCCTGTGAATGTTTACATGTTATGGCCAATAAAAAATATGATCAAATGTAAAAGTGTGTGTGGTATTAGTTTAAGCACACACTGTTTAATCATTCCTCTGATTTAAAAAAAGATCAAACCACATTTTATGACCAATTTAGGCAGAAATGTGTTTCACATACACTTACCTCCCACTGCACTTTGTCTATATTCCCTCAGTGATCCCGCGTTGGAACCACAGGATAATGTAGCCTCTTGACACAATCAGTTATCGAAGTGTTAGAACATTTCTTGTCTATGGTAGGGCATCTGGGTGAATCTGCCTGTGTGTGTTACAGGATAGATTTCCTGACGCAGAAACTGTCGTCAGCCCCAGACTCGAACAAAGCTCAGATCCAACAACAGATCCTGGCTCTGGAGCAGGACATCCAGGCCATCAGGTAAAACACGCCACCAAACATGCTGTGAAGCACGCCACCAAACATACCATAAAACACGCCACCAAACATACCATAAAACACGCCACCAAACATACTATGAAGCACGCCACCAAACATACCATAAAACACGCCACCAAACATACCATAAAACACGCCACCAAACATACCATAAAACACGCCACCAAACATACTATGAAGCACGCCACCAAACATACTATGAAGCACGCCACCAAACATACCATAAAACACGCCACCAAACATACCATAAAACACGCCACCAAACATACTATGAAGCACGCCACCAAACATACCATACAACACGCCACCAAACATACCATAAAACACGCCACCAAACATATCATAAAACACGCCACCAAACATACTATGAAGCACGCCACCAAACATACCATAAAACCCGCCACCAAACATACTATGAAGCACGCCACCAAACATACCATAAAACACGCCACCAAACATACCATAAAACACGCCACCAAACATACTATGAAGCACGCCACGCTACATGCAAACCACCAAGTGATTGGGAGAAGCAATGGGGAAAATTGAGAAAACTGATTAAAAATACACAAGAGAAAATGTACAGAAAAACAGGAAAACCTATTGGAAGAAAATAAAAATACAAAAAAAACATTTCCAATGAGAAAATTATCAAAACGAGAGGGAAAATAGCAGAAAACACCTACAAGGAAATAAATGCAAACAAATATTTATGTGCAACATGATACGCACAATTACGTTAATAATAATTATAATAATAAAATACACACAAAATGTACAGAAAAGACAAGAAAAAACTGAGAGAAATTTACCAAAAAAGAGACAAAATAAAATATCGCTTTGATGTATTGAAAGGTTTGTAACTGCTTCTGTGATTGGTCCGTGTGTAACTCTGTTCTGTGATTGGTCCGTGTGTAACTCTGTTCTGTGATTGGTCTGTGTGTAACTCTGTTCTGTGATTGGTCCGTGTGTAACGCTGTTCTGTGATTGGTCCGTGTGTAACTGCTTCTGTGATTGGTCCGTGTGTAACTCTGTTCTGCGATTGGTCAGAGAGAAGAAGCAGGAAGAGGTGATTGGCGGCCGGTATGAGGACGTGGACTGGGCTCGGATTTCTAACATCGATGTGAGTCGGACACAGAGCTTGGGTCTCATTTACAAAGCTGCATGTGAGATTCTTACTATAATAGTACGTACAAACAAAACCCAAACTTCACGTACGGAGAAATGTACAACCTTTTTGTAAATTTAAAATGAAAGAAAGCAACTGTATAACAAACACTCGCTCCTCTGAGGCAGATCACCTTCTACCTCGGCCTGAAAACTCCGTACGTGAGGTCAAATGGTGTAAAGTGTTTTTCTTTTTTCATTGTTGATTTGGTCGGGACAGTGGATGTAAACACACCACACCAGGTTGTAGCCTTGGCCTAAGCTGCATCCATTGTCCCACACTGACACTCTCATTCATCCTGACCTTTTGTTTATTCAGTGGTTGGGGAAAAGGGAGTACCTGGGCGACACCTACGCAGTCACGGCGAGAATATGCAAACTCCACATAGAGAGACACACAGACAAACCTTTCAGGTGCTCACGTGAGAGACCATAAATCACAAACAAGACAGTTTGTAAATGACGTCACAGATAAGTTTAGTTAGTTTGCATAACTACATGATTATTTATTTTGGCCATTTTTCACAGAATAGGAATGATGACACAAAAGGTTTTGTTTAGCTCATATTAAGTGGTTGTGTGAAGTCATTGATTGTCAAACGAGTTTATTCTTTTTAAATCATAATGATAATTGAAACGACCAAAGTGACCCTGATCAAAAGTTTACATACCCCAGTTCTTCATACTGTTATTGCTGCTTTAACATCAATGACAGCTTGGATTCTGTTGTGGTAGTTGTGGATGGGCCTCTTTATTTCCTTCGATGGTAAAGCTGGCCATTCTTTTTGGTAAAAAGCTTCCAGTTCCTGTAAATTCTTGGGCTGTCTTACATGAACTGCACGTTTGAGATCTCCTCAATGTGGCTCAATGATATTGAGGTCAGGAGACTGAGAACCTTCACTTCATTCTGCTGGAGCCAATGAGAGGTCGACATGGCCTTGGGCTTTGGATCGTTGTCATGTTGGAACGTCCGAGTGTGTCTCATGTGCAGCTTCCAGACTGATGAGTGACTTGTCCTCCAGTATCTTTAAAAACATGCTGCATAATCCTGACATCAGTTTTGAGCATGCAGTCCATTTTTCATCATTTGCCTCCTCATTGTGCACCTTGAAACAGCGACACAACAGCTGAAGTTATCTCTTGTTTTTTCATTTTATCCACTATTTTCCCGACGGCAGTTGCTGAAATGTTTGTTGGGGGACCTATTTCCTATTTTATACAGTTCGACTACCTTTTCTTGCAGATCCCTTGACAATTCCTTTGCTTTCCTCATGACTCAGAAACAGAAACACCAGTGCAACACTGGATGAAAGATGCAAGGTGAAAACAGGACGCGACCTCCCGCTCTCTCCTTGTGCAGCTGAGTTTTTTGCCTTTTTCTGCGACCTGCATTTGTGGTTTCTGTCTTCCACATTGTTTTTCTGGATATTTTTGTACGTCTTTGCCGTGTTTTTGTGGAGGTTTGGTGGATTTGTTTACTTTGAGAGTCTAAAATGGTCCTGAAGAAAGCAGCTTTTTAAAGGTAAACAAAATGCTAGCTGATCAGCTAAACCCATTTGAGATCTACACATTTCTTCTTCTGAGACACTGAAGAGGCACCAAGAGCCCCCCCTGCAGGACAGTCGAGGCGTCACAAGAGGTGCTACAGGAAACAAGGAAGGGACAAACGAGAGATGGTGAAAGACTGTTGTGAAGCAACAGGGAGGAAGAGGAAGGAGGAGGTGGATCTGACCAGTGCAGGACACCACGCTCTGAAACAGGGACAAACCCAGAACACTATTTCGTTGTACAGTTGTACAATGACAATAAAGCACTTACTTACTTACTTACTTACAAGGGTCTGTCAGGAACCCAAAAACTCACTGACCTTTTATAACCACACAACAATTACAAACACAGGTGACAGGTGAGGATGGGTACCTTTAGTAGCCATTTGAACCCGTTTGTGTCAACTTTAACAGGCCAAGATCATGAGGTATGTATACTTTTGATCAGGGACATTTTGGTAGTTTCTCTTTTCATTATGATTTAAAAAGAGCAAACTCAGGGCGCTGCACTGGGACCCATCTCCATACATATTTATTTGTGTGAGCCTCTGATCCTGAAATAACGACAGAAAATAATCACACAGTCCAGTCAGAGACAGACAGCATGGTAGCACAGTGGTTAGAGCTCGTGCTTCACAGCTCGAAGGTCCAGGTTCGATTCCCACCAGGACGGGGCCTTTCTGTGTGGAGGTTGCATACTCCGGTTTCCCCTTCCACTATAAACATGTACAACAGGCCAGGATGAATGAGAGTGTGTTTGAGAGTGCACATCCCGTCTGCTGTCAGACTGTACAACAAGACTGTAAAGTAACATGTGCAATAACCTATTTGCAGAATACATGCAATAATCCCTACATCACTTACCTGTGTCACTTTATCATGCACTTGCACTATGATGTAAACCTGCACTGCTAATACTGACTATAACATTTTTTGTTATAGTCTGTTTACTTTATTATTATTTATTGTTTACACTTTCTGTCCCACAAAGTCCTTGGTTGTTATTGTATATAAGATACCACTATTTACTATTCAATTGTTGTTTTTTTCACATTTCCTTCATATTTGCACACCCTGATTGTTTCTAAGAGCTGAATGTAACAAGAAATTTATCTTATCTTAAACCAAAGTCCCAAGAAAGGCCTGATGCTGACCGGCTCCTCAGCGTTTGACCCTATGTTCCCTTTGTCCAGTTCGAGGGTAGCCGCGAGGCCACAGACCTGCAGTGTTTCTGGCAGAACTTTCTCCATCCGTCCATCAACAAGGAGCGGTGGACTGACGATGACATCCAGAGACTCAAGGAGCTTAGTCTGAAGAACCAGGAGAGACACTGGACTGGGATCAGTCAGGAGCTGGGGGTAAGAACCATATGACTAACTAAACTAAAGAACCATATGGTTCACTAAAGAACCAGGAGAGGAACTGAGCTGGGATCAGTCAGGAGCTGGGGGTAAGAACCATATGACTAACTAAAGCAAATAACCATATTACCCACTGACTATAGAACCAAATGACCCACTACAGAACCATATGACCCTACCAAATAAACCAATAAACTTAAACTTAAACTAAAGAATCAGGAGAGGAATTGGGCTGGGATCAGTCTGGAGCGGGGGGTAAGAACCATACGTCCCATTAAAGAAACCTATGTTTCACTAAAGAACCAGGACAGGAACTGGGCTGTGATCAGTCAGGAGGGTAAGAACCATGTGACCCACTAACTATAGAGCTATATGACCCACTAAAGAACCATATGACTAAACCAGGGCATTGAACCGGTGGTCAGTGCGGTAAAACATTCAACTGGATGCATGTAAGAGAGGTTTTAACTGTGTCTTAAGACTTGGAAGCTTAAAGCAGCTCTGTCCCTCAGAAAAAAGTACAATTATGGCTATAATTGTGTAGAATGATTAAAAAAACAGTAAAAAATACCATCTCTAGTGATATGTACACATTCAACCAGAAGTCTGAGGAACACCAAAAATTGTTCTGAGGGCTGCATTTGAAAAGAAAAGCATCATGAGGGGTCCACATAAAAATATGTCATATTTTGAATAGGTAAAAATGACCAGCTGACTAAAATAACTTCATCATCATATGAATTCTCTTGGAAATCACCACTTTGTGATAGTTATTCATAACCACTGCACTAAATAAAGACAACATGCAATTCCAGGACCACTCTTACTTGCCTTATTCCTTACATGCAATTGGTACATGCAGGGTAGTAATGGCGCGGACACACTTTAGTTAGCTAACAATTGCTAAGGTAAATCAACCTTTAGCTATGTGTTACTCACTTGCTTGGATGCCAAGGACACCAACTCTGCAACAGGAGCAAAGCTGTAGTGGAAGTAGGCAAAGTAAATGTGGCAATCCTGAATGTTGTCAACCTCAAAAGGGGGCAAGATTGTATGATTTTATACACTAACACTAACCCTGGGTAAAATCCACCCAAACCTACCCTACCTTCTATCACTATTGCTGGGTGAAAATCACCCAAACATGTGCCTGTAGGAAAAAGTGTGTTTTGGATTAGGAAAACACCCATGCCATCAAAGATGTCAAAGACAATGCTGAAGCTATCCAGAGACCCAGGACATTCAGACAAATGCAGCATAATGAAAATCACATAATTTTTTTTGCTCAGGTGAAAATCACCCGGCAATAGGTGTTCTGGGGTTAAATAAAGAGGGCCAATGGGCCATATACAAGTGTGATTTCAGACCATGTGTTTCATTTCTTTCCATATTTCTACATTTACTCCTCTCAGACCGGACGGACCGCCTTCATGTGCCTACAGACCTACCAGCGCTTCGCCTCCGACTCTCTGAGGAAGAGGAGGTGGACTCCAGAGGAAGACGCTCACCTGCGAGACCTGGTGGACAAGATGAGGATCGGCAATTACATCCCCTACACTCAGAGTAAGAGCTGGAAGATCTGACGCTGGCTACGTTTATGTGACGGGAAAAATCTGATCACTTTAATAAGAGCTTTATATGCAGGCATGAAAATCACGTTCCTTTCGGCAAAATTCGCCATTTTGAAACCAAAATAGGTAGGGTACGTCCTGAAAAATTCGGGACAGTCCCGAAATCCAGGCTCCCGTCCCGAATCCGACCCAAATTGTCCCTAAAAATATTTTTAGAATGTGGAAATCTTGAAATGGAAGAGGGGCTTGATCTGGACGAGCTCTACAACAAAAACTGCGCTCTGAAGAATGTTCTAAAGTAGGGGGTCCCCAACCTTTTTCTTTTTTCCTGCTCGGGACCGGGGGGAGCGCGCAGTGGCGCAAAAAGGGCATATGCAATGTATGCCTTGCATATGGGCGCCGAAAGGACGGGGGGGGGCGCCGAAAGGACGGGGCGAGAGAGAAAAAAATATTTAATTAAATATAGTCGGACTCGGCGCAAAAGGAACAGCGGCGCCCCATAGGCCATTGCCCCATAGGCCATTTCCTCATAGCATTTGACATTGGCGTCCCATAGCGTCAACGTGCTTATTTTGCGTAACAAAAGTCACTGCTGGAGGGGGGCGGAGAGAGGCGTGTAGGATTGACAGAGGGACAGTTTGTGAACGCACGACCGCGGGACGTGAGCGCGGCCTGCGGGCAAACTGTTTCAGAGCGCGACTCTGGGGAAACGCTCCCAGCGCCAGCGCTGTCCCGGGCCATAGGAGAGTAAAAGGCGCGCGGGGTCCGTGAGTGACGAGGCGGCTACAGGAGCCCCGTCACTCACGTCTTCCACCTGTTCGCTCAGCTCCGCTCTGGGCCGCCTCCGAACGGACGCGACATCACCGCACACAGTCTCCCCCTCAGCCCCGGTCATCTACGCCGCTGCTCCACGAGGAGCTCAACGTGCAAGCAAAACGCCTCTTTAACAAAAACACGTGTTTTTGTCTCCCCTCTTGCGCGCGCGAGAGAGAGAGGGGCAGAGCAGAAGTTACGTGAATGAGAGCAACAGAAGCTTAATCGGCCCGTGAAAAGTTTTTGTTTTTTTTTGTGATAT
This sequence comes from Proterorhinus semilunaris, assembly GCA_021464625.1. Taxonomy (NCBI): domain Eukaryota; kingdom Metazoa; phylum Chordata; class Actinopteri; order Gobiiformes; family Gobiidae; genus Proterorhinus; species Proterorhinus semilunaris. The sequence continues at coordinate 39,104,914 of CM038345.1, read as the reverse complement.
ACTCCATAGACCAGTGGTCGGCAACGTCCGGCCCGGGGGACAATTTTTGCCCGTTGCCAATATTTTTTGGCCTGCCAGAGCCAAAAAAGAAAAAGCCTAACAGAGACTTAATTGTTCTTTATCCGCAAAGGTTTTGCCCCTGATATTTGCTTGTGTTTAGCACAACACCATTCCACTGTCTAACTTCTAGGTTAAATTGTGGTTTGTCCCGATCCTCATACTTTACCTCAGACACGCATTTGAGCGCCTTCACACGCTCTCACGCCACACTCCTCATATCACACGCTCAGCCAAAAAATATCCCTGACTTTTAAAGACGTTTAAAAAAACGATCTCTTCTGGTTAAATGAGCTATGGTTAGTCAGTCTTACATAAATAAATACACACAAATGGGCTGTAATTGTTAAGAGACAGTCCTAGAAACCTTCCTGCCGTTGTTTCATCTGTGCGCAGTAAGAGGGGGTATTTTTTTTTAAAATATTGGCCCGAAGCCAACCCAATTTTGGGGGGGGGGGGGGGGGGGGGCGGCGGCTGTGTGTCTGCATACCCCCCAGAAAGTAGGTAGTTGCGCCCCGGGGAGCGCGCTTAGGAACACGTTTTTTAAAGCAGCGAGACCGCGGCACGGTCACTCCTCTCCCTTTCTCTCTACTGTTCACTTTACAGCGGGACAAATGCAACTCTCTGTCCTGTGAAAGGTTGTGAGGAAAAGTTGTGATGAGCTGAGGGGGAAGGCAAAAGTGAGGGAGAGGCGGCAATAAAACCAGATGAACTCCAGTCTGAAGGACTTCTAGGGCGACTTTCTATCAGGAGCTTCATTATATATCTATGGATGAGCTTATTGGCGTGTGGACCGGCCAAAGATCAATAGGACAATGCGGTCGTTTATAAAGTACAGGAGCTCGTCATATAATTAGAATAATGAAAAAGTGCATTCACTTGTTATTCAACTTAAACTGTGAACCTAATATATGAGCGCTGTGTTGTGCTGCTGTATCAGCGTTAGCTGTGTTAGCGATAGCTCTGAACAGGTGAATACTTTTTGTCCACTGATTTTGCAAAAATGCCGAAAAAGCCACAGCAAGAGACGGCGACTGAGGAGGACTACGTAAGCCTCAGTCGAGTCACGGAACTCATGGAGCAGCAGAGGGACAAGTTCAGGGAAATACAACAACAACAGGAGAACTTCAAAGGATTCATTAAAATCATCAGTGAATCGACAAACACCAGAATGGATTTACAGACAAAGGACATTCAAGAGCTAAAAACAAGCCTGCAGTTCACACAAGCTGAGGCGGACACTCTGAAGGAAGAGAAATTGAAACTCACGGAGCGCACGAACACTACAAAACGATCTATATAAAGTATGTGATAGTCTGCACATTATCACGGATAAACTGGAGTATCTGGAGGGACAGAGCCGCAGAAACAACCTGGTCTTTGAGGGAGTGTTGGAGTCGCCTGGGGAGACCTGGGCCGACGCCGAGGAAAAAGTCAAACAACTACTGAGGGAGAAGCTCCAGCTGCAGCACCCGGTGGAGCTGGAGAGGGCTCACCGCGTAGGGAAACCCGACAGCGGGACAGACCCGAGACCTATCATTGCCAATGTACTGCGGTGGAAGGATCGCGAAGAAATCTTGCAGTGTGCTAAACCTCTCAAAGGAACTAAAATCTTCATAAACGAGGACTACACGGACTCCATCAAAAGGAAGTAAAAAGAACTGATGCCGGAGCTGAGAGCTGTACGGGAAAGGAGGGAGATCGCCTTCTTACGCTAAGATAAGCTCATTATACGTCCGCGCCCCAGTACACCAGCTCCAGTATAAACACCGGGAAAAACGTTGCACAAATACAAGTGAAAAACAAGGTAAACATTCCTAATCATTCAACATGACAGACACACAATCTACTGACTCGTCCTCATCAGACAACAAAGACACAAGTTACACTCAAGAGTCTGAACTACAAATATTTTCACTCACAGACTATAAAAAAAATAATCTCAATGATGTGGACCCTGATATGCACTTTTCCCACAATATTTCTCGTACCTGCAATTATTATGATGATTATCAAATCTCATTATTAGATGAGCCAGAAAATATGCCAATAGTACATTTAAACGGTCGTAGCTTATATGCTAATTTTGAGCACATAAAACAATATCTGCATAAACTTACTTTAAATGTTGCTGTTATTGCACTGAAACGTGGATAACGGAATATAAATTTAGGAATTTTGAGCTTGAAGATGATCAAATGTTCAACCAAAACGCAAAACATAAATCAGGTGGTGGAGTTGCTCTTTATGTGCATAAGGATTTCAATGTGAAATTGGTTGACAACATGACCATGGCAATTGATCATATGTTTGAATGTGACAGTAGAGATAATTCTGGAAAAAAGGAAAAATATATTAAATTCTTGTATCTATCGAGCACCGGGTGCAGACATTGAAATCAACCACAAAGACATTTTTGTCTGTGGGGATTTTAATATTGATTTACTGAAAGCAAAATTGCATAAGCCCACTGTGTGGACACCGTGTACAGTCTGTCACTTTACCCCTGAATTACACGCCCCACTAGGATAACTGCACACGGTGCTACATTAATTGATAATATTTTCATAAACGTCCTAAACAATATGACAAGTGGTATACTGATTAATGACATTAGCGACCACATGCCAGTCTTCTCACTATTTGAAATACAACTAAAAAGTAAGAAAAACAAACGCCTTCAAGCAGAGTTTGTCTGATCATGACTGGAATAATGTCCTTGGAGAACAGGATGTTAATATTGCATATACTCATTTTGTCAACACAAAATTGACCAGTACTAACGCCCAAATATACACAAACAAATACTTGTGGCCCGTGTATGACAAGGGGGTTACTGAATGCACGTGAAAAGAAAAACTCCTTATATAAAATATTTATAAGGAAACGAACATTAGAAACTGAAACTAAATATAAAAAATATAAGAATAAACTAACAAGTTTCATAAAAAAATTGTAAAAGAAATTACAGAAATAGGATTGAGGTCAATAAAAATATGAAAGAATTATGGAAAGTCTTAAATCATGCAATGTCTAAAGACTCAAAGGCTTTAAGTTACCCAGACTACATGATTAAAAATGATGAGAAAATTACAACCGGGGAGAATGTAGTTAATGCGTTCAATGATTACTTTGTCACCATTGGGCCTCACCTGGGATCAGAAATGGCCAAAACAAACCGTGATGTCTCTCAACACAAACATGTGAATGTACACTCCTTTTTTCTAACGGCAACAAATGAAAATGAAATAATTAAAATAGTTCAAGCTTTCAAGAATAAAAAATCCACTGATTGGAACGACTTTGACATGAACATGATTAAAAAAGTAATACCAAATATATCAATGCCTTTAACACATAGATGCAATCTCTCCTTTTCAATTGGTGACTTCCCTGACCTCATGAAGATTGCCACGGTCGTTCCAATTTATAAAAGTGGGGATAATCATCAGTTTACAAATTATAGAACAATCTTTATACTTCCTCAACTATCTAAGATTCTGGAAAAACCTTTTGCTGCCCGCCTGGACAGCTTTGTGAATAAACATAATTTACTTAGTGACTGTTAGTATGGGTTCAGAAGGAATAGGTCAACTGTACATGCTCTAATCTATCTAAGCAAAGAAGTCAGCAACAATATTGACAATCATTTGTACTGTTTGGGTATATTCATAGACCTCCAGAAAGCTTTTGACACCATAGATCATGTGACACTCTTAAAGAAACTAAATAATAATGGGATTAGAGGGATCGCTAACAATTGGTTGATGTAATATTTGACTGAAAGAAAACAGTATGTACAAATTGATGAACATGTATCAGGATGGAGGAATATAATATGCGGGGTCGCCCAGGAGTCGATTTTAGGACCTAAATTGTTTCTGCTCTACATCAATGATTTGTGTGAAGTCTCAACAAAGTTAAAATGTATATTATTTGCTGATGACACAACTATACTAGGCTCTAGCAAAGACCAACAACTGCTCATATCAGAGGTCACAACAGAAATCTACAAACTCAAAGAATGGTTTAACAGAAATAAATCGCTGAACTTATCGAAAACAAAAATGATTTTATTTGGCAAACGGAATAGGGACACTCGGATTCAAATCAATATTGACAATCTTCAAATAAAACAAGTCAAGGAATATACATTTCTGGGTGTGATCTTCAATCATAAGGTTAGCTGGAGACCACAAATAAACATTATTCGTGGTAAAGTGGCCATAATGGAAAGTGTAGATATTTTCTGGACCAAAAAGCTCTCTCCACCCTGTACTGTTCCTTAATCCTACCGTACATAAACTACTGCTCAGAGGTCTGGGGAAATACCTACAATAGTCATTTGCTGGTTTTATATAGACTTCAAAAGAAGGCCATCAGAATTGTTCATAAAGTGGGGTATAGGGACCATACAAATATAGTGTTTTTAAATTCCAACACCATTAAACTCAATTCCCTGCTACAGATCTATAGAGCTGTAAATAACCAGGTCCCTAGTAACATACAATTAATGTTTGATCGTATCTTCCCTCTCTTTTACCAAAGGGGAACTCATAATCTGAAAGTACAATGTATCCATTCCACCCTAAAAAGTCATTGTATTACACGGAGAGGAGTAAATCTGTGGAATAATTTAGATGAAGACTTAAAAAGTGCAGCTAGTCTACAGCAATTTAAAAGACAGTATAAGAGAACTGTGTTTGAGAAGTTTGCTGAAGACATGTGACCTCGTCTCTCAGTCACTCTCCTTAAAGGTCCTATATCATGCAAAATCGACTTTTTGGAGCTTTTAACCATGTTGTTATGCTATTTCCTTCTCAAAAACACCCCCAGAGTGGTTTTTGGCTTCATTCACGCAGTTCTCAGTAATCCTCCTGAATCCTGCGCTCTGAGCAGCTGCTCCGCCCTCTCCTGGTAAACGACTGGCATGTTCAGTTGTGTCGTCACAGCGGAACGGAAGTGCTCGACGTCTGTAATCTAATGCCTTACGGCATGATTTTTATTTGTAAAACTGCTTTTTTCACTATTTCTGTCGTAAGAAAAAATAAATAAAAACAAAAAAAATAAAATAAAAAAAAAGAGGATGTGCCTGACGCTGCGCTGCCCCTGTACCGAAAACAAACGCTCCCCCTGAGCGTCCGAACGGTCTGAACAGATGGTCATGTCATGTTGCACCGAAAGTTGTGAAGGAGCTTTTTCTAACCTACTCTGGAGTCTGGACACCTGTTCTTTTTTTCTTACCTCACGATAATGTCACGGAGAAAACCGCGTTTGGCTGCGAGGACTGGACTTTATTCAACCTTCCTAAAGAAGAGGCCATAGAAGTTGGAATTTCTCTCCGGGATTCAGCGACTATCAGCCAAAATAGTGTTTGTCTGTGCCTGTCGCTGATGGATGTTTGATGAACCTCGGCCAGAATCAAAGTGGATTAACTTTTATAACCAGCGCAAGTCCTATAATGGAAACATCAGACTGGTGAGTCGATCAAAATGCATGTTAGCGTGTGTGTTAGCCATTTAGCCATGAAGCTAACTCCTTATAACAGCATCATGAAATAACTTTACTTTTTGCTGTGATATATATATTTCTACTACTGCTAAAGTTGTATGAGCGGCGAGAGGGGGCGGAGTTAACTGAATCCAAGCGTTTTGTCTTCCGGGTTGGAAAAATACCTCCAGAAAATACTTATATTTATCACAAAAATTAGTGCTCCGTAGTGGTAGAGGTACAATATATCATATAAATGCCTATACTTTACTTTGGAATGGCTAAAATAGCATGATACAGGTCCTTTAAGTATTCTGTATTACTATGAACTTGTGAAATACCACATCATTGCTGATTTAATCAATTGTCACGTACTCCATCAACCAAGTCTATTTGATCTGTATTAAAGGAACTTGAGATAAATTACAAGCATTAAAAATTCTGTTATGGCCTGCTTCCGCTGGTCATTACAGATAAAATAGAATTGGGGCAGGCGAGATGTGGAGCTGTTGTAGGGTCTCCCTCTCAACGGCTCATAAATCTTGTCTTTTTAAACCACCACTCAGTATAGGATTATAAAGCGGTTCACAACATCAACTAGTTAGGGCAGCAGGGTGGGGGCTCGCTGGTGGGGGGCTTGCCACATAATACCCTGGCTTTTTTAACGCACCTCATAAATAGGGAAAATAATCAAAAACCACTGACAGAACAATCTTAACCAACATTATTACAGTTGAAGCAGGTATGATAGAAATAAGAAACATGAGAATTATACTTTTGAGAATGCTATTATTATCATGGTTATTAAGGTGATGATGATAATAGTAATAATAATCCTTTACACTTGTATTGCGCTTTACAAGCTTGTATTACCAAGCTTCTTAAGGCGCTACACTGTCGTCATTATTCATTCACTCCATACTCAGTGGTGGTAAGCTACTGTTGTAGCCACTGCTGCCCTGGGGTAGACTGACGGAAGCGAGGCAACCAGTCTGTGCCATCGGCCCCTCTGACCACCACCAACCACTCACTCACTCACTACATTCACCCCAGGCTTCCTGGTGTTCCCAAACGGTCTCCCATCCAACTACCGACCAGGACCTTCCCTGCTTAGCTTCCAAGATCTGACGGGGTTGGGCAGAGCAAAGGCGGTATGGCCCATATATGATAATGTATAGATAATAAATATGTGCGCTAGTAATGTATGTGTATGTATAATATATATGTATACATATCTGTATGTGTGTGTATATGTATATGTATTCAAATCTGAATTACATAACATTGTATTGTCTGTCAATAATGATGGAAGAGTAGTGGAGTTAAGTTACAGCGTGTCCGCCATCTCTTGTTTGGGTTATACATGAAGCGTTTGTGTGCCCTTCCCACGTTGTGCCTCATATACTATAAATATTAGACCCAGTGACAGGCTGGCATGAAATGGCTAGCATAATACTAAGTAAGGAGGCCATAATATTTTTTACTCATGGCTGAAGTCAGGTTTCTCCGGGGGAGTATGCTCCTCACCTTTTTCCCCCCTGACCCGTTTTCATGCCTGTATATGCGATTGCGCAACTTCCGTTTACGAGGACTTTGTGACGTTTCACAAAACATCTAGAGAGTTAGGGGTTTTTGTGTCTGATTATGACCGGATTTTCCGCACCATATAAACGTTGCAAGTGTCTGTGGAGAAGTGTCTTTGGCTAACCCCTCTGACCTCTGACCCCTGCAGTTTGTTACTTCATGGAGGACAGACTTCCGCCGCAGCTCATCTACAGATGGAACCATGTCCTGGACCCGAGAATCAAGAAGGGCCCCTGGAGTCCGGAGGAAGACCAGGTACACTGGGTGTACACGGGGTATGCACCGGGTCAAACCGGGTTTAGTTCAGCCCATTCTGACCTGAGCCGGGTCTGACGGTGTGTTGCAGCTGCTGCTGGCGGCGGTGGAGAAACACGGAGCTAAAAACTGGTGGAAAATCCGCTACGAAGTCCCAGGAAGAACAGACTCAGCCTGCAGAGACCGGTACTTTACTACTACTACTACTACTACTACTACCACTACTATGATTACTGCTGTTACTACTAGAGTTAGATTCATTTATTTCTCACACAAAAAACTTAAATCCAAACTAAAACACTCGCAAGTGGAACCTCCAAAAAGCCTTTACAATTTAAAGCATGAAAGAAAATACATTTTAGTTCTAGTAGGGCTGTGGAATTTGACATATAAAAAAATAATAATAATAATAAATAAAAAAAAATTAAAAGAAAAGTTTCGATTTGATTTTAACCATAAATTCAAAGCACTTTAAAATGACCGCAGCCATCAGATACATTGTCAAAAGTGCAACGTTATTGCTGTGATTGTCCTCAGAGTTCAAACACTTTCAAGCTTTAACTCGGGTTTCATGCAGCTAAAATCTGGAACAGTCTTCATGAGGATGTGAGACAGGCCTCAACTCTGACAATGTTCAAATCCAGGCTGAAAACAGCTCTTTTTACCCGAGCAGATGAAAACTGAAAGTATTTTATCTGCACTCTTGCCTTTTACTGTAATTGATTAACTTTATGTTGATGTTTTATTGATTTGATCTGTTTTCTTGTAATTTTCTGCAACTGTGAAGCACTTTGAATTGCCTTGTGTATGAATTGTGCTCTACAAATAAACTTGCCTTGCTTTGCTTTCCAAAAAGGAATAGTAGACCAGAATGCCAACATGCCAAAAAAACTGTGGAGGAAAAAACTTAAATATTACCTACTTATTCGGTAAATCGATTTTTTTTTTGCCCAGCCATAAGTTCCAATGAAATGAAATGACATGAAGTGCCTCATTAACTGTACCTGAACAATATTTTTTCCGATACCGATACTAAATATTTGCCATCTAGAACCTTTTACTTCTGTCCCTGGACCAACATCAAACTTGAATCTAAAGATGGAAGCCTTTTTTTCCCTTTCGATTCTTTGATATTTTCAATACCAGTAGTACATAAATTTTTTTTTCCGATACCAGACTGGTATTGTTTAACGGTACCCAGACCTATTCAGGGAGTGACCTCTGTTTGTGCAGATACCTCGACTGCCTCCGCCCCGGAACCAAGAAAGGACCCTTCGACTTCAAGGAGAGACTTCTGCTCAGGAGACTGCTGCAGAAACACGGCTTCGGTGAGGAGCAGGACCTAACACTAACCAGGGTTTTAGAATAGAATAGAATAGAATTGCTGGGTTGCAGGTTCTAGAATGTGATGATGTCACCGGACCCAGCGGGGGCAGGACCCAGTTTTTCCTATTAACAACATTACACTTTCACAAGTCGTTTCTTAGGGAAATCCGTGGTTTCCGGTGGCACTGACGTCTGAGCCCCCGCCACACTGCTCAGAGTCATTGGAGGAGAATTGATGTTGGAGACGGGCAGAGTATGCACCTTTAGCTTTCTCCACCTCCCTGCTAAAGCTGTACCTTGCCTCCCTGTAATGGACTCTGTCTCCATTTTTGTGCGCCGCCTCTTTCTCCTTTCGTAGGTGTCGGAGTTTGGGGGTGAACCAGGGTTTATCATTATTAAAACAAACCCTAGTGCGCGTTGGTATGATGCGCTCCTCATTGAACTGGATGTATGAGGTCACAGTGTCCGTATATTCATCCAGGTTGTTGCCAGCCTTTAACGCTTCCCAGTCTGTAGTCTCCAAACATGAGCGCAGCTCCTCCACAGCCTCAGTGGTAAACTTCTTTATTGTGCTCACTACAGGTTTAGCGCGTTTCAGTTTTTGTCTGTTTTGTCACTAGAAGAATCAAGAGCCTGCGCCCTTGAAAGAAAACGGATCCATTACATTATAAAAAAAAAAAAAAGCTGTACCCTATGTAAATTAACCAGATATTATTCTTTTCACAGCAGCATAATGGCCAATTATTTTTATTTTTTATTTTTTTGTATTGCTTAAAATGCACCAGAATGCAGGAAAACGCATCTAAATAAAAATTAAAAAATCTCCGCCCCCGGAACACCACCCCCCATGGGGGTGCTCTCTCCCACCACAGTCCCCTTGAAATCTGTAGGAAACCTAACCTAACCCCTAAAACTCTAACCCCATGTCTGAACCTGAGCTGTGGTCGTCTGCAGGGCGCTGGGCCAAAATCGCGGCGGAGATCCCAAACCGGACGGACGCCCAGTGTCTGAGGGAGAGCAGGAAACTTCGGAGGAAGATGAAACTGAGCATAGATGTGGAGGACGAAGAGGAGGCACTGGAGGAGGTGGTGCACGAGGCGGTGCTAAAGGAGGTGGTACACGAGGCGACGCTGGAGGAGGTGGTGCACGCGGTGATGCATGTGGAGACTCCGGGGGAGACGAGGGAGGCCGCTCGGCAGACCAGGAAGAGAACGCAGAAGAAGACAAAGGCAGAGACAGGGAGGACAGTACTGCAGGACGCTCCGGTAAGGGCTGCTTCACCTGGACCCGGAATGTTCCACAGCATGTCTTGAAAAATCCATTATGTTTTGGAGCGACTAACTAAAATGTTTGTCCTGACAGGAACCTCCACATCCCCCGGCGCAGAGGCGGAGCTCGCGGAGAAAACGCAGACGTCCGAAGAGGGAAGACATCTTCCTGGTTTCAGACGACACTGCGGAGGAGGAAGTGCCGTACATGGATAGCGATGATGAGAAACCGCACGTGGACAAGGAGAAACCACAGCACAGAGACTCCGGACGAGAACTGGAATCAAGTGGCGTAAAGAAAGATGGAAACCAGACCGCTGTGAAACTCGAGGCGGCGACAGGTGAGGCGTTACAGATTTTAGAAAAAAAAAGTATGTGATATGGTGTAAATTGCCGTTTTTAATTCATGATTTCATAAATGAAATGTGTTTGTAGTTTTACAGCTGTGTCACGGACAGAATGTGGAATAACCAATGACTTTGAATTGAAAAGGTCTATCGGGAAGAATGATTTTGTTAAAGGGTTGAAGATCAATATTATACACTTTGTGCACAATTATTTCACCAATTTGTTTTTTTGACCATATTGTTATTTTTTTTTCACATTTTCAAACTCTGAACTGTGTAAAACTGAAAGGCTGTTGGATTGAAATGTCCCAGGTGATGGCGGTGTTTGTAATGAGAGGAAGTATTGTTCCACGCTCTGAATCAATTGCAGAATTATTGTGCAGCTATTGCCATCCATCCATTTTCTTCCGCTTTATCCGGGGCCGGGTCGCGGGGGCAGCAGTCTCAGCAGAGATGCCCAGACTTCCCGATCCACGCACACCTCCTCCAGCTGTTCTGGGGGGACCCCGAGGCGACACCAGGCCAGCTCGGAGACATAGCATAGATGCCCTAGCCACCTCAGCTGGCTCCTTTCGATGTGGAGGAGTAGCGACTCGAGTCCGAGCTCCTCCCGGGTAACTGAGCTCCTCACCCGATCTCGGAGGGTGCGCCCAGCCACCCTGCGAAGGAAACTCATTTTGGCCGCTTGTATTCGCAGATGTTTTTTCCTTCCCATTTTGTGTGAGGCAATTTCTGCATAAATAATTCTACACTTGATTCATAGTGTCGACCTGCTTTGACCACACTTCCTGGCATTACCAACACCACCTTCACCTGGGACACTCAAATCCCCAAAATGTTTTTTTCTAACCAACAAAGACGATTTCTTTGAGATTACTCCCAATTATCACTGTGCCCCGCCCACAGGTGAGGAGGCGGGGTCAGAGCGGTTGAACAGACGGGTCACTGCCCTGAAACCACGTGCTGCTGAGGGTGTTACGGAAAGAGCCTCCTGGGTCATGCGGAGTGACGTCGTGGACTGGGGCCCCGCCCTCTCCTGCAGCTGGGCGTTTAGCTTCCGTCCGGTGACTCTGACTCCCCCTGGTGGTGGGGAGGGGAGTCGAGTGGAGCACTGCACGATCGTGGACAGGACCGGGCACTGTGTGGCTGGAGTGTGGCGTGTGACGGAGTTACCGTGGGAACAGCGGCATCACAGCGGCGTTCCCATGATGATCCGCTCGGAAAAACTGACCGAGCTGCTTCAACGGCAGCTACAAAGGTCACTCAGGTAGGTCACGCAAAGGTCATAATGGCCAAAACTGTGAGAATAGTTGGGATACAGCCGATGGAGGGGCACGTAATGTAGTAGTAATGGAGCGCCACACCTCCACAGGAAATGACGTCACCTCCACAGGACAATGCTAGCTTGAACTGATCCAAACTAACCCTACCCTGCCCTTAAGGATAGTGGAGTTTACTAAAGGCGTCTTACTGAGATTCATTGAAATAAATGTCGTGGAAAAAAAGTGGAGGTGACGTCATTTCCTATGGAGGTGTGGAGCAGAGACCTACATGGGAATGGATTTCAATCCCGTTCCCGAGTCTCCCGCGGGAGTGTCCTCCCCCGGTCCGCTCTCACGGGTCCCGGCAAGTCCCGAGTTTTTTTTAAAGGCCAGTGGCGAGTGCGCACCAGAACGCAGAGCGTCATGTGCCAAATGCCAACACACTGGAGCCGCTGCGTAACGGCAGTTAAAGGCTTTTCTCAAACCGTGCAGCGTTTTAAACACATAATCAAACATTAAATGCAAAGCGTAGGTCAGTGCTGTAACAGAAAGAGCAAACGTGGCTCTTTTTTACAGGTTAACAGTGAGTTGGCGACGGAACACTTACCTTCCCAGAGTGGAGTTCTGACAATGGTTAGTCTTTTTCCGCTGCTGCTCTCGTAACTCCCAACAAAGTTTAGAGCAGTTTGTTTGTCACAGGCCATAGAGTCTGTGTTGCTGCAGGAGGTAAAAACTTAAGGTTACTCACGTAACCCCGGTTCTTTGATAACAGAGTGAGGTGTTTCACTATGGGAATCGCCTCGGGCGTGACCATCCACGGAAGCTCCAATGGCACCACGTCTGTCCATGACAGACAGGTTGACTGTACCTTGGGCTACGCCCCCTCTTCTAGGTACAGCCAGCCTCCTCCTTCAGTAAACATTCTAAAGCGATTTCTGACCGCCTTGCAAGGAGGGCAATGAAGGTGAAACACCTCACTCTGTTATTAAAGAACCGGGGTTACGTGAGTAACCTTAAGTTCTTTTTCTAACTTCGTTCGGTGTTTCACTATGGGAGATATGGCCTACTCCCGGATTGCAAATAAAGCTCCCGAAGCAGCAGGACACAATTGTGACAAACGGTGACCTTAAAGGGAGCCAGCAACCCTTGGCTGCAAGACTGCCTGGGCCAAGGAGGGACCAGAGACGTCCAGTCTGTAAAACCGCACAAAAGTGTGTGGTGACGCCCAGCTTGCTGCGGCGCATATATCTTGAACAGAGATACCTCTGAGCAGGGCCCAAGAGGTAGCCACACCCCTAGTGGAGTGAGCCCTCAACCCATGTGGAGGTTGTAGGCCTCTGCAGGTATAAGCCAATGAAATGGCTTCAACAATCCAGTGAGAAAGTCTCTGACTGGACACAGGCTTCCCTTTATGGGGAATGGCCCAGGACACAAACAACTGGTTAGCCTTGCGGAAACCAGCTGTCCTGGCCACATACACATGTAGTGCACGAACCGGGCACAAAGTATTAAGCCGCCGCTCCTCTGCAGAGGAAAAAGGCGGAGGATGAAAAGCTTCAAGCTCGACTGTGGAGCAGCTAAAAGCAGAGTCCAATACCTTCGGTACAAAGGCCGGGTTAGGACGCAAGCGGACTCTAGAAAGCCCAGGGGCAAACTGTAGACATGCAGGACTAATAGATAAGGCCTGCAGTTCGCTCACACGCTTTGCTGAGGTCAAAGCCAGAAGCAACACCGTCTTGAAAGCAACATACTTCAAGTCAACAGCCTCCAAGGGCTCAAAAGGGTGCTGGCAAAGTGCGTCTAGCACAACCACCAGATCCCAAAGGGGTATCAGGGGTTTAACCACTGGAAGTTTGCGGCGTGCTCCTTTCATAAAACGACATATCAGAGGGTGTTGACCGACTGATTTGTCCCCAAAGCCAACATGACAGGCCGAAATTGCGGCCAAATAGACCTTGACAGTCGAAAACGCTCTACGCTTCTCGACTAACTCTTGCAAAAAACACAAGACGTCAGCCACAGAGCATTGAAAAGGAATGGTCTGCCTAGCCGCACACCACTCCTCAAATATGCGCCACTTACAGTCATACAAAGACCGAGTGGAAGTGGCCCTGGCACACTGAATAGTATCAATAACATGTGCAGGGAGACCGGCAGCATTTAAGTTCCACCTTTCACGGGCCAAGCCCAGAGAGCTACTCGGTCTGGGTGAGGATGGTAAATCTCTCCGCCCGCCTGAGATAGGAGGTCCCTCCTCACAGGAAGGGGCCAAGGCTGTCCCCGAAGGAGCTGCATTATTTCCGCCATCCAGGGTTTGGACGTCCACCGCGGGGCAATTAAGATGAGTGAAAACCCCTGCTCCCTCACCCGAGCCAGGGTGGGTGAGATTAAACTGATCGGTGGAAAAGCATAGAGCAGAACGTCCGGCCATGGGTGGGCTAGAGCGTCCATCCCCAGGGGCGCGTCCACGTCCGTCAGGGAGAAAAACAGCGGACACTTTGCGTTTTCCTGCGAGGCGAATAGATCTACGGCGGCCTGGCCGTACATCTGCCAGAGCTGCTCCACCACTTGAGGGTGGAGAACCCACTCGCCGTACAGGGGATTTCCCCGCGACAGCAAGTCCGCCCCTCTGTTCAGGGCACCTGGCAGGTGCGTTGCCCGGAGAGACAGCAGCCTGGTGCTGCTCCACAGAATCAATTTCTGTGCCAGCCTGTGTAGCTGCAGAGAGCGTGTTCCGCCCTGGCGGTTGATGTACGCGACAACCGTTGCATTGTCCGTTTTTACAAGGACATGCTGGCCCTGAATATACTGTAGGAAGTGATTCAGAGCAAGGAAAACAGCCCAAAGCTCCAACATGTTGATGTGTAACAGAGCCATATGCGGGCCCCATGTCCCGTTCACCGTCCTGCCGGACAGGGTGGCTCCCCATCCTGACAGGGAGGCATCCGTTGTCAGGGTAACTCTTGCGGACACCGTGCCCAGCGGGACTCCCGCAGTCAGAGCGTGCGTGTCCCGCCACGGGCGAAGCGCCATGACGCAGCGCTCGTCCACTTTCACCCTGCGATATAGGTGTCGGCGGAGGCACAGACGTAACGCTGCGACCCAACGCTGAAAGTCTCTCATCATTAAGAGGCCCAAATGAACGACAGATATTACTGACGCCATGAGACCAGCTAGGCGGAGGCATGTCCTGAACGTGACCCGTGCGCCCTGGCGAAACAGTGAGAGACACTGGCTGAGAGAGCTTAGTCTCTGAGCCGTAAGAGTCACTCTGAATGAGAGGGAGTTTATGCTCAAACCCAGATACTCTGTATTCTGCGCGGGTTCTAACCGACTCTTGGTGCGGTTTATTCTGAACCCCAGAGCAGTGAGATGACAGACGACCGTGCGCGTGTCCGTGAGTGCGCGCTCGCGGGAATCGCAGGAGATCATATAATCGTCTATGTACGAAAAAATTCTGATCCCGCTGCTCCGAAGAGGAGCCAGTGCGGACTCCACACATTTGCTGAACACTCTCGGAGCCAATGACAGCCCGAACGGAATTACTTGATATTCGTAAGCTGTCCCTCCGTGCGCAAACCGCAGGTACTTCCTGTGCGCGGGGTGTATTGGGATGTGAAAATACGCATCCGACAGATCGATTGTGGTAAACCAATCCTCTCTGCGTATCGAGCGGCAGAGAACCTTGTGTGTGAGCATTCTGAACGTAAATCTCCGTAAGTGTATGTTTAATACACGGAGATCGAGAATGGGACGTAAGGCTGAGGACCCCTTCTTCGGGACGAGGAAATAGCGGGAGTAAAACCCCTGTTGACACTCGCTGTGTGGAACAGCTCGTATTGCTTGTTTGCTCAATAGAGATGTGATCTCGTCCGCTAGGACATGAGCTGCATCTCCTTTCGCCACTGAAGGCAGCACCCCGTTGAAAGTGGGCGGTTTCATTGCAAACTGAAGCCTGTATCCTCGACGTATAGTGGAGAGAATCCATGGATGAACTGCGCATGCGCGCCACTGCTCCAGCTGGGCAGTGAGCGGCCCCATGAAAATGCTCGGTGACGTCACTCCCTTTACAGGAGTCTCGACGTCTGCCAAAGAAGGAGCGTGAGCTCCCTCTTGCGGCGTAAGCCGGAGAGTTTTCAAATTTAATTGAATTTTTATTTTTTGAACCAAACTCGCCCTTAGCCCATGGCCTGGATGCGAGTGTGCAAGTTTTATTTTTGAAAAATGTGTTTTGTGATTTAAACATTGCCCCTGACTCACCTCCTGCAATATATGCGGGGTGAGTGGACAGGAGAGGACGTCTGGCAAACTGCGCAGAGCCTCTGAACTGGGGCTGGGGTCCAAGGACACTCTCCGTATTTTGCATGGGGGGGCGCCGAGAGAAGACAAAACTGTTAGGTCGTGCGCTTCTTTTTGCCCTCCCCGGGGTGTGAGGAGCGTTTTTTAGCCGCTGCCGCTGCAAAAGAGTGCTTGCCCCATGGTTTGGGATTTCCTGACCGCTGCTGTTCGTTCTGCTGTCCAGCCGGTTTTTGTTGCTTGGGGCCAGCTCTGTAGCCCTTGGCACCGGCCGCTGCAGTGACACCTGGTCGCTGAGTTTGTGCAGGACGAGAAGGCTGCTTGCGGGGCAGGCACAGGTTGAAGGCTTCGCCCTCCTGCTTACGGAGGGTGCTTGTCTCCTTCATTTTGTCCAGTGCTGGCCCAAACAGACCCTTGGTGGGGTCATAGGTCGCGTCCATGACGTCAGCCTTCTGTGTGTCGGTCAGTCCTGAGTGGTTTAGCCATAGACCTCGCTCACCCGCCACAGCCAGTCCCATCACGTGGCCGCAGCCCTGGACTGCCCCTCGAGTTGAGCGCAAAAGGAAGTCATTCACCACACAGATTTCATCCCAGAGGACCGGGTTGGGTGCCCCCGAGTCCAACTGTTGGCCCATTTCCTCAAGTAATTCCCCCTGGTAAGCGGACAGCAGAGACACTGTATTCAGTACGCACACCGACTGAGCGGCGTATTTGTACGTCCGCTGGAAGATGGAGGATGTGACCCTCTCCATCTTGTTGGGCAGGGAGATATTAGTTGAGGCTGAGACGGCACGGCGATTGGGATGTAGGTGATATGCCAATGAAGGCTCCACCGCTGGGGGTTCGGCCAACCCCAGCTCCTTCATCCCATGTACTTCCAGCTTAGAGTAGCCCTGGACTGGGAGCCTGCTCTTAAGTGGGCTGGACCAAAACCGGCTCATCTCCTTCATGCATGCAGATACAGCAGGAAGGAGCTGCTTTGTAGGTGCTTGGACCGGTGGGAGCCGTTTGCCATCATAGAGGTCCCTTACCCCTCCCTCTGCGTCTACAGCCGCGGGCCAGGGTATGTTGAGCCTGGTTGCAGCGCGTTTGCACACGTCGTACAAATTGCTGTCCAGAGGGGACGTTGTTTCTGACGCACTCGGGGGTCTGGACTGGACCAGTGGAAATGTGGAGTCCTCCTCCACATCCTCCATATCCACAGCCTCGAGGAGGTCAGAGGCAGCATCGCACTCTGCGTCCTCACTGCCTGCATCCATGTCGAGGAGGTCCTCGAACAGTGGCGGCATTTCGTCTGATACATCCAGCGCGCTGCCCCAGGTAGTGGCAGCTCGCTGGTGGGTATCGGCTGTGGGCTTAGCGGCGGCCTGTGTCAGGCACGGGTCCTGAGAATTAGCCACCGCTACTCTGAGTCTCCTTTCTAATATTTTCTCCGGCATTGATGTGCAGTGATGGCAAAAGTCACGGTCCGCCAGCGCTGTCTGAGCGTGTTTAGCGCCCATACAAGCGATGCACATCGGGTGAGGGTCCCTCCCTGAAATAGTAGCCCCGCACGACGCGGGGCAAGGGCGGGATGAAACCTCCTTTGGCTTCGGGTCCGACCCTTTGGCGGGGGTAGGAGCCGAGGACATAATGCCTAAGACCGGGAAAAAAGACCAGAAATAAGGGCAGTGCTAGTCGTGCCGCGAAGCAAACACGACTGGAGAAGCCGAGACACGGGTTGAAAACCGTAACCGGGTCCGGGGAGCCTGCTCGCCGTAACGCGTTAGCAGAACACCGCAGTATTGAATCAGTCAACAAATTAATGTCAACCGATCAAAAGGGCGGGCAACAGGTAAATGTCACCCGCAAAAAGCTGCCTTGACGGTAGCAGAATGGAAGAGCTAAGTCAGTCGACAAATAAATGCTAACCAACCTGGCTTAT
Organism: Proterorhinus semilunaris; assembly: GCA_021464625.1. Lineage (NCBI taxonomy): Eukaryota > Metazoa > Chordata > Actinopteri > Gobiiformes > Gobiidae > Proterorhinus > Proterorhinus semilunaris. The sequence goes on along the minus strand of CM038345.1, from coordinate 39,087,105 downwards.
TATAAGCTATACGGTTAACGGTGCGTAGTAAACTAATACAAGCAGCCTATAATACAGCTCGCCTCTACGCGGTCGCTGCACAAATAACCGTGTAATAGCAGTATCAAGTCCGTGAGAACTTACTCAGCGTATCCGAGCCAAAGCCGACAACTGCGCTCGTCAACGATGTCCTTTACGGCTCGTCTATGAACTGTTAAACAGAAGCTAGCTTGCTTGGCAAGAAAAGCGCTGAGGGAGCTATAAAGATGTGGCTTCCACGCGGGAAGAAAGCGAGAATGTTTACTGAAGGAGGAGGCTGGCTGTACCTAGAAGAGGGGGCGTAGCCCAAGGTACAGTCAACCTGTCTGTCATGGACAGACGTGGTGCCATTGGAGCTTCCGTGGATGGTCACGCCCGAGGCGATTCCCATAGTGAAACACCGAACGAAGTTAGAAAAAGAACCTGTTTTCCTCCACGGAGCATCACCTCTCTATAGAATGTGATGAAACTGTGTTTCAAAGCGTCTCTGTGTGCGTCGGCTTTAATGGTTTATTGAAAGTGCACGGACAGAGGGAGGTTTGGACAAGTATTTAATTGACCTGCACCAGGAGATAACGGCGGGTTTGAGTGTAGTTCAGCTGGAAGTCCAGTTGGTCAGTGTGGAGCAAAAGCAGCCAGTGAAGGTGCTATAGCGTGAGGATCGAGTCTGGGGATCGAGTCTGAGGATCGAGTCTGGGGATCGAGTCTGAGGGTCGAGTCTGGGGATCGAGTCTGGGGATCGAGTCTGGGGATCGAGTCTGGGGATCGAGTCTGGGGATCGAGTCTGGGGGTCGAGTCTGGGGATCGAGTCTGGGGATCGAGTCTGGGGATCGAGTCTGGGGATCGAGTCTGGGGATCGAGTCTGGGGATCGAGTCTGGGGATCGAGTCTGGGGATCGAGTCTGGGGGTCGAGTCTGGGGATCGAGTCTGAGGGTCGAGTCTGGGGATCGAGTCAGGTGATCGAGTCTGGGGATCGAGTCAGGTGATCGAGTCTGAGGATCGAGTCTGGGGATCGAGTCTGAGGGTCGAGTCTGGGGATCGAGTCAGGTGATCGAGTCTGGGGATCGAGTCAGGTGTTCACTGGTGGTGATGTGTAAAAGGCTGCGCTCGTGTCCACGTGTGTCTAACACGCTGTTGTTTTCTTATACGGGACAATCGGGACCCGATGTGTTTTGGTCTGACCGCCCGCTCCCGGGCAGTAGTAGCAGCAGTAGCAGCAGCAGTACTAGTAGTAGTGGTAGTAGCAGTAACAGCAGTAATAGTAGCAGCAGTAGCAGTAGATATAGTTGTGCTCAAAAGTTTATACCCTGGCAGAATAACACAAACGTTTTTTTCACTCATAGTTAGTGGTTGTGTGAAGCCATATCGAAACATATCACGATAACGATATGCGATACGATATGGCCCAACCCTATACTGAGGTCAGGAGGCTGAGATGGCACTAACAGGACCTTCACTTTATTCTGCTGGAGCCACTGGCATCAGCGAAACACCTCCATAATATTTCACAGTAGGTATGGGGCACATTTCTTCATAGGCCATCATTGGCAAAAAAAGTGCACCATACCTACTGTGAAATATGGAGGTGGTCAGAGGATCTGCAAGAAAAGGTAGTTGGACTGTATAAAATGGGAAAGGGAAAAGATATCCAAGGTACTGAGAGTATCAATCAGCAGTTGTTGAAACCAAACCACGGTCAGGTCGACCAACAAAAACATCTGCAACAACTGACAGGAAAATTGTGGGTGAAAAGAAAAAACTAAGGGATAACTTCAGCTGAAATACAGTACTCTCTCTAAAAAAAGATTGTGTAGCTGTTATAAGATGCACAATAAGGAGGCACTTGAGGGAAAATGGGCTGCATGGTCAAGTCGCCAGAAGAAAGCCATTACTTTGCAAATGCTACATAGTATCCGCTTACAATATGCCAAACAGCACAGAGACAAGCCTCAACATGTCTGAAACAATGTCATTTGGAATGATGAAACCAAAATGGGACTTTTTGGCCATAACCATAAATGTTACATTAGGAGGAGTCAACCAGGCCTGTGATGAACGGTGCAACATTCCTACAGTGGAACACGGAGGTGGATCACTGATGTTTTGGGGATGGGTGAGCTACAGGGAACTTGGTGAAAACTGATGTCAGGATGAATGCAGCATGTTATTAAAGAATACTGGAGGAAAAGTGTCACTCATCAGCCTGGAAGCTGCACATGGGACACACTCGGACGTTCCAACATGACAACGATCCAAAGCACAAGGCCATGTCGACCTCTCATTGGCTCCAGCAGAATAAATTATGTGCAGTTTGAACATAATACTACCCTTTAGAACAAATTTTACAGTGCAGTTTTGTTCACCTTCGGTCGCCTCACTGCCTCCGGTGCAGCCTTTGTAAACATGAAAAAAAGACATGACAGCTCCTGTAGGTGTTGGATTATTTGACAAACGGACATTTGATGAGGATTTCAGCAGAATCAGAGCAGGTCGTTCAGATGTTTGTCAGTTTACGATCTTTGGTAAACTTCTATCAAAATGCTAAACTCTGCGTTAGCCGCTAACGCTAATCTCATAGCTGCTAACTTTTGCTGCGTCTGTTTCTTCTATGCCTACGTGTGTATGTGTTTACATGGTGTGGCGTGTGTTGGGGGTGAGGCGGGGGAGGTGTGGAGCTTGTCTGGAGAAAAAGTTAACGTTGTTAGAAACAACGAGCTAGTATGTTCCGGTCTGTTTCGGTCGCGCAAAATGGAGTAGCTGAGGGTGGCTTTAAAATCGATTCTTTTATTTTTTACATCGATTCACATTTTCCGCATATTTAATCGATTTTAAATCGTTTTTCGATGAATCGTTACATCCCTACCTTTAAATGTGCCTCCTGGTGTCCACAGGCCGGGACAGAAGCGTGAGACTGAGAGTTCATTGAACTACAGACTTCAGATTGCGATGGCGCCGTGGATCGGACACGTGGTTTTGAAGAGAGACGCGTGGCATGACAGGAACACGTCAGCGGCGGGCCAGGACAAAGACCCCGACACGCCAGCAGAGCACCAGGACAAAGACCCCGACACGCCAGCAGAGCACCAGGACAAAGACCCCGACACGCCAGCGCAGCAGATCTCCACCAAACTGTTCCGTTTCTTCCTGCGTGCGCTTCGAGTCGATGCTGAAGGTTGCAGGCGCAAAATCGAGGCGCGGCCCAATCCCAGGACGGTGGCAGCCATCTTAGCAGAGCGCCAAATCAAGCAGGAGCCCCAGAGTCCGGAGCGGCCGGTTCAAATGCCCCCCACGTTCCAGGGCCCTCTTCCTCGATTTAACCCTCTCCTTCCTCTGCCACTGGGGTCTAACATAATCCCTCCGCCACCGCGACCGAAAACGTTCCCGCCTTTCCCTTTCTCTCAGCCTCACACTGGTCAAAATCAGATACAAAATGTCCGCCCGCTTTCCCCCATGGCACAAAATGGCGGTGCACGTCCGTCAGCTTCCCTTATCACCTTCTTCGCTGTCACCCCACAGGGCCTCCAGCCCATTTCAATGATGAACAGCCTCAAGGCACAGCGTTTCCCCACCTCTGCCCCACCTCCAGTCACCTCTGCCCCACCTCCCGTCACCTCTGCCCCACCTCCAGTCACCTCTGCCCAACCTCCCCTAACCTCTGCCCCACCTCCCGTCACCTCTGCCCCACCTCCAGTCACCTCTGCCCAACCTCCCCTAACCTCTGCCCCACCTCCAGTCACCTCTGCCCCTCCTCCCGTCACCTCTGCCCCACCTCCCGTCACCTCTGCCCCTCCTCCCGTCACCTCTGCCCCACCTCCAGTCACCTCTGCCCCACCTCCAGTCACCTCTGCCCCTCCTCCCGTCACCTCTGCCCCACCTCCAGTCACCTCTGCCCCACCTCCCGTTACCTCTGCCCCACCGCCCCTCACCTCTGCCCCACCTCCCGTCACCTCTGCCCCACCGCCCGTCACCTCTGCCCCACCTCCCGTCACCTGTGCCCCACCTCCCGTCACCTGTGCCCCACCTCCCGTCACCTGTGCCCCACCTCCCGTTACCTCTGCCCCACCTCCCGTTACCTCTGCCACACCTCCCGTCACCTCTGCCCCACCGCCCCTCACCTCTGCCCCACCTCCCGTCACCTCTGCCCCACCTCCCGTTACCTCTGCCACACCTCCCGTCACCTCTGCCCCACCTCCAGTCACCTCTGCCCCACCGCCCCTCACCTCTGCCCCACCTCTCGTCACCTCTGGCCCACCTCCCGTCACCTTTGCCCCGCATACCTTTACCTTTGCCCCGCCTACCTTTACCTCTGCCCCGCCTCCCGTTACCTCTGCCCCGCCTCCCGTTACCTCTGCCCCGCCTCCCGGCCAAAGTGCAGCGCTGGATTTGTCTTGGCCAAAACAACATTTTGGGCAAGTCGGCGCCAACTCCTCGGGCTCTGTGCCCCGCCCTGTCCCAGCCCCCTCTCAGAAACAAGATGTCCGCCAGTTTCGAAACCCGCCGGCAGCGCAGAAGGTTCATGTGATCAACGTTTATCCCAAAGCGGAGACACTGGATCTCCAGGACAAGGCGGGATGCCCGCCGTCTCACGGAGATGGAGAGGTGAGAGAGCAGCGATGGGAGAATAATGTACAGTGGGATGAAAATGTGTGTGAACTCTATGGAATTTCTCGCAATTCTGCCTAAATTGGTCATAAAATGTGGTCTGATCTTTATTAAAATTATAAGAATGAATAAACAGTGTCTGCTTAAACTAATACCACCCAAACATTTTCATTTTATCATATTTTTATTGCCCGTAACATGTAAAGATTCACAGGACAGGGAGGAAAAAGTAAGTGAACCCAGGAATTTCGCTGAACTGCAGCAGATTTGTAAAGAGGAATGGTCCACTTATTTTTTATTTTAAATCTTCAACAAAACAATAAAGGTAGATAAATGAATATAACAAAGATCAATTTAAAATATAATATACAAATGAAGACCGATTGTCCATAAATAGGTCAGTTTTCATTTGCAATCTTGCTGTTATTTGCTCCATGTGGTATACTTCTTTCAGTTTATTTTTCCATATGATAATGGAGGGGGCTTCTTGCCATTAAGAGTACTATTTTTAGTTGGGAAACAAATGAAGATATTTATTCCTCTCGTGGGATTTGTCTTGGACCCTCCCCTTTTTTTTAACTGTGTTTTTCTGTTTTGTTTTTCTCAGGCTTCCTCTAATTCAGAAGCTCATTGGGACCATAACTACGGCTCGCCCCATCGCAGGGCTCCGCCTGTGTCCTCACCCAGTTACAGAGCTCTGTTTGTGCCCTCACCCAGTCCCAGAGCTCTCTGTGTGCCCTCACCCAATCAGAGTACTCCATCTGTGCCCTCACCCAATCAGAGTACTCCGTCTGTGCCCTCACCCAATCAGAGCACTCCGTCTGTGCCCTCACCCAATCAGAGCACTCCGTCTGTGCCCAATCAGAGTAGAAAGAAGCGTGGCAGGGCTGAGGGCGCAGAGGAGACATGTCCAGAGGAGACATGTCCAGAGGAGACATGTCCAGAGGCGCCGAGTCCAGAAGGGAAGAGGAGGAGGAAGCCGACTATGAAGGCACAGGCTCTTCAGCAGGACCAGGTCAGTTCAACAATCTTCCAAAACATCTACTATGTCTCTCTAAAACATGAGGTGGTAGCAGTAGGAGTAGTAGTAAAACATCTACAATATCTCCCCAAAACGTCTACAATATCTCCCCAAAACATCTACAATATCTCCTCAAAACATCTACAATATCTCCCCAAAACTTCTACAATATCTCCCCAAAACATCTACAATAATCTCCCCAAAACATCTACAATATCTCCCCAAAACATCTACAATATCTCCCTAAAGCATTTACAATATCTCCCCAAAACTTCTACAATACTTCTACAATATCTCCCCAAAACATCTACAATATCTTCCCAAAACTTCTACAATATCTCCCCAAAACATCTACAATATCTTCCCAAAACTTCTACAATATCTCTCCAAAATATCTACAATATCTTCCCAAAACTTCTACGATATCTCCCCAAAACATCTACAATATCTCCCCAAAACATCTACGATATCTCCCCAAAACATCTACAATATCTTCCCAAAACTTTTACAATATCTCCCCAAAACATCTACATTATCGTCCCAAAACTTCTACAATATCTCCCCAAAACATCTACAATATCTTCCCAAAACTTCTACGATATCTCCCCAAAACATCTACAATATCTCCCCAAAACATCTACAATATCTTCCCAAAACTTCTACAATATCTCCCCAAAACATCTACATTATCGTCCCAAAACTTCTACAATATCTCCCCAAAACATCTACAATATCTTCCCAAAACTTCTACAATATCTCCCCAAAACATCTACAATATCTTCCCAAAACTTCTACGATATCTCCCCAAAACATCTACAATATCTCCCCAAAACATCTACAATATCTTCCCAAAACTTCTACAATATCTCCCCAAAACATCTACATTATCGTCCCAAAACTTCTACAATATCTCCCCAAAACATCTACAATATCTTCCCAAAACTTCTACAATATCTCCCCAAAACATCTACAATATCTTCCCAAAACCTCTACAATATCTCCCTAAAACATCTACAATATCTCCCTAAAACACTTTTTGACTGAACTGTTTATTTTGTTTTCAGGCCAAACAGAAAACACAGAAACTGAGTCGATCTGAGAAAAAACAAGGACCAAAACCTCGGAAAAGAGGAATCTCCTCACCTGATACATCCTTACCGCCTACATCCTTCCTGCCTACATCCTTGCCTCCTACCTCCTTACCTCCTACATCCTTACCTCCTACCTCCTTACCTCCTTCCTCCTTGCCTGCTACATCTTTACCTCCTACATCATCACCTCCCATCTCCTCACTCCCTATGCTAATTTTCCGACATCTTCCCTCTAGTCCATCCTTAACCCAGTCCAGCCTGTCCTCTCCTCACCCCCTTGTGTCCTCTCCTCACCCCCTTGTGTCCTCTCCTCACCCCCTTGTGTCCTTCCCTCCTCACTTTGCTCACTTTGCTCCCTTCGCTCCCGTGCCTCCTTCCCTTATTCCCTCGTCTCATGCGTTGGCTCCTCCACTGACCCGCCGGTTCCCTCCTCCTCATCCTGAAGCCCCGCCCGCAGAGCTCTGCGATTGGCTGGGCGCAGGGCAGGAGGGGCAGTGGGCGGTCTCTCGTTGGCTGAGTGGCGAGGGGGGCGTGTCCGCGGGGACGGCGAGGCTGCCATACTTGCCGCCGTTCGCGTGTAACCTCAAGACGCTGAGCCTGCTGCTGCAGAGGAAAGACGAGCTGCGACGGGACGCGGAGTGGTTACTACGGAAACCGACCACAGGGCAGCGGGGCGGAGCCAGGACGCCGATGACAAACGAAGCTCTTCAAACACAAGGTCGGTTTTAAGGCGTCACATATTTATTCTCCACTTCAGCAGCTCCTACAGACTCCACAGTCTCGGACTTAACGTTCAGAAGGTTTTTCAATATCGCAATTTTTATTTTTACAGATTTGTTTTTACTTGAACCTACACCAAAAAAAGTCCCCACATAAAAAGTCCACCTGCTCTAATATTTGGTTGTAGCTTGTTCGCCTTTAGCTTCGATCCCAACACCATTCACTGATGTCCGGAGGTCCAGTGTCGCTTTCATTTTCCACCATCTTGTATTGATGATGGGAGAGTGTGACCATTGTGCAAAGCACATCCCAAACATTCTTCACGGGGTGTTTTCTTTCTCACGTTGACATCTATAATATATCATATATATCTATAATCAGGCACATTTTCTCCAGTTCAGCTTTACCCAGATCTAAAAGCATCTCGACTGGAGAGCAACAGTGTGATGCGACATTTGAAAGCTAAGACTTACAAGACTGATTCTTGTGTTTTCATTTGGCTTTTCATTCGTTTTTGTTGCTTTTTTGTTGCACTTTCATCCTCGTTTTCATTCCTACATTGATGCTTTTTTTATTTCTCAAGAAGCTTTTAGATTTGGGTAAAGCCAAACTGGAGAAAACGTGCTCGGTTCAAAGGTTTTAAGCTAATCTACCATTCATCATGTGGCTCATAAATCAAACGCAGCTGGACGAACGAGAGCTGAGGGGCAGGCCCAGACGGCATCGGCCAATGAGAGCGCCCCGAGTCAAACAGGAGACGAGCCAAGAGCCAATCAGGACGGACAGGCAACAACGCACGAGGCGTCCACTGAAACTAACAAGCTAACAGAAGAGCCGGCCAATCAGGGCTCAGCAGACGGGTCAGGTGAGCAACACAGAAGCTAACAGATATTAGCCCTTCTTCCTCTTTTAAGTGTCTAGTTGTTTTTTCCCCCAGCAGATCAGGACAGGGTTAAAGCTGCGCTGTGGAGCATTATTTGTGACTACGTCCATTGTCTTCTCCCCAGAGCCGTCGGCCAATCAGAAGCCGCCAGAGGAGGCGGAGCTTACAGAGGCTATTCGGCAAATCGCGAGGGAGCGCTTTGGCTCAAACCCCGCCCACCAGCTGCTGTCAGCGCGTTTCCTGTCCATCTTCACTCTGCCCGCCCTCCTGGCCTCGCTGCAGCCAATCACAGGCCAGGAGGAGGAGGAGGATGGGGCGGAACTGGGTGGGGAACAGCCAATCACAGTGCAGTAGGAGGACAAAAGGGGCGGCGTTTAATAAATATGAACTTTCTGTAAAACTCGTGGAAATGAATGTGACAGCTCAGTATAAATATTAGTTTAACATGGACATTATATTTATGAAGACACTTCGCCTGAGGGGGGCGCCGTGTGGTCACTGTAGGGCAGTGGCAACAGATTCAACTGAACACGACTTTATTCATTTATACAGGGCTTTTTGACCATTTTCAGGAAAACAGTTTTTCTACATCCAATAAAAGAAATGAAACTGATTTTTGTCGCGGCTTATAGTCATACGGCAGGTCCGATTGCTGCAGTTGGAACCGTTCTCGTAGAGACCACAGTGTGAACTGACACGTGTATAATGTAAATAATATTTGTTCAAAAGTCAAGTTTATTTGTTCAAATAAAGTATTTTATTATTTTATACATGACTTCTTTTATTCACAGAGGCATCTGAGAGGCCTTTCAGGTGATCAGTTTGTAGGCCAAAGGAGAGGCCTTTCAGGTGTTAAGCTTGTAGACCAAAGGAGAGGCCTTTCAGGTGTGTTTTTGTAGACCAAAGGAGAGGCCTTTCAGGTGCTCAGTTTGTAGGCCAAAGCAGAGGCCTTTCAGGTGTTAAGCTTGTAGACCAAAGGAGAGGCCTTTCAGGTGTGTTTTTGTAGACCAAAGGAGAGGCCTTTCAGGTGCTCAGTTTGTAGGCCAAAGCAGAGGCCTTTCAGGTGTTTAGTTTGTAGACCAAAGGAGAGGCCTTTCAGGTGTTTAGTTTGTAGGCCAAAGCAGAGGCCTTTCAGGTAATCAGTTTGTAGACCAACGGAGAGACCCTTCGGGTAAATCAGTTTGTAGACAAAAGGAGAGGTCTTTCGAGTGTTCAGTTTGTAGACCAAAGGAGAGGCCTTTCAGGTGCTCAGTTTGTAGGCCAAAGGAGAGGCCTTTCAGGTGTTTAGTTTGTAGACCAAAGGAGAGGCCTTTCAGGTATTTAGTTTGTAGGCCAAAGCAGAGGCCTTTCAGGTATTTAGTTTGTAGGCCAAAGCAGAGGCCTTTCAGGTGCTCAGTGTGTAGACCAAAGGAGAGACCCTTCGGGTAAATCAGTTTGTAGACAAAAGGAGAGGTCTTTCGAGTGTTCAGTTTGTAGACCAAAGGAGAGGCCTTTCAGGTGCTCAGTTTGTAGGCCAAAGGAGAGGCCTTTCAGGTGTTTATTTTGTAGACCAAAGGAGAGGCCTTTCAGGTGTTTGTTTGTAGGCCAAAGGAGAGGCCTTTCAGGTGTTCAGTTTGTAGACCAAAGGAGAGGCCTTTCGAGTGTTCAGTTTGTAGACCAAAGGAGAGGCCTTTCAGGTGCTCAGTTTGTAGGCCAAAGGAGAGGCCTTTCAGGTGTTTAGTTTGTAGACCAAAGGAGAGGCCTTTCAGGTGTGTGTTTGTAGACCAAAGGAGAGGCCTTTCAGGTGTGTGGTTGTAGACCAAAGGAGAGGCCTTTCGAGTGTTCAGTTTGTAGACCAAAGGAGAGGCCTGTCGAGTGTTCAGTTTGTAGACCAAAGGAGAGGCCTTTCAGGTGCTCAGTGTGTAGACCAAAGGAGAGACCCTTCGGGTAAATCAGTTTGTAGACAAAAGGAGAGGTCTTTCGAGTGTTCAGTTTGTAGACCAAAGGAGAGGCCTTTCAGGTGCTCAGTTTGTAGGCCAAAGGAGAGGCCTTTCAGGTGTTTATTTTGTAGACCAAAGGAGAGGCCTTTCAGGTGTTTGTTTGTAGGCCAAAGGAGAGGCCTTTCAGGTGCTCAGTTTGTAGGCCAAAGGAGAGGCCTTTCAGGTGTTTAGTTTGTAGACCAAAGGAGAGGCCTTTCAGGTGTGTGGTTGTAGACCAAAGGAGAGGCCTTTCGAGTGTTCAGTTTGTAGACCAAAGGAGAGGCCTGTCGAGTGTTCAGTTTGTAGACCAAAGGAGAGGCCTTTCAGGTGCTCAGTGTGTAGACCAAAGGAGAGACCCTTCGGGTAAATCAGTTTGTAGACAAAAGGAGAGGTCTTTCGAGTGTTCAGTTTGTAGACCAAAGGAGAGGCCTTTCAGGTGATCAGTTTGTAGGCCAAAGGAGAGGCCTTTCAGGTGTTTAGTTTGTAGACCAAAGGAGAGGCCTTTCAGGTGTTCAGTTTGTAGACCAAAGGAGAGGCCTTTCGAGTGTTCAGTTTGTAGACCAAAGGAGAGGCCTTTCAGGTGTGTGTTTGTAGACTAAAGGAGAGGCCTTTCAGGTGTGTGTTTGTAGACCAAAGGAGAGGCCTTTCAGGTGTGTGTTTGTAGACCAAAGGAGAGGCCTTTCAGGTGTGTGGTTGTAGGCCAAAGGAGAGGCCTTTCAGGTGTGTGTTTGTAGACCAAAGGAGAGGCCTTTCAGGTGCTCAGTTTGTAGGCCAAAGGAGAGGCCTTTCAGGTGTTTAGTTTGTAGACTAAAGGAGAGGCCTTTCAGGTGTGTGTTTGTAGACCAAAGGAGAGGCCTTTCAGGTGTGTGTTTGTAGACCAAAGGAGAGGCCTTTCAGGTGTGTGGTTGTAGGCCAAAGAAGAGGCCTTTCAGGTGTTTAGTTTGTAGACCAAAGGAGAGGCCTTTCGAGTGTTCAGTTTGTAGACCAAAGGAGAGGCCTTTCAGGTGTGTGTTTGTAGACTAAAGGAGAGGCCTTTCAGGTGTGTGTTTGTAGACCAAAGGAGAGGCCTTTCAGGTGTGTGTTTGTAGACCAAAGGAGAGGCCTTTCAGGTGTGTGGTTGTAGGCCAAAGGAGAGGCCTTTCAGGTGTGTGTTTGTAGACCAAAGGAGAGGCCTTTCAGGTGCTCAGTTTGTAGGCCAAAGGAGAGGCCTTTCAGGTGTTTAGTTTGTAGACTAAAGGAGAGGCCTTTCAGGTGTGTGTTTGTAGACCAAAGGAGAGGCCTTTCAGGTGTGTGTTTGTAGACCAAAGGAGAGGCCTTTCAGGTGTGTGGTTGTAGGCCAAAGAAGAGGCCTTTCAGGTGTTTAGTTTGTAGACCAAAGGAGAGGCCTTTCGAGTGTTCAGTTTGTAGACCAAAGGAGAGGCCTGTCGAGTGTTCAGTTTGTAGACCAAAGGAGAGGCCTTTCAGGTGTGTTTGTAGACCAAAGGAGAGGCCTTTCAGGTGATCAGTGTGTAGACCAAAGGAGAGGCCTTTCGGGTGTCCAGTTTGTAGGCCAAAGGAGAGACCTTTCGGGTAATCAGTTTGTAGACCAAAGGAGAGGCCTTTCAGGTGTTTAGTTTGTAGACCAAAGGAGAGGCCTGTCGAGTGTTCAGTTTGTAGACCAAAGGAGAGGCCTTTCAGGTGTGTTTGTAGACCAAAGGAGAGGCCTTTCAGGTGATCAGTGTGTAGACCAAAGGAGAGGCCTTTCGGGTGTCCAGTTTGTAGGCCAAAGGAGAGACCTTTCGGGTAATCAGTTTGTAGACCAAAGGAGAGACCTTTCGGGTAAATCAGTTTGTAGACCAAAGGAGAGACCTTTCGGGTAAATCAGTTTGTAGACCAAAGGAGAGGCCTTTCAGGTGTTTTGTTTATAGACCGCCTTTAGGGTGTACAGTTTGAAAACCACAAGTAAAAAAACGGCTTTAATTTTCGAACCCACAGTCAGAGTCACACTTGGCTCTGTGCAGGACACTGGTCTGTAGAGGGCGCTGTACTGAATACTTTGGGGGCGACTGGCGCAGATAGTAGAGCCGGTCGTCTCGTGACCGGGGTGTCACGGGTTTGAATCCCACTCATGCACGCACAAGTCCTTGGGCAAGTCCCTTCCCCAACCTGGCCTCCAGTGAGTGACAGTGGTCACATTTATATTTATGTTCATCTAGTGCGGCAACAACAGGACACCAGTCTCATGCTTTTTCATTCCTAAATACTATATTATTAATGCCACACATGCAAACAATCTTGGCATATTTAATTTTGTAAAATTTGTAAACATAAAATCAAACCGGGGAATGAGGGGAAATTGTAAAGGGTGTAAAATTTCAGTCAGAACTGCAGCATTAGTTTTAAACCGTAGTTTTGTGTTTTTGACAAATGTCTGCAATTAAAATAGTTAAATCATTGTGGTGGATTCTGTCTCTAAGAATTTTTTTTTATATATATATTATATATATATATTAAATTTAGATTTAATGACCATTTAAATCTGATTTTATGCTTTTTAACATTTAACCCTTAACCTTTAGGCCTTACAGTTGGGGTACCTGACATTTTGTGGTTGTAGGGTACCTTTATTTTTGCCACCTCAGAGTCTGTTGTAAACACAGCAAAACACAGTCCTTGTTGTATTGTCTTGACCTAAAGTTGTATTGAGCGATAGATGACAGAAGTATAATCTAAATGACAGGTACCCACTGCTTCACTTTGCCATCACTTAAAGTTGTTCACAGGCATGAAACGTGCATATAATTCAATTCTTTGAACAATTCGGATACACTGGAGGGATTGTGAGAGCTAGAAACAGGTTTGGGCAGAGACAAAAAAATGTCACTGTTTGAAGTGGAAAAATCAGGTACCCAGCTTTAAGTCTGGACTTTGACAGATATTGCTTTATGTGAAAGTTAAATGTGAAAGAATGTGTTTTTAATGGAAGTCAACGAGATCCATTTGCATAAACCTTTATTTGAAACAATAATGCACCATAAATATTTCTGTTATAAATCATTGTCATATTGAAGGCTTTAAACTACTGATTTGGAGTAACTGTTTTCTGGTAAAGTTACCCTGTCATTTCAGGGTATTTATAAATCAGTTACTTTCCTAATATCAAAGGAATACGTTGCAGTATTAAGTACTGCAGTTCATTACATTTCATAACAATAAGAAAGAAAAGATCCAAACAGCCGGAGAAAAGTTTAACTTTGTTATTTTGGACTGTAGCATTTACAAAGTGTGCTGAATTTGTGGCAAACTTTGCAACTGGCGTGTAACAAGTGAAGCCACATGTTTTCGATCCAAAAAGTGTTTTAAAGTATTCGAAATACAGTACTCTGATTGGGCGAAGTAACGGTAAAACCCTCTCATTATCGCCTCATGTTTAGGTAAATCTCATAAGTTACTTTGCATGTCCTTATATGGTGAAAAGGGCGGGACGTGAGGGGGGGTCATTTCTGCTCCAGGTGGACTCAGTGAAGGGGAGGTAACGTGGTTTTATAAATCTGGTCTTTCGTACGGACTCTTATAGGAAGAGTCTCACAGGCAGTTTTATAAATGACACCCCAGGAGGTTACGGACAAGTCAGCAAAATAAAAACACGGAGGGTAATTATCAAGCACCAACGCGGTGGACAGGGAAGGCAGATTTCAGATACAGACGAGTAAAAAAAAATCATGAGATTACATGGCTTTCTGATCTTGTGAGATTTTGGCCCAGATTAATATTTAAATTAAAACACATAATCCAATAAAGTAAAAAATAAAAATGAACTAAAGTCAATTTACAAAATATACAAATAAACAGAACTGCAGTACTTTTACTACAGCTCTGTTCATGTTCTGGTCCATTTTCCTGTTGAAGGCACTGGCGGCAAAACCAAGGGTTCAGGGTGGTCCCAGAGGGTGGCCCCAGTGTGGCCCCGCGGGGGGGGTCAGTGGACCGAGGACATGCGGTCGATGGAGCGCAGCAGCTCAGACACAAACTTCAGAGACTCGGCCTCCGACAGAAGGCGCCTGGAAAACACAAGCGTCACATGAGTAACCTACAAAACACAGACACGCATGTCCTGTCGTCACGGTAACGGGCCAAACAGGAACTTTGTCAGTTCTCAGTGTGGAAAAACAGTGGCCTGTTCCTTCATGGCCAGTGAGGACTCTCCACAGTAAAGCATCCGCTGAACCACAGTAGTATTGTACCTGATGGAGAGGTGGGCGTGTCCCTGTAGTAGTAGTAGTAGTTTACCTGACAGAGTGGTGGGCGTGTAGTAGTACCAACGGACCAGTCTTACCAACGGACCAGTCTCTTTTGTTTTACGGAGACCTGGCTGACAAGAGACGTGGACTTTAAGCTGGATGGATATAACATCATCCGCCTTGACAGAGACGCTGTCAAAACACGGAAGACGATCGGGGGCGGGGTCTGCATGGCTGTAAACAAATCATGGGCTACGAACTATACGGTGAGGGAGACGGAGTGTTGCAAACATTACGAACTGATGACGGTGTCTTTCAGGCCTCAATATTTGCCCAGAGAATTTACACAAATAACGCTCATTTTAGTGTATGTTCCTGGTCCAGATTTCAACCTAGCTTCAGAGCGCATAATGGAGAGCTACAACAGTGCTGTCACTCAAACAGGGGAGCAGCCAGTGTTCATACTGGGTGATTTTAACAGGTGTGATATCTCTACACACCTTCCCAGTCTTGAACAATATGTGACTACAGCAGCAAGGGGACAGAACATACTGGACATGTGTTTTGGTAATATCTCTGGAGCATATGTCTCAAAGCCACGCCCTCCGCTTGGCCTGTCAGACCACAATGTGATCTTATTGTTACCAAAATATAGGTCACGGTTGAAAACAGTGGGACTGGTCACAAAAAACATCAGGGTATGGAACGAGGAGACGTCGGAGACTTTAAAGGGCTGTTTTGAGCTCACAAATTGGAACTTGTTTTTCAATGACTGTGGGAATGATCCTGATATGCTTTCTGATGTCCTTACCTCATACATCATGTTCTGTGAGGAAAGTGTCACCCCTACAAAACAAGAAACTATATACCCTAACAATAATAGGTGGGTTACTAAGGACATGAAAAACTGTCTAAGGGAGAAGAAAAGAGCGTTTCTCCAGGGTGACAAAGATAGGGTAAGAGAACTACAGAAACAATTCAGGAGGCAGGCTACACAGGCAAAGATTAAGTACCCACGACGCGGTGGAGAGAAAATTAACATCGGGGAATGCACGGGAGGCATGGCGGGGCCTGAACACCATGATGGGCAGAACATCCAAACCTGAAACGGTTGACTGTCCAGATCCTGCCTCTCGTGCAGAACAGTTTAATATACTCTTCACTCGTTACAATGACATCAGCACAACATCAACATGGAGCCTGGACACCCACAGCCCACCCCCTCTCCACCCCACTATCAACGAACAGGTGGTGACCACCATCCTGCGCAGAGTGAATCCTAACAAGGTGGCGGGCCCGGACAGGCTCAGGGGCCGGGTGCTTAAGGAGTGCTCCACTCAGCTCAGTGGAGTGTTCACCAGGCTGTTCCAACTTCTCCTGGACTCAGGCACAGTTCCAATACAGTGGAAGGTATCAACCATCATCCCCCTTCCCAAAAAGGCTAGACCCAGAGACTTGCAGGACTATAGGCCAATAGCACTGACCTCAGTCCTTTGCAAGTGCATGGAGAGGGTTGTGGCTGATCAACTGATGTCTGAACTCTCCGACAAGTTAGATCCGCTCCAGTTTGCGTACAGAGCTAAGCGAGGCACAGAGGACGCAAGCCTCATGCTTTTAGACCGAGTCACCAAGCAACAGGATTCCACACATCCCCACACAAGAATTTTATTCATGGATTTTTCATCAGCTTTTAGCACTGTAAACAATAACATATTGCTACAATGTCTCTCATCAATGCAGGTTCACCCAAAACTGATTTTATGGATCAAGGAGTTTTTAAGTAACAGACCACAGCATGTACTCTTCAATGGTGTTAAGTCCTGCCAAATTATTTTGAAGACTGGACTCCCCCAGGGCTGTGTGTTGTCACCCGTTCTTTTCTCTGTGTACACTAACAGCATCTGCTGCCACACAGAAGGAATGACTCTCCTAAAGTATGCGGACGACATGGCTTTGGTGGCACACCTCAAAGACGCACAGGCCCTGGCACAATACCAGCAGGAAATGGTCTGTGGATTTAAGCAGAGCTCACTGGAGCTCAATATCTCCAAAACAAAGGAGGTGTGCTGTGGAGCCACAGGGAAGGTGGGCTCAGTGGATTTTTTCCAGCCCCTTCTCATCCATGGACAGCGGGTGGAGCAGGTGGACTGTTTTAAATATTTAGGAATAGAAATAGACAGAAAACTGTCCTTTGGGCATCATGCAGACTCTGTTTTTAAAAAGGCACATCAGCGCCTCCACCTCCTTAGGAAGTTGAGATCTTTTAATATTAACAAAGACATTTTATCTTTGGTGTACATTTCACTAATTGAATCCATCCTTACATACAACATCTCTTCCTGGTTCAACTTTCTCACCGTCAAACACAAAACAAAACTCAATAGAATAGTAAACCACGGCAGTAAGATCACTCAAACCCCTCAGACCCCACTCTGCGAACTGTACAGGCGATCGGTGCGGAGGAAAGCCACTCTCATCACTAAAGACGCCACACACCCTTTGCATCACTCCTTCTCCCTGCTGCCATCAGGCAGAAGATATAGAACCCCATTGGCCCGTAGAAATAGCTACAAGAAATCATTCATCCCATCTGCAGTCGCTGCACTAAATAAACTCCGGTAGCACTGTACTTTATGTTGATCTTTTTATGTGATATTTTGTAACGATGTTTGTGTGTGTTTTTTTGATTGATTTGTGCTGTGCTGTAAGACAAATTTCTGCTCTTTGGAACAGACAATAAAGTTCTATTCTATTCTATTCTATTCTATTCTAGTAGTAGTAGTAGTAGTAGTAGTATAGTATACCTGACAGAGTGGTGGGCGTGTAGTAGTAGTAGTAGTAGTAGTAGTAGTAGTATACCTGACAGAGTGGTGGGCGTGTCCCTGTTGTAGTAGTAGTAGTAGTAGTAGTAGTAGTAGTAGCAGTAGCAGTAGTAGTAGTAGTAGTATAGTATACCTGACAGAGTGGTGGGCGTGTCCCTGTAGTAGTAGTAGTAGTAGTAGTAGTAGTAGCAGTAGCAGTAGTAGTAGTATAGTATACCTGACAGAGTGGTGGGCGTGTCCCTGTAGTAGTAGTAGTAGTAGTAGCAGTACTAGCAGTAGCAGTAGTAGCAGTAGCAGCAGTAGCAGTAGCAGTAGTAGTAGTAGTAGTAGTAGTATACCTGACAGAGTGGTGGGCGTGTCCATGTAGTAGTAGTAGTAGTAGTAGCAGTAGTAGCAGTAGCAGTAGTAGCAGTAGCAGCAGTAGCAGTAGCAGTAGTAGTAGTAGTAGTAGTAGTATACCTGACAGAGTGGTGGGCGTGTCCCTGTAGTAGTAGTAGTAGTAGTAGCAGTAGTAGCAGTAGCAGTAGTAGCAGTAGCAGCAGTAGCAGTAGCAGTAGTAGTAGTAGTAGTAGTAGTATACCTGACAGAGTGGTGGGCGTGTCCCTGTAGTAGTAGTAGTAGTAGTAGCAGTAGTAGCAGTAGCAGTAGTAGCAGTAGCAGCAGTAGCAGTAGCAGTAGTAGTAGTAGTAGTATACCTGACAGAGTGGTGGGCGTGTCCCTGTAGTAGTAGTAGTAGTAGTAGCAGTAGTAGCAGTAGCAGCAGTAGCAGTAGCAGTAGTAGTAGTAGTAGTAGTAGTAGTATACCTGACAGAGTGGTGGGCGTGTCCCTGTAGTAGTAGTAGTAGTAGTAGTAGTAGTAGTAGCAGTAGCAGTAGTAGCAGTAGCAGTAGCAGTAGTAGTAGTAGTAGTAGTAGTAGTATACCTGACAGAGTGGTGGGCGTGTCCCTGTAGTAGTAGTAGTAGTAGTAGCAGTAGTAGCAGTAGCAGTAGCAGTAGTAGCAGTAGCAGCAGTAGCAGTAGCAGTAGCAGTAGTAGTAGTAGTAGTAGTAGTAGTATACCTGACAGAGTGGTGGGCGTGTCCCTGTAGTAGTAGTAGCAGTAGTAGCAGTAGTAGCAGTAGCAGTAGTAGCAGTAGCAGTAGTAGTAGTAGTAGTAGTAGTAGTATACCTGACAGAGTGGTGGGCGTGTCCCTGTAGTAGTAGTAGTAGTAGTAGTAGTAGTAGTAGTATACCTGACAGAGTGGTGGGCGTGTCCCTGTAGTAGTAGTAGTAGTAGTAGCAGTAGTAGCAGTAGCAGTAGTAGCAGTAGCAGTAGCAGCAGTAGCAGTAGCAGTAGTAGTAGTAGTAGTAGTAGTAGTATACCTGACAGAGTGGTGGGCGTGTCCCTGTAGTAGTAGTAGCAGTAGTAGCAGTAGTAGCAGTAGCAGTAGTAGCAGTAGCAGTAGCAGTAGTAGTAGTAGTAGTAGTAGTAGTATACCTGACAGAGTGGTGGGCGTGTCCCTGTAGTAGTAGTAGTAGTAGTAGTAGTAGTATAGTATACCTGACAGAGTGGTGGGCATGGCTCGCCGTCTCCTGAAGTTTCTCGGACGCCGTCAGAGCGTTTTGTTTCATGGTGGACTCTGAGGCTCTGAGCTCCACGTTCTCCGCCTGGACCTGCTCCACCTGGACCTGGACCAGACCCATCGTATTATTTATTTATTTATTTTGCTTGTCATAAACCCACCGACTAATGAACAGATTCAGAGGAAGGAATGATTCAGAAACGTTTGCTGCTTTTAGGCTGAAATAAGAACCCAAATCTAAAAGCTTCTCCACTGGAGCTTGCCTATAGACCAGTGTGACGCCTCATTTGAAAGCTAACCACTATGTTTGCTTTCTCATCACATTTTTGCGTTTTTCGTCCTCATTTACGTCTCGATTTTGTTGCTATTTTGACGGGGTTTTTTCAACAAGCTTTTAGATTTGGGTAAATCTGAACTAGAGAAAATGTGCTCGGGTTAAGAGGTTGGTTGGAGAGTTTCCTTAATCGTCCAAATTCACTGTGGCAAATCTTCTCAAAGGGGGAGCAGCGATGTTATGGATTATTTTAAACAGAGCAGAACTTTGAGTAAATGTAGGTTTTTGAGACTCAAAATTTTATATTTGATTTGTACTTTACAGTGATGATACTGATGATGTTTTTTATCATGAATCTTTATAATAATAATAATAATGCCACCATGTTTGTTTTTATACGGACATGCTTGACTCTGACAGGTTAATCTGAGGTCGGATAAACACAACAAGATGTCAGACAAGGCTGGTGCCTGGTCAGGCTAGGGCTTGTTTAATAATAATAATAATGCATTAGTTTTTATATAGCGCTTTTCTGGACACTCAAAGATTTACATTGCCTTAATTATTCACTCCATACTTGGTGGTGGTAAGCTACTATAGTAGCCACAGCTGCCCTGGGGTAGACAGACCTGTGTGTGAGTAACTTTGAGCTGCTGCCCTGTTAAAAAACAAATGTCTCCTTTGGGAGATTAATAAAGGAAACTAACTAACTTCATGCGGAGGTATGACTGTGATGTCCCTTGTGTTGGTGCTTCGATGTCCATTTTACCTGCAGCTGTTTAAGCTCCGTCCTGAGTTTGGCGACAGTGGCCTCAGCTTTCAGCGCTCGCTTCTGTCACAGCAAACAAACATAAAACACAAATTAAACCAAAAACAGTCCCTTTGCTAGAGCCTGTTACATGTACGGTATGAGTTGGACTTCAAATCAAGACAAGAGAGATAGAAGAGAAGGGGAGGGAGGAGAGAGAGAGAGGAGAGAGAGAAGAAAGAGAAGAGAGAAGGGGAGGGAGGAGAGAGAGAAAGAGGAGAGAGAAGAGAGAGAGAGAAGGGGAGGGAGGAGAGAGAGAAAGAGAAGAGAGAGAGAGGAGAGAGAAGGGGAGGGAGGAGAGAGAGAAAAGAGAGAGAGAAGAGAGAGAGAGAAGGGGAGGGAGGAGAGAGAGAAAGAGAAGAGAGAGAGAGGAGAGAGAAGGGGAGGGAGGAGAGAGAGAAAAGAGAGAGAGAGAAGAGAGAGAGAGAAGGGGAGGGAGGAGAGAGAGAAAGAGAAGAGAGAGAGAGGAGAGAGAAGGGGAGGGAGGAGAGAGAGAAAAGAGAGAGAGAGAAGAGAGAGAGAGAAGGGGAGGGAGGAGAGAGAGAAAGAGAAGAGAGAGAGAGGAGAGAGAAGGGGAGGGAGGAGAGAGAGAAAAGAGAGAGAGAGAAGGGGAGGGAGGAGCGAGAGAGAGAGAGGAGCGAGAGAGAAGAGAGAGGAAAGAGAAGAGAGAGAAAAGAGAGAGAGAGAAGGGGAGGGAGGAGAGAGAGAGGGTCCCCCCCCTTCCTGACATTAGCAACTCGTGCTATTTCGAAATAACTAATAATAATAATAGTATCTTTAATTTGTAATGCACTTTACATGAAAATCTCAAAGTGCTACAACACAAGTGAAAACGAACAACAATAAAAGCACACAAAGATTTAAAAAGGGAACAGAAAAGTCTTAAGTCCTCTTCTAAAGGTCTCCAGAGACTGTGGGGCCGACAAAATATACACAAATATAAAGTCCATACAAACTAATGCAATGGTAAAAAGCAAAGCTGTCCAGCCCTGACAGACGCTTCAACCATCCTCCAGCCTTTTCAGAGTGTCCTTTTATTGTAGACAGCCTAGGACACAGCTGTGAGGGCGGGGTTAGACTTAAAGGATCAGGTGGGTTGTGGGTAACTACCGTCATGACTTTGAGGTTGTGCTCCACAGACTGAACCATGGTCTCCAGGTCCAGCGCCTCCTGCTGTTCGCGCTGACGCCACTGCAGCAGCTCCGCACTCAGCTGCGCCGCCCTGAAACAAGCCCCGCCCCCAGGGTTATAGCCCACTTCAGTCCAGTTTTAGCCTCCTTTAGCCCAGCTCCAGTTTCTGACCTGCTGTGGTTCCTCACCGACTCCTGTCTTAGCTCCGCGATGGTTTCCTTCAGTTGTTGGTTTTCCCGTTTCACCTGAACACAACACGTTTAAAGTCACTGATGGATATTAGGTTGCGTTCAAATTATGCCACAACAGTGTAAACAGCCTGTAGTTTAAAATGGGGAATTCTATTGTTGTAACTATGGTAACGGTCAAAAATCCAATAACGATCAGGGAAAACATTGGACATTTCTTTCTAAAACTGTGTCTCCCCCGTTGAGTCGCATCGGCCCCTGCTCCGACTCACATTAGCACATGACAGATTATAGAATAGAAGGGTGTCCAGGTGTCTTTGATATCAGTATCAAAGACATAAGTAGTGTTTCCATTTGACTGCACTGGGTTTGAAGGGCCAGTCACAAGATGGCCGCCAGAACTGCTATTCGATCCAACGTGTTACTATGGCCATGTCCGACGCCCTGACCTCTGACCTGCAGCAGACTGGTGCTAGACGGTTGGTCTAAGATGGACGTCTCGTCGTCTCCTTCGTAGCTCCGTCTGGACTGATCTTCATCGTCGTCTTCATGGAGGAGGGAGTCGAACCTGGCCAATCACAGAGCAGCGTCAGACCGACCAATCAGAGACAGCACAGACTCTGTTTCACATCGGCCCTCGCTTATCAAACTAGCGTATGGCGAAGTCAGAGAGTAATTATGTGAGGCGTACGAAAAATCACCGCCTGTTTTGGCATTTATCAACCTGAGAGAAAATTGTGACCATAATGAGGAAAAATTGTGTTTAAAAAAATAAATAAAATAAAAAAAATAGGGAAATGAGGGGAAACAGGGAACATAGTAACAAAACATTTGCAAAAATTAAGGAAACAAAATTGGGAAAACAAGAAGAAAATTGGGGCAAAAAATAAAGACAAAATAAGGTAAAAATAAGGAAAACTTTGTAACTTGGGAGAAAATGGGGTACAAATTGGGGCAAAAATAAGAAAACAAAAAAAATATTGGAAAATTTGGGGCAAACATTGCACCATTTTTTTTTTTTTACATTGGGCAATAATCGGGGGTAAGGGGTGGAATTATTTAATTATTCATTTGAACTGAAACAACCAAGTCATTTTTTTTCAGTACCTGCTTTCGATACTTTCATTTTCTAGACCAGTAGTACCTAACTTTTTTTCCCTGTCATTTACCGTACCCTCTTCACCCGCGGCGTTCAGCTCTTTCTACAGTGAAATATATGGGAATAGTGACTCAGTCCGGGGCATCTGGTTTAAAGTACGCACCTCGTCACTTCCTCTTCCTGTTCTGCAGCGAGAGACCCCGACGAGACCCCGCCTTCAGACGCCCAGCTCCGCCCCCAGGCCTGCTCCTGATTGGACAGACACAGGATCAGTCGCAGGTGAGCGGGCCGCACTCGGCATTAGGGCCAGGGCAGAGAGACAGCGGGCGAGACTGTTACCTGTCTGTAAAAGACTTTCATGCCTCGTTTGTGAGCTGCTGCATTTGGAGCGTTTTCATATTTTCCAGATTGTTCATGTGTGCGTCAATAGCTACAGCATTTATTCTTTATTTAACCAGGAAACCACACAAGTATCACTTCACTGCTGATTGTTCCATTAAATTGACATTAGAGGTTTATGTCAAACAATATACCATTCAAGGTGGGAAGGAAAAAAGTCCCATGTTGGCTCCCTCCACAAATTCTCATTGGGTCCCACTTTTTAATGTGGGAAATCTGGTCTTCCTAATATATGGTCATCTTTGCAGCAGTTGAGGGGGGAAACAAAGGGGAGTCAAATCTGAACTTTCTCCAATTATTCTAAAACTACTTCAACAAATGCTGAATTATGAATATATTCTTCCTACTAAATAAAGATACAGAGACATGGAGAAGAGCAAAAACAGGCCATAAATAGTACTTCAAAAACGTCTAACCAGTTATCTAACGTTAACTTCATGCTACATTTGCTAACGTTAGCAACAAGTGCTGTTTTGTTCGCTTCTCCTGAACAAATTCCAGTGAAAAACCATCCATATGGACTCGATTTTGGCTTGACTTTATTTATGTGTGATGAATATCTTAATAGCCTGCCAGAAAACGGCTAAAAAGAGGGGAAAATCTAAATTGTAATTCCCATGAGAGGTTTTCCTCCCCCTCCTCTAGGCCACGCACCCTTGTATGACGCGTTGTGGCAACAATCAGACAAAATTGTGTAAAAATGGGGGGGAAATTAGGGAAAAAAGGGTTTAAAAATGACGCAGCTAAACCTAGAACAGTCCTGAAGATGTGAGACAGACCTCAGCTCTACAACGTTCAAATCTGGGCTGAAAACATGACATTGAGTATTTAATCTGCATTCACTTTTGATGGAACAAATATTGATCATATTGATGTTTTATATCATTGGTTTAGATCTGCTCCTTCTTGTACATGGTTGCAACTATGAATCAACAACCACAAATACACTACAAATAATTTTATTTCAAATGTAATCAGCCACAAAATAAGTGTATTTACTTCGAGCTCCTCCAGGGGGCGCTCATCAGAGGTTGGCTGGTCCTGGTCCTGCTCCTGTTCCGGGTCTGAGTCCAGGTTCTTGGAGCGAAGGAACTCTTTAAAGGAGAACGGGTTCAGCTCTTCCTCCTTCGCAGACTCCTCTTCATCTGCAACAGCACGAACGGAAATGGGCAAAAGAAACACCAGGATAAAGGGCCATAAACAAGCACACACGGAAACACACGCAAACACACACAGAGCTTTTAATAGATATATTTAATGATCCCTCAACCTTTTATTTTTTTTGTCTATGTACCTTATTTCTTCTGGTTGGTTATATCACTATCAGTGATGGGTCAGTGTATAAACAACCCGCACCCGACCGATGTTTTCAACTAACCCGCCCGCAACTCGGACCGCAAAAAATAAAAATTAAATATTGTACCCGACTTGCTTCCTGACCCGCATTATATTGTTAACCTTTCCTGCTTCTGTCCCCTAACCGTGGTTGGGAGACACAGGGGAGATCCGTCTTCTCCAGGGCCGGTAGTAACTCCCTAAACTTCAGGCTGTTTAATGTGGTGCTAGCATACAGAAACATGGAGGCCGTCTTGCCGAAGAGTTTGGTGCTTTATTTGCTGGCTGCACTGAAATACACTGCACATAGATCGCTAACTGCACCCGCCGCCGTCTGTCTGCTCCCTGTTCATCACACGCTCATAGACTCACACACACCCATCCGCCACACACACCCGTCCGCTGTTGGAGCTGCACCAGCCCCTATGGCTTCTCCTGCAGGTGGTGGGTCCACAGAAGGACGGCCTCATGGTTCTAACCGGACCTGTTGGTCTCTCATAAGGGGCTTCTGAACCGCTCTTTGTCTGACCCGTCACCTAGGACCTGGATGCCATGAGAGACCCTACCAGGGGCACAATGCCCCCGACAACAGAGCTCCAGGATCATTCAGGGTTAAGGTGATCATTCACCTTAACCCTCCACCAAGTTAAGGTGATCATTCACCTTAACCCTCCACCAAGTTAAGGTGACGGTTCCAGGAGGGGACTAAATTACAAAAGGTTTCATTGGAATCTTTATTTCAAATATCATAAAATATATTTTTTGGATGACTCGTAACCGTGAGTAAACACGGGTGACCACAGGCACCGCTCATTTCGGATCAACCTGCGCATCACTGATTACTATGGCCGGTAGTAGGGCTGAAACAACTTATCGATTAATTGACAACCAATTATTTATTGAAACGGTTAATTTGTCATTGTACAACGAAATAGTGTTCAGGGGTTAGTCCACCACTGGGAGTCAACCTGGAGGTCGGGGAAACAGTAGCACCCGGAGAAAACCTGGCTGGCTGCTTTCAGTGCTACTCTGATCCTCTGAAACGGTGCAGTGCCTCCAGGGTTTGTCCCCGTTTCAGAGCGTGGTGTTCTGCACTGGTCAGCTCCTCTACCTCCTCCTTCCTCTTCCTCCTGCGCAGCTCTCTCCGCTCCACAACAGTCTTTCACCATCTTCTGGGAAGAGCTCAGCTGTTAATTTGTTTTATTCTCCAGTGAACGTCCATTAGCCAGAACAATAGAAGGATAAAAGGCTTGTGTGGCTTAGCTGTGAGTCTTGCCCGGATACCATCTTTGTTTGTCCCTTCCTTGTTTCCTGTAGCTCCTCTTGTGACGCCACTGTGCTGCAGCTGTGGGGGGCTCACATGGCTTTAGCTCATAAGCTAGCTGTTTAGGGAATATTATGAACGTGTGTTTTTGAAGGAACTCCTTTGTTTTTAAAGTGACGGTCTGTAGAGTGTTCTGTGCGTTGTAAATATGACCTGTCATGACAAGTATCCAATCAGAAAGCGGAAAGAGCTCCACTCTTATTGTTGCCAAATCCAAAGCCTGTATCCTGAACTTCTGCAATCAACCCTTTCACATAGAAGCCCAGCTCAGTTTCACAGGAACAGGACGGGCACAGATTGGCCTGAAGACCGGGAGTAAATATCATTTCGTACTGTAGGAAAAGAACACTGCCTTCGACTGTTTCTAAAACCTTTTAAAAAGCATTATTTTCGCTTAAATGTCGTGGTAAACCGACCGTCGGTGATGATGAGAGTCCTGTGTCTGCTCCTGGCCCCGGACATGGCTCGGTTCCGTTAAAAACCCAGCAGAAATCCCGTTAAACCCGGGTCAGAACCAGATTCGCGTCACTCCGCCATGTTGCACCCGGAAGCGTCCTCAGTCACGTGGCGCTCCTGATTGGCTCCGGTGGTGGTGTTTCTTCCGCACGCGAGCACCCGGTCAAACTGCACGGCTGCACGCGGACCAGCCCCGGACGAGGACCAACCCAGAACCGGACCAAAGCGGGCCCAGGATCGGGTGAGGGGGGTTTAAAAACTTTAGCGAACACCCACCGAAAACTCGCCAGTTTAATCCCACTGTTTGCATGAACCACACGCGGAAACAGCGACGTGCCGTGATTTACGAGGCTGTTTCTGCTAAACCGCTGTGTGCTTTGGAAAAACTGTCTCTGCCGAATTTTAAAGAGAGACAGAGGATTCTAAAAACAATACAAACTTTAGCTCCCAGCGTAATTCAGAACATAATATTCCTTGTAAACCTTTGATTTTTAGGATTTTAACACGCTCCCTGGTTTCGGCGATAGTCCCCTCTGTATGCCATTTCTTAGGTGGTGTATTGTGATCAGTGTTGCCACAGATTACTTGGAAAAAGTTATTGATTACTGATGACTCCTTTGAAAGGTAGCTTAGTTACTTTACTGATTACTTAATTTTTAAAAGTAACTAAATTAGATTACAAGTTACTTTATTAGTTACATTCAGCTGCGGCCGACAATATCTCCACTGTCACAACACACTAATGACAAAGCCTTTTACCATCACTCACTTTATTGGAAGTGCATTTTAACATCAACAAAGTTGATACAGACTCAGAAAAGTGACGCATTTCCATCTCTCTCCCCAATGTTAGTGTTTTTAGGCTGAAAACGTGACTTGTCACATTATGTTACGTCACTCGCCAAGATGCATAAATAAATGTTTTGTTTTTTTCAAAGGGAAATTACACAATAGTAACTCACAATGATTTTGAAAAGTAACTTAAATCTGATTACTTGTTTGGAAATAGTAACGCGTTAGATTACTAGTTACGGAAAAAAGTAATCAGATTACAGTAATCTGTTACTAAGTAATTAGTTACTGGCATCACTGGTTGTGATAAAAGGATGTCAAACAAGTTTTATTATAAAGTAGTGATTTTTTTAACTATAAGTTATATAAGCCGTTCATTCATTCTGACGCTGATGGACAGAGCTGTAACAGGAAGTGCTTTTGTAGCAGCTACAAGCAATATAAATGTTATTTTATATTAATATTTCTCATCTTGATATTCTTGGTTACACTTTTGGAATGAGTGAAAGAAACTTAAACCTGCAGTGAATGGATGGTTATGTTTTGTAGAGCTGCCCTGTAGTTCAGAGTTCTACAAATCTGATCATCTAATCACAAACACCGAAAGAATCACAGAAAAAGGCACTTTGTTTACCTGAGTTTATTTTCTGTTTGAGGCCTAGTTCTCCGGCTGGGGACTCCATTGTTCTACTGGGGGACTTCAACGCCCACGTGGGTAACGACAGTGAGACCTGGGTGGGGGTGATGGGGAAGAACGGTCTCCCCGATCGGAACCCGAGTGGTGTTCTGTTATTGGACTTCTGTGCTAGTTACGGTTTGTCCATAACGAACACCATCTTCGAGCACAAGGATGTCCATAAGTGCACGTGGCACCAGGACACCCTAGGCAGGAGGTCAATGATCGACTTTGTAGTTGTGTCATCTGATCTCCGGCCGCGTGTCTCGGACACTCGGGTGAAGAGAGGGGCTGAGCTGTCAACCGATCACCACCTGGTGGTGAGCTGGATCCGCTGGCAGGGGAAGAAGCCGGTCAGACCTGGCAGGCCCAAACGTGTTGTGAGGGTCTGTTGGGAACGTCTGGTGGATCCCTCTGTCAGTAGGGTCTTTAACTCCCACCTCCGGAAGAGCTTCACCCAGATTCCGAGGGAGGTAGGGGACATGGAGTCCGAGTGGACCATGTTCTCCTCCTCCATTGTCGATGCGGCTGCTCGTAGTTGTGGCCGTAAGGTCTCTGGTGCCTGTCGCGGCGACAACCCCCGAACCCGGTGGTGGCGCCCGGAAGTAAGGGATGCCGTCAAGCTGAAGAAGGAGTCCTATCTGGCCTTGTTGGCTTGTGGGACTCCGGAGGCAGCTGAGAGGTACCGGCAGGCCAAGCGTGCTGCAGCTCGTGTGGTCAAAGAGGCAAAAACTCGGGTCTGGGAGGAGTTTGGAGAAGCCATGGAGGAGGACTATCGGTTGGCCTCGAAGAGATTCTGGCAAACCATTCGGCGCCTCAGGAGGGGGAAGCAGTGCTTCACCAACACTGTTTACAGTGTGGGTGGGGGGCTGCTGACCGCGACTGGGGATGTGGTTGGGCGGTGGATGGAGTACTTCGAGGATCTCCTCAATCCCACTGTCACGTCTTCCGATGAGGAGGCAGAAGCTGGGGACTCGGAGGGGGGCTCGTCCATCACCCAGGCTGAAGTCACCGAGGTGGTTAGAAAGCTCCTCGGTGGCAAGGCCCCAGGGGTGGATGAGATTCGTCCCGAGTACCTTAAGTCTCTGGATGTTGTAGGGCTGTCTTGGCTGACACGTCTCTGCAACATTGCGTGGCGGTTGGGGACAGTGCCTCTGGATTGGCAGACCGGGGTGGTGGTCCCCCTCTTCAAGTAGGGGGATCGGAGAGTGTGCTCCAATTACAGAGGGATCACACTCCTCAGCCTCCCTGGTAAGGTCTACTCCAGGGTGCTGGAGAGGAGGATCCGGCCAATAGTCGAACCTCGGATTCAGGAGGAACAATGCGGTTTTCGTCCTGGTCGTGGAACACTGGGCCAGCTCTATACCCTTCATCGGGTGCTCGAGGGTTTGTGGGAGTTCGCCCAACCAGTCCACATGTGCTTTGTGGACCTGGAGAAAGCGTTCGACCGTGTCCCTCGTGGTGCCCTGTGGGGGGTGCTCCGGGAGTATGTGGTCCGGGGCCCTCTACTAAGGGCTGTCCGTTCCCTGTATGACCGTAGCAGGAGCTTGGTTCGCATAGCCGGCAGTAAGTCAGACCTGTTCCCGGTGCGTGTTGGGCTCCGCCAGGGCTGCCCTTTGTCACCGGTTCTGTTCATTACTTTTATGGACAGAATTTCTAGGCGCAGCCAGGGGCCGGAGGGTGTCCGGTTTGGGAACCTCAGAATCTCATCTCTGCTGTTTGCAGACGATGTTGTTCTGTTGGCTTCATCAAATCAGGACCTTCAGCGTGCACTGGGACGGTTTGCAGCCGAGTGTGAAGCGGCCGGGATGAGGATCAGCACCTCCAAATCTGAGGCCATGGTTCTCCACCGGAAAAAGGTGGTTTCCCCGCTTCAGGTCGGTGGGGTGTCCTTGCCTCAAGTGGAGGAGTTCAAGTAACTCGGGGTTGTGTTCACGAGTGAGGGACGGATGGAGCGTGAGATCGATAGACGGATCGGTGCGGCGTCAGCAGTGATGCGGTCGCTGTATCGGACTGTTGTGGTGAAGAGGGAGCTGAGCCAAGCGGCAAAACTCTCGATTTACCAATCGATCTACGTTCCCACCCTCACCTATGGTCATGAGATTTGGGTAATGACCAAAAGGACAAGATCGCGAATACAAGCGGCCGAAATGAGTTTCCTTCGCAGGGTGGCTGGGCGCACCCTCCGAGATCGGGTGAGGAGCTCAGTTACCCGGGAGGAGCTCGGACTCGAGCCGCTACTCCTTTACGTTAAAAGGAGCCAGCTGAGGTGTCTAGGGCATCTGTTCCGGATGCCTCCTGGTCGCCTCCCTCGGGAGGTGTTCCAGGCATGTCCTATTGGGAGGAGGCCTCGTGGAAGGCCCAGGACACGCTGGTGGGACTATGTCTCCGAGCTGGCCTGGTGTCGCCTCGGGGTCCCCCCAGAACAGCTGGAGGAGGTGTGCGTGGATCGGGAAGTCTGGGCATCTCTGCTGAGACTGCTGCCCCCGCGACCCGGCCCCGGATAAAGCGGAAGAAAATGGATGGATGGAGGCCTAGTTCTTTGCTTGTTTCAGTGCGTGCTTTTGGTGTTGCGGCCTTTCATCAGGGCTTTAAAAAGCAATAAAAGTCTTTGTGCAAAAATGAAGGCCTTGCATTATGCTACTTTTTGTGCAAAAAAAAAAAAATTGATAAATGTGCATAATCTTACTTTTTGTGACCCAATGGCAGTATGAGTGGTTAATCATGAAGCCTTTACTTTCACAGTGACCGCTACAACTCTCCAGGATCAATTGTTTTGTATTTTTTACTGGTGAGAGGGTCTGTCCGCGGTGAAAACCTACCAGAAACTCTAAAACCAATTGACCCTGGAGCCACTGTAATGGAAAATAAAGGCGCCATGCTGACCAAATACACAGCTCAAATACACACTAATAGAAAGGGTTTTTTCCCACATAAAAAGTTCCATATTGTACCTTTTAAATATATAAGTACTATATCTGAGATTTTCAGCATTAAATCGGAATTACTTGGAAATAATGTCATTTCTCAGCTATTTTCCCTCTAAATCTCTTTCAGCTGCAGTTTTAGCTGACTTTTTTTTTTGCTCAAAAGTTTCACGTTGTGTCCAGTTTGCTTTGAATATGGAAATGTCCTTCATGGCTCTGTACCATAAAAAGCAATAAAGAATAATAATTAAAAAAAAACCTCTGTCTAATGGAATGTCTGCAATTATGCAATGAAATCTGTGCAGATCTTTTGTGTCTATAAAAATCGAGTATTTGTGCGCTAAAATAGCATTAAGAGCACTATTGGATTAATCCTGTGGCTGATTTTTTTTGACGATCTGTCTCTCCGCTCAGTCCCAGATGTCGGAGGAGGCCCCGCCCACAGATGGAGGTCCACCGCCGGACCAGACGCCGGACCAAACTCCAGATCAGACACCGGATCCAGCCCAAAGTCAGAGTCAGACCCAGTCCACGCTGTCGCCGTCTCAGGTGCGAGTCCCGCTTTAGTCCCAACAACAGAAAAAAAAAGTAAAAGCGGGGTTTCTGCGAGGCATTGACCCTTGTGTGCTCCTTTCTGAGCTCCCTTGGTGTCATTTAGGACCCCAATTTGTTTCTCCAATATAAAATAAATAAATGTGGGTTCTATCTTTAGTGTAACTTCAGACTAATGGTATGATACTAAATGTGGGGTCCACTTGTGTTGAAAATATAAAAGTAACAAAAGCAGGTGCAAAACTTGGATCTAAAGTCGGTACCTCCTTCCAATATTTTAATTTACCCTAAGGAAGAGTAAATAACGCTGCCCCAACAGAAGTGAACACACAATAAACCACTTTTGTGTCGTTGGAAAGATTCCTTTTAGTGTTGAAGAGCATTTCTTTTTGGACTGAACCCACAATACAGCGGGACGCCTTCAGACTCCTGTGGACCTTCTGTGGAGCACGTCTCAAACCAGTTCCCTGTCCGCTCCTCAGGTGCAGTCTCAGTCCCAGTCCCAGGGGAAGTCCAGCTCCAGCGGCTCCAGTGGCTCCAGTGGGACCCTCAGCTCCATGGACACCATCCCGGTGACGCTACCCTCAGTCCCGGAGGAACCAGAACCAGAGGCCCCTCAGGTCTGGGGCCGACTGCTGCCCATGCTGCCGGGCTTCAGAGTGCACGGTGAGGTTTACTCCTGGAACAGACACCCTTTCCCAAACCAGATCCTCCTTCCGTCTCCTACGCACTTCCACTAATTCTTCTGTGAGCATTTCTGCTCTAATATTACAAGAATCTCAAGTTTAAGTTCAAGTGAAGCCTTTTCTACTGCCAATAAAGTCCTATTCAGTCTCATTACCTGCACTTCCATCACTGGACTTTAATGCACATTTTGAAGTATTAGAGGCTGGACACATCAAACTTCTTTTAACCTCTTAACCTCCACCCGAACCGAGCACATTTTCCCCAGCTTTACCCATTATCTAAAAGCTTTGTGAAAAAAGTGTTGTGATAGTGATGAAAACATGACAAGAGTCAAAAAAATCGATGAAAAAATACGAAAATGCTACAGAAAGCTCATCATCAGAGCGGGTATCAGCGAGGGACTGGAGTGATTAGCGCTGCAGCTAACGCAATGCTAACGGGAAAAAAGCGATAGTCCTTCGCGGTGGCAGCATTACAAACGCTGATATTTTCACAGCACATCCACGATCTACCGCAAACCTTAACTAGACTGAGAAGTAAACAAAAGCACATGGCGCAGCGCACGTAAACAAAAGCACATGGCGCAGCGCACGTAAACAAAAGCACATGGCGCAGCGCACGTAAACAAAAGCACATGGCGCAGCGCACGTAAACAAAAGCACATGGCGCAGCGCACGTCGCCACCATATCTCGCCACTACATTCACTTCTATCCAAACCATCTCCAAATGATTGAGCCACTGGTTTTTGTTTTACCAACCAAGGGGCTCTCCTCCGCACGCTTCACAGACATTGTTGCTTTCTTCATGTTTGTTGAAGAGTGCCGGCTGCCCCCCCCCCCCCCCCCCCCCCCCCCTGCCCCCCTCGAAGAGGGGCGGGGCCGGGGCGCTGGGAGCAGTGCAGAGCTCCGTTCAGCGGGTTGCCTGAAGCAAGTATTACAGCACAAATTTGGA
This sequence comes from Proterorhinus semilunaris, assembly GCA_021464625.1. Taxonomy (NCBI): domain Eukaryota; kingdom Metazoa; phylum Chordata; class Actinopteri; order Gobiiformes; family Gobiidae; genus Proterorhinus; species Proterorhinus semilunaris. The sequence continues at coordinate 39,054,609 of CM038345.1, read as the reverse complement.
CTATATCGATATATACGATATGGTCTAATTCCATATCTCTTTTTAAAATCGAAATATCGAAATATCGCCCAGCCCTAAACAGTACTGTATTTTATAGGTTGCACTTTTTTTCATAGTTTGGCTGGGGGTGCGACTTGTATATCAAAATATGTAATTTTTGGCCGCTAGAGGGCGCTCTAGACTTGTGTACCAGTATCTGCTACTCTGAACACAAAAGGAAGATCCTATTCTGCAGATTACAAGCTGCTAGTTGTGAAATATGCAGCGGAGAACTGTAATCGAGCAGCAGGAAGAGCATTTGGAGTGAGTGAGAAACTTGTGAGGGACTGGAGAAAAGCGGAGGTTCCTCTTCCTGCGGGGAAGAAAACAAACAATGCTCATCGCAGAGTCAAAGCCAGATGGCTACACACGACTCAAAAGTGCGTGCCACCTAAAAATCCCTGTGAACTTCATCAGGGCGTGCACAGCTCTAACACAAAGGAGATGAGCATTTTAAGACTACTACAGTCAGGAAAAAAACTAATTATTTCAGCAAAGGTTTCATCATTAGCAGCAGTGATGGATGTGAGACAAAATAGCCTAATTATTAATATATTAGATGCGTAGTCAATTGCAGTGAAAGGATTCTGAATTGATGCAGCATTGTAATCGGGGTTTAATAAACTATTGAGCCAAACTTGTTTAAAATACTAAATTCAATTGGTCAATTGATTAAAAGAACTTGGGTATAAAAGTGTATATATTAAAAACAATTATTTTTAAATGGAGTGAGATACAAATTACTGCTTCATTCTTTTAAAAAGAAGCCACATTTTGAACAGCTCGTTAACATTCTCCTCCTTTAGAGCTGTGTGACGTTAAAAGAAAAATGTCACTGTCTAATATGTATGCGTTTGGACACGGGACTCATGCATTTAAATGTAGTATTATTTATTATTATATAACATGTATGACTATGGAAGATGAATTGAGCGAGAAAAAGATATTAAATAATAAATACTGCAGTGAATCCTGTTTGCAGGAAAATTTGCAACATTTCTAAAGTGGTGCACCTAAGTTATGTCCTGCTGCCTAAAATACTTGGGTGCACCGACGCAACCAACATAAGATGTTAGTCTGGAGCCCTGCCGCCGCTAGAGGAACGAGGGCTGCACACGGTCCACCAGGGCGGCTGGAGCGACTTATAGTCCGGAAAATACGTCAGTCACAGGTCGTCTGTAGTCCAAACAATATACAGGTGAAACTCGGAAAATTAGAATATCGCGGAAAGGTTCACTTATTTCTGTAATGCAACTAAAAATGTCAAACTAATATATGATATAGACTCATGACATGCAAAGTGATATATGTCAAGCCTGTGTTTGTTCTAATTTTGACGATTATGGCTTTTATTTGAGGATTTTAAGAGCTGAGCCATAATGATCAAAATTAGAACAAATAAAGGCTTGATATATCTTCCTTTTCATTATGATTTTGGCTCACAGCTTGTAAAAAACACAAGTTCAAAATCTCAAAAAAAATGAGCTGATGAAAGGAGACACTTTGAGCTAGTTCTTAAAACCCTAAATGTATGAAATGTATGTCCTGTCGCAGACTGTGTGCAGGACTCGTACGTCGTGGGCCGCGACAGAAGAGCGGACTACGTTTTAGGAGGCGCCGGCGGTGAGAAATCCCTGATCTACAGCAAACGCCACTTCAGGATCTACAGGGTCAGTGACTGCACCTCCTCCATCTCCTCGGCTGGAACCGCTTTAGGAACCATTTTTGCCTCTTTTTTTTAAATGTTTTTTTTCCTTTTTCTCACATTTTCTTTCATATTTCTTTTTTTCCTGCACATTTTTTGCTTATTTTGTAGGTTTTTATCCATTTATTTTTCTCTTTCATATGTATACATCTGTCTCCCCGTCCTGCTCCTCTCGTCCACAGGAGGACAGTGGGGCGTTTGTGGAGGACCTCAGTAACAATGGGACGTTTGTGGACGGACTTCTCATCGGACACAAACGGAAAAGTCCTCTGACCAACAATGCCGTGATCTCACTGTCGTACGAGAAGAACCGAGGTGAGACCAAACTGGACTGGACTAACTCTGGTACTGGACTGGACTGGACTGACTCCGGTACTGGACTGGACTGGACTGACTCTGGTACTGGACTGTTCCTGGGACTGGACTGGACTGACTCTGGTACTGGACTGGACTGGACTGACTCTGGTACTGGACTGTTCCTGGGACTGGACTGGACTGACTCTGGTACTGGACTGGACTGGACTGACTCTGGTACTGGACTGTTCCTGGGACTGGACTGGACTGACTCTGGTACTGGACTGGACTGGACTGACTCTGGTACTGGACTGTTCCTGGGACTGGACTGGACTGACTCTGGTACTGGACTGGACTGACTCTGGTACTGGACTGTTCCTGGGACTGAACTGGACTAACTCTGGTACTGGAGTGGACTGACTCTGGTACTGGACTGTTCCTGGGACTGGACTGACGCTCTGCTCTGGTGTGTCCAGTGTTTGTGTTCACAGACCTGTCGGAGGAGACCTTAGTGATGCCCACAGCCCTGCAGCAGAAGTACGCGCTGGGGAAGACCATCGGCACGTAAGTCTCTGCTTTATCCTTTAGGGCAAACATCTCCTTTGATTCATCATTAAGATGTACTTAACCTGACTATAAAGCCATTATTTTGATCAAACTGTGAGAAAACAGTCCTGTAGAACTTCTGAGAGTTTCTATTTTACTGTTTTTAGAGACTATTTTGGCGTTTCCTGTTTGTAAAGACTTTTTTTATTTTGACTTTCCTGTTTGTAAAGAAAGAGTGTATTTTATTTTGTTGCAGAGGAGTTTGTGGCGAGGTTAAATTCGCCTTCCTACGTGACACAATGGAAAAATGTGCAGTCAAGATCATCAATAAAGGCAATTTCAAATCTGAGGGGGTACGACTACACCAGGCTTAACCTGTCTCTGATCATGTGACTGTGGTGTCTGATCATGTGACTGTGGCGTCTGATCATGTGACTGTCGTGTCTATCACAGACGGCGACGAAGAACGCGGAAACGGAGATCCAGATCCTTCAGAGAATCGACCACGTGAGAAACACACACACACACAAAACTGTAACTAAAATCTGCAGATAGTTTGGTCGACGCCTAAAGACTAAATCAAAAATAAAAGAAGGGACTGAAACCATGTGAACCAGTTTGAAAGAGCCTCATGTCATTTCAGTTCACTTCCAAAAGGACAGGTTTGTGCTTTGTCCATGTTGGAGAAACAAACATCATTACATACAGTATGTTCATATACAATCAGAGACCTGGGAAGAAGCTACAGGACATTTATATATGTTTTACTTTTATTTCAGGCAAACCGAAAACACAATATAGTTAAATAAAATAGTCAGGTTTTAAAGGGAGGCCATTACAAAAACAAACCAAGGAGGGAGAAAAACAAACTACAAAAAAATGGGGTTTGTGCAATTCCATGTTTTGTGCCCATATATTTTAATACCTCAATCGCAAAGAAATTTGAATATGGGGATTTTTCATTTCTTGACTTTTGCAAACATTCCATCAGACAGAGGAATTCTTTCAATGTCGCAATCATTCAAAGATCAAAGATTCTTTTATTGAATAAAAAAATAATAATAATAATTATTATTAAGGGAAATCCTGACATTCATAAGCAAATTGGACACAACGGGCACCCATTGAGCAAAAATGTGGACAGCCTCTGCCATAACTGCAGTTGAGCACGTCCATACACATTTGGATTTTCAGTGAACCAATGCAATAACTACCTTTCCCCCGAAAAATTATTTTGATGCTCTAAATTATTTTCAGGGCATCTTGACACAATTCACAAAAAATACTGAATCCTTTTTTAAATGCCTCGCTGAAACGCTGTCGTCAAATCTCTCACAGATACTAGTTTTAACAGCTTTGTGATTTTCCATTTATACAAACTGTATGTTTTTGTGAAAGACAGAAAAAATTGGCTTATGTCCAGAAAACTTTGTTTGTAGGTTACTAATAAAGGTCTTCACAGTTTGTGTTTTCTGAAATAAAGCCTGGTTTCATACACTGTACCCATCCCCGACTCATCACAAGTTGAAAATCTAGCTTTACAAACACTGAACTTGAAACCAGGCTTTATGCTGTGTTCAGACCAAACGCTTTCAAAGCGTCAGGTTTACATTGAAAACACACGGGGGGACGCGCCTCGGGGGGCGTCGAGAGATCCCGCAGCGCCTCCTGTGCAGCGCGTTTTTGAAGCTTTTCATGCGTGGCAAGCGTTTGACGCACGTCCAGCGCCTCCAAAGCGGCCGACGCTAGAGTTGGAATTTTTTAACTTTTTGGAGAAATTCGCAACCGTCGACCAATCAGGAGCTTTCCCCAACAGTGACGTGCCCGCAGATGTAAACAGTCAGAGTCACGGACGTTAGCTTCATCGTGTTGTGGGACGTTTACAAAGACACATCAGTGTTTCATTCACCTGGGTGGCTGGATCTGCGCTGGGAATGTGTTTGGACCTTGATGATGCACAGAGCATTCCCAAAGCTGCTTCAAGCTAAATCTCCAATCGATGTGAAAACGTGAAATATGCACGAATAAAGTGTTAAGCCCCATCTACATAAAGCAATCGTTCAACAATGATCACACACTGAGCCGGGCTTGTTGATTTTTAAGTTTATTGCTCACATTTTATCTACAACAGGCCGTAGTCGATCTGTTTTCTCCCGGAGCAAGCTGCGCATATAAATAATAATTTCTATGCTAGCCGCTTAGTAGCAGACAGATCGCTCGCATTGACTCCATGAAAACGAGTATCTACACAGAACAGACTTTATGATGGTCACACACTGAGCTGGGCTTGACACATTGGTGTTTTTTTATTTTTTTTATCAACAATGAGCTGTAGGCAATCGCAACAAGCTAACCGGGCTAACCAAGCCTATAGCCACTTGTCACCAATGTCCCTTCAACCGTATGGGCTGGATATGAGATTAAATACTGGGGAGATCCTGTGTAGACCATGGGGGTATAGTTAGCCTCCAAACAACTGTAGTTTTCAGGCAAGAGCTGCTTCCAAGATGGCTACGAACGCGTCTTGCCGCTCGGTGACATTTGTGACAAGCGTCTGACTTCAGTAAGCACAAGTGTCCAACTACGAGCTTTGGGCGTGTTTTTGGCGCCCGAGAGGCGTGCGGTCTGAACACGGCATTAAAGTCAGGCCTTTACATTAAACTGGCTCTTCTGAATTCACGCTAAGCCACTAGGTGGTGCTATTGCAGCAATGGCAGCCCCCTGTCATGTCGCTCACAGAGCAGTGCTATCCTCACCCATTAGTCAACACTGGCCCAAATGGTAATTAACAGGCGGCACGGTGGTGCAGTGGCTCGAGTTTTTGTGCTTTACAGCTAAACGGTCCCGGGTTCGATTCCCACCTGGACAGGGCTTTTCTGTGTGAAGTTTTGCATGTTCTCCCCGTGTCTGTGTAGGGGGATGAATGTGTGCATCTTTGAGAGTTAGATTACAATCCAGCGTGGCGTGTTTACATGCATGTACACTAAACAAAAATATAAACGCAACACCTTTTGTTTCTGCTCCCATTTTTCATGAGATGGACTTAAAGATCTAAAATTCATTCCAGATACACAATATTACCATTTCTCTCAAACATTGTTCACAAATCAGTCCAAATGTGTGATAGTGAGCACTTCTGCTTTGCTGAGATAATCCATCCCACCTCACAGGTGTGCCACATCAAGATGCCGATCTGACATCATGATTAGTGCACAGGTGTACTACTGCCCACAATAAAAGGCCACCCTGAAATGTGCAGTTTTGTCTCACAGCAAAATGCCACAGATGCCACAAGCATTGAGGGAGCGTGCACTTGGCATGCTGACAGCAGGAATGTCAACCAGATCTGTTGCTCGTGCATTGAATGTTCATTTCTCCACCATAAGCCGTCTCCAAAAGCGTTTCAGAGAATATGGCAGTACATCCAACCGACCTCACAACCGCAGACCACGTGTAACCACACCAGCCCAGGACCTCCACATCCAGCAGGTTCACCTCCAAGATCGTCTGAGACCAGCCACTCAGACAGCTGCTGAAACAATTGGTTTGCATAACCAAATAATTTCTGCACAAACTGTCAGAAACCGTCTCAGGGAAGCTCAACTGCTCGTCGTCCTCATCGGGGTCTTGACCTGACTCCAGCTCGTCGCCGTAACAGACTTGAGTGAGCAAATGCTCACATTCGATGGCGTCTGGCACGTTGGAGAGGTGTTCTCTTCACGGATGAATCTCGGTTTACATTGTTCAGGGCGGATGGCAGACAGCGTGTGTGGCGTCGTGTGGGTGAGCGCTTTGCTGATGTCAATGTTGTGGATCGAGTGGCTCGTGGTGGTGGGGGGGGTTATGGGATGGGCAGGCATCTGTTATGGACGAAGAACACAGGTGCATTTTATTGATGGCATTTTGAATGCACAGAGATACCGTGATGAGATCCTGAGGCCCATTGTTGTGCCATACACCCATGAACATCACCTCATGTTTCAGCAAGATAATGCACGGCCCCATGTTGCAAGGATCTGTACACAATTCTGGGAAGCTGAAAATGTCCCAGTTCTTGCATGGCCAGCATACTCACCGGACATGTCACCCATTGAGCATGTTTGGGATGTGCTTGACCGGCGAATACGACAGCGTGTACCAGTTCCCACTAATATCCAGCAACTTGGCACAGCCATTGAAGAGGAGTGGACCAACATTCCACAGGCCACAATTGACAATCTGATAAACTCTATGTGAAGAAGATGTGTTGCACTGCATGAGTCAAATGGTGGTCACACCAGATACTGACTGGTTCTGAGTCCCCAGACCCCCAATAAAGCAAAAAACTGCACATTTCAGGGTGGCCTTTTATTGTGGGCAGTATAAGGTACACCTGTGCGCTAGTCATGATGTCGGATCGGCATCTTGATATGGCACACCTGTGAGGTGGGATGGATTATCTCAGCAAAGCAGAAGTGCTCACTATCACACATTTGGACTGATTTGTGAACAATGTTTGAGAGAAATGGTAATATTGTGTATCTGGAATGAATTTTAGATCTTTAAGTCCATCTCATGAAAAATGGAGCAGAAACAAAGGTGTTGTGTTTATATTTTTGTTGAGTGTATGTTCAACGTATGCAACGTCCCAACCAAAAAAACAATAAATAAACCTCTGGCCTCACTCACATTGTGTGTTGTTGTGTGTGTGTTGACAGTGTGTTGTTTGTGTTGCAGCCATGTCTGATGAAAACAAAGGACTTTTATCAAACTGAGGAGTCATATTTCATCGTGTTGGAGCTGTGAGTCCTACTTTACTACTACTACTACTACTACTATTACTAAAAGTGCTATTACTGCAACTGCTACTAATCTTACTAATGCCACTACTGTTACCAAATAATACTACTACTAATACACTGCTACTGCTAATACTAAGGTCGTTTTCACACATATTGGAGCGCTTTGTGGTTCAACATGAGACCGTTGGAAAGAGAAATGAGGCACTACTACTACAACTAACACTGCTACTGCTAGGCTAGGCGCATTGAGTTGCCTTGTGTACGAAATGCGCGGTATAAATAAAGTTGCCTTGCTACTAATATTAATACTAGTACTATATCCATCCATCCATTTTCTTCCGCTTTATCCGGGGCCGGGTCGCGGGGGCAGCAGTCTCAGCAGAGATGCCCAGACTTCCCGATCCACGCACACCTCCTCCAGCTGTTCTGGGGGGACCCCGAGGCGACACCAGGCCAGCTCGGAGACATAGTCCCACCAGCGTGTCCTGGGCCTTCCACGAGGCCTCCTCCCAATAGGACATGCCTGGAACACCTCACGAGGGAGGCGACCAGGAGGCATCCGGAACAGATGCCCTAGCCACCTCAGCTGGCTCCTTTCGACGTGGAGGAGTAGCGGCTCGAGTCCGAGCTCCTCCCGGGTAACTGAGCTCCTCACCCGATCTCGGAGGGTGCGCCCAGCCACCCTGCGAAGGAAACTCATTTCGGCCGCTTGTATTCGCGATCTTGTCCTTTCGGTCATTACCCAGATCTCATGACCATAGGTGAGGGTGGGAACGTAGATCGATCGGTAAATCGAGAGCTTTGCCGCTTGGCTCAGCTCCCTCTTCACCACAACAGTCCGATACAGCGACCGCATCACTGCTGACGCCGCACCGATCCGTCTACCGATCTCACGCTCCATCCGTCCCTCACTCGTGAACAGGACCCCGAGATACTTGAACTCCTCCACTTGAGGCAAGGACACCCCACCGACCTGAAGCGGGGAAGCCACCTTTTTCCGGTCGAGAACCATGGCCTCAGATTTGGAGGTGCTGATCCTCATCCCGGCCGCTTCACACTCGGCTGCAAACCGCCCCAGTGCGCGCTGGAGGTCCTGATTTGAGGAAGCCAACAGAACAACATCGTCTGCAAACAGCAGAGATGAGATTCTGAGGTTCCCAAACTGGACACCCTCCGGCCCCTGGCTGCGCCTAGAAATTCTGTCCATAAAAGTAATGAACAGAACCGGTGACAAAGGGCAGCCCTGGCGGAGCCCAACACGCACCGGGAACAGGTCTGACTTACTGCCGGCAATGCGAACCAAGCTCCTGCTGCGGTCATACAGGGAACGGACAGCCCTTAGTAGAGGGCCCCGGACCCCATAGTCCCGGAGCACCCCCCACAGGGCACCACGAGGGACACGGTCGAACGCTTTCTCCAGGTCCACAAAGCACATGTGGACTGGTTGGGCGAACTCCCACAAACCCTCGAGCACCCGATGAAGGGTATAGAGCTGGTCCAGTGTTCCACGACCAGGACGAAAACCGCATTGTTCCTCCTGAATCCGAGGTTCGACTATTGGCCGGATCCTCCTCTCCAGCACCCTGGAATAGACCTTACCAGGGAGGCTGAGAAGTGTGATCCCTCTGTAATTGGAGCACACTCTCCGATCCCCCTTCTTGAAGAGGGGGACCACCACCCCGGTCTGCCAATCCAGAGGCACTGTCCCCAACCGCCACGCAATGTTGCAGAGACGTGTCAGCCAAGACAGCCCTACAACATCCAGAGACTTAAGGTACTCGGGACGAATCTCATCCACCCCCGGGGCCTTGCCCCGGGGGTGGATACTATACTAACACCATTTACTTTCGCTACTAATAATATTATAATAGGCAATAGGCAAGGCAAGTTTATTTGTAGAGCACAATTCATACACAAGGCATTTCAAGTGCTTCAGTTACATAAAATCACAAGAAAGCAGATCAAATCAATCCATAAAACAACAAAAAATAATTAATTACAGTAAAAAGCAACAATGTAAAAAGAACTGTTTTTAGCCAGGATATGAACATTGTCAGAGTTGAGAACTGTCTCACAACCTCATGAGACTGTTCCAGAGTTTAGCCTCACCCTGTTTAGTCCTGACTCTGGGAACCACCAGGAGCCAGTGCAGAGACCAGAGCATTGAACTAATATGGTCGTATTTCCGAGAGCAGCAGCATTCTGGATGTACTGCAGCTGTATTGATATGACTCCAATTACTGCTAATGATGCTCTCCCCGTCTCCCCTATTTCCTGTTCTAAGGCAGTCTGAGGTTGAACTACTCTTTGTTGTTGTTGAAATGTCTGGGCTCATCTGGCATCTCCACCGCCAGGAGTGACGAACTAGAACCTGTGACTTTGTAGTCTTTCACGTGGGGCCGGCTCCGTGCGAACGTGGGGCCGGCTCCGTGCGAACGTGGGGCCGGCTCCGTGCGAACGTGGGGCCGGCTCCGTGCGAACGTGGACGGACATCAAAGAAGCTGTAGTAATTTTGTCGACATCGCGTCAATCTAGCTTGATATGTTTCCTCCTGAAGTCCTGATTTAACAAACATTCTTTTAAATGTTTTTCAGAATTCTTCTTGATCATTTTCAGGAATTGAAAAAGCAAGCCGATGGACCAGTGTTTTCCTCTCGATATTCCCGCCTTGTTGGATTATATCACTCCGCCTTTGTCACGCCCTCTGATTGGCTATTATTCCTAAGACTCGACTTCACTTGAAGCTGCCTCTCCCGACTTCGCGTCCAAATTGCTCCCCCTTTAGAATGAAGAGAGGAGAGGTCTGGACAGCACTTCTCTTTCTGTCACAGGAGGAACTTCTCCTTGTACTGATGATGATCTTCTCCTTGTTCTCAGGATGACTTTCTGTTGAGGATGATCTTGTGTTGAGGATTATCTTGTATTTACGATGTTCTCCTTGTGTTGAGGATTAACTTGTATTTACGATGTTCTCCTTGTGTTGAGAATGATCTTGTGTTGAGGATGATCTTGTGTTGAGGATGATCTCCTTGTATTGATGGTGATCTTCTTGTATTGATGGTGATCTTCTTGTATTGAGGATGTCCTCTGTGTGTTGCAGAATGGAAGGTGGAGAGCTTTATTATAGGATTAAGTCCAAGAAGCAGATCCCCGAAGATGTCGCCAAGTTCTACTTTTATCAGATGCTCTTGGCTGTGCAGGTGTGAGCTGGGGCTGGGTTTAAAGTGACACGCTGCAGGTGAAACAGGGAAAAAAACATAAACGTAGATCTTAATGTGAAACCTTTGCTGTAGATTACTGACATAAATATTAGCAACAATATATTGCAAGTTGTCAGTCATACCAAGTTTTCTCATTAAAATAAGGCATTTTATGCATAAAACTGGCTAAAATTACTGATATGTTCAGTGACAAAATCTAAATAATGTCCAGAGCCACATTTATATTTTTTGACCTATTAGTTCCAAAGATTTGCTCAAGGAGATCTTGGATCTTAGTTTTTTAATAAGTTATAAGTGAACAAAATCTGGCAAAATTCAAGAATGTCCTTGTTTGGCTTCAAAGCAGGCAGGAAATGGATATTGAAATTGTTTTGCGTGTAACTGCAGTCTCTATATTAAGATTGTGCATGACGGCAATTCGCACCCGAATTAACAACTTTTTGAGTGACAGTGCAGGATTTTAGAGCCAGTTGTGGTGAACAGGTCTGTGCTCATTCTTTACATTGGGACATTTCTGGAACATGTAGGGGGAGGAAAAAACTGTTTTTTTTAATGTTTAAACTCTGTATAGTCCCTTTTAAGTCCAAGAGAAAACATGTTAAAAATAGATTAATGATTCAACGTGAGACAGACGAGGAGCGCTGCCATGTTTACTTCTTAGAAATCTCTGGCTTGCTTGCAACAAAATGTGAAGAGTTGTGATGAGGAGAAAAAGGAGCTAGAAATGTCAGAATTGACCACAGTGGGAAAAATCAATGTTCACCTGCAGCATCTCGCCTTAAAATGGGACTGAGTTTAAAGTGGGTGTGGCTGGAGTGGTGGCAGAGTGGTTAACCCAGTGTGTGTGTGTGTGTGTTCAGTATCTCCACAGTCAGGGAATCATCCACCGAGACCTGAAACCAGAGAACGTTCTGCTGTCGTCACAAGAGGACTTCTGCCTCATCAAGGTACTACTGCCCCCTACTGCCTCATCAAGGTACTACTGCCCCCTACTGCCTCATCAAGATACTACTGCCCCCTACTGCCTCAAGGTACTACTGCCCCCTACTGCCTCATCAAGGTACTACTGCCCCCTACTGCCTCATCAAGGTACTACTGCCCCCTACTGCCTTATCAAGTTACTACTGCCCCTTACTGCCTCATCAAGTTACTACTGCCCCCTACTGCCTTATCAAGGTACTACTGCCTCCTACTGCCTTATCAAGTTACTACTGCCCCTTACTGCCTCATCAAGGTACTACTGCCTCCTACTGCCTTATCAAGTTACTACTGCCCCTTACTGCCTCATCAAGTTACTACTGCCCCCTACTGCCTCATCAAGGTACTACTGCCCCCTACTGCCTTATCAAGTTACTACTGCCCCTTACTGCCTCATCAAGTTACTACTGCCCCTTACTGCCTCATCAAGTTACTACTGCCCCCTACTGCCTCATCAAGGTACTACTGCCCCCTACTGCCTTATCAAGTTACTACTGTCCCCTACTGCCTCATCAAGGTACTACTGCCCCCTACTGCCTCATCAAGTTACGACTGCCCCCTACTGCCTCATCAAGGTACTACTGCCCCCTACTGCCTCATCAAGGTACTACTGCCCCCTACTGCCTCATCAAGGTACTACTGCCCCCTACTGCCTCATCAAGGTACTACTGCCCCCTACTGCCTCATCAAGTTACTACTGCCCCTTACTGCCTCATCAAGTTACTACTGCCCCCTACTGCCTCATCAAGGTACTACTGCCCCCTACTGCCTCATCAAGTTACTACTGCCCCTTACTGCCTCATCAAGTTACTACTGCCCCCTACTGCCTCATCAAGGTACTACTGCCCCCCACTGCCTCATCAAGGTACTACTGCCCCCCACTGCCTCATCAAGTTACGACTGCCCCCCACTGCCTCATCAAGTTACGACTGCCCCCCACTGCCTCATCAAGTCACGACTGCCCCCCACTGCCTCATCAAGTTACGACTGCCCCCTACTGCCTCATCAAGTTACGACTGCCCCCTACTGACTCATCAAGTTACGACTGCCCCCTACTGCCTCATCAAGTTACGACTGCCCCCTACTGCCTCATCAAGGTACTACTGCCCCCTACTGCCTCATCGGGGTACTACTGCCCCCTACTGCCTCATCAAGGTACTACTGCCCCCTACTGCCTCATCAAGTTACTACTGCCCCCAGTGACTCATCAAGGTACTACTGCCCCCTACTGCCTCATCAAGGTACTACTGCCCCCTACTGCCTCATCAAGGTACTACTGCCCCCTACTGCCTCATCAAGGTACTACTGCCCCCTACTGCCTCATCAAGGTACTACTGCCCCCTACTGCCTCATCAAGTTACGACTGCCCCCTACTGCCTCATCAAGTTACGACTGCCCCCTACTGCCTCATCAAGGTACTACTTCCCCCTACTGCCTCATCGGGGTACTACTGCCCCCTACTGCCTCATCAAGGTACTACTGCCCCCTACTGCCTCATCAAGTTACTACTGCCCCCAGTGACTCATCAAGGTACTACTGCCCCCTACTGCCTCATCAAGGTACTACTGCCCCCTACTGCCTCATCAAGGTACTACTGCCCCCTACTGCCTCATCAAGTTACGACTGCCCCCTTCTGCCTCATCAAGGTACTACTGCCTCATCAAGGTACTACTGCCCCCTACTGCCTCATCAACGTTCTGCTGCCCCGACTGACTCATCAAGTTACTAAACATACTTGGACTGTAATCCTGTTTTTTAGGACAAATTGAGTAATAACGTCCTGTTGCAGGTGACTGACTTTAACCAGTCCCGGATCCTGGAGGAGGCGGCGCTCATGCGGACTCTGTGTGGAACTCCATCGTACCTCGCTCCTGAAGTCTTCACCGCAGCCTCCACCGATGGATACGGCCTCAGCGTGGACGCCTGGAGCCTGGGCGTACTACTCTTCGTCTGGTGAGTCCTTCTCTTTGTTTCTGCTGTTCTTCGTTTGGTGAGTCCTAGGGCTGTGCAGTTAATTGAAATTCAATTATGATTTCAGTTATTACACTAAATGATTAAAAAAAAATTCGGGGAAAACGATTCTCTCCTGCTTGTCCATCCAAAGCACAGAAAGTCCCTTCAGTGGCGTTATCTCAGGAGCTACTCATAAGGATTATGCTCTATCACGCTGCGCTGGTAGTTCAGCCGATCAGACGCGCTCAAAATAACCGCGCAGCGTGTTCCAGATGAGACCAGGCAGTGGAGGCCGAGGCGCCTCCTAATCAAGTCAGACACATCTCAGCCCCGAGAACAGAGAGGAGCCTCCGATCACGCAGCGTCTCGCGTTTGTTAGAGTTTGTGAATAAAGAATTTTAAACGTTTGTGAACGTATTTGTGTTTCTCCCACACACAAGCGAAATGCACCTCATCAGAGAAAAGAATAGACTCTCCTCTTACACTTTAGGATTAGAATGATAAAATGAGCCCGCCTCGCTCATCTTAAACACACCTATTGTGGAGCTCCATTACCCATGTGACTCTCCATCGGCTCCTTTTGCTCACTCCTCCCCGTTTACGTTAATGACTATGTTTGAGAGGGAATCCATGTTGGACTTCCAGGCTCCTCCTACCCAACTCCGACCAAGCATGTTCCTAAAAAGGGCATGAGGGCGGGATCTTCACTGTTGACTCGGCCCTGGCTGTGTAGTTCGGTCGTAACCGCGCCTTTAGCTCTGACGCTAACAGCCTGTCAATCAAAGTCAGGCCCTCATTAATATACAAGAATTCTAAAATGTTCCTTATGAAAACCTGCCTGGTTTCTTTAATTGTACCTAACCCAGTGTTATCACAGCAATATATAGTTGTAGAAAGTTAAACATTACTGGAAACCAGGCTTTACAGTTGTTTAAAACATGGGTAAAGAGCTGTGTTTTCTAGTGCAAAACTTGCTTTTTCTGCCACCACTAGATGGAAGTACTGCAGCAATGGTTTCTAATGGCGGCCCCCTGCACATGGTGGTCACGAAACCCACTGCCATTGATCAAGACCCTTGGCTTCAGTTTTTTACTCTCCCTCCTCTGTCTCCCACTCTCTCTTTCCCCCAAATAAAGCTGAATATTACTCTGTTGAATTGGATTTGAGTGACCTCTACTGGCAGGGCTTGTAAACACAGAAATCTAGGCCAGTAGTTCCCACACTTTTTTGTCTGACGTACTCCTTGAGTCTTTCATTTCTAATCAAAGTACCCCTTGCCTCGAGAGTGTAGCCAATTATTTAGAAAATGATCCACTAAACTCTGATTTATTGGCATGTAGTTTTGTATTGAGTTCCAAATAAAGCAAAAAGTCATCAGATTCAAACCTTTTTACTAAAAACATTTTTCTTTTAAAATGGTACTGAAATACTCATTTTTAGATTTGAAATAATTCAAAGTACCCCTTGCAAAGTGCTCATGGACCCCCGTGCCCCTGATTAGGAAACACTGATCCAACCATGTTGGCTTTTACTATTCCAACCCTGGGTCTAAGTGTAAGGTGGCCCACCTTTCTGTATATTTTAATACACTGAACATCATTGATATCTAGGAAGTTGTGTCTGATTCCATTTTCTGATTAAATATAAGGGATTCTTTATTATATTTAGAGTGCACATATTATATCAGAGTTTGGGTTGTTGAAATGCCTATTTTAGTTAAGATAAATATCCAAATGTTCCGGGAGCTTCATGGGTGTAGTGATGCGTTTAGTGTCAGGGTGAGCCTGGTTTTCCTGTGTGTTGCAGTCTGGGCGGGTACCCTCCTTTCCACGAGCAGTTCGGGACATCAGTCCGAGAGCAGGTCCTCAGGGGGAGCTACACCCTGCTGCCGAAGCAGTGGAGCCACATTTCGGAGCAAGGTACGACTGGACCGGGGTGAACATTTACATCACCATCATTTCTGTGACTAAAAAGTAACCTATAAGGCACAAGTAAAGGCCGATTTTTCTCCCATTTTGTCCGTAAACAGATCCGTGCATTAACTGGTCTGCGTTGCGTGTGTGGTGTATTTTTGTGTTGCAGCGAAGGACCTGGTGCAGAAGCTGTTGGTGGTGGATCCGAGTCAGAGGCTAAACATCGAGGAGGCTCTGAGCCACGACTGGCTCCAGGTCAGACTCATGTACTGTTCACCTCAGAGTCCCCCCCCCCCCCCCTCAAGCCCAAAGAGAGGCCTCAGAGTCCCCCCGCCTCAGGCGTAAAGAGAGGCCTCAGAATCCCCTCCTCCTCAGGCCCAAAGAGAGGCCTCAGAATCCCCCCTCCTCTGGCCCAAAGAGAGTCCTCAGAATCCTTCCTCCTCAGGCCCAAAGAGAGGCCTCAGAGGCCCCCCTCCTCAGGCCCAAAGAAAGGCCTCAGAGTCCTCCTGCCTCAGGCCCAAAGAGAGGCCACAGAGCTCCCCCCCCTCAGGCCCAAAGAGAGGCCTCAGAGCTCCCCCTCCACAGGCCCAAAGAGAGGCCACAGAGCTCCCCCTCCACAGGCCCAAAGAGAGGCCTCAGAGCTCCCCCTCCACAGGCCCAAAGAGAGGCCTCAGAGCTCCCCCTCCACAGGCCCAAAGAGAGGCCTCAGAGCTCCCCCTCCACAGGCCCAAAGAGAGGCCTCAGAGCTCCCCCTCCACAGGCCCAAAGAGAGGCCTCAGAGTCCCCCCTCTTCAAGCCCAAAGAGAGGCCTCAGAGTCCCCCCTCCTCAGGCCCAAAGAGAGGCCTCAGAGCCCTCCACTTCTGGCCCAAAGAGAGGCCTCAGAGTCCCCCCTCCTCAGGCCCAAAGAGAGGGCTCAGAGTCCTCCCTCCTCAGGCCCAAAGAGAGGCCTCAGAGCCCTCCACTTCTGACCCAAAGAGAGTCTCCCGGCTCGAGCCCAAAGCAGGTGAGAGGGTTGTTGTGTGAGAAGAGGCTGATGTTGTGAAGTTTGTTGTCTTTGTTCAGGATGAGGAGATGAAGAAGAAGGTCCACACACTCATGTATCCAGAACCTCCAGAACCTTCTGAACGGTCTAGCTCCCCAGCCACGTCCACAACCACAACCACCTCCACAGCCATCTCCAGCTCCACCACCTCCTCCTCCACCACCAGCTCCAAACCCAGCTCCTCCAAATCCTCCACATCCAGCTCAACCTCCACACGCTCCTCGTCTGCCACTCCTCAGGTGAAGCTTCTTCACATGACCTCTAAAGTTGATTATTCTTAACCTCTTAACCCCCACCTGAACAGAGCACATTTTCTACATCTAAAAGCTTCTTGATCTTCATAACAAAAATGAGACTTAAAGGAATAGGCCACCGTTTTTACATACTGACATATGTTCTTACCTTACCTTAGACTAGTTGATATGTACCTGTCTGGTCTTTGTCCGTGCGCTCTGTCATGCAAACGGAGCACAAACGCAGCCTCTTCCACATACTGTGTAGTTCCAAATCAGCTCCCGTTAGAAGCTACCAAACTCTTCCACGTTTTCCCTATTTAAATACAGTTACGTGACGTGTTATACTACAAAGTATAGTAACACAGAAATGTAACATGTCGATTTTCTCAGCGGATAAAAAGGGGTACTATATTGTGAGGCGTAATAATACAAGGAGCACTACGTCCGCGCACTAACTCCTAAAGACTTCTCTCCCGCTCACTTCCGTCAATAGAAGCAGCGTGACTTGTAGTGAGCGGGAGAGAAGTCTTTAGGAGTTAGTGCGCGGACGTAGTGCTCCTCGTATTATTACGCCTCACAATATAGTACCCCTTTTTATCCGCTGAGAAAATCGACATGTTACATTTCTGTGTTACTATACTTTGTAGTGTAACACGTCACGTAACTGTATTTAAATAGGGACAACGTGGAAGAGTTTGGTAGCTTCTAACGGGAGCTGATTTGGAACTAGACAGTATGTGGAAGAGGCTGCGTTTGTGCTCCGTTTGCATGACAGAGCGCACGGACAAAGACCAGACAGGTACATATCAACTAGTCTAAGGTAAGGTAAGAACATATGTCAGTATGTAAAAACGGTGGCCTATTCCTTTAAATGATGAAAACGTGACAAATATGCATCAGAAATGCAACGAAAAAGTGACAAAACTGTGATGAAAAAAATAAAATGATGGCAAAAACATGGAATAAGATCAATTTAGATCAGTTTTGTCAGTCTAAGCTTTCAAATGAGGCGTCACACTGACCTATAGGCGGTCCACTCTCAGGTCAAGAAGCTTTAAGAATGTGCTTGGTTCGGGTGGGGGTTAAGAGGTCAAAGATATGTTCCTTGAGTTCTTGAGGAGAATGGACCATCTCATCATGGCTGCCAGAGCCATAGTGTGTTTCCATGGCATGTCCCTAACATTTAACCCTTTCATTCGTTTCTGTTTGAAGGCGGAGTCTGCGACATCGTCACGGAAACGGACACGATCTGGAGCCAACGAGGAGAGCGGCCGCACGAAAAAACGGAAATGACACACTGCACTTTGTAAATATGAAGTTTCTAATAAAGTCTATATTTTTTATCCAAAGTCTCTGCGTTTAAATCGTCTTCACACGGGGAGGGCATCTGACATGATCCACACTCAGGAGACTGGTGTCGGGGGAAATCATGTGGAGATGTTCTGGTGTTGCACAGTGAGACTATCCTGCCCAAAGTGCGGGATCTGCAGTAACATTCTATCTGAGAAAAAGGCCTGAAATACAAATGACAGGTTTGAATGCTTTTGAGAATATGACCTGGGGAGAACATCTGTTGTAAGTAATAATTATAGTTTTAATTCAGTGAAGCAGCAAGATAGAGGTAAAGTTCCATAGCACTCATTTCCCATTGACATAACTTGGAAGCAACGGCAACAGTTTAAAATCGTTTGCCTTCATCTATGTCACTTCCTGTCAGTGTCCAATAAGGAAGTGAAACCATAAACATCACCAAAAAAATGGGCAACAAAAAAAAGCTGGACAATTTTACCAAATCTTAAATGTAATTGTGTTAACTATGTTTAAGCAAAAATAGTGTCTGTGTCGTATGTACTTTTAAAGTTGAGACGTTATCCCGTTTATCTGTCATACATTCACCAATGGTAGAGTATTATAAGAATACATTTGTCATTTTTAATCTGTTCAAACCAGTAACACTGATTTAGTAGGTTGGGTTCATCTTATAGGATTCTATTTCAATCAGAGCAGGTGCCAATACAACTCTATGGGAGAGAGACGGTTTTTAAAAAACATATCCAAAAAGCCCCTCCTGGAACCACCACCTTATCGTGGTGGAGGGGTTTGAGCCTGAATGATCCTGGGAGCTCTGTTGTCGGGGGCTTCGTGCCCCTGGTAGCATTTGGGACAAAAAGTTCAATGTTTGTCTCATCTGACCAAAGCACCTTCTTCCACATGGTAGCTGTGTCCTCCATATGACTTCTAGCAAACTTCAATCGGGATTTCTTATGGCCTCCTTTCAATAATGGCTTTCTTCTGCCACTCGTCCATGAAGGCCAGATTTGTGTAGAGTACGACTTATAGTTGTCCCATGTACAGATTCCCCCAGCTCAGCGGCAGGACGTCGCAGCTCCTCCAGAGTTATCTTGGGGCACTTGGTTACATTTCTTACCAGTGCTCTCCTTGTTCGGTCTGTTAGTTTAGGTGGACGCCCGTGTCTTGGTAAGTTCTCAGTGGTGCTATACTCTTTCCATTTCCGAATGATGGATTGAACAGCTCCGTGAGATGTTCAAATCTTGGGAAATCTTTGAATAACTTAACGCTGCTTTAAACTTCTCCACAGCTTTATCCCTGACCTCTCTGGTGAGCTCCTTGGCCTTCATGATGTTGCTTATAATACACTCTGACCATAGCTCTGAGGCCCTCACAGAACAGCTGGAATTATACTGAGAGTAGATTACACACAGGTGGCCTCTATTCATTAGGAATGTTATAAAGGCAGTTTAATGCACTCCGAAAATGCTGTATGAATACTTATGCACGCCCCATTTTCTATTTTTTGTAAAATAATAGAATCATGTATCATTTTGCTTTCACTTCACAGTTGTCTGTTGTGTGTGAACTTTCAGTAAAAAATTCAAAATAAAATCTTTATGTTTAGGGTTGTGAACATGACCAAATGCGCAAAAGTTCAAGGTGTATTAGTACTTTTGAGAGGCACTGTATTATAAAGTATGTTAGATCACATACTGATACAATTCATCTACCCCTCACTAAGTACAGTATCACACGGTAGGCTTATAGGCGCCATCTGGTGTTGAGCCTGAAAAAAGTGAACTCAACACTGACTGAGCTCATTTCAGCTCAGTTGGTTCAGGAGTGGTTTAAGCTCACTCCTGAACCAAATCAAACAGCAGAGAGATGATTAGAAAGACGAAAACTGCTCCGGATAATGAGAATAGAAACAAATGAGAATGAATGAGAAGTATCACCATCTCAGAATGGCTGTCACTTTGATAAAGGATAGTCTCTGTGACAATAATATTGCACCAGGCATATTTTTTATTTTGATTACCAGTGGATGTGAAGTCAAATGACTAAACCACCATAGGTCATCATCGGACTTGACCTCACGACCCCTGATTATTAACCGGAACGTTCTCCGGTTAATCATCTAGAGCAGGGGTGCCCGGTGGGTCGTGGGCCAAACACGGCGATGTCAAGCGTGAAACACACAACTGCAAAGAATAATAGTCACTTTATTTCTATATATTTGAATTTGATTATATCTATGCAAATAACATGCTATATTAAACAAATGTTAACTATGGCAAAAGCCTAGTTTTAGTAGAAAAAAATCAACAATTGTAGCAATGTGTAAAAAACACCTGTATCTACAGTGACTTTACCTCATTCATTTGTTAACTCAAAGAAAATGTCACATTAGATCGTTTTGAAAGTGTCCGTTCAGCATCAATTATTGTATAAGTCAATTTTTAACACGAGCTTTGTTGATGTCAACAAACTTTGCCATAAAAGTTGGAAAACTGGGAAAGTGATAAAAAGTGATGTCTTGGTGATAAACACCAAGACATCACAACAGTGTTTCCTTAACTTTGTAAAAGGAGTGAAACAGCGCCCCCAATTTGACGCTGGTTGTACTGCATTCATATTTACCATTGAGAATGAATGGGAGAGAGTTAGTATTAACTATACAGCGCAAAAGTAGGTCACTCTATCCAACAGAATTGTTTGTCCCGCGGGCCCCACTTTGGGCACCCCTGATCTAGAGCTATGTGAACGGCAGAACATATCAACCATGTACTAGCCTATATCTATGTTTTTGCGCTGCACTTCAGTATCTCGTGAAAGAGAAGAAAGTTATCTATTGAATCATTTTGTATCGGGGCAGATCCGCCTCATGCCCAAAGATTGTTCGGCCCGGGCCGGGCACTCGAGCTCAGCACCACCCACGGGATCGGCGCGTGGTGCATAAACCCAGATGACAAAATGAGCCGGGTGTGGGTCTCGTTCACCTGGTGCCCCCTGCTGCCCGTGGCGCGCGACGCTACATGATCTAAAATGACACCGTGAAAGTGTCGGTCATGTGAATTTCTGAGACAACGTTTCAATATTGATTTAAATTCGTGTTCATTTTGTGAATGTGATATTGAATCTGTGGAGCATTTATTTTTTGATACCAGAACTTTATGGAATTCATTTCAACATTGGATATCAGAATATGTTAGTGATGCACCCAATATACTGTACAAAGATGTAAAATTTGGAGTATTTTTGCAAGATAGCAAGAAAGAACTTTTTTACAATACTTGTATACTCTTACTTAAGAAAAATATATTCACAAATGTAAATTTTTGAAGGTTAAACCACTCTTCCAAATTTATTTGAATGAATTTTTGCAATTTAGGAAAGCCTTATGTCATGTAAAAACTAAAGCAGCTACTATTTTCATTAATTTCATACAATCTCAAGTATGAAAACAGACCTCTTGTGATTGTTTTTCTTTTTTTTTTTTCTACCTCATGTCGTACGTCCATTGTACACTTTTGTAATGTACTCTTGCTCAGTCTGTGTAAAAGGTTATAATAACGATTTGTAATGCCATATAAAATAATAATAATAATAATAATAATAATTTAAAAAAGTGTCGGTTATGTGACCTTTCATAAAATGATACGCCCGTGACGCTGTCTGTGCTTAATCCACGTGTCGACACCTCGGCTCGTTTAGCCCATCACTGGCTGTACTCATGGTCTGTGTCCCATTCAGAGAAAGACTGAACGACTTTTGCATTGACTCTCTCCTGGATATCCAGTAGGCTCGTTTTCAGTCCAGGAGGATTTGAATTCTAAAAACCGCATCAGAACAAGTACTTGAGTTACTTTTTGGGGAAACTGCTCTGAGAGTAGTTATATCATTGAGTACTTTTTACTTTTACTTGAGTAATATATTGTAATCAAGTACGTACTTACTTCATTACTTTCTTACTTGAGTAAAATAAAATAGTTACTTGTGCCACTATGAGTACATTTTAAAGTTACAAAATCGACATAAGATATAGGTAGTTTGTGTTTCTTCCTCTTTTTGTTCCAAAATATAAATTGTTGTGGTATTTACTTCACAAGAATCATTCTCATCATTTATGTCACAGCTAAAACATAAATCAGGCTTTTACACTCAAACAGTTTCTCAGTTACTCGCAGCGGGCTACTCGAGTAACATTTTCTCCAAGTACTTTAGAACTTTTCTTGAGTATTTCGTTTGATCACTTGTGCAAATCTAAAGGTGAAAACTGGCTCGTGCCCCATGACATCATCTTCAAGAACCTGAAAACATCATCACAATCACGTGACACATCCTGGCGAATACAGATCAAATGGGACTTGGTCCAATTATTATTATTTTCCTCTTTTCTCGGCCGGAGGAAAGCGAGAAAGTGACGTCACCGCGCACACTGACGTTCCTTACACATACGCACGCGCGCCTCTCACACTCGTGCACACGCGCGCTCCTCCGTGCATAGATGGACGCAGCTGCAGCAGCATCCGAGAGAAGGAGCCCGAGAGGAAACACCGAGATACAGGAGGCAACACCGAGGTACAACCGGGACGGAGACGGGGACTCAACCGGACTTAAAACGGGACTGAACCGGGCTTAAAACGGGACTAAACCGGGGGTAAACCGTGGACTAAACCAGGACCAAACCAGGACCATACCAGCGCTAAACCAGGGTTAAACCGGGACTATATCCGCGCTAAACCGCAGGACTAAACCGGGACTGAAGACTAAACTGGACCGGGACCAGGTGAGAGCGGGCATCCGACCGTGCCCGCGCTAATTAGCCCCGCTCCAGAGGAATAACGGGAGCGGGCCGTGCACTGGGGAGGGCATCCGAGTCTTTACACCAGGGTTCGTTCCGGTTTCGACCCTTTTTTTTTTTTTGATAGACGCGGGAAAGGCGCTGGTCGGTTTTTAGTGAATGTATGCGTGTGCCTGTGTGTGTGACGGTGCGGGGACAGCGCCGCCTAGAGAGACCCCCTGCACATCCGTCCGAACCTGTCCCTCCTGTTTAGTCCAGTGGTGTGTAGCTTGTTGCTTGCTGTAAAATCTCCTAATTTAGCTCCAAACAGAATCTCTTGTGACGTATTTCTATCCCATTTTTCCTGAACACATCACCAGAGTCAAAGGTCTCTGTCAGTATGCCATGTTTTTGTAGGCCTTTTCTATGTACAGGCACAAATGTTCCCACTTTTTCCAACCGCTGGAGGTGGTCGCACTAACAGCGCCCCCCAGCGGCAGCAGCGCAGACAACAGTGAATAATAAACGTCCCGTTCTGAAATGGGGCCGCTGCAGTCGGTCAGGGTTAGGTTCAGCAACACTGTCTGCCCGAAAGAAGGAGATCAGCTGATGTCCTGAATGACCAGGCTGAGGATATTGTGGATGTGCTGGACGAGGCTTTGCCCGGTGGTCACTCTCTCCCATCATCAATATAAGGCCCCGGTGGATCTTTTTACTGCGCAGAAGCTTATCGGAACACAGAAAATTATGGAACAACCAAATAAGGTTGCCAGACTGCAAACAACACGTCAGTCAGAGCAGGGCTGGAGAGGGGGAGAGTTCAGCACTAGGACAGGCAGGTGGGGGGTGTTGGGTTTAAAATAGTTTCTGTAGCGCGCCGGCGATGGTGTCAGATGGTGCAGATGGTGCGAGTGAGTCTTGGCTCGGAACAGTGTGAAGCTCCACAGGAACACACTGCTCTGTGTGAACAGGCTCCAGGCCAGACAGCGCCCCCCGGGACCACGCACAGGACTGCGGCTCAGAGACGCTTTGGACATCATTCTAAAACCTGTTTCATTTCCTCTCTTCCCTTTGTGCTCTTCTCTCTGTCCTTTCCTTTTCTTTCTCCTCTCTCTCGCCCCTTTCTCGCTTCTCTCCTCTTTCCTCTTTTTGTCCTCCCCTTTCTCTCCCCTCTCTCCCCTTTCTCTCCTTTCTCTCCCCTCTCTCTCCTCTCTCTCCTCTTTCCTCTTTTTGTCCTCCCCTTTCTCTCCCCTCTCTCTCCTCTCTCTCCTTTCTCTCTCCTCTCTCTCCTTTCTCTCCCCTCTCTCTCCTCTCTCTCCTCTTTCCTCTTTTTGTCCTCTCCTCCCTCCCCCTCTCTCAGCAGGAGGCAATGGACTCTGAGGAGACTGTGAGTGGTTCGTGGTTAGCTCTGCTGCTGTTGGGGGCTCAGCTCACTGTGGTAAGACCTCACTCACAGTAACAGATGGGCCCTGTGGCGCCCCCTAGTGTCTTTATAACATGTATATTAACAGGTGGGCCCCGGAGCACCCACTAGTGTATAACATATATATTAACAGGTGGGCCCCGGAGCATCCCACTAGTGTCTATATAACATATATATTAACAGGTGGGCCCCGGAGCACCCACTAGTGTCTATATAACGTATATATTTACAGGTGGGCCCCGGAGCACCCACTAGTGTCTATATAACGTATATATTTACAGGTGGGCCCCGGAGCACCCACTAGTGTCTATATAACGTATATATTAACAGGTGGGCCCCGGAGCATCCCACTAGTGTCTATATAACATATATATTAACAGGTGGGCCCCGGAGCACCCACTAGTGTCTATATAACGTATATATTTACAGGTGGGCCCCGGAGCACCCACTAGTGTCTATATAACGTATATATTTACAGGTGGGCCCCGGAGCACCCACTAGTGTCTATATAACGTATATATTTACAGGTGGGCCCCGGAGCACCCACTAGTGTCTATATAACATATATATTAACAGGTGGGCCCCGGAGCACCCACTAGTGTCTATATAACATATATATTTAGAGGTGGGCCTTGTGGCGCCCCCTAGTGTCTATATAACGTATATATTTACAGGTGGGCCCCGGAGCACCCACTAGTGTCTATATAACGTATATATTTACAGGTGGGCCCCGGAGCACCCACTAGTGTCTATATAACGTATATATTTACAGGTGGGCCCCGGAGCACCCACTAGTGTCTATATAACGTATATATTTACAGGTGGGCCCCGGAGCACCCACTAGTGTCTATATAACGTATATATTTACAGGTGGGCCCCGGAGCACCCACTAGTGTCTATATAACGTATATATTTACAGGTGGGCCCCGGAGCACCCACTAGTGTCTATATAACGTATATATTTACAGGTGGGCCCCGGAGCACTCACTAGTGTCTATATAACGTATATATTTACAGGTGGGCCCCGGAGCACCCACTAGTGTCTATATAACGTATATATTTACAGGTGGGCCCCGGAGCACCCACTAGTGTCTATATAACGTATATATTTACAGGTGGGCCCCGTAGCACCCACTAGTGTCTATATAACGTATATATTTACAGGTGGGCCCCGGAGCACCCACTAGTGTCTATATAACGTATATATTTACAGGTGGGCCCCGGAGCACCCACTAGTGTCTATATAACGTATATATTTACAGGTGGGCCCCGGAGCACCCACTAGTGTCTATATAACGTATATATTTACAGGTGGGCCCCGGAGCACCCACTAGTGTCTATATAACATATATATTTAGAGGTGGGCCTTGTGGCGCCCCCTTGTGTCTATATAACGTATATATTTACAGGTGGGCCCCGTAGCACCCACTAGTGTCTATATAACGTATATATTTACAGGTGGGCCCCGGAGCACCCACTAGTGTCTATATAACGTATATATTTACAGGTGGGCCCCGGAGCACCCACTAGTGTCTATATAACGTATATATTTACAGGTGGGCCCCGGAGCACCCACTAGTGTCTATATAACGTATATATTTACAGGTGGGCCCCGGAGCACCCACTAGTGTCTATATAACGTATATATTTACAGGTGGGCCCCGGAGCACCCACTAGTGTCTATATAACGTATATATTTACAGGTGGGCCCCGGAGCACCCACTAGTGTCTATATAACGTATATATTTACAGGTGGGCCCCGGAGCACTCACTAGTGTCTATATAACGTATATATTTACAGGTGGGCCCCGGAGCACCCACTAGTGTCTATATAACGTATATATTTACAGGTGGGCCCCGGAGCACCCACTAGTGTCTATATAACGTATATATTTACAGGTGGGCCCCGTAGCACCCACTAGTGTCTATATAACGTATATATTTACAGGTGGGCCCCGGAGCACCCACTAGTGTCTATATAACGTATATATTTACAGGTGGGCCCCGGAGCACCCACTAGTGTCTATATAACGTATATATTTACAGGTGGGCCCCGGAGCACCCACTAGTGTCTATATAACGTATATATTTACAGGTGGGCCCCGGAGCACCCACTAGTGTCTATATAACATATATATTTAGAGGTGGGCCTTGTGGCGCCCCCTTGTGTCTATATAACGTATATATTTACAGGTGGGCCCCGTAGCACCCACTAGTGTCTATATAACGTATATATTTACAGGTGGGCCCCGGAGCACCCACTAGTGTCTATATAACGTATATATTTACAGGTGGGCCCCGGAGCACCCACTAGTGTCTATATAACGTATATATTTACAGGTGGGCCCCGTAGCACCCCCTAGTGTCTATATAACGTATATATTTACAGGTGGGCCCCGGAGCACCCACTAGTGTCTATATAACGTATATATTTACAGGTGGGCCCCGGAGCACTCACTAGTGTCTATATAACGTATATATTTACAGGTGGGCCCCGGAGCACCCACTAGTGTCTATATAACATATATATTAACAGGTGGGCCCCGGAGCACCCACTAGTGTCTATATAACGTATATATTTACAGGTGGGCCCCGGAGCACCCACTAGTGTCTATATAACGTATATATTTACAGGTGGGCCCCGGAGCACTCACTAGTGTCTATATAACGTATATATTTACAGGTGGGCCCCGGAGCACCCACTAGTGTCTATATAACGTATATATTTACAGGTGGGCCCCGGAGCACCCACTAGTGTCTATATAACGTATATATTTACAGGTGGGCCCCGGAGCACTCACTAGTGTCTATATAACGTATATATTTACAGGTGGGCCCCGGAGCACCCACTAGTGTCTATATAACGTATATATTTACAGGTGGGCCCCGGAGCACTCACTAGTGTCTATATAACGTATATATTTACAGGTGGGCCCCGGAGCACCCACTAGTGTCTATATAACGTATATATTTACAGGTGGGCCCCGGAGCACCCACTAGTGTCTATATAACGTATATATTTACAGGTGGGCCCCGGAGCACTCACTAGTGTCTATATAACGTATATATTTACAGGTGGGCCCCGGAGCACCCACTAGTGTCTATATAACGTATATATTTACAGGTGGGCCCCGGAGCACCCACTAGTGTCTATATAACATATATATTTACAGGTGGGCCCCGGAGCACCCACTAGTGTCTATATAACGTATATATTTACAGGTGGGCCCCGGAGCACTCACTAGTGTCTATATAACGTATATATTTACAGGTGGGCCCCGGAGCACCCACTAGTGTCTATATAACGTATATATTTACAGGTGGGCCCCGCAGCACCCTCATCGCTCAGAGATGACCCCTGGCAGGTGTACAGCTCGGCGCAGGACCCTGAGGGCCGCTGCACCTGCACTGTGGTGGCTCCTCAACAAAACATGTGCAATAGGGACTCACGGAGCCGGCAGCTCAGGCACCTGCTGGACAAGGTACTCACATTGATATTATTTATTGGGGTCCCTGGTGGTTGCCGTGGCAGCAGCTGGTCCCACAGTGAAAACAGTTTGATCTGGACTTTTCTTGTCCGTTGTGACAAAGGCTCTCGGCTTCAGATTTGACACGTTTTCACTGATGTTATAAAGGTGTACAACTGCAGCAGGGGAGAGTCTGTGCCAACAAAGTGGCATTATCCTGTGAAACTTGGTGTTTATTATTATTTTTCTCTGGAGCATCGTTTTTATTTCATTTTCTAGTCATTAAATAGAATAGTGCGGGAATAGTGTCAAAACCAGACTTAGAGACACTCATCCATGCATTTGTCTCCAGCAGGTTAGACTACTGTAACGGCTGCTCACTGGCCTTTCTAAACGAGAGGTTAGAGCTGCAGAATATCCAGAACGCTGCTGCTCGAGTCCTGACAAGAACCAGGAAATACGACCATATTAGTCCAGTGCTCCGGTCTCTGCACTGGCTTCCTGTCACTCAGAGAATAGAATTTAAAACAGCTCTGCTTGTGTACAAGTCTTTTCATGGTTTAGCACCAAAGTACATCTTTGACATGTTAGAGCCGTATGAACCATCTCAGGCCCTGAGAACTTCAGGGAGGGGTCTCCTGGTGGTTCCCAGAGTCAGGACTAAACACGCTGAGGCCAAAGCTAAAATCTGGAACAGTCTTCATGAGGATGTGAGACAGGCCTCAACTCTGACAATGTTCAAATCCAGGCTGAAAACAGCTCTTTTTACCCGAGCAGATGAAAACTGAAAGTATTTTATCTGCACACTTGCCTTTTACTGTAATTGATTAATTTTTATGTTGATGTTTTAATGATTGATTTGTATCTGTTTTCTTGTAATTTTATGCAACTGTGAAGCACTTTGAATTGCCTTGTGTATTTATTTATTTGTTTATTTGAGCAGATGATCTGCTCAAAAGGAGTGGGCCGAAGCAAAAGCTTATTTGCGCTCCACCCTTGTGCGCCTTGTGTATGAATTGTGCTCTACAAATAAACTTGCCTTGCCTTGAAATAATACAGACAGTCACAGGTGTCAGTAACAGAGTAAATGTACTCCAGTCCTGTACATCAGTAGAGTTGTTGAAGATCTGTACTTTACTCGAGTAGTATTTGTGTTTAGAACTTCTTATTTTTACTCTACTCCATTTGAAAAGATAAATGTACTGCAATGTTGTTTTTGGCAGCCCTTTTACTAGTTGTAATGGCAAGGCAAGTTTATTTATACCGCACATTTCGTACACAAGGCAACTCAATGCGCCTTACAAAAGAAGATATGCAAAATAACAATGAAGTTAAGGCAAAGCACATTATAGAAACATCAAGACATGGGAAATATGCAGTACACGAGGTCACGTGCGGAATTTTCTCTTGGGGAGGGGAAGGACGACCGGCCATTGACCGGGGGGGCGGGGCTGAAGAAACGTGTTGAGGCAGACGCAGAACGACGGGGGTGTGGTTAGGGCGGGGGTATGTGTGTGCGGTTGTTTACAGTCTGAAAGTCAGTGTTATGCAAAATATGACCCAGAGAGCTCAGTCCTTGTCAGGTTTAGCTCCATGGCTTGGCCTTGAAGGGAAGTGTTGACAGTGTAGGAGAGATGAGAGGTCCAGCTGCTTCAAATCTCCTCTTAGGAGGAAGAGAATTATTCCAGAATAGTTCATAATGTATAATTTAGCTTTTACTTCTCAGCATTAGTTCAGTTCTCCAGAGCGGGTAGTTCTCTTCACAGTTCATCCCATTTCCTCCCAAAATATAGTCCACCTATTCCACCGTCTCCACAGCGAGCTGCCAGGTCGTACATAACAGTTCATCGTTGTGCGTTACTTTCCGGTGTAATTCCATCACTCGGTCACTCTCTGCTCCAAAGTGCTCGTTAATTTTAACGGACAGCAGCGTGGTCCGATTGCAAACTGCTGACATTCCAAATTTCCGATAATCCAGGGCAGTCCATCTAATAAGCAGGTCCCCTGTTATCAAGAGTCTGCTAGGCAAACGACCTCCATCGCAAACCATGACAATCCAGTCAGGGAAGACGACCTCCTCCGTGGCCTCACTTTGTGTAAAAAACTTATCAATTGCGCTGAGATTCCAGTTAATCAATTCCATAGTTTAGCGGTTCGGGAGGACAGCAAGCAGGTGGTCCAAGAGGAAAAATAAAAGTCAGACAAGACACTCGCAGAGGCAGTAAAAAAGCACGAAAGCAAGAGAAGTGAGAAGACACGTCCCCACTCGATAGAGACGGACGTGTCATTTGAAAGGAAATGTCATTTCATTTAGAAATGACATTTTAAATGAATGTCATTTCATTTAGAAATGACATTTTAGTCATTTCTAAATGTGATCGTTTTAGTCTCGTATTAGTTAGATGAAAATTTCAGTAAGTATTGGAAATTGGGATAAATAATTGTAGCGGCCAGGATTTGCCCTATGCAAACGTCCGCTCAGGCTACAGTGTTTAGGCGTCTCAGACGCGTGTCTTCCACCACAAATAGTCGGAAAATACTGTGTTCCAAAAGGTTTATTGACATACCTCAAAGCCATCCGTAAATACACAGGTTTCAATAGGTTGACACTATGGAGGACCAAAAATGACTAAAGTATAAATAAATAAATAAATAAATAAATACAGGAATATATAAATAAATACATTCATTTTGGACAATAAAAATTAAATATTTACATTGATATGTTAAATATTACTCTGAAATCAAATAAATATACCTTTATTTAGGTTATTTATCAATATCTACATTTCTTCCTTTATTTATTTATCCATTTATTGCATGTATTTATGTATTTCTACATTTCTTCATTTATTTATTTATGTATTTCTACATTTATTTATTTATGTATTTCTACATTTATTTATTTATGTATTTCTACATTTCTACATTTATTTATTTATGTATTTCTACATTTCTTCATTTATGTATTTCTACATTTCTTCATTTATTTATTTATGTATTTCTACATTTCTTCATTTATGTATTTCTACATTTCTTCATTTATTTATTTATGTATTTCTACATTTCTTCATTTATGTATTTCTACATTTCTTCATTTATTTATTTATGTATTTCTACATTTCTTCATTTATGTATTTCTACATTTCTTCATTTATTTATTTATGTATTTCTACATTTCTTCATTTATGTATTTCTACATTTCTTCATTTATTTATTTATGTATTTCTGTGTTCCTGTATGCTAATTAGGCGGGCGGTGCTGAACTCAATCAAGAGCAGGATTGGTTAGGATTGCGTGAACTCTGGTCTCGATCATTACTGCCTCACATCACGGTACTCTGTTTGCTGCGTTTACACATAAGCACGATGCGTTACGAATGCCACAAATCCACATTCGTGGCCAATGATCACGAATTTGATGATTCGGGGTCGAGGTTTCACGCGCCGCCACTAACTGTTGCGACCTGTTACTACGCGTTACGATTAATGGCACGAATTATTACGCACGGTCACGAATATGCGTCCCGCGCTGCTGCGTGGTGTTGCGCGCTGCTGCGTGGTGATGCGCGCTGCCACGGGATGTTACGGGTCACTAGGAATATTCGCGTTCTGTCCGAAATCTGTCAAGAATTGGGCGAATGTGGAGTGATCTTCTGCCACCGGGTTGGAGGCGGAGCAGAGGCCGTGCTCTCCCCTGAGTCATTGGGCTCGTCTGGCTCCAACTCCCGAACATCAGGTACGACCGCAGGAGGAAGAAACACTTTCAGCACCCCGAGGAGCGGCAGTGGCTCGGGGTGCTGAAAGTGTTTCTTCAGGTGCTGTCCCGGGCCTGGAGCGCGGATTGGCCGACTTTGTGACACTTTTTCTTGGCGTAGCTACTGCAGGTACGAACATTTACTTTGGGCGTAGCGTGGGTTTCTGTCAATTTTGAGCGTAAAAACAGTGATTCTGCTCCATGAATGCTCCACGAATGCTCTCACGCTGAATTACGAAGCGCCACTACTCCTCACGAAAGGACACGCTCCGTTGCGAACTCCACGAACAGAGGGTGATTCGTGACATTCGTGGAAGATTTTTTGACAGACAAAAACTTTCTCCACGAACGTCACGAACTGATGCGTTCTGTTAAGAATCCCATTGAGATGCGTTAAGTCACGTTACGAACGTCACGAATGACGGAAAAATGACATTCGTAACGCATCGTGCTTATGTGTAAACGCAGCATTAGCTAGAGATCCTCTGTGCACTTTTGTGTGGTATGATGGCAGTTTCGAATGTAAGTTTTTTAGGAGCCATTGCTCATCAATTAAGAACATTAGCAAATGATGTTAATGATGTTGAGCATAATGCACCTGAGGACTATCTCCTCTTTCGGCTGGAAAGACTATTAGATGTTTTAGTTCATCACAGTGCTGACCCAGAGGTAGACTTTGATGCAACTGTGTGTCATCGCTAAAACTGAGCAGTTAGCAACAACTATCTTGGAGTAATTTTGATAGCTTCTGTCTGGTTCCCCTGGCTGACCTACAGCCCACCAATCCTGCTCTTGATTGAGTTCAGCACCGCCCGCCTAATTAGCATACGGCAACACAGAAATACATAAATAAATAAAAGAAATGTAGAAATACATAAATAAATAAATGTAGAAATACATAAATAAATAAAAGAAATGTAGAAATACATAAATAAATAAATGAAGAAATGTAGAAATACATAAATAAATAAATGTAGAAATGTAGAAATACATAAATAAATAAATGAAGAAATGTAGAAATACATAAATAAATAAATGAAGAAATGTAGAAATACATAAATAAATAAATGTAGAAATGTAGAAATACATAAATAAATAAATGAAGAAATGTAGAAATACATAAATAAATAAATGTAGAAATGTAGAAATACATAAATACATAAATGTAGAAATACATAAATAAATAAATGAAGAAATGTAGAAATACATAAATAAATAAATGTAGAAATACATAAATGAAGAAATGTAGAAATACATAAATACATGCAATAAATGGATAAATAAATAAAGGAAGAAATGTAGATATTGATAAATAACTTAAATAAAGGTATATTTATTTGATTTCAGAGTAATATTTAACATATCAATGTAAATATTTAATTTTTATTGTCCAAAATGAATGTATTTATTTATATATTCCTGTATTTATTTATTTATTTATTTATTTATACTTTAGTCATTTTTGGTCCTCCATATGACACGGTCAAAATATGTTTGCCTCCACACTGCCACACCTGAGTGCCCCCTCCTCCCCCCTTATGTAGGGCAGGTAATTGCACAAGTTTGCACACAGAGAGCGCCACGCAGTGGCAGGAGGATCAAACATGAACATGCTAAAATGGCTCCAACAATAATAGTTACCTTTTGGCTTTACAGTGTTCTCGCCAGTGCATTTGAGCACAGGGGCCCCCGAGGTGTGTTCTTGCTTCGCGCACTAACTCTGTTTGCAAACGGACCGACGAACCACAGTCTTCCCTTTTCGTCTCATCTTGTCTCATGTTTTAGTCCCCAAAGAGATCTTTTTAGCTTGTCATCGTTATGTTATCGTCATTAAAAAAGTGGCGTCATCAAAATGATCGTTATCGTCTTCGGTGACAAAAACAACACTGATATACAGTAACACTTTCTCCTTCACTACATTTGTATAAAGGCTCCTATGTCAGAAGTCCATTTGTTCATATGTTTGGTTCATGTGAAAAACCTAATAATGCACACTCTATAAACAGTAGGTGGCGCTGTACAGATATATTACTGTCAATTCCACTGACTCGCAATGTTTTTGAAGCTTTTTACTGAAGTCGTGAGATCAAGTTCTTTTATCAACACTGATCATGAGGTGGTGTGTGGTAGAGAGTGGTGGACTGAGGCCGCTGCCCTGAGGGATTGCCCTCCTTTGATGTGTCTGTGCTGCGTTCAGGTGCAGAACTTGAGCTCGTCAATCGCCGCGCTGGACCTCAGGACGCACTCGGAGCTGCAGTTTGTGGAGCAGATGGAGACGCAGCTGAAGAGCGTGGAGACCAGGTTCCAGCAGGTCCAGGAGGGACATGAGAGCAACTCGGCACGCCAGTACAAGGTCAGACCTTCGAGAAGGATAGATTTAGCAGATAGAGAGAATGGGGATTTTAACTCGACATGACTTATGCAAATATCTCTGGACGCAAAAGTGATAAAAGAGCTGCCGTTTTTGCATCAGATAAAGGAAAGTCAGTACTGTAAAATGAGCACTCATCACGTTGAATATTTGTGTCCAAATGTGCTCCCTCCTTTTACTGCTCTGCATATGATACACACTCGCCCAGACATTCAAACCATATCAAATTTATAATAGTGGTATTAATAGCCCTCCAAAAAAGGCAATGAATGCCTGGATTTCTGTTATTTTTGATTGTGCTCTTTGAGATACACATGCATAGCCTTCTCTCACAGAGCAGTCTTCATGTTACTGGCCCCATTTTGTTGTGAAAGAGGTGTGAATGTTTTGTGCATATTTAATTAACCACTAAATAAGATAAAAAATAAAACCTTGGCCCTTCTTGAATTTTGCTACTTAGAGAAGTTGACTCCAGTAATGCTTATAAAACAGAGTTTGCCCTGAGTTTAATACAAATTGACAATGAGCTCCAAAAGTCTGAGGCTGTGTCCGAATGTCCACACTACTCCCTACATAGTGCACTACATAGGGAAACTAAAAACATGGACAATAGGCCAGGATGAATGAGAGTGTGTTTGACAGTGTGCGACTGCAGGACGACAGATGGAAATTAGCCCATGGCTACAATTCGGTGTGAGATGTTTACATGCATGAGACCCATGTATGTTCATTAACATGCACTGTTCCGGCCAAATAAACCAATAAATAAATACTTTCTGCGTGCTGCATGTGACCCGGGCCGATATAGTGAAATCAACCTAAATGCTCAGAGCAAAAGCAAAGGCTTAATGATTAAGGAGTAGATTGTATAACAGAACATTAATGTTTAACTCGGGCTAAGTATAAAAATACATCACATTAAATCACTGTCATAACCATATATAAGTTAAATCAGTATATGAGCCAAAAAAATCCATATCGGGCAGATGTTTGAGGAGGCGAGTCCTGGTGAGATATTGACATGTTAACATGTTTGTGCTCAGTGGATGTTGATGTTAACATGTATGTGCTCAGTGGATGTTGATGTTAACATGTCTGTGCTCAGTGGATGTTGATGTTAACATGTCTGTGCTCAGTGGATGTTGATGTTAACATGTCTGTGCTCAGTGGATGTTGATGTTAACATGTCTGTGCTCAGTGGATGTTGATGTTAACATGTCTGTGCTCAGTGGATGTTGATGTTAACATGTTTGTGCTCAGTGGATGTTGATGTTAACATGTCTGTGCTCAGTGGATGTTGATGTTAACATGTCTGTGCTCAGTGGATGTTGATGTTAACATGTCTGTGCTCAGTGGATGTTGATGTTAACATGTCTGTGCTCAGTGGATGTTGATGTTAACATGTCTGTGCTCAGTGGATGTTGATGTTAACATGTCTGTGCTCAGTGGATGTTGATGTTAACATGTCTGTGCTCAGTGGATGTTGATGTTAACATGTTTGTGCTCAGTGGATGTTGATGTTAACATGTCTGTGCTCAGTGGATGTTGATAACATGTTTGTGTTCAGTTTGTGCTCAGTGGATGTTGATGTTAACATGTCTGTGCTCAGTGGATGTTGATAACATGTTTGTGTTCAGTTTGTGCTTAGTGGGTGTTGATGTTAACATGTCTGTGCTCAGTGGATGTTGATGTTAACATGTCTGTGCTCAGTGGATGTTGATGTTAACATGTCTGTGCTCAGTGGATGTTGATGTTAACATGTCTGTGCTCAGTTGATGTTGATGTTAACATGTCTGTGCTCAGTGGATGTTGATGTTAACATGTTTGTGCTCAGTGGATGTTGATAACATGTTTGTGTTCAGTCTGTGCTCAGTGGATGTTGATGTTAACATGTTTGTGCTCAGTGGATGTTGATGTTAACATGTTTGTGCTCAGTGGATGTTGATAACATGTTTGTGTTCAGTCTGTGCTCAGTGGATGTTGATGTTAACATGTTTGTGCTCAGTGGATGTTGATAACATGTTTGTGTTCAGTTTGTGCTTAGTGGATCTTGATGTTAACATGTCTGTGCTCAGTGGATGTTGATGTTAACATGTCTGTGCTCAGTGGATGTTGATGTTAACATGTCTGTGCTCAGTGGATGTTGATGTTAACATGTCTGTGCTCAGTGGATGTTGATGTTAACATGTCTGTGCTCAGTGGATGTTGATGTTAACATGTCTGTGCTCTGTGGATGTTGATGTTAACATGTCTGTGCTCAGTGGATGTTGATGTTAACATGTCTGTGCTCTGTGGATGTTGACGTTAGCATGTCTGTGCTCAGTGGATGTTGATGTTAACATGTCTGTGCTCAGTGGATGTTGATGTTAACATGTCTGTGCTCAGTGGATGTTGACGTTAACATGTTTGTGCTCAGTGGATGTTGATGTTAACATGTCTGTGCTCAGTGGATGTTGATGTTAACATGTTTGTGCTCAGTGGATGTTGATGTTAACATGTCTGTGCTCAGTGGATGTTGATGTTAACATGTCTGTGCCCAGTGGATGTTGATGTTAACATGTCTGTGCTCAGTGGATGTTGATGTTAACATGTTTGTGCTCAGTGGATGTTGATGTTAACATGTCTGTGCTCAGTGGATGTTGATGTTAACATGTCTGTGCTCAGTGGATGTTGATGTTAACATGTCTGTGCTCAGTGGATGTTGATGTTAACATGTTTGTGCTCAGTGGATGTTGATGTTAACATGTATGTGCTCAGTGGATGTTGATGTTAACATGTATGTGCTCAGTGGATGTTGATGTTAACATGTCTGTGCTCAGTGGATGTTGATGTTAACATGTCTGTGCTCAGTGGATGTTGATGTTAACATGTCTGTGCTCAGTGGATGTTGATGTTAACATGTCTGTGCTCAGTGGATGTTGATGTTAACATGTCTGTGCTCAGTGGATGTTGATGTCAACATGTCTGTGCTCAGTGGATGTTGATGTCAACATGTTTGTGCTCAGTGGATGTTGATGTTAACATGTTTGTGCTCAGTGGATGTTGATGTTAACATGTATGTGCTCAGTGGATGTTGATGTCAACATGTTTGTGCTCAGTGGATGTTGATGTTAACATGTTTGTGCTCAGTGGAGGTTGATGTTAACATGTTTGTGCTCAGTGGAGGTTGATATTAACATGTTTGTGCTCAGTGGATGTTGATGTTAACATGTTTGTGCTCAGTGGAGGTTGATATTAACATGTTTGTGCTCAGTGGAGGTTGATATTAACATGTTTGTGCTCAGTGGATGCGTGAGAAGATGGTGGAGCTCCGCCCCCTTATTCCCGTGCTGGAGTCATACCGCGCCGACGCAGCGCTCGTGCGGAAGTTTAAGGAGGAGGCGCTGAACGTCTCTGAGGAACTTGCCTCGCTACAGGAGCATGTGCATGACCTCAGCGACGTACACGAGAGAGTGCAAGACCTGGAGCAGAGGCTGAAGGCCTGCATGAACCGGCTGGGTATGACCTTTGAACTCACACTGCAGGAACTGCCTGGTATCCCCTGGCTACGACTGGACCTGGTTAGACTGGGACCAAACTTGTTTCAATAACAAAACGTTAAAGCTGTGGTATTGGAGTTATTTTCTTGTAGTAAACTTATTTTGGCTCCATAGATCCACATTGTAAGTGCGTGCGTGCGCTAGCTAGCTGGACTGGCAGAAAAAATGGCCCCAGGAATTTTGGGTCAAGATTGGCCCCTAAATTTTTTTTTTATTGCAGTAGTCGAGGCCATTAGTAATACAATATGCCCTTGTACAAAAACAGTATAAACTACAAAACCGAGGGCAGGTGCATAGCTTCATGTTGTTTCTGCTGAATTCAAGCTAACGCCTCATAGCACTCACGACATTAATCTTTACAACTTGTAAAATAATGGGGTTCCTCTCGCGACTGCGACACAAAGAAACTTCACAAAACCAACCTTGGAATGAGCAATGAAAGCCCCCAAGAGTTATGATAGAGTTATGATAGCTGCTTCACTCACCCGGGCGCATTACATATGTCACGACCAAACGCTAGCGAAAATCAGATCCAATCTTTTTCAAAGGAGTTCACCCCTCCCACCTGTTAACGGAGCTCATTTGTGATCCAGACCCTCTGTACGAAACGAAATGAGTACGAGGGTATGGTAAAACCAGGCTATATCCGCGAGGCCCATTGCTCATTATACATTATAACATGGTCTGGGTGACTGTGTAAACTCTCAGTCGTACAGGAGTTGTCTATCTTCAATGAAGGTACTTGAGTCATCTTCTGTAGTCAGTAGCTGAAGTCTCGAACGTTTCGCCTCTCATCCAAAAGGCTTCGTCAGCGGACTAAAGTTCCGCTCAGCCCGCATCTTAGATATTCACCCATGATCTGGGTGAATCCTCGATTCTGATTGGCTGGAGGGTGTCCGTTAAAAAGTGATAATGTACACCTAGCCTGGCAACAGTTAAATAACAGTTCAATCACGTTCTATATCACTCCACTGCAGCTGTTTACATAGTAACAATAAACAATTGAGCTGGAACTAGCTTCAGGGAAAACAGCTTAAAAAGTAAAATAACTCCTGCCCAGGGACTTAAAAAAAATAAGCAAACAGGCCCCAATGAACAGTTTCAGTTCGCGGGACCATGGTATAAGCGGGATAATGCACTCCGAGGTGTCCATTACCAGAATAACTGGACTCCGCTTCGCGTCGGACGGTTATTTCTGATAATGGACACCTCGTCGTGCATTATCCCTTACGTATACGAGATTATCTGGGAACCATGACTCAAAAAAGCATGTCAACGGAGGGGTATAAAAGGTTCCACATAGGCCTAATGCATGGGTTGTGCAAGTCCGTAGTTGTGGTGCAATATGGGCCTGTTCACTCATCTGGTCCAACCGGCCCAAAAGTACGTCGGCTCTCCGGGAAAAGTCCAGGTGCTACCGATGGTCAGTCCAGTCCTGTGTGTAAATATAGCGCATTTTCCTTCAGCGCAAACCAGGAAGTCAGATGCTAAATTAGCGCAGTGTTAGCTCCGCCCTGTTCACGTCTCAACTCTGTCTCGCTCTGAACTCCGGCTGAGATGAGCTTCTAATGAATGATTGTGACAGGCCTATCCAGGGCTGAAGCCATAGACTGTATAAAGAATAGACAGCTCCTCCTCACTCCTCCCCGTTTACCACAATGACCACGTTCGTGGGGGAAATCATGGCGGATTTACAGGCTCCTCCTCTCCAGCTCTGACGAAGCATGTTCCTAAAAAGGGCATAAGGCGGGGATCTTGACTGTAGACCCGGCCCTCGCGGGGCGTGTAATGGGCGTGTATTTCTGTTGTAATTCCGCCCATGGCCAGGCAGCAACGTAAACGGCCTGTCAATCAAAGTCAGGCCCTCGTTAATTACGCAAGATTTCTAAAATTATTATCTACGATAAAAACCCTGGTGCTTCATATTGTTTTTAACCCGGCGTAATCACAGGAGGAATATGTAGCTCTAGACACTTCTAAACCATTAGGCACCAGGCATTAACGTTGTTTTTAACATGTTTAAAGTCCAATGCATTCCAATGGGAGAATAGCGGTCATATGGAGGTACTACAGCAAAGGTGGAGCAATGGCGGCCTCCAGTGTCGTAGTCAAAAAGCAGAGCAGTCAGCGGCCATTGGCTGAAGCAGACTCTGAGGGGGCGGGGCACAAGTGGGTGGGGCATCAGGGGGCGGAGCATCAGGGTTAAACTATGTGTACTTTCAGCCTGCGGGAAGCTGACGGGGATCTCGGATCCAGTGACCATCAAGACCTCAGGCTCCAGGTTCGGCTCCTGGATGACGGACCCTATGGCGCCCCCTGGAGACACTCGGGTGAGGCTCCTCCCCTTTCTGCAGCGTTTGGCCATGGATTGATGAAAGTGGTTTCTCTCAAGGGATTTGAGTCACAGTTTTAGTCTCATTAACCCATTTTACTTTTGGTTTTTGAGTCTTATTTTAGTCACAGAAATATGACTGTGACGGAAATTATAGAGTCAGACGGAAACGTGTCATACTCGGAGGCGTGGCCTAGTGAGGGGAAGGAAGTGTGTAATGGTAATCATTATTTTTCACTGTTTTTTGTCATTTCCTGGTAGATTACTAACACATTTAGTACACACAAATACAGTCAAGTCTAATTTAGTTCGGATCGGCTTCTTTGTAAGAATACTAAATTGTAAGCCTGTTGCATATTACAGTCATGTCACCCAATTGGCGTCAATTACAGGCCTTTCTCTAAACATGCAAGAAGTTTTGGAAGTTTAGCTTTGAATTTTAAATTAGAATGTAATGTTGGGTATTACATAGAAATAAAAACTAAAAAGCATTCAAACAAAAACAGTTTTATAATTGCAGCATTTTAAGCCCTTTCACAAAACAAAAGGCAAGGCAAGGCAAGTTTATTTGTAGAGCACAATAGGTGGCGTTCACGATTTAGAATTCTATTTCAGTTGGAGGGCAGGTGCCAATACAGCTCTATGGGAGAGAAACAGTTTTTGAAAGAAATTTCCAAAAAGAAAATGTCCAAATGTTTTCTCTGATCATCATGTGACAGTGATTGGATTCACAAACCTGACATGTGAATTTTATGGCTGAAAGTCCTTTCTACTGGCCAACATCAAGCACATGTTTTTGAATATTGTCTCCACTTTTGGACGCCTTTGTGAAGAAATAATTAGACACATGTTCATATCTGCTGAAAGATATGACTTTGAACTTTGTGTCAGTTTTTGTTTCATGTGAATTGGCCCAGTAATTACAGAGATATTAGCAATGATTTAAGACTAGAAATCTGCATTTGGAGCGTTACTATGGTTACGGCCGTGGAATTTTCAGTTGCCCTCCACCTCAATGTTAAACTATAGACTCTTTAGAATGTTGTGATGTCACGTGAACGCTACCTATTCATACACAAGGCAATTCAAAGTGCAGATATCAAAAACTCTATCTGCTTCTAAAGGCCATTCAGGTCTATCGTGTTATGTTTAGGGCCTTTACAAGACATAAACATGAGTGGTTAGTTAGTTGGTTTCCTTTATAACTAACAAATTATTCTGCGTACCTATGAGAGCACACTCATCTCTGTTGTTGGATTACATTTTGCTTGAGTTTCTGGCTTGTCTGTAAAAGCTTAATGACAGCTCTGCAAAGGAATTGAGGAGGAAAGACACGCACATCCGACGTTCTAAACCAGTGTGCTGGATCCAAAAAGTACAATGAAAAGAGGAAAAAAGATCCGCACAACTGAACAATGCTCACCAGTTTATTTGCTCACACCAGAGTAACGTTTCGGGTCTAGCCCTTCATCAGACTTAAAAAACAGCTCTGACACACAGAAGAATTTTGCTTATTGGTCAACATAATAGGACAAACATGTACATATATGGGTGTGTAAAGGCGCAGTAGAATAGATGGTGGACCAGTACAACCACAGCATAGTGCAAAGACACAATATCTATTTACATATACACAAGAATATTTACAGATATTTACAAGCGTTTTAGAGAGATACCCCGGGGTAGGACATTAACAACCATAGCTACACTACTACAGTGAAGGTATGGCAAAAACAGATACTCAGTTTTTGGGCTTTGTGTGTCTAGAGTATAGATCCAGTATAGATTATCTATTCCTAGATACCTCAAAGTGCTCACATTGTGCTGGGCTGATGAGAAGTGTCCCGCCACAGGGCTCTTGGGGTCATGGTTACGTATATTAGATCGATGTTCTGAAATTCTAGTCTTTAAAGGTCTTGTTGTTTTACCAACATAAGCCAGCCCGCAGGGACACTTGAGCATGTAGATGACATTGTTTGTATTACATGTGAAGCTCTGCAAAGGAAACAAGGAACTTTTCTCTGCCATTATTCTGTTTTTAGCGGCTGCAGAGCGTCCTCAGTGACTCAGTCCCACGCTATAACATGGTTCACCTTCCGCGGCCTCGCTGTTTTGCAGATATTTTAGTACAATTTGGATAGTCGTAGAATGAGCCTCCTCTCGCTGCAGAGAGGATCTCTGTCAGTGTCCCGTCAACACAATCGGCTCACACCGCACACGGCCAGAGTCACTGCAACACAGGCCGGGCATGAGCGGGCCCGACTCCTTACAGGACCTTCTCAGCACTTTCCCACAGAAATAAACACCACTAGCATGTGGCGCTCGTCTGAGCTAAACCCTCGCCTTCTGAAGCCTGAAACTGCTACGATAAAACTTTGGTCGTAGCTGCGATTGTCTCTTAGTTTAAACAACCGCACATTAGTTTTTGCTAAAACTTAGCAAACACTATTTTATTTAAGATTTAGCTAAAAATGTTACCCAGCTTTCTTTTCGTTTTACCATTTTTGGACACTGACAGGAAGTGACATAGATACTGTAGAGGCAAACCATTTTAAACTGTTGCCCTGGCGACCATGTTTTGTCAATGGCAAATGAGTCAAACTGCTCCGAAACTTTACCTCTATCTAT
This sequence comes from Proterorhinus semilunaris, assembly GCA_021464625.1. Classification (NCBI taxonomy): domain Eukaryota; kingdom Metazoa; phylum Chordata; class Actinopteri; order Gobiiformes; family Gobiidae; genus Proterorhinus; species Proterorhinus semilunaris. Next base: position 39,012,308 of record CM038345.1, on the reverse strand, counting down.
GTCACTTCCTGGCAGCAGCTGTAAGTCATTTTCAAAAGCATTCAAACCTGTCATACGCACTTTAAATCCGATCCAATGTGTTGCTCTCAAAATACCTGGATGGGCTTCCGATCTTTGTTACTATTTGTGGCCGTTCCCGGTCTGTACCCATGACATATCGGTTTGGCTGGTTGCTATAATAACGGCGTTGTTTCCTAGGTATGGTACATGGACGGCTACCATAATAACCGTTTTGTGCGGGAGTACCCGAGCCTCGGCGACTTCATGTCAACAGAGAACTTCACGTCGCACCGGCTGCCCCACCCCTGGTCCGGGACGGGGCAGGTCGTCTACAACGGCTCGCTCTTCTTCAACAAGTTCCAGTCGCACACCATCATCAAGTTCGACCTGAAGGCGGGCGTCATCAGCCGCTCGCGCACGCTCGACTTTGCAGGTCGGTGCTTCGGTTCAGTCCTCAGCATCTTAGTTTGATGATCCCTTTATTTATGACTACTCTGAGCTGTGTGTAGTAGTAGTACTCATTACAGTACTCTGTGTATTTCAGGCTATAATAACATGTACCATTATTCGTGGGGTGGTCACTCGGACATCGACCTGATGGCGGACGAGGGCGGGCTCTGGGCCATCTACGCGACCAATCAGAACGCGGGAAACATCATCATCAGCCAATTAGACCCCGAGTCGCTGTCCATCCTACGCAGCTGGGTCACGGACCACCCCAAACGCAGCGCCGGCGAGTCCTTCATGATCTGTGGCACTCTCTACGTGACCAACGGCTACTCCGGCGGCACCAAGGTGAGTCTGAGCTAACTGACCAACGGCTACTCCGGCAGCACCAAGGTGAGTCTGAGCTAACTGACCGACGGCTACTCCCTAACTGACCAACGGCTACTCCGGCATTACCAAGGTGAGTCTAAGCTAACTGACCGACGGCTATTGCCTAACTGGCCGACGGCTACTCCCTAACTGCTATGGGAGCTTTTTTTTTTTTTGTACAATGCAGTTTTTTAAGTTTTCACTTCAGAACAAGTCCCCAATGTCTGGAATGACCAAATCAGTTAAAAAAGCAACAAGAAAACCATAAAATGGCTTCATAATCTCTCTCTGTCTCTCTCTCCTTGTCTCCTCTCTCTCTCTCTCTCTCTCTCTCTCTCTTTGTCTCCTCTCTCCTCATCTCCTCATCTCCTCTCTCCTCATCTCATCTCCTCTCTCCTCGTCTCGTCTCCTCTCCCTGGTCTCCTCTTTCCTTGTTGCTTTGCTCCTTGTCTCCTCTCTCCTCGTCTTGTCTCCTCTCTCCTCGTCTTGTCTCCTCTCTCCTTGTCTCCTCTTTCCTTGTTGCTTTCCCCCTTGTCTCCTCTCTCCTCGTCTTGTCTCCTCTCTCCTTGTCTCCTAGGTGTACTACGCGTACTCGACGAACTCGTCAACGTACGAGTACATGGACATTCCTCTGGTGAATAAATACAGCCACCTCTCGATGCTCGACTACAACCCCCGCGACCGGGCGCTCTACGCCTGGAACAACGGCCACCAGGTACTACAGCCGCCGGGTACTTTCAGTAACTACAGCCTGTTAGTTGGTGAACTCTAAAACACTACCTTTATGTTTAAGTTGAGACACTGCAGGTGAAAACATAGATTTTCCTGCTGTGGTCAATGTTGAGATTCGTAGCTCGTTTTCGCCTTAACATCTTTTAACATCAACTTTTAATGTCAGAGTGAAAATAGATCAAACTCTCCCTTTACAGTGTTTATTTTATGACGTTTTGTCATAGATCTCCAAGAAATAACTTCAACATCACGGCACCAACTGTTTTCCGACGCTTATTCATTCATTAAAAACTAACTGTTTGGTATCCACGTGTAGCACGAAAGGCTGTGACCGAGGTGACGCTGTAATCCAAATATGGTCACTTCCGTCACAGGAGACAGCAGCGGCTAAAGACGGGAGGAACATACACAGGGTGCATGTGCAGACAAAGAGACTAAACTTTAGGGCCGTTTCCATTCCACTTTAGTAGCTCCTACAGACTCCACACTTTACAGGCTTTACACCATAGACATATTATTAATAGACCGTCGTTACTCACTCCTCCCCGTTTGCCACAATGACCACCCGGGGGGGGGGGCGGATTTACAGACTCCTCCTCCCCAGCTCTGACGAAGCATGTTCCTAATAAGGGCATAAGTATGGGATCTTCACTGTAGACTCGGCCCTTGCGTGACGTGTAGCTCGCGCAGCTCCAATGCTAACAATCCGACCCTCATTAAGTACGAGATTTCAAAAATGTATCCTACGATAACCAGCAGGGTGCCTCTGATTGTGTCTAACCCAGCGTAATCACAGGAGGAATATCTAGCTGTAGACAGTTCCAAAAAATTAAGCACTGGGCATTAAAGTTGTTTTTCACGTGTCTAAAGTGCAATGGATTCCAATGGGGGACTAGCGGCCATATGGAGGTACTACAGCAATGGCGGCCTCCAGTGTTGTTGTCGCAAAGCAGAGCATTTCATCCATAAAATGTCAGTCTAATCAGTTTTCCCTTTTACTTACTCCTTTACGTTTAAATTGCCTCTCCTAAACCGCGCAGAATAATAAAACAGACAGTTTTTTTCACGTGTAGTCCACATGTTTTGTAGAAATGTGTAGCGCTGACACAGTGCCCCCCTCAGGTCGGAAGGGGCAGTGCATTGGAGGCAAGCCTCACTTCGGGCCTATCAAAACACGGTTTAAAGTCAAATGAACAGGTTAAACAGGTCGTTCTTATGCCTGATTCTTTATCCAGGTGATAGAAAACTAACGTGCCCAACAAAAACATTATTTATTATATATATATCAATATATATTGATTAAAATCATAGGAAATCCATATCATCTTAAGAGAAGGGATTTGTTTTTATAAAGTTTATTGCATTTTTTATTTTTTGTTTTTTTCTCCATGATGACTGGTGAGGCCTGGCCTCACCTGCCTCCCCTGACCGCACGTCACTGAGTAACATGTACATCATTGTGTTTTCTATGGGATATTATTTTATTTTTTTTTTATTCCGTGACCAAATATTCTGTGAACAACAAACAAATTACAAATACACAGTAGGAAACACAAGAAACAATTACTTCTCAAAAATTATCAACAAAAATAAAAACAAAACCCATTAGTTTAAAACACATCGGCCTCTCTGGTGCTGTCCATAATGGTTTACATCCTACCTCACAGACGGGACATTCATGGTGAGTGTGGATACCTGCTCCTCTAAGGTCCATAACATTACATGTGGTGTGCCCCAGGGTTCGATTTTAGGCCCAGGGCTTTTTAACCTGTATATGCTCCCTCTTGGTGATGTCATCAGGAGACATGGACAACTTTCATAGTTACGCTGATGATACACAGTTGTACATCTCCATGTCTCCTGATGACACCAGGCCAATGGATGCACTTGTTAACTGCATTTTAAGTATCAAATCCTGGATGACAGAAAACCTTCTCCAGCTTAACCAGGACAAAACTGAAGTTTTAGTCATCGGTCCTGAGGCCCAGAGAGAGAAACCTTTACCCAAACTACAGTCATTGTCTTTTAATCCTTCCTCACAGGTGAGGAACCTGGGTGTGATTTTTTGACTGAGCGTACTTTAATTCCACACATTAAGAATATCACAAAGATTTTACCATCTAAATGTGACAGGGTGGTGTAGAGCTAGGTAGCTTTAGCCATGTAAAACTAAAAACCTCACATTACCAAGGTGACTGCGACAACGCCACCGGGTGGTCAGCCCGGAAAATGACCATGAAACAGAACTACCAGTAAGGTCACATAGGTTCGTTTAAATTGAGGACAGAGACTTGTTCCATGTTGAAAATATAATAAGTTAATTTATTTGACATTAGTAACTAAACAGTTTTAGTTACTAATTCATTTCGTTGTAGGGTCCAGGTTTCCCCAGTTGAGTCCAAGTTAAGCACAGTTATTTTTAACCCACCAGCTTCCTTTTAGTTCAGAAACAGTAAAGCAGTCCAGGATCATCCAGTAACCAAACAGGTCCAAACAGGTGTAAACATAATAAAACAGAGCTAGAGCAGAGCATTGCTCAGGGTTACACAGAGTCCAACCATCAGAGCAACAGTTGGTTCGCAGTGTCTCTGGGCTACAAGTAGCCGGGGACTACCTAAGAATGGAAACGGTTAGTTAGCTATATAACCTGGTGGCAATCCGGTTAGCTGCACCTGAAATGAAGGCTACATACCAAATGACCTGCCTCGGTGGTCCAGAGCTTAACGCTTTTAAGTGACCGGAGGCCGAGAAAAACTGGGCACTCAAGGTCCACAGCATCACTGGACAGCCAACGCAACTCTACAGCTAAACACGAACACCAGGTTAGCATAGCCTAGGCTAACAATAGGAGTCAAATATACAATAGCCTACCTTCACACATAACTTTGAGGGCATGAAGGTAACAGAGGAGCCAGCATCTAATGCGCTCTACAGGGGCACTAAAAGAGTAAATAGTTAGAAAACGGGTCTCTAGTTTTTTTTGATATAATGGATTGAATAGGCTATACCTGAGATGGGAGTGGTGGTGCACCAGAGCAGGAAGTGCTTGAGGTCAGGGAACAGGAAGCTAATTGATGGGCCACACAGGCACCATGTCACATAAAGAACATAGCCAGAGTCCTCCCCATGCTTTTATCACCAGTCGTATTGACTACTGTAATGCCCTGCTTTCTGGTCTTCCCAAAAAGAGGATCTCAGGTTTACAACTTTTACAAAATTCAGCAGCTCGTGTCCTGACGAAGACCAGGAGGCGGGACCACATTACACCGGTTTTAGAGTCGCTGCATTGGCTCCCCGTGTGTTTCAGGATCGATTTTAAAGTTCTTTTAATGGTTTTTAAATGTCTTAATGGTCTTGGTCCTTCTTATCTTTCAGAACTGCTTTTACCTTATGAACCTTCACGGCCCCTGCGCTCCTCTGGCAGGGGTCTCCTAGTTATTCCTAAAGTCAACAGAAAGACTCACGGCGAGGCGTCTTTCCAATATTATGGCCCTCGCCTCTGGAACGACCTGAGGAGGAGCTCAGTTTTAGCTGTTTTTAATGTATCTTTTATTTTTTATTTTCTCCCAGTGGATCCTCTGAGGGAGCCCTCTGCCCCGGGAGTGCTGGTTGGCTGTGGTCGTGCGGGCGCTCTCCTGGGGGTGCCTGGATGGAGGTTGGACGTCTCCCCTACACCTCCTCCGGGCGCCCTGAGTTGGCGCTCTGTGGCTGTGGCTGATGGGCTGCTCCTGGTGCAGACGGCTCCTTGGATGGTGTTTCCTCTGTACTCAGCCTTATGAACCCAACTTTATGCCCATTTTTATTTAAGACTTTTAACTGCTGGTGCGGGTGGGGTGGGGTTTTTTGTTTTTTACGTATATTTGCATTTTTCTACCCAATAAAGATACAAAGACATAGAGGAGCAAAGTTCAACCGCCCATGAGTACATAAATAAGGAAGAATGCACTATGTTAGCATCATGCTACATGCGAACGCTAGCTACGACTGCCGGCTTTTCGCTTCTACAGAACAAAACAACAGAAAAAAAACATCCATATGGACCTGATATGAAACATTACTTTATTTGTTTGTGATAAATACGTTATTACGTTATATTCCGCCAGAAAACGGCTTAAAAAGAGTGAAAAATGTTGATTCCCAGCGAGGAACTCCTGCTGCCTCTTTCAGCGAGGTACTCCTGACCCTGATCTCTTCTGTTTCAGGTCCTGTACAACGTGACGCTGTACCACATCATCCAGTAGAGAGCGCCCCACTCGCTCTGTGGAACTAAGCCTTTATCTATCTATTTATCTGTTTGATTGTTGTTTCTAGGGTTCTTTTTTTACTACAGACACAAAACCAGGACTAATCCAGGACCAAACCCAGACTGAACTCAAACCGGCGACAATCAGAGCTAAACATTTCTTCGACTGTTACAGATTTTTACACAAACGTCTGAAGCACAAACGTCAGTATTTTGTACCTGCACAGACTTACCACAGACTCGGCACACAATTGGCTCTGTGCACAGCAGCATGATGCTAACTTCCTGTAGGGCAGTGGTTCTCAAATAGTGGGGCGCGCGACCGTGTGTTACTGTGTCTAAAAACGTGGGCAGTGTAGACAGCTTGAAGCCAAATAAATGAAGACTTTACTCCCCAGTCACGCTGATGAGCTGCTTGAGTTTCTTCAGTGAAAACGTGCTGAATATCAACATCAATCCTCCCGCTTTGTGAAAGCGTACGTAAGTGTGCGCACCGGCGTCAGTGCAGCCTGCACCTCAAAGTCGAGGGGATCCCCGGTAATTTAGGGGAAATAATGCACATTAACTGTCCACATTTAACTGTTCAGAGAGCCCACAGTGCTGCACTGCTACTCGTGTGCTCTAAACTGTGTTTATTTGGTGAAAATTGGTCAAATACTCGCGTATGGTCATTAAATGGCACAGGCAGGATCAACACTTCAGCTCCTGCCCATTCGACTCGTTCTCCCGGACAGTGGGAAACTCAAAGCTAAACTTTCTTGGCAAACTGCTGCTGTTTAATGACAGTTCACATCGGGAAAAACACTGAAGAAAGGCTCAAAGAGGCGCACACAACGAGCGCGGTAAGACCAATAAATACACTCAAGAGCAAACGCACCGCCACGGGTAGGCCTGTTATCCGTGTCCCACCCTGTGTTCACTGCCTCTCCCAGGACAGGGGCAGCTGCAGGACCACGGGTAGGCCTGTTATCCGTGTCCCACCCTGTGTTCACTGCCTCTCCCAGGACAGGGGCAGCTGCAGGACCACGGGTAGGCCTGTTATACGTGTCCCACCCTGTGGTCAGCATCATTCAGTGTTCACTGCCTCTCCCAGGACAGGGGCAGCTGCAGGACCACGGGTAGGCTTGTTATCCTTGTCCCACCCTGTGGTCAGCATCATTCAGTGTTCACTGCCTCTCCCAGGACAGGGGCAGCTGCAGGACTTAGCGCGCACACCTGGCTGTGCAGAGTGCTGCATCCTGCATGCGCTCTGCTCCAAACTGTGTCCCCATTTTTTTAAGAAGTAAAAAGAAGAAAAAATGATTTTAAAGATCACAGCCTTAAACGTTTGGAAATCCTCGACCAGAGGAGACGTTTCTTATTGGAACTGTGTTTTAGCCTTGAAGCTAAGGGTTAATGCTAATGTGACGCTAAGTAATGCTAATGTAACACTAACAAACATTAACGTGGCGCTAACAAACACGAATGTGGCGCTAAAAAAAATGCTAATGTGGCGCTAACAAACGCTAATGTGGCACTAACAAACATGAATGTGGCGCAAACAAACATTAATGTGGCGCTAACAAACATTAATGTGGCGCTAATGTAGCGCTACAAACGCTAATGTGGCGCTAACAAACATTAATGTGGCGCTATCAAACATTAATGTGGCGCTAACAAACATTAATGTGGCGCTAACAAACATTAATGTGGCGCTAATGTGGCCCTAATAAACGCTAATGTGGTGCTAACAAATGCTAATGTGGCACTAACAAATGCAAATATGATGCTAACAAAAGCTAATGTGAATAACAGAGCAAATGTCATAACAGAGCCACCGTCTGAACAAATTTAAATAAAACACTCGGCTTGACGTTTATTCCAGTTTTCTTCTGTTTTTTTTCATCTTATTTTATTTAAAATGTTGTTAAATGTGGACAGGAAGTAGTCGTTCCCCTACACTGGCCGAACAGGAAGTTAGCCAACAGCATTCCGTGCGCAGAGCCTGTACTTCTCCCTCCGACGGCCCGGTCCAAACGGCGTGTGGCCTCACCTCAGTGTCTTGTGTACAGTCGTATTAACAGCAATAGGGCATCGTGAGTATCGTAGTCTCCCGGTGTGAAGCGACTGTTCGTTTTTAGACCGATCTTTGACATTTTTACACAACGTCCCTGTAAATACGACACGCGGCTTTAGTTCAGCGCATTTCTGTTCCACGCTTCGACATGCCCTTTTGACCATGTTTCTGCGCGTTTAGTCTTAAACTGTGCCAAACTGAATGTGTTAAATGTCACACAAAGACATCCTCCAATGTGACTCAAACTGGCATCAAATCTAGATTTCTTTGGAAAATAACGCCATTGTTCGGTTATTTGTGCAGCAAAGGTTCAATGAAAGAAGAAACATTGTGGTCTAAAACTCATTCAGCTGCAGTTTTTGGTTGAAATTAGACACATTTTTTGCTCCCAAGTAGGGATGTCACGATTTTACATTTTTGAGTCACAATTATTGTGTGGAAAATATATTGCGATTTTACAATTATTCACTATTATCGGAATCAAAGAAGAAAATACAGAGAATTTCTCAAGTGTTCACGAAAAAGACATGTAAATTTGTATATTGATTTAAGGCAGGCATGTTACATTTTTGGTGGCCCTCAGGCTTCTTGTTTTATTGGCACACATCCCCAGAGATGGTCATTTTTACTGCAATTTTAATAATTCCACACAATTAAAACCTCAAAAAGTAACATTTATTGTGAGACACAGCTGGTGTTATGGTTCCGGGCCTAAATAAAGGTGTGGGGCACGGTTTAAACCTCTCTTAAATATACCCAGTTGAATCTTTTAATTCACTGACCACCAATCTGTGGCCCTCCATGCTGTATACATGTCAGTGAGCGGCCCTCGATAAAAAAAAATTTTGCCGGCCCTGAATTGTTGCATTCCCACATTGCATTGCTAGATGCACCACCTTCAAAGCAGCGAGCTAACATTGTCCTGCAGAGACGAGCTCCACGCCTCCCCTGTCTCACACCGTGCACCCCAACACACCCCTCGCCGTGTAAACACAAACACGGGTCGGGATCGCAAATGTTTGAAGCAGCAGAAGAAATTGGGAGAAGTTGTGGCAAAAATAAGGCAAAGATTTGAAAAATAAAAATAAACATTGAGCAAAAAAATATGGAAAAGTATTTTTTTTTAATTTGGGAAAAACAACCATCCTTTAATGCTGTCCCTGGACCAACAGCATCAAAACTTGGATCTAAAGATAGACTTTTTTGTGGTTGATTAGTACCATTAGTACTTAAAAGTGTTTTCCAATACCGTACTGGTATCGTTTAACTGTACCCATGCATTGTTAACACAAATGCACGCGCTACGGCTCATGAGGCGTGACGGCGGTTTCCCGTCATTCCGGAAAGTCTTACGATTAACTTACCGTGAGCTTCTATATCATCGTATAAAATAAACAAATTATCTTGACATCCCTACGCCCAAGTTTCCCCATCCCGAAAATTGGAAACCAATCTTAACAAGCAAAGACACCCATGGATTTGTTTTTGGCATTAATAAACCATTTTAGTGGTAAATCTGCACTAACATTTGATTTCGATTGGCCGCTGCTGTGGAAACCGTCTCGACACACGCTTCACCACATGTTGCTTCCGTGTTTGAATATAATACAGTGTTTTCACGTTACATTGTGTCGTAAACGATGCCATAGTTTAAGGACGACGTTTCTCAGCTGTTTTTACGGTTAGTATCTGTATCATTCCTGGACTTTGACGCAGGAGTTTTACTGACATTTCCATCGAGGTCGAACGAGGTCAAAGTGTAAAACCTGAATGTGACTGTTTTCAGACTATTCTCACTCTTTATCATATTTATGATTATTCTATTTATTATCATCGCTATTGTTCTGAATCATTGATGGTTGTTGCTGCATGTGGCTCAGCCTTAATCTCTGTCATTGTGATTCACAATAAACTTCGATAAAACCCACAGTCTGAGTGTTCTCTTTGGAATAATGATATTTTTAAAAAGTGGTGTTCAGTCTTTTATACAAGTACAGACGGCTTTTATTTGTTTGAAACGTTTAATAGCCTATTCTGTACATTCATGGTTTATTTTTCTTTGCAATATATTTGGTTTTATTATTATTTTATATTTTAAATGTGTATAGCCTACAGCTGATTACAGATTTTATTTTTATTTAGTATCAATAAAGGCTATCTTATCATATATGATGTATATTATTAATGTTTATTATATTATTGTCTTCTTTATTAAAATGATTTGGATTGAAACGTGGCAGAATCGATCCTGTGATAGAAGTCGGTTTTCCATCACTCTAAGTTCCGGCTCTTTCTCAGGAGCTGATCCGAAAGAACCGAATCTCCCCTGTCTGCGGCGCATGCGCAGTGCTCTGAGCAGAACCTCTGATTTCACAGGTTTCTGCATGCTGTGCGCATGCGCAGTGCCTCTCGGAGCATCTCTGACAAAGGCAGCGTGTGCGCGCCGCTCGTGCCCGCGCTGGGATTAAACGGTTTTTTACCGGGGCCTCGTTATTTCCTTTGTCTCACGGTAACGTCAGGCACGTGACGCACGCTCCGGCGCGCGGGCTGACGTGCTGCCGGTGTGTGCGCGTGCGTGCGGCTCGTGCGTCTGGAGGAGCGGCCCCGGAGCAGACGGCACCACCGACAGGACCACCGGGACCGGGAGGAGACATGAGCTCCAACTGGGGCACGGAGCTGTGGGTACGTGAGTGCGCGTGAGAGGGCGGACGGGCCTCGTGCTTCTTCCGTGTGCCGCCATGGCAACGGCGCGTGGCACAGACAGAACCGCGACTCGGCGGTCCGGGTTTGGCCCGTTCTCCATGTCTGAGTCAGGCTCTGGTTAACCCGGAGAGGACCGCACCTGCTGCGGGCCGTGCGCGTGCGTGCGCCGCTCAGGACTGTCCCTCAGTGGGACATGTCTCTGAGTCTGACCCTCCTTCAGTGTCAGTGTCAGACAGGCTAAGGGAGCCTATTGTACATGTTTTGGGTTCAGACCTGAGGCCGAGTGAACTGTTGCTCTGACAGGCCTGTTGAGTTGATGTATTCATCATAGCACTGACATGTGGAGAATGAGAATACTGGGGACATCATGGAGAGATAATAAATACATAACAGAGAAATAACGACTACATAACAGATGAATAAATAACTGTCTGCTGTTAATAGCATAGATGTCTCTTTAATCCAGTCCTCAGGTCAGTGGCTATGAGAGAAGTCGAGGCAAATGTATCAATTACCAATACCAACAGCTAATATCATGATAATATCGTATTATTGTGAAATCTGTCCCAGTCTGACGAAGGGAGCTCAGGGGGTATGCGGACTGTGTCACTGTCTACGTTTATATGATAAGATCACAGAACTGGCAATGATCAGCTGACGTGTTTACAAAGCGATTCCGAACCGCAGGGCCACGTGTTTCCGGTTATTGTCGGACTTAGGTCAGAGTGTGCGGCGTACTGATGTCACCAATATCACCTCAACTTCCTCTTCTGCCCCCTGACCCCTGACCTTTAGGACCAGTTCGAGAGTCTGGAGAAGCACACGTCGTGGGGCATCGACTTCTTAGAGAAATACACCAAGTTCCTAAAGGAGCGAGCGGAGATCGAGCAGAGCTACTCCAAACAGATACGGTATTTATACGACACTACTTCTACACAGTACTTCTACCACTACAGTACTTCACTTCAAGTGTGTAGAGCAAGTCGTGTGATCAGAGGATCGGCAGTTCGTATCCCGCCGGTGCACCCTGTCATTGTGTCCATGGGCAAGACACTTCACCCTCCTTGCCTCCAGTGTCTGCGTACAGAATGAGAGAGTGAATGGGTGAGAATTACAATAAACAGATCCAGCCTTTAGATCGCCTCATATGAAAGCTAAGATCTACAAAACAGAACGGATTTTGTTCCCCCGCCGCATGTGCAGCCACTCTTCTGTCCATCTGCCCCAGGAACAACTGGCTACAAACATCACTTACCACACCCCTGTTATGGAGTGAATGACAACCCCCTTCCCCTGTGTGAAGATTGTGTCATGTGAAAAGCTCTAATGAATAAAATCTCCTTCCCTTGATCTCTCTCAGGAATCTGTCAAAGAAATACCAGCCCAAACGCAACCGCGAGGATGAGACCAGGTCAGGGCTGAACACACTCTCCTCTAAACACACTCTCCTCTGAACACACTCTCCTCTGAACACACTCTCCTCTGATCACACTCTCCTCTGATCACACACTCCTCTGAACACACTCTCCTCTGAACACTCTCTCCTCTGAACACACTCTCCTCTAAACACTCTCTCCTCTAAACACTCTCTCCTCTAAACACTCTCTCCTCTGAACACACTCTCCTCTGATCACACACTCCTCTGAACACACTCTCCTCTGATCACACTCTCCTCTGAACACACTCTCCTCTGATCACACTCTCCTCTGATCACACACTCCTCTGAACACACTCTCCTCTGATCACACTCTCCTCTGAACACACTCTCCTCTAAACACACACTCCTCTGAACACACTCTCCTCTGAACACACACTCCTCTAAACACACACTCCTCTGAACACACTCTCCTCTGAACACACTCCTCTGATCACACTCTCTCCTCAGAACACACTCTCCTCTGAACACACTCTCCTCTGAACACACTCTCCTCTGAACACACACTCCTCTGAACACTCTCTCCTCTGAACACACTCTCCTCTGAACACACTCTCCTCTGATCACACTCTCCTCTGAACACACTCTCCTCTGATCACACTCTCCTCTGATCACACTCTCCTCTGAACACACACTCATCTGAACACACTCTCCTCTGATCACACTCTCCTCTGAACACACACTCCTCTGAACACACACTCCTCTGATCACACTCTCCTCTGATCACACACTCCTCTGAACACACTCTCCTCTGATCACACTCTCCTCTGAACACACACTCCTCTGAACACACTCTCCTCTGAACACACTCTCCTCTGAACACACTCTCCTCTGATCACACTCTCCTCTGATCACACACTCCTCTGAACACACTCTCCTCTGAACACACACTCCTCTGAACACTCTCTCCTCTGAACACACTCTCCTCTGAACACACACTCCTCTGAACACACTCTCCTCTGATCACACTCTCCTCTGAACACACTCTCCTCTGATCACACTCTCCTCTGATTACACACTCCTCTGAACACACTCTCCTCTGAACACACTCTCCTCTGATCACACTCTCCTCTGAACACTCTCTCCTCTGAACACACTCTCCTCTGAACACACACTCCTCTGAACACTCTCTCCTCTGAACACACTCTCCTCTGAACACACTCTCCTCTGATCACACTCTCCTCTGATCACACTCTCCTCTGAACACACACTCCTCTGAACACACTCTCCTCTGAACACACACTCCTCTGAACACTCTCTCCTCTGAACACACTCTCCTCTGAACACACTCTCCTCTGAACACACACTCCTCTGAACACACTCTCCTCTGAACACACACTCCTCTGAACACTCTCTCCTCTGATCACACTCTCCTCTGAACACACTCTCCTCTGAACACACACTCCTCTGAACACACACTCCTCTGATCACACTCTCCTCTGATCACACACTCCTCTAAACACACTCTCCTCTAAACACTCTCCTCTGAACACACTCTCCTCTGAACACACTCTCCTCTGAACACACTCTCCTCTGATCACACTCTCCTCTGATTACACACTCCTCTGAACACACTCTCCTCTGAACACACTCTCCTCTGATCACACTCTCCTCTGATCACACTCTCCTCTGAACACACACTCCTCTGAACACACTCTCCTCTGATCACACTCTCCTCTGAACACACACTCCTCTGATCACACTCTCCTCTGATTACACACTCCTTTGAACACACTCTCCTCTGAACACACTCTCCTCTGATCACACTCTCCTCTGATTACACACTCCTCTGAACACACTCTCCTCTGAACACACTCTCCTCTGATCACACTCTCCTCTGATCACACTCTCCTCTGAACACACACTCCTCTGAACACACTCTCCTCTGATCACACTCTCCTCTGAACACACACTCCTCTGAACACACTCTCCTCTGAACACACACTCCTCTGATCACACTCTCCTCTGAACACACTCTCCTCTGAACACTCTCCTCTGAACACACACTCCTCTGAACACACTCTCCTCTGAACACACACTCCTCTGAACACACTCTCCTCTGAACACACTCTCCTCTGAACACACACTCCTCTGATCACACTCTCCTCTGAGCACACTCTCCTCTGAACACACACTCCTCTGATCACACTCTCCTCTGATCACACTCTCCTCTGAACACACTCTCCTCTGAACACACACTCCTCTGAACACACTCTCATCTGAACACACACTCCTCTGATCACACTCTCCTCTGATCACACTCTCCTCTGAACACACTCTCCTCTGAACACACACTCCTCTGATCACACTCTCCTCTGATCACACACTCCTCTGATCACACTCTCCTCTGATCACACTCTCCTCTGAACACACTCTCCTCTGAGCACACTCTCCTCTGAACACACTCTCCTCTGAGCACACTCTCCTCTGAACACACTCTCCTCTGAGCACACTCTCCTCTGAACACACTCTCCTCTGAACACACTCTCCTCTGATCACACTCTCCTCTGATCACACTCTCCTCTGAACACACACTCCTCTGAACACACTCTCCTCTGATCACACTCTCCTCTGAACACACACTCCTCTGAACACACACTCCTCTGAACACACACTCCTCTGAACACACTCTCCTCTGATTACACACTCCTCTGAACACACTCTCCTCTGAACACACTCTCCTCTGAACACACACTCCTCTGAACACACACTCCTCTGAACACACTCTCCTCTGAACACACTCTCCTCTGAACACACACTCCTCTGAACACACTCTCCTCTGATCACACTCTCCTCTGAACACACACTCCTCTGAACACACTCTCCTCTGATCACACTCTCCTCTGAACACACACTCCTCTGATCACACTCTCCTCTGAACACACACTCCTCTGAACACACTCTCCTCTGATCACACTCTCATCTGAACACACTCTCCTCTGAACACACTCTCCTCTGAACACACACTCCTCTGAACACACACTCCTCTGAACACACTCTCCTCTGAACACACTCTCCTCTGAACACACACTCCTCTGAACACACACTCCTCTGAACACACTCTCCTCTGAACACACACTCCTCTGAACACACACTCCTCTGAACACACTCTCCTCTGATCACACTCTCCTCTGAACACACACTCCTCTGAACACACTCTCCTCTGAACACACACTCCTCTGATCACACTCTCCTCTGAACACACTCTCCTCTGAACACTCTCCTCTGAACACACACTCCTCTGAACACACTCTCCTCTGAACACACTCTCCTCTGAACACACACTCCTCTGATCACACTCTCCTCTGAGCACACACTCCTCTGAACACACACTCCTCTGATCACACTCTCCTCTGATCACACTCTCCTCTGAACACACACTCCTCTGATCACACTCTCCTCTGATCACACTCTCCTCTGAACACACTCTCCTCTGAACACTCTCCTCTGAACACACACTCCTCTGAACACACTCTCCTCTGAACACACACTCCTCTGAACACACTCTCCTCTGAACACACTCTCCTCTGAACACACACTCCTCTGATCACACTCTCCTCTGATCACACTCTCCTCTGAACACACTCTCCTCTGAACACACACTCCTCTGAACACACTCTCCTCTGAACACACACTCCTCTGATCACACTCTCCTCTGAACACACACTCCTCTGAACACACACTCCTCTGAACACACTCTCCTCTGATCACACTCTCCTCTGAACACACTCTCCTCTGAACACACTCTCCTCTGAACACACACTCCTCTGATCACACTCTCCTCTGATCACACACTCCTCTGATCACACTCTCCTCTGATCACACTCTCCTCTGAACACACTCTCCTCTGAGCACACTCTCCTCTGAACACACTCTCCTCTGAGCACACTCTCCTCTGAACACACTCTCCTCTGAGCACACTCTCCTCTGAACACACTCTCCTCTGAACACACTCTCCTCTGATCACACTCTCCTCTGATCACACTCTCCTCTGAACACACACTCCTCTGAACACACTCTCCTCTGATCACACTCTCCTCTGAACCCACACTCCTCTGAACACACACTCCTCTGAACACACACTCCTCTGAACACACTCTCCTCTGATCACACTCTCCTCTGAACACACTCTCCTCTGAACACACTCTCCTCTGAACACACTCTCCTCTGAACACACACTCCTCTGAACACACTCTCCTCTGAACACACTCTCCTCTGAACACACTCTCCTCTGAACACACACTCCTCTGAACACACACTCCTCTGAACACACTCTCCTCTGATCACACTCTCCTCTGAACACACACTCCTCTGAACACACTCTCCTCTGAACACACACTCCTCTGATCACACTCTCCTCTGAACACACTCTCCTCTGAACACACTCTCCTCTGAGCACACTCTCCTCTGAACACACTCTCCTCTGAACACACTCTCCTCTGAACACACTCTCCTCTAAACACTCTCCTCTGAACACACACTCCTCTGAACACACTCTCCTCTGAACACACACTCCTCTGAACACACTCTCCTCTGAACACACTCTCCTCTGAACACACACTCCTCTGATCACACTCTCCTCTGAGCACACTCTCCTCTGAACACACACTCCTCTGATCACACTCTCCTCTGATCACACTCTCCTCTGAACACACTCTCCTCTGAACACACACTCCTCTGAACACACTCTCCTCTGAACACACACTCCTCTGATCACACTCTCCTCTGATCACACTCTCCTCTGAACACACTCTCCTCTGAACACACTCTCCTCTGAACACACACTCCTCTGATCACACTCTCCTCTGATCACACACTCCTCTGATCACACTCTCCTCTGATCACACTCTCCTCTGAACACACTCTCCTCTGAGCACACTCTCCTCTGAACACACACTCCTCTGATCACACTCTTCTCTGATCACACACTCCTCTGATCACACTCTCCTCTGATCACACTCTCCTCTGAACACACTCTCCTCTGAGCACACTCTCCTCTGAACACACACTCCTCTGATCACACTCTCCTCTGAACACACTCTCCTCTGAACACTCTCCTGAATGAATGTCACACTGTTACTGACCCGATACGGCCCCCCTTAGGTACTCCTGGAGCATGGCGTTCTGCTCCACGCTGCGGCAGCTGGAGGTCCTGGCCTCGCAGCGGGAGGAGCTTTCTGAGAACCTGAGCGAGAACATGCAGGAGCTTGGCCGCTACACATCCGACCTGAAGAGCGAGCGCAAGGGGGTGAGGCTTCTCCCCATCACCTCCATCACTTCCACCATCACCTCCTCCATCACCTTCATGCCCTCCTCCATCTCCTCCATCACCAACATCACCTTGTCTATCACTTTCACCATCACCTCCGCCATCACCTCCATCACCATCACCTCCTCTATCACACTGACAGGAAGTGACATAGATAGAGGTAAACAATTTTAAACGGTTGCCGTGCCAACCCTTCTATATTAATGACG
This sequence comes from Proterorhinus semilunaris, assembly GCA_021464625.1. Taxonomy (NCBI): domain Eukaryota; kingdom Metazoa; phylum Chordata; class Actinopteri; order Gobiiformes; family Gobiidae; genus Proterorhinus; species Proterorhinus semilunaris. Next base: position 38,994,845 of record CM038345.1, on the reverse strand, counting down.
AATATATTAATCTACTGAATCTAAATAAAAAATGTAAATAAAAATAACTTTTCTTCACTAAATTGTTACTTCTGTGAAATACTTACGACAGATGTTATCCATCTAATTTATAATTACAAAAGGATTGAAACTTATGCACATGAAAAAACTGACAATGCTAACCAGGAATCGTTATGCTATGTATGCTAACATTAGCTACACATGCTGTTTTTTGCTTCTGCTGAACAATTTGCTGTGAAAAAAATTCCACTTGGACCTGATTTTGGCTTCACTTTACTTGTGTGTGTATGTAAATAGCTGACCAGAAAACGGCTAAAAAGAGTGAAAAATTGTGATTCCCGTGAGAAATGTTCTTCCCCCTCGGCTAGGCCATGCCCCCCTCCCCCCCAAAAAACCAGAAGGAAAAAAAACAAGGAGAAATTTATATTTTTACTAGTGGTGGGCCGTTATCGGCGTTAACGTGCTGCGTTAACGCAATAGTCTTGTCGGGCGATAAAAAAAATATCGGCATTAATCTATACTACGCTATGATGACTCACTTTGAGCTCCTCGTGGGGCAGCGGGGGAGATGACCGGGGCGGGTTGAGGAGGAGACTGTGTGCGGTGATGTCGCTGCCGTTCGGAGGCGGAGCTGAGCGAACAGGTGGAAGACGTGAGTGACGGGGCTCCTGTAGCCGCCTCGTCACTCACGGACCCCGCGCGCCTTTTCCTCTCCTATGGCCCGGGACAGCGCTGGCGCTGGGAGTGTTTCCCCAGAGCCGCGCTCTGAAACCGTTTGCCCGCAGGCCGCGCTCACGTCCCGCGGTCGTGCGTTCACAAACTGTCCCTCTGTCAATCCTACACTCCTCTCTCCGCACCCCTCCAGCAGTGACTTTTGTTACGCACAATAAGCACGTTGACGCTATGGGGCGCCGCTGTCCCTTGCGCGCCGAGTCCGACTATATTTAATAATTTTTTTCTCTCACTCCTTCGCTTTAGGGAGGCTACGTCTTATTGAACATGATTTATTTTCATCACCAATTATCATAGTTTAACAGCTTTCTTAAGCAGCTTGTGATGCATTTTGTAAACAACTCAACTCAATTTTAGTTATTATTTTTGGGTAGCACATATTCCGGCAGAAATAAAATAAACCATTTTAATCTATAGATTAATCTAGATTAATTTCAAAATTAATCTAGATTAATCTAGATTAAAAAAATTAATCTATGCCCACCCCTAATTTTTACATATTTCTTTCCAGTAATAATGGGTTTATTCAAAAAACTAAACAAGAACCAAATTCCCTCAAAGCAATTCTTTGTGACTTATATGTTACCACATATTTTATCCTGACTCTATCCAGTTGATTTTGTGCTTGACTAAATAAATAAATGGTCATAATTTCAGTAATTATTATTATTATTAAAATTAAATGTTCTTGTCCATGGATTTAATTTACAATGGCTTCGATAACTGAAACAATATGCTCTGATTAACTATGGGAGCAATACTGTGTGATTATGGTACTGTTCCTATACTGTTGTAGTGGGTTTGCAGCACCGGTTAATCACCTGTTGTACATGTTTTGCTGCAGCACTTTCAGGACGGGCGACGGGCGCAGCAGCACATCGAGAGCTCCTGGAAGCAGCTGGAGTCGGTCAGAAACATTCCTGCCGCTTTGACATGATTTCAAACCAGAAGCTTTCTCTGAGTGACCTTTGTGTTTCTCCGTTTGTGTGTGTGTGTGTGTGTGTGTGTGTGTGTGCACTCAGAGTAAACGGCGTTTCGAGCGTGACTGTAAAGAGGCGGAGCGAGCGCAGCACACGTCGGACCGACTGGAGCTGGACCGCAACGACGGGGAGAAGGTCGGTACCGTCTCAAATGCGGCTTCGTCTCCTCACAGCTCATCAAACTGCTGTAACACTTTTTGTTTCTTTTTTCTGCAGCGCTGCTCCATCAAGGTAAGGCCTGCTCCGACTGAGGGACTTCACTTTAGTTTAGTTTAGTTTCCTCTGGTTTAGTCCGGGGTTATCCCTGGTTTAGTACTGGTTTAGTTCGGGTTTAGTACTGGTTTAGTCCTGGTTTAGCCCTAGTTTAGTCCGGGTTTATCCCTGGTTCAGGGCTGGTATAGTTTGGGTTTAGTACTGGTTTAGTCCTGGTTTAACCCTGGTTTAGTCCGGATTTATCTCTGTTTATTGCAGGTTTAGTCCTGGTTTTGCCCTGGTTCAGCCCGGGCTTATCCCTGGTTCAGGGCTGGTTTATCCCTGGTTCAGTGTTTTTTTTTATTCCTGGTTTCATCCTGGTTTAGTCCTGGTTTAGCCCTAGTTTAGTCCGGGTTTATCCCTGGTTCAGGGCTAGTTTAGTTTGGGTTTAGTACTGGTTTAGTCCTGGTTTAACCCTGGTTTAGTCCTGGTTTAGTCCGGATTTATCTCTGTTTATTGCAGGTTTAGTCCTGGTTTTGCCCTGGTTCAGCCCGGGCTTATCCCTGGTTCAGGGCTGGTTTAGCCCTGGTTTATCTCTGGTTCAGGGCTGGTTTAGTCCTGGTTCAGGGCTGGTTTATCCCTGGTTTAGTCCTGGTTCAGGGCTGGTTTATCCCTGGTTTAGTCCTGGTTCAGGGCTGGTTTATCCCTGGTTTTGCCCTGGTTCAGCCCGGGCTTATCCCTGGTTCAGGGCTGGTTTAGCCCTGGTTTATCTCTAGTTCAGGGCTGGTTTAGCCCTTGTTTATCTCTGGTTCAGGGCTGGTTTAGTCCTGGTTCAGGGCTGGTTTATCCCTGGTTCAGGGCTGGTTTAGCCCTGGTTTATCTCTGGTTCAGGGCTGGTTTAGTCCTGGTTCAGGGCTGGTTTATCCCTGGTTTAGTCCTGGTTTATCCCTGGTTTAGTCCTGGTTTATCCCTGGTTTAGCTCTGGTTTATCCCTGGTTTAGTCCTGGTTTAGCCTTGTTTTAGTCCTGGCAAATAAGACGAGATCATTTCATACAGTTACCTGTTGAATTAGGCTGCCTGTTTTCATCTTAATTAGTAAATGAGGTGCTGCTAAAACAATTCACCCGTCAAGATTCTGTTGGTTGAATATTGGGCTTTAAAGAGTTAAGAAGCTTAGGTTGTGTCATTAATCATTAAGCAGGATGTTGTCATAAAAGCTGCTGATGGTTGTTTAGCTACGTAATATTACACTAAACAGCTCGATGGAACACTGCTTTGCCCCTCTGTCTCAGGCCCGTCAGAACGCTCAGCAGAAGCAGCAGAACGCGGAGGAGTCTCGGAAAGAATACGAGACCAGTCTGCAGCAGTTCAACCAGGACCAGCACCAGCACTACAGGACTCTGGTGCCCGTCATCTACCAGGTACTCCCCTATCCCAGACTATCCCTCAAGGTCCCCCCAATTAGGGCTGGGTACCGTAAAAAAATCAATACCGATACTGTCTTTGATACCTATACTAAATTATTTGTTGTCTAGAACCAGAAAACAGAATGATAATGTGTGGAAGGCCTCCTTTCGATACTTTCATTTTTTTGGTACCAGTTGCACCTAAAAACAAATTCCAATACCATACTGGTATCATTTAACGGTACCCAGCCCTACCCCCAATATTGCGCCTGATTAAACGTGCTCAGCATTTTACCTCATTTAGGATTTAGCGAGTCTTCAAATGGACATTACACTGACTGTCAATCATGAAATATTGATGTATTTCACGCCTTGAATCGTACCTTGAAAATCAATCTTTTCCTGGCAACCTTGGTCCTTATGCTTCTGGAGTTGTCCCACTCCGCTGTGGAGCGCCGCAGGGCTCCATTTTGTCCCCCTGATTGTTTTCAATGTACTGCCCCTGGGGTCAAGTTTTAAAAAATATAAATTTGAAATGTAGCTTTTTTTTGCGGCGTTTGCTCAGGAAAGTCGAGCCCTATTTGCCACATGCCGACCTGGAGCGTGTCATTCATGCTTTTATTTTGTGTAGCTTAGATCATTGCAACGCACTGTACTCTGTATGGGCTTAATCAAACCTCCATCCGTCGCCTGCAGGTAGTTCAAAACGCTGCGGCGCATTTGCTCATGGGCACGAGGAAACGTGAGCACATAACTCCTGTGTTGGCTCCCCTTCCAATCAGCTACAGGATTAGATTTAAAATACTGTTGATGGTTTTCAAATGTCTGAATGGATTGGCTCCAACCGACCATTCAGAGCTTCTGTCGAGCCGTGATCCAGGTCAAACCTTGAGATCATCCAATGAATTTGTATTTATTTGTTTTTTTGTTGAACAATGTACTCTGGACGTGCCGAAATCACAGCTGAAGACCAGAGGAGACCGGGCTTTTGCAGCCGTGGCTCCGAGACTCTGGAACTGCCTTCCCTTAAGTATTAAGGCAATGGTAGTACAGTGGTTAGCGCTCATACTTCACAGCTAGACGGTCCAGGTTCGATTCCCACCTGGACGGGGCCTTTCTGTGTGGAGTTTGCATGTTCTCCCCGTGTCTGTGTAGGTTTCCTCCGGGTACTCCAGTTTCCCCTACCACTAAAAATGTGCAATAGGTAAATCCTCCAGCCAGGTGATTCTCACCGTCAGCCTGGCTCCACATCTAGAGGTGGGTCCCCGGGTGCGGTACTGCCGTCACCCACTGCTCCTTATGGGTCGTCCCAGGGGCGTCGAAGGATGGGTCAAATGCAGAGGACAAATTCTCATTGTACAGTTGTGGTATAATGACAAATAAAGCACCTTATCCTTATCCTTAAAATGGCCATTGATGTTTTTGAGTCTTTGTTAAAAATACATCTTTTTGCGCTGGCCTTAAACACAAGCTGAGCAGGTCTTATAATAATAATAATAATATCTTTAATTTGTAATGCACTTTACATGAAAATCTCAAAGTGCTACAACACAAGTGGAAAATAACAACAATAAAAGCACATAAACATTTAAAAAGGGAACAGAAAAGTCTTTAGTCCTTTTCTAAAAGTCTCCAGGGACTGTGGGGCCCTCAGGTGCAGTGGTAGGGCGTTCCACAGTTTAGGAGCAGCTGCCTGGAACGCTCTGTCACCCATTGTCCGGAGTTTAGTTCTGGGGATGGAGAGGAGGTTGGTCTCTGTGGACCGAAGTGCGCTGGTTATAGGTGGAGGAGTGAGGAGTTCAGTGAGATAGTCCGGGGCGTTTCCATGGATGCATTGATAAGTGAGCAGGCAGATTTTGTATTTGATACGTTGACCGATCGGAAGCCAGTGGAGATCGCGAAGAACTGGGGTATTATTATTATGTATTATTATTATTATTATTATTATTATTATTATTTCATGTTGTATATCTGTTTTTACTTTATTTGTTGTACAGCACTTTGGGCAGTTGTAGCTGTTTTTAAACAAACAGCTAGCTTATGAGCTAAAGACATTTGAGACCTACACATTTCTTCTTCTGAAACACTGAAGAGGCACCAAGAGCCCCCCACACCTGCAGCACAGTGGAGGCATCACAAGAAGGGCTACAGGAAACAAGGAAGGGACAAAGGAGGAGGTATCCGGGCAAGACTATGCCATACATGCCTTCTATTGCTCTGGCTAATGGACGTTCACTCAAGAGCAAAACAGATTAACTGCTGAGCTCCTCCCAGAAGATGGTGAAAGACTGTTGTGGAGTGGAGGGAGCTGCGCAGGAGGAAGAGGAAGGAGGTAGAGCTCACCAGTGCAGGACACCACGCTCTGAAATAGGGACAAACACAGGAAGCTCGGCACCGTTTCAGAGGATCAGGGGAGCACTGAAGACAGCCAGCCAGGTTTCCTCCGGGTGCTATGGTTTCCTGAACTCCAAAAACATGCGGCTCAGGTTGGCCCACAGCAGCTCAGGACTAACACCTGAACATAATTTCGTTGTACGGTTGTACAATGACAAATAAAGCCCTTACTTTACTTACTTACTTTAAAATGTGCTATATAAAAACAGTTGTCATTGACATTAACGTTAGCATTAGCAGCTGTAGTTTAGGAGCTGAATGTAACATGGCTATTCTAGTAAACTACAAATATGTTAATGGTAGGGCATCTGGGTGCTTTGTTGCAGAGGATCCAGGAGATGGAGGAACGCCGGATCGACCGAGTGTCAGAGACGATGAGGAGCTGTGCTGAAGCCGAGAGGAAACTCCTGCCGCAGACGTCACGCTGCATCGAGGGACTGCTACAGGCGGCGGCGAGCATCCAGCCGCGTCAGGTCAGGGGCTAAAGCAGCCACCTACACATTCAATGTTTAAATAAATGTTACCGTATTTTCCGGACTATAAGACGCACCAGCCACAACAGGCTGAATAGCCGTACGGTTTGCTAACGTAACACATTGATAGTTAGCTACATGAAGCATAAACAATGACATACACCTATTTAGTGTAGGAGTCTGGTATGTTAACGTCACATAAACAGTTCAGATAGCATAAAGAACATACCAAACGCTCCATCTCACTCCAAATCACTAAATCCATTGAAATCTTCATCCTCTGTGTCACTTCTGAACAATCGCCATGGCAACTACCTGGGCACGGGGGCGTAACTGCAGCATTGAAAAGCCTCTCCTGGCAGCACGTTTTTCAAGCTCTCGTTTGCAGACTCATTCCTCTAGCTGTGGCCATCTAGCTTTTAGCCCGCGATTAGCTTGTTTTGTTTTCTTCATTGCGGTAAGAGTAACCTCTGCTTTTCGTCGGACCCTCGCTAGTTTCTCACTCACTCCAAACTTTCTGTCTGCTGCTCGATTAGCCTGAAGTGTCCTCTAACGGCGTGTGAAATTATATATTGGAATTATGGACCGGAAAATACGGTAGTTTCTTTTATCCTTCATAGTATTTGTCAAAGAGGAGTTTTCTGTAGCTGAAGGCCTTCTGTGCACTGACCTGGCGTGTCTGCAGGACACTCGGGAGGTCGTGGAGGTCTACAAGTCGGGGTTTGAGCCTCCTGGAGATGTGGAGTTTGAGGACTATAGCGCCAGCATGAAGCGCAGTGTGTCAGAGTCTAGTTACCTCGACATCCACGGTGAGGGGCGGAGACACAGCAGGAAGCTCTGGCCCTTCATTCGCAAGAACAAGGTACGAGTCTGTTTATGTTTGTGGTTGTGTCCTGTGTCCCCCTCGCCCCTCCTAAGTCCTCATTTACTGTATGCTATTGTATTGTAGTCGACTATATAGGGAACTATATAGGGACTAGTGTGGACATTCAGTCAATGTTTACTAGGGTCCGACCAATCTATTGAGCCGATATTTGGGTATTTTTTTAATATCAGCTATCGGCCGATAAAAGGCCATTTTCTCCGGAACCGAAAGTGAACTGAAGTATCTACTAAACATGAATGTCCCCTCAAACAGCACCTCCTGCTGTCACAGTTCAACACTGACACATTTAGAAGCATCATACACAGGATTATAGACGAGACATTTATTTAAAAAAAGGCAAAAAACATATTGGTTGACCTTTAATAGTTAGATTTCTATATACAGTATTTCTATGAATAAAACCTTGACTATATTTATTTGATTTATATATTTATTTCAAATCAAAAATCAAATCAAACTTTATATATAAAGCGCTTTTCATACCGAAAGGTATCACAAAGTGCTTTACAGATAACAAACAGGCGCACGTGCGCACACACATGCACAAACACACACACACAAAATATATCATTAGGACTAAATAAATAGATGTCAGTTAAAAGCTAAGCTAAAAAGGTAAAATCAATCCTGAAACACACGGGGAGCCAATGCAGCGACTCTAAAACCAGTGTAATGTGGTCCCGCCTCCTGGTCTTCGTCAGGACACGAGCTGCTGAATTTTGTAAAAGTTGTAAACCTGAGATACTCTTTTTGGGAAGACCAGAAAGCAGGGCATTACAGTAGTCGATACGACTGGTGATAAAAGCATGCATTAGCGTCTCCGTGTTGGCCCGAGAGAGAATGGGGCGGACTCTGGCTATGTTCTTTAGATGGTAAAATGACAACGCATATTAATGAACATTACTGTAAATGTGACAGAATTAGCCACAAGGCTATTTTTCATCTGTAGTCCCAGGACAGGTGTTACAGTCTAAAATCCTAAAATCAAGAACAATAAAATTAGGCATTGCAACATTTGCACCATCATTTACATGAGTATACAATAGAAAAAAATGATCAATGTACAACAAGACGGTCGACCAGCAGACCCATAGTAACGTTCAACCTCATTAAGACCCTCATTCAGACGTAGACACTGGGCAAGAGGCCAGCAGGGGGCAGTCTATGTGTGTGCAATGCTCACATGTCTGATTGTTAATGAGCCATTGTTTCAAATGTATCTTAAATGTGTGGTATGTGTTCCTATTTCTTATGGCAGTGAGTATGAGATCCCAGTCGTTAGACGCTCAGACAGAGAATGAAGTTTGTCCAAAAGAAGGACAAACTGTGTCATATGTTTATAGCTGCTAACGCTGCTGTCATTTATGTTTACAGTTGCTAATGTCACTGTTACTGCCCTGGCTGTCCCGGAGGCACGATCCGTCCGAAGGTTCTATATATGGACCCCCGGTCTGTAGCCGGAAACACGATACTTATTGTTTTAAACATTATTTTTAATTATAACTTTGATTACGGTGATTTAAATTGATATTTTTGTATTTATATGCCAAAATTAGGCAAAAACAAAATGTTGACAAGAATACTTTTTATTTTGCCTGTGTAAGCCAGCAGTAGCATCGCCCTGAGGCATTCAAATAACTAGGTGAAATGCTCTTTTTCCCCTTGTCCATCCTCTTGTGGTGCTTTGTGATACATCTATGCTCGTGAATTACACAGATTCTGGTATTGCATACCACTTCATTTATTGATCTAGAATCTCTTTTATTATTTTATGAAATAATTTTATTTGACATATTTGTATGCTTATTTTTTATTTATATAAATGAATCTGTACTAAAGCAGAGATGTCGCCACAATGTGAGAAAAATGCATTTTAAACTAACAATTTCCCACAGGAGAAACAATGAATCAGTCAATATACACACCTTATTTTTAAATATTACGTCATTTATTTGTTTCCAGATGACAGCAAACTGACCCCAAACATGAATATGGAATAAATATTTAATTTTAGTTTAAAAATAACTTTTTTTATATTTTTTTAAATTATTAGTTTATTAATTAATTAATAAACTCCTCTTTATTCTGAACCTATGCGTTCATGTGATATTTCTTGTTTCCTCAACCTTACTCTTGCATATCACTTTTAGGGCTTCGATTTGCCCTACCTGAAAGGCTCCTTAAATATTAATCAGCAATATCCTCAAATGTTTGCATTTCACCTAGTCACTTGAATGCCTCAGGGTGTTTGCTGCCGATTCTACTGCAATATAAAAAGTATTCTTGTTGACAATTAGTTTTTGCTTAATTTTGGCATATAAATACATAAATATCAATAGAAATCACCGTAATCAAAGTTATAATTAAAAATAATGTTTAAAACAATAAGTATTGTGTTTCCGGCTACAGACCGGATGTCCATATATAGAACTTCCGGACGGATCGTGCCACTGTTGTTTATGTTTGCAGCTGCTAATGCTGCTGTCGTTTATGTTCACAGCTGCTAATGCTACTGTCGTTTATGTTTACAGCTGCTAATGCTACTGTCGTTTATGTTCACAGCTGCTAATGCTACTGTCGTTTATGTTTACAGCTGCTAATGCTACTGTCGTTTATGTTCACAGCTGCTAATGCTACTGTCGTTTATGTTTACAGCTGCTAATGCTACTGTCGTTTATGTTCACAGCTGCTAATGCTACTGTCGTTTATGTTCACAGCTGCTAATGCTGCTGTCGTTTATGTTTACAGCTGCTAATGCTGCTGTCGTTTATGTTCACAGCTGCTAATGCTACTGTCATTTATGTTCACAGCTGCTAATGCTGCTGTCGTTTATGTTCACAGCTGCTAATGCTACTGTTGTTTATGTTTACAGCTGCTAATGCTACTGTCGTTTATGTTCACAGCTGCTAACGCCGCTGTTGTTTATGTTCACAGCTGCTAATGCTGCTGTCGTTTATGTTCACAGCTGCTAATGCTACTGTCGTTTATGTTTACAGCTGCTAATGCTACTGTCGTTTATGTTCACAGCTGCTAATGCTGCTGTCGTTTATGTTCACAGCTGCTAATGCTACTGTCGTTTATGTTTGCAGCTGCTAACGCCGCTGTTGTTTATGTTCACAGCTGCTAATGCTGCTGTCGTTTATGTTCACAGCTGCTAATGCTGCTGTCGTTTATGTTCACAGCTGCTAAAGCTACTGTCATTTATGTTTACAGCTGCTAACGCCGCTGTTGTTTATGTTCACAGCTGCTAATGCTGCTGTCGTTTATGTTTATGTTCACAGCTGCTAATGCTACTGTCGTTTATGTTCACAGCTGCTAATGCTGCTGTCGTTTATGTTTATAGCTGCTAATGCTACTGTCTTTTATGTTTATAGTTGCTAAAGCCGCTGTCGTTTATGTTTATAGCTGCTAACGCCGCTGTTGTTTGTTTACAGCTGCTAAAGCCGCTGTCGTTTATGTTTATAGCTGCTAACGCTGCTGTCGTTTATGTTCACAGCTGCTAATGCTGCTGTCGTTTATGTTTATAGCTGCTAACGCTGCTGTCGTTAATGTTTATAGCTGCTAACGCTGCTGTCGTTTATGTTTACAGCTGCTAATGCTGCTGTCATTTATGTTTATAGCTGCTAAAGCCGCTGTCGTTTATGTTTATAGCTGCTAACGCCGCTGTTGTGTATGTTTACAGCTGCTAAAGCCGCTATCGTTTATGTTTATAGCTGCTAACGCTGCTGTCGTTTATGTTTATAGCTGCTAACGCTGCTGTCGTTTATGTTTATAGCTGCTAACGCTGCTGTTGTTTATGTTTATAGCTGCTAACGCTGCTATCATTTATGTTTACAGCTGCTAACGCCACTGTTGTTTATGTTTACAGCTGCTAAAGCCGCTGTTGTTTATGTTTATAGCTGCTAACGCCGATGTCTTTTATGTTTACAGCTGCTAACGCTGCTGTTGTTTGTTTAAAGCTGCTAACACTACTGTTGTTTATTAGTGTTTCCCACAGGTTTGAAGGCAATGTGTGGCACTCGGACGTGGGGGGGCGCATTGAGTTGCCTTGTGTACGAAATGCGCGGTATAAATAAAGTTGCCTTGCCTTGCCTTGCCTTATGGGTGTTGACGCGGTCGGGAGGCCTTTAGTAAATTTCACCCTCCGTCTTCTCTGCACCTCGCTGATGGAGACACGCGGTGTGCACGAAGGGGAGGGGCTGTGTTTGTGTGTGTGTGTGGGCTATTTGGGAGAGACGGAGGAATAATTATAGGGCCGCTGCATTTTAAACCCCCCTCCCCGCAGTCAAATTGACCACTGTGGCGGTTCTATACAATGCGTGTTTTAAATAGTGTTTATGTTTATAGCTGCTAATGCTGCTGTTGTTTATGTTCACAGCGCTAACGCCGCTGTAATTTATGTTTATACCTGCTAACGCCGCTGCTGTTTATGTTTACAGCTAATACCGCTGTTGTTTATGTTTATAGCTGCTAACACTGCTGTTGTTTATGTTTACAGCGCTGTAGGGCTGGGCGATATGACGATATTAGACTGTCTTACGATCTCCAGAGCTGACGATCTGTCATTTTTGTGGGATCGTTTTATCACGGTTCTAAGCACTTCTGCACAGGTGACTCTTTTCACCGTCAGTGAAGTAAACCCAAGCTGCGTAATGTCGGATGCTAATGCGCGCGTTTGTCAGCGAGCCGCTCCTCTACAGTCACATACACGACCAAGCTCCTCAATCTGGAGCTTTAAACCCAGCGTTCTGTCTCTATTTCAGCGGTATTTATGTCAGTGTCTTTTCCCCCTTAACGCTGCTGCTCTGTGTAGTTCGTGTAACGTGGTCGAGTCTACGTTGTGTTGTGTAGTGGAAACAGTAATGGCCAGAAGACGGGGTTGTTTCGAAAATTGATTCTTTATCTGTGCAACACACAAAATAGCTGGTCAGCCTTGGACCTGGGACACCAACAAGCGAACAGCAGCTAGTGGGGGTACACGTTATAAAACGTTAAAAAGTATATAATTAAAAATGGTCCTTCTACACACATACCACAGCCATACAATTGTAAAATTACGTAAAAATATTACATCATCAGACACCCAAAAAATCATGACCTTACCTCGGCCTGCTCATAGTCAAAATATAATACTTGTCCAACTTTGGTGAATTACTTGGTCAAGTAATAACTTATGGTAACGAACTGTATCCCTTTAGTAAGACTCTTATTGTGAAAGGGTCAGACAGCAACAGAGTGCTGTATCACAGCAACTTGACGTCTCAGAAAAGATGCCAAACACCAACAGACACTAACAACAAGCCTTTACCAAACTTAGTGTTACTATTTTACTTTTATTGTCTGGAGTTTTATTGTGTTTTTAATGTATAGACTATAGTTAGTTTGATGTAGTTCTAAGTCTAGTCTAAGTTCTAAGTCTATTTTTGCTGTGTTGATTATCACAAAGTTGAATAAATTAGTATATTAATTTTTTTTTTTTTTCTTCAGTGTGTAATTTAAGTTATTATTGTTACTATAAAAAATCGTGATAAAATCAAAATCTGGAGTTTATAATAAAAAAATCGTGATATTCTATTTTTGTCATATCGCCCACCCCTACGCCGCTGTCATTTTCGTTTATAGCTGCTGCTAACGCTGCTGTTGTTTATGTTTACAGCTGCTAACGCTGCTGTTGTTTATGTTTACAGCTGCTAACGCTGCTGTCGTCGCCGCGGCAGCCACCCCCTCCTCCTCCCACCTCACCCTCACCTGGAGGCGTGGCATCCAGCCCTCAGTCTCCACCCACTTCCTCCAGAGAGCCAATCACAGCGCGCCTCAACGACCTCATGACCTCGGGCTCTCGAACCAGGAAGCAGTGTCTGCGCAGCATCAAGAGAGGGGTGAGTTTGGTCTTAGATCTGTGGACAGGGTTATGTCAGGATAGGCGCTAACAGGCTAAGCCAGCAGGCTATCAAATCAAGCTAGCAGACTAACAGTCCACTTTTGGGGATTGTATCTCAAAAACAGCTTTTTATTGGGAAATGGACTTTGGTTCATCATGTCTATGTTGGACGCTCACACTGAGCCGGATGGAAGAATCCAGTACTCTCGTGACTTTTTGCTGAACCTTAAGGGCTACAATCACCCTCTGGACATGGAAATATTCACAGCGGGTATTTTTAGCCAACCAAGAAACTATTATAAAGTAAAGAGAAATGGGGAAATGTGGAAGACGGGCTGGACTCAAGCGCAGGCTGGAGTCAAGCGCAGGCTGGAGTCAAGCGCAGGCTGGACTCAAGCGCAGGAGGAGTCAAGCGCAGGCTGGAGTCAAGCGCGGGCTGGACTCAAGCGCAGGCTGGAGTCAAGCGCGGGCTGGACTCAAGCGCGGGCTGGACTCAAGCGCGGGCTGGAGTCAAGCGCGGGTTGAAGTCAAGCGCGGGCTGGACTCAAGCGCGGGCTGGACTCAAGCGCGGGCTGGACTCAAGCGCGGGCTGGACTCAAGCGCGGGCTGGACTCAAGCGCAGGCTGGAGTCAAGCGCAGGCTGAAGCGGCTAAAACTTCGCCACATACCACTCCCATCGATTCTTCTCTGCAACGCTCAGTCCATCTGAAACAAAGTGGACGAGCTCCATGCCAGAGTCATTCACCAAAAGAGACACAGAGAGTCCTGGCCTTCAATGAAACCTGGCTTACTCCCGCGGATCCAGAGTCTGACCTGTCGCTGCCTGGGTTTCGACCAGCCATTCGCCTGGACAGGGACCCTGATGTCACGGGGAATTCCCAAGGAGGCAGAGTTTGCATCTTTGTCAATTAGGGGTGGTGCAGTAACATAACTGTTAAAGAGTCACTGTGCACAGCAGACATTGAGTTATTGTCTATAGCTGTGTGTCCCTTTTACCTCCCTCGTGAATTTCCCCAAATAGTTATGTCTGAGGTCTACATAAACCTAGCCTGGCCTTAGCCATCCGTAAACTCCGGTCAATTATCTTTTCCCTACATGTACGTCTGGGATTGATCTCAGTGGCTGCGTTTCATCGGTTGAATTTCAACCTACCATTCATCGAGTAAATGCGCCGTAAATGCGCCGTAAATGCGCCGCAAATGCTTGACGTCACTTATCCAGAAATTATAACTGAAGCCTTAGAATGCGCAAGGAATGCTCCCAAGAGTATTTCAAAGGAGTTCACCCTCCCACCTGTTAACGGAGCTCAATTGTGAAAATCCAGACCCTCTGTACGAAATGAAATGAGTACGTGGGTAGGCTAACATAAACCCAAAGGCCAATGTGAAAAATGCTCTGTCAGTCACAAATAAGCTCCAATCCCACTGCCCTGATGTACCTTGTTTTGTTCTTGGAGACTTCACTGTGACAATCACTGTGATCTTAAGTCAATGAATCATTTGTATCTGTATATCTCATGCCCAACTAGACTCAACAGAACTATTGATTTGTGTTATGGCACCATAAAAGGGGCTTATAAATCTACAGCCCTGTGTCCTCTTGGGTCATCTGACCATAACACTGTGCTTTTGTCCCCTACCTGTAGGCCACTTTTCAAGAGGGAGAAAAGAAAATTAGAAAGGTAGAACTGTGGACTGCTAGTGCAATTGATGAACTTAAAGGTGCCCTGGAGCTAACCGATTGGGGTGTTTTTGAGTCTTCCAGCCTTGATGAGAGAACAGAGGCAATCACATGCTATGTGAATTACTTGAAGGAAATTATCATATGGACCCGGGAAGTTGAGATTTTTCCCAATAACCCACCTTGGTTACATGGGGCAGTGAAGGAGACACTGCATAGAAAACATGAGGCACGCCTTCACAGTGATGCAAAAGAGATGTGGGAGGCTAAGAATGATGTTAAGGCAGAACTAAAGAAAGCCAAACTGAACTACTGAGGACAAATTTCACAGCAATGACCTAAAAGCGGTATGGGAATGCATGAAAGCCATGACAGGCCAGAACAAGGGTCAGATGAGACAAATTTCCATTGAGGGTCTCAGTGGAAGACATTATAAATGCCTTGAATTACTTTTATGTAGGTTTTAATGATGACCTTGCCCTACAACAGATGTGTCTCAGAGACATTTATGCGAGACAGGTCTGAAACAAGGCTCGCTCCATCCTGTCCCTCACTGACCAACCCCTGAGGATGGAGTTCAATCTCCTTCCTTCTAGGAAGAGTTTCCGCTTCCCAGGGCCAGAACCAATCGCTTCAAATTTTCTTTGTGCCCACTGCTATTAACATGCCTACTTTGCACAATGGCTAATGGCACTTTACTGGAAGCACTTTATGGACTGTTGGATGATTGTGCCCTCATCATTACTCTAACTGTGTTCCACTGTAGCCCTATTTATTTATTATTGTATTGTCATTACTGTTTGTACCACCACATGCAAACCAAATTTCCCTCTGGGACAATAAAGTTAAATTGAGTGACTGGTCCGGGAAAAATTTTAGAACTCTACGACTGTTTAATGTATTTCTTCTATAACCGTTAGCATTAGCCTCAAAATTATAACCAATCCAGATGTTTTCAGCTGTTCACATTTAAGTGACGTCAAAGCCTCGTTGGAATTTGTTATTGAATGTACAGACCTTTGGAGCTGTGACTTAGCGTATAAAAGTGTCCTCTGAGCTAAATGCTAACTCATATTCAGTTCAGTTTGTGCTTTTTGTGGGTCCGATACATCCAGTGGCCACTAAATCTCCTCTTATTATATGTTATTGATGGGGAAAGCACAGAAATGATACAAATGTCATTAACGGACGTGTCATACTTTGCCATACTTTACAATAGGGACTGAAAACATTTATTGGAATGGCAAGAGACCAGGCTCAGAGCTAACGCCGTGTCTGTCATTTCTATGGCTGCAGCCACACACATGTTTGTATCCGGCTAAGAGCTAACTGTGTCTCCTCTGTCTCTTCTGCTCCGGTCGCTGCAGCTGTCCCTTAAACTGGTCAGCCCTTTTACGTTTTACTTATTATTTTATACCGTTTCTGTAAAATGGGTAATATAACTAAATGTAAATATGTTTTTCCACAGAGCTCGAGTCCGGCCGACTGCAGCCACCTCCCTCCGGAACAACGCCGCAAAAAACTCCAGCATCGCCTTGAGAACATCAGCCACGAGATCCAGCGGGAGAAGGAGCAGAGGTCAGTAGCAGAACCAAACCTAACTAACCAAGGTCTGAACCAGGACTTAACTAAACTAGCCCTAAACCGGGACTCCAGAATGTTTAAATTGTTCTGTTTGGTTCAGCACAAAGAAGATAAATCTCATAATAGGTGGTTCCTCGAGAGAACAAGGTCTGATGCGCAATTTACAAAATATTAACTTCACATCAACACACAACATTTTCCTTTCGTAACTTAAGTCTCAGACCCTGTCCACACGAAGTCAAGCTCAGGACTAAACGCACAAATATTTGAGCCATCCAGCGTATTATCCACACGAAATGAACATTTCCCAAACTAGGTCCCAGAGCGGAAAGATCTCAAAACGCCTACACTGATACAGCCTCACTGCGACTTTCCCTAAAAGGATGACATCACAGCACCAGCGTCGTGTCTGTTATCCACAATCTACTGATCTTAGAATGAGTTTTACTCCGCTTCACTGCGAGCACTGCAGAGTTAGCCTCGATCCAGTCCGTGGTTTTGGACTGACTGCAAGAGTCCAGTCGCTGACAGTTTTTCTGCTTTAGTCCTGTGAGTCTGAAGAATAAATTCACCTCCTCATCTCTTCTGTAAATCATAAATCTACGAAGCAGTTTCATTTTCACCGCGGTGTTACGGTTTCTTTTCCAAAAGTATTACTGTGCGTGCGCTGTTTACTATCTTGTTCTATTATCTGTGGTAGCGTCACAGCGCTAACACCTGTTATAAACTCCATCCATTCATCCATTCATTTTCTTCCGCTTTATCCGGGGCCGGGTCGCGGGGGCAGCAGTCTCAGCAGAGATGCCCAGACTTCCCGATCCACGTACACCTCTTCCAGCTGTTCTGGGGGGACCCCGAGGCGACACCAGGCCAGCTCGGAGACATAGTCCCACCAGCGTGTCCTGGGCCTTCCACGAGGCCTCCTCCCAATAGGACATGCCTGGAGCACCTCCCGAGGGAGGCGACAAGGAGGCATCCGGAACAGATGCCCTAGCCACCTCAGCTGGCTCCTTTCGACGTGGAGGAGTAGCAACTCGAGTCCGAGCTCCTCCCGGGTAACTGAGCTCCTCACCCGATCTCGAAGGGTGCGCCCAGCCACCCTGCGAAGGAAACTCATTTCGGCCGCTTGTATTCGCGATCTTGTCCTTTCGGTCATTACCCAAATCTCATGACCATGTTATAAACTCACTTACCAATAATTAGGAACTCTTTAACTCCCTTGGCAAATGGAGTAGCAGATACAGCATCATGTGACACATGTGCAGTGTTTGTATGAACTGTGGTAGCCTGGCCTTTGCCATTCGTAAACTCCGGTCAATGATCTTTTCCCTACATGTTCGTCTGGGTCTGATCTCAGTGGCTGCGTTTCATCAGTTGAATTTCAACCTACCATTCAGCGAGCGGTGGAGGCGGGGCTTATAGGTGACGTCAAGCATTTGCTGGTTGTAGTTCGGCAATGGCGGCGGATACGAAAGTAAAGGAAGCTCTTCAATCCATTCTGGCTCGGCTCCCAAATATCCAGAAATTATAACTGAAGCCTTAGAATGTGCAAGGAATGCCCCCAAGAGTTATGATTGAGCTATGATAGAGTTATGATAGAGCTATGATAGAGCTATGATAGAGTTATGATAGAGCTATGACAGAGTTATGATAGAGTTATGATAGAGCTATGATAGAGCTATGATAGAGCTATGATAGAGTTATGATAGAGTTATGATAGAGCTATGATAGAGTTATGATAGAGTTATGATAGAGTTATGATAGAGCTATGATAGAGCTATGATAGAGCTATGATAGAGCTATGATAGAGCTATGATAGAGTTATGATAGAGTTATGATAGAGTTATGATAGAGCTATGATAGAGTTATGATAGAGTTATGATAGAGCTATGATAGAGTTATGATAGAGTTATGATAGAGCTATGATAGAGCTATGATAGAGCTATGATAGAGCTATGATAGAGCTATGATAGAGCTATGATAGAGTTATGATAGAGCTATGATAGAGCTATGATAGAGTTATGATAGAGTTATGATAGAGTTATGATAGAGCTATGATAGAGCTATGATAGAGCTATGATAGAGCTATGATAGAGCTATGATAGAGTTATGATAGAGCTATGATAGAGTTATGATAGAGTTATGATAGAGTTATGATAGAGTTATGATAGAGCTATGATAGAGCTATGATAGAGTTATGATAGAGCTATGATAGAGCTATGACAGAGTTATGACAGAGTTATGACAGAGCTATGATAGAGCTATGATAGAGCTATGATAGAGTCATGATAGAGCTATGATAGAGCTATGATAGAGCTATGATAGAGTCATGATAGAGTTATGATAGAGTTATGATAGAGCTATGATAGAGCTATGATAGAGCTATGATAGAGTCATGATAGAGTTATGATAGAGTTATGATAGAGCTATGATAGAGCTATGATAGAGTCATGATAGAGTTATGATAGAGTCATGATAGAGTTATGACAGAGTTATGACAGAGCTATGATAGAGCTATGATAGAGCTATGATAGAGTCATGATAGAGTTATGATAGAGTTATGATAGAGCTATGATAGAGCTATGATAGAGCTATGATAGAGTTATGATAGAGCTATGATAGAGTTATGATAGAGTTATGATAGACTTATGATAGAGCTATGATAGAGCTATGATAGAGCTATGATAGAGTCATGATAGAGTTATGATAGAGCTATGATAGAGTTATAATAGAGCTATGATAGAGCTATGATAGAGCTATGATAGAGTCATGATAGAGTTATGATAGAGCTATGATAGAGCTATGATAGAGTTATGATAGAGTCATGATAGAGCTATGATAGAGCTATGATAGAGCTATGATAGAGTTATGATAGAGTTATGATAGAGCTATGATAGAGCTATGATAGAGCTATGATAGAGCTATGATAGAGCTATGATAGAGTTATGATAGAGCTATGATAGAGCTATGATAGAGTTATGATAGAGTCATGATAGAGTTATGATAGAGTTATGATAGAGCTATGATAGAGTCATGATAGAGTCATGATAGAGCTATGATAGAGTTATAATAGAGCTATGATAGAGCTATGATAGAGCTATGATAGAGTCATGATAGAGTTATGATAGAGCTATGATAGAGTCATGATAGAGTCATGATAGAGTCATGATAGAGTTAAGTATAGAGTCATTATAGAGTTATGATAGAGTCGTGATAGAGTCGTGATAGAGTCGTGATAGAGTCATGATAGAGCTATGATAGAGTTATAAAGGAGTTATGATAGAGTCATGATAGAGTTATGATAGAGTCATGATAGAGTTATGATAGAGTCATGATAGAGTTATGATAGCGTTATGATAGAGTCATGATAGAGTTATGATAGAGTCATGATAGAGTTATGATAGCGTTATGATAGCGTTATGATAGAGTTATGATAGAGTTATGATAGAGTCATGATAGAGTCATGATAGAGTTATGATAGAGTCATGATAGAGTTATTGTCACGGGGCTTAGTGCCCCGAGCTTTAAAAACTACAATTGGTCCAAGGGGGAGTATCTCTATTAAACACAACAATGCACAACTGTAAAAGGTTTCCCAAATTTATTATACAAAAGTTAAAAAGGGAATTAAAAGTAGGGTCCCAGGCCTAGGCTAAAATCCAATATCTAAAAGCAACTTTGACTAGTCGTAGGTGGCGCCGTACTCCGTAGGTATGGGGCGCTCTCTCTCTCCCCTCCGCTACTGCAGTGGTGCGTCTGCTCTCCACGGCTCCTCCGCTCTGACGTCGCCGCTCCGGGGGAGAAGCCTGTGTAAGGGGACAGGCCGTCAATGACACAGGCCGGTGACAGGTAAAGGCCCTCAAGTAAGAGGGGAAGCTGGTCCGCAAGGCTATCTCTTTCCACACGGCACTGCAAGCCACGCACACACAAAAACACCGCCAGCAGTAGCCTTGCGTACACAGCTCAATAAAACAGGCACTTAGCTGGAAGGAGGGGGTTGCCGAACTCTCCCCCTCCACCGTTTCCACGACGCCTCCTGTCACTGGCCGCTCCTGTCGCTCTGTCGTCCCGCTGTCCCCCTCGCACCTCGGCCAAACTGCTCCTGTCTCCGTGCCACGTGCGTCCGCCCGTCTGCTGCGGCAGCGTTGAAATCTGTCACCTGCGCTCCAGTCACCCCGCACAGGTCTGTGCCTCATTCCCCTTGATGAGGGGTTTGGTCACTATCACACACACCCCCTCGCGCTCACTAGTCCCACCCCCAGCTCTCACACACACACACTTAAGTCACCCCGTGACACCATGATAGAGCTATGATAGAGTTATGATAGAGTTATGATAGAGTTATGATAGAGTCATGATAGAGTTATGATAGAGCTATGATAGAGTCATGATAGAGTCATGATAGAGTCATGATAGCGTCATGATAGAGTCATGATAGAGTCATGATAGAGTCATGATAGAGTCATGATAGCGTCATGATAGAGTCATGATAGAGTCATGATAGAGTCATGATAGAGTCATGATAGAGTCATGATAGAGTTATGATAGCTGCTTCACTCACTCGGGCGCATTACATACGTCAAGACCAAACGCTAGCGAAAATCAGATCCAAACGTTTCAAAGGAGTTCACTCTCCCACCTGATAACGGAACTCAATTGTGAAATTCCAGACCCTTGTACGAAACTAAATGAGTTTGAGGGTATGGTAAAACCAGGCTAGAACTGTGGCATAAGGTGTTTTAAATCAGAAAAACAGGACAACATTAACAGTTCTTTCTTAATAATGTGCAATATGGAGCTAACATGTAATGATTGAGCACTGGGATGTGTTCCCTTGATATTTGGAAATTAACTGTATTCTAAATACTCTCAATTTGAATGTGTAACTTTACCAGACTACAGTTACTCAAAATTATTATTCTAAACACGTTGTCTAAATACATGTATTTAGTTACTCCCCAACACTGTATACATGTATTTATCTTTTATCGACATGATGTGGCCTATCCCCAAATTTTTCTCGCCACTCCCACAGGGGTCCCGATCCCCAGGTTGAGGACCACTGTTATAGAGGATGTTTTTGAAACTATACTCGTTTCGTCTTTGTGTGGTTATAGCTTCAGAAAATAAAATAATTTGAAATTGCCCATTTAATACATTTAAATAATAATACATTGTCTGAAAATTAGCTCGAAGACTTCTGCAATTAAATATGAATAAAATATTGTTTGTTGCAATCAGCCAACTCCTTATCAAAGCAGTATTTATGTCATTTAGTGTATCTGATTATCAGATTCATATTTGTACGTGTGCATTCTCGGCTTACAATGAAATCTCCTATGAACTTTGATTATCCCAGTTATAAGATTGTGTAGCGGCGTCCTATAGTTTACCTTTTCCTTAATGCCGCTGAAGGGTACGATTGGGTCCTGCAGATTTGTGTAACGCGCTAGTCTATACAGAGTTGCTGTATCCAGGATGCGTTTCAATGATTTATTGATTACAACATGCTAAGATGGATACTGGATTGACAAAACAGAAACCATAAAAAAGCTATAGCGATCAACAAAAATGACCCCCTCATCCCCTGTCCGTGAGTGTGCACCTTTCACACCTCGGTACCCGCCCACAGGCGCACTCACGCACAAACGCCCAATGTAATACTCATGCTCTCCACATGAAGGCAGCAGATACGCAGTGCCCGCACCACAGCTACATGTCTGTCTTCTATAGATTGTAATGTACTTTTTACCAGCTCAAAGGGTGGACCAACATGTTGGTCCTTCAAGCCGGATACAAGGGACCACGGGAGCACTGTGTATCGGTCTTATATCTGTTGTGCATTGATTATATTCTTTAGAGATGCGCTTCTGAAGATGCGGGAACTATACGAGCGCAGCCCTCACATGGGCGACCCGTCCAACGTGGAGCCCCGACTGCAGGAGGTCCATCTGAGCCTGCAGCGGCTGGAGGACGAGCTACACAACAACCAGGTAACTACTGCAACCTGCTAACAATTAATGCAATCTCTGTAATCGATTAAACTGCATAAACGTTCTAACTGGCTCAGACCCGTTTTAGACCAAGGGAACTGTCCATTTCACCCCATTAAAAAATTGCTTCAAAGTAAGTTTTGACATTAGTAATGAAGCCAGAGCGATAAGTGTTCATAAAAATTGCCATTCAAAAGTGCTGCTGCTCTCTGGTCATGTGAAATGATGAAAAAGAAAGTCTGAAAACAGTTGGCAACTTTTTCTACAAGAAACTGTGAATTCAGCCCATCCTCAGAGGTTTGCACATGAGCAGCACTTTCAGCTCAGACCTGTTTCAGCTCTGGTCCTGGAGTTTCAGCTCTGGTTCTGCTGTTTCAGGTCTGATTCAGCTGTTTCAGGTCTGGTTCTGCTGTTTCAGGTCTGGTTCTGCTGTTTCAGGTCTGGTTCTGCTGTTTCAGGTCTGGTTCTGCTGTTTCAGGTCTGATTCAGCTGTTTCAGGTCTGGTTCTGCTGTTTCAGGTCTGGTTCTGCTGTTTCAGGTCTGATTCAGCTGTTTCAGCTCTGGTTCTGCTGTTTCAGGTCTGATTCAGCTGTTTCAGGTCTGGTTCTGCTGTTTCAGGTCTGATTCAGCTGTTTCAGGTCTGGTTCTGCTGTTTCAGGTCTGGTTCTGCTGTTTCAGGTCTGGCTGTCGGAGACGGAGAGCAGACTGTCGTCCACACGGCGTCAGAGCTGTGGCCTCACGTCTGAGTCGTCCAAACTCCAGGAGAACAAGAGGAGCCCGGCCAGTCGCGAGAGGTAGGTCTGCCTGACTATAACAGTGAGAGGTAGGTTTATCTGATTATAACAGTGAGACATAGGTTGGCCTGACTATAACAGTGAGACATAGGTCTTTCTGACTATAGAGCTCAACAGTCCCGCTCACTTCAGGTCCTTCGGTGGGTGCCGGAAGTTACGCATTCCTTTAATCCATTGACACATTTAAAATAGTTTTAGTTTAAAAGCATGAAGCTGGCTAATTGGCTATATACTATCAATCGATGGATATTTTACAAGAGGGAGAAAACACTGAATACGTGAGAATACAGGCAGTAAAATGCTTTTATAACTTTTCAGTTTAGAAAGTTAAAATAAATGGGATTTTTACTACCGGCACCCACTAAATGACTAGAAGAGTGCGAGATTGTTGAGCATTGTTTTTGGAAAAAATTCAAAATATTAAGACTTTAAAGGATCTGTATCATTCTATTTTCTAGAGGTATTTTCCAAACCCGGAAAACAAGACACTTCGATTCAATTAACATGCTTGTTGATTGACTCACCGCTTAGCCTCTGATGTTTACATTATGGCCCTCATGTTGGTTATAAAAGTTAATACACTTTGATTCTGGCCAGGGATCACCAAGCATCCATCAGGTTGGTTGATATAGTCGCTGAATCCTGGAAAGAAATTCCAACTTCTGGCGAGTGCACTCTTCTTTAGGAAGGTTGAATAGTCCTGTTCCTTTCGTAGCCAAACGTACATCCGTGACATTATCGTTGGGTAAGAAAAAAGAACAGGCGTGTCCGGGGTAGGTTAGAAAGAGCTCCGTCTTCACAAACATGACTTCTGTTTGGATCCTCCGGGGGTGCGTTTGTTTACTCTCTCGGGACAGCACAGATGCGTCGGGACTTACTTTAATTTATTTTTTTCTTTCTTGTAACAGAAATAATAAAAAAGGTGTTTTATAAATTAAAATCAGGCCGTAAGGCATTACATTACAGAGGTCTGGCCCTTCCTGTTGGACACTATGACGTAAAATACGTCAAAGTGTCACAACTCAGTGGTTTTCCAGGAGAGGGCGGAGCAGCTGCTCAGAGAGCAGGATTCAGGATTACTTAGAACTGCGTGAATGAAGCAAAAAAACACTCTGGGGGTGTTTTTGAGAAGGAAATAGCGTAACAACATGGTTAAAAGCTACAAAAAGTCAATTTTGCATGATATAGCTCCTTTAAAAGCATAATCAGCTAATCAGCTATGTGCTAACTCACTGACATAAAACAAACGAGGTTAAATTTAAGATTTGTCTAAAATGTTATAAACTGAGAAGTTCAACTAACGTCACCATATTTTTAAGTATTGAGTGTGTTCTTGTAGAATATCAGCGTAATGGTCGGCAGTTAGCACATAGCTGATAAGCTACGTCGTAATATTTTAATTTACTTAATTACTTTAATTTTTCTATCCGGACCCCGGCACGCGACCAAAAGTGGGTGGCACTGTTGAGCTCTATAGCCAGTAGAATTAGCCCCCTCACAATGGGTTTTTTCCTATAGCTGTTAGCATTAGCCTGCACAATGTATTTTCTTACAGCTGTTAGAATTAACCTGCTTAATGTATTTTTCCTGTTAGCCTGGTCAATTGATTATCATTAGCCTGCTTAATTTACTTTTTCCTATCGCCGTTAGCATTAGCCTCAAACATTGCAGATTCAGAGGAATCTAGATTAATTCAGCTGTTGTCCACATTTGACGTTGGTGTCTAAGTGTCACAAAAAAATCATTAATGAATCTACAGACCTTTGGAGATATGACTTTTGATCAGAATTAGCGTATAAAGTGTCCTCTGAGCTAAATGCTAAATCATAGCATTTGTGGGTCGGATATACATCCAGTGGCCACTAAACCTCCTCAGTGATGGAGAAACCACAGAAATGATAGCAAGCCAAGGGTTTTCCATAATTTCTATGTGTTTAACCCACTCTCTCCTCTGATTGGCCCAGTCCTGATGGCAGTTACACGGAAGACCAGCAAGGGGAGCTACAGTTTAAGTCTAGAAGCTCAGAGTTTGACGATGACTTCGACGACGAGCCTCTGCCGAGCATTGGGACCTGCAAGACTCTCTACGCCTTCACAGGTACTACTACTACTACTACTACTGCTACTCCCAGTATGTGAGTACTGACTGCAGGCTCCTCCGCGGCAGGTCAGACTGAGGGAACGCTGTCGATGCGTGAGGGGGAACTACTTTCTGTGGTGGAGGAGGACAAAGGCGATGGATGGACCCGAGTGCGCCGGAGCCTGGAGGAGGAGGGATACGTGCCCACGTCCTACATCAAGGTGTTTCTGGACTCCGCCTCCTCAGGTAACTGCTCCTGGACACTGCCCCCTCAGGTATAATGAGAAGCCCCCAGTGTTAAACGGACCAACATCCAGGCAATTTTGTGGACGTTTTTTAATGGAAACAATAAGTTTATAGTTTAGCGATTGCTACTCTTTGTCAATGGTCATTATTGGGGAACAGCTCCACCTGGTGTATCATGCCCTTTGAGACGTCTATAATGGGTTAACATTCAGCGTGATTACATGTGCTCAGCATTAGGCCTAATTTATGATTCAGCGAGTCTCAAACACACATTAACGTTAGCGATAGCATCAGTAGATTAGCTGCTGAATGGATGTTTTACTCTCACAATCTCGAAAACTCCAGACGTAAATTACAAGATTAGCGCACATTGATCTCTCTGGGTTTTCCAGGTTTCGTTCAGAGCCGTTTGGTGTGAAGAAGACTCCGCCCACTGCCTGTCTGGACCAATCGGAGGGCAGATACCAGCCGCAGAGGGAGAAGTGTTGACCAATCAGAGCCTTCGTTTGTCTGTATCAACCAATTGCTGCCTGGCCCCGCCCCCCGTGAGCCCGCCTCCTTGAGCGTCACTGGCCGGTTTTTATTTGACTTCCTGTAAAGTTTCAAAATAAAAGCCTCTGACTCTGGGTTCTGTGTGTTTGTTTTGTCAGTGCATGGATGAAACAGGCTTTTACCTAATTAAAGTGATAGTCTATACGTTTGCAAAGTGAGGAGAGCTAAATGGTTAATGGTCTCATATAGCGCTTTTCTTCCTTCACTAGGCCCAAAGCGCTTTACAGCAAGGAACCACTCGACCATAGAGGCAAGGAGGGTGAAGTGTCTTGCCCAAGGACAGTCACGTAACAGGTGGAAACAGAGATGTTCTATATTAATCATATAAAACCAAACCTATGCAAACACTAAACTCGAAGCGTGAACACCATCCAGTAGGCCAGTGGTTCTCAACCTTTTGGAGCCGCGACCCCCATTATAACAATTAAAGGGGTTTGTGACCCCCCGCCTAGGTCACACCGTGAGAAATAGGAACATTAGCCTACATAATTCTTTACCCACGGGGTAAAAAACAAATGGTTAAAATAAAAACAAATTAGGAGCAAATAAGTGCACTCTGATAAAATATAGCACACACATGCTACAATAAAATATTATATTATATGCTAATAAAAATGTGTATATTTTATCTACATGATCTGGCGACCCCCCCAAATTTGTCTCGCAACCCCCTTGGGGCCCGACCCTCAGGTTGAGAACCACTGCAGTAGGCTACTCTGTTCATGCTACAGATGATGTTGCGTCACGTGACCTCGGTGCACTGCCAGGAGAAGCTCCTCGCAGCTTGGAGAAATAAAAATGCTGCTTATCTGTCCATACATCCGATATGACAGCGTTTATAGAAATCTCCTTACTTCCACTGTTGCAGACGAGTAAATGATAATTGATGACATTCTCACGCTCCGAGCCTGTACTTTCAAATATTGTTTTTCTATTGTAGCATCAGATTGAAAACTCTACATTTAAGCCATTTAGAGTGATGTTGTCCATTACACAGGCAAGGCAAGGCAAGTTTATTTGCAGAGCACAATTCATACACAAGGCAATTCAAAGTGCTTCACAATTGCAGAAAATTACAAGAAAACAGATCAAATCAATCATTAAAACATCAACATAAAGTTAATCAATTACAGTTTTCATCTGCTCGGGTAAAAAGAGCTGTTTTCAGCCTGGATTTGAACATTGTCAGAGTTGAGGCCTGTCTCACATCCTCATGAAGACTGTTCCAGATTTTAGCTGCATGAAACTGAAACGCAGCCTCACCGTGTTTAGTCCTGACTCTGGGAACCACCAGGAGACCCCTCCCTGAAGTTCTCAGGGCCCGAGATGGTTCATACGGCTCTAACATGTCAGAGATGGACTTTGGTGCTAAACCATGAAACGACTTGTACACAAGCAGAGCTGTTTTAAATTCTATTCTCTGAGTGACAGGAAGCCAGTGCAGGGACCGGAGCACTGGACTAATATGGTCGTATTTCCTGGTTCTTGTCAGGACTGGAGCAGCAGCGTTCTGGATGTTCTGCAGCTCTAACAGCTCGTTTAGAAAGGCCAGTGAGCAGCCGTTACAGTCGTCTAACCTGCTGGAGACAAATGCATGGATGAGTGTCTCTAAGTCTGGTTTTGACACTATTCCTCTGATCTTAATGTTTTTCAGATGGTAAAAAGCTGATGATGTTATTGCTTTAATGTGGCTGTTTAAGTTCAGGTCTGAGTCCATGATTACTCCTAGATTTCTAACCTGATTTTTTGGTTTTAGAGAGAGAGACTCAAGGTGACTGATAACACTTTGTCTTTGTGTCTGTGGGCCAAAAACAATGATCTCAGTTTTGTCTGAGTTTAGTTGGAGAAAGTTGTTTTGCATCCACAAACTGATCTGTTCGATGCAGTGACAGAGAGTATCTACAGGCCCATGTTCACCTGCCGTCAGTGACACGTAGATCTGAGTGTCATCTGCGTAGTTATGGTACGACACATTGTTGCTGTTGATTAGCTGACCCAAAGGAAGCATGTACAAGTTGAATAAGAGGGGTCCCAAGATTGACCCCTGGGGGACTCCACAGGTCATGGAAATTTTGTCTGAGACACAGTTGCCAATTTCGACAAAGTACGTCCTATCCTCCAGATAGGACTTGAACCAGTTTAGCACAGTACCAGAGATTCCCACCCAGTTTTCTAACCTGTGAAGTAAGATCCCGTGGTCCACTGTGTCAAAGGCAGCGCTCAGGTCCAGCAGAACTAAGACTGAGACCTTACCTGCGTTGGTGTTCATACGGATATCATTTGTCACCTTGATCAGAGCTGTCTCAGTGCTGTGGCCGGGCCTACATCCTGACTGGAAAGTATCAAACACATTGTTAGATAGGAGAAAGTAAGTGAGCTGTTGATATATTACTTTCTCCAGGACTTTTCCTAAGAATGGTAGGTTTGATATGGGCCGGTAGTTGTTCAGTATCTTGGGATCAAGGCTGCTCTTCTTTAGAAGAGGCTTAATGACCGCGGTTTTAAGAGCCTTTGGAAATGCTCCAGTCTCGAATGAGATGTTAACTAACTGAACAAGTTGTGGTAACAAGCTGGTCACCACAGACTTCAGAAATCTAGTGGGCAATTCATCAAGGCAGCATGTGCATGAACTCAGACCGGAGATAACCTCTTCCATTGTTTTGTCAGTAACAGGTGTGAAATGTGTCAGCTCAAGGTGTTTATCTGGTGGCAGGGTTGCTATTTGTGTTGTTGAAATTATGGCATTTTTAATGCCTTGGACTTTGTCATAAAAAAATATTGCAAACTCATTGCACTTAGATGTAGAGATTAGTTCTAAGGGCAGTGAAACTGGAGGGTTAGTTAATCTGTTTACTGTGGAAAACAGAACGCGAGAATTGTTTCTGCAGTTTGCGATGATTTTAGAGAAGTACTTCTCCCTTTCTCCACGCAAAATCTGGTTGAACTCACAAAGCACTTCTTTGTATATCTCAAAATGAACCTGGAGCTTTGACTTGCGCCATTTCCGTTGGGCTTTTCGGCACTCCCTTTTCTGTGCCCTGACCGAATCTTCACTTCTCCAAGGTGCCCTTTGTCTATTGTTAACCATTTTAACCTTGACAGGAGCAATAGTATCCAAAACATTTAAGACGCTTGATGTGTAAGAGTCCAACAGATTCTCAACATTAGAACATGGGGGATTTTCAAATCTGATCATTTCCATAAACTGTGTCCTCGTTGTATCATTTATGCGTCTTCTTTGAATAACTCCAGGCCCAACCACTGGTTTAGGTGTAACAGACAGGTCAAAGAAGACACAAAAATGATCAGACAAAGCAACATCAACAACATTCACATTTGATATATTAACACCTTTTGTAATAACTAGATCTAGAGTGTGGCCTTTGTTGTGAGTCGCTTCACTCACGTGCTGAGTTAAACCAAACATTTCAAGAACAGCTCTAAGTTCTTTGCCTGTCATTGGTCACATCCACATGCACATTAAAATCACCTGAAATGACTAAACAATCAAAATCAGTGCATATAAATTAAAGTAATTCAATAAAATCTTCGATAAAACAATTCTGTGGTGGTTTGTAAATAGTCATATAAAGTATTGAAAAGTTAATTGTTTCTAATTTGCTAGATGTTTGCTTAAAAAAAAGCTATGTAGAAATAGAATGTTTTTGGTACGAAGTGTTCTTAAGTTTCTGTTACAGTGAAAGAATGCAGAGCCAAAGGCAGATAAAAACTACACTCTCTCATCCGAGGGGGTGACTCAAGGTCAACTGATAAGAGTCGGCTGGACTCGCTGACCTAAACGGGACACATGGGAAACCACTACACGTAGAAATAGGCTCATGAATATTCATATTTGGTGTGTGGTATGAAAAAGTCTGACTTCCTGAGGATTTCAGTCTCCTTATGGTACGGGGGGCTGACGAGACTCATTTTGTCAGGGACCTAAGGAAGCAGACGTCTGTAATTAGATGATTTGTTAGGAGAATAAACCTTCGTAACTTTAATCTCCTGATTTCTGGTCATCTTTAATACTGGTATGTATTATTAGCTGATAGAGAAGTGCTGACGACAATGACAACTCCTCTTCCAGTGTGAATACGCAGTGTTGTCCCGGAGGGGTAATGTCCAGATAGGGAAAAGTGAAATACGACGTAGTAATAATATTTCATTGTGTACAAGGTAACCAAGGACAACACAAAGAAAAGGTTTTTCTTCAGTATGGAAGATTGTTTTATCTCCATTTTGAAAGACACATACTCAAATGGTGGAAAAAACCCAAATGACAATGATGTATTTCACCTGTGCCCCGTTTCCTCATGTATTTATACCCCTGTGTTTCCCTTGTCCTTTGTCGTGTCATCGTCTATGTTAGCCCCGGTTTGTTTGCGTTTTGTTTTTGCTGGATTTTGTTATTTTGGTTTTCCTCATTTTTTAAACATCACCAGTTTTGTTGCAGTCCTGCATTTTGGGTTTTATTTTTCCTCACTCCACCTCCAGCCATGACAGATGCAGTCGAAACCTTTGTTGGCGAGCCAGGAGCTCTTCTCATGCTCCTCTCTGCATAAAATGAAAAAGGTTCATAGCAGACGCTTTTGATTTCAATTTGAAAAATGATTAAACGAATGATGCCCGTATTTTAGCTCCTATAATGTTTTGCTCCTATTAATGAATACGGTGAACGGAAGTTGTAGCGCATAACCCCTAAACTATGAAATAAGAAACATTTCAGTTTTATAGATTACCTAATTTTGTTTTCAAATAAACACCATTTTTGATTTTAAAATTAAACCAAAGAACGGCTTAATTTTCAAGTCACATTTTCTAAATATTTGCATTTTTACTGATTTTTTTTTGGATTTACAATATACAAATAGAAAACCATCCTTTTCTGAACAAATATCTCACATTATTTATGTCCAAGTCTAATTTTCATATTTGTTTAAAATTTTACCTTTTACAGTACGTGTTTCTTGAATGCCAGGAGAGTTCCTGACTCTTTCACTTTTTCTGAAGTTTATTCCATAAACTCATTCCTGTTACTGTGACGGTTTGTTCCGTTGCTTTGGAATTGAACCCTTTTTATTTATTTATTTTTTAAAGATCCTGTTCCTTTCAGATCATTGTACTTTTTCTTTTCTCAAACCTTTCTTGGATGTTCATTGGCTATATTTATTTATTGGGTTTATACAAATCCTGAAGAATATGTCCTAATCAACTATATTACAATTTTAGGGTAAGAATTGTTTTTAAATGTAGTTCATCAAAGTACACATTAAAATAATGTGTGTATTAACCCGTGATGGGTGTGTCTGTACAGTGTGTGACACAAAGCTCCTGTAAAGCTGTCTAAAACAGCCCATTGCAGTGATGAAGGGGTTAATATTCATGTTCATATTTCAGTGATTAATCCAGATGCCCTTCCCTAAGTTGTGACGACGTTTATTAATGGTAATGTCACTTTTTACATTACTTTACATTAGCATTTGGCTAATAGACCATCACAAGATGGCCGCCACATGATCCGCAGCAACTCTCGCAACACTTGATACGTCCAGTCCTGTCTCGCGTTTTATTATAGCCCCTCCCTCCGCACTCCGCTCATCACGCCTCGCCTCGTCCCCGCTCCTCTGTCCTGGTTTGTCCTGTCGCCCTGTCCGTCCTCGTGTCCCCGTGTCTCTCGGACATGTTGGAGCTGTACGCGGACCTCCTGTCGCAGCCGTGCCGCGCCGTGCACATCCTGCTCAGCTGCACCGGCACCGCGCACAAGCTGCGCACCGTGGCCCTGCGCAAAGGTCAGCCTCACGCACGCGCACCGGGGGACACGTGCACGCGCATGTACGTGCGGCGTACCTCACTCTGACACTTCGCCGTGGTGCTTCTGATTTGAACTTTGTCCTGATCATCTTCGCCATGTGCTGCGTCAGAGCCGAACTCCGGCTGAAAAGCCACGCGTTAAGGACACCTTTACCTAACTCTAAATCAAACCAGACGGATCCAAAGTGACTGCGGACCACAGCCGGGCCAGAGGCAGGTCAAGGTTCGGCCCGTGACGAAGTTAACTTAACCCGTGTAACCACGAGTAAAAGAAGAAGAAGAAGAAGAAGATCTTTATTTCTATAGCGCCTTTCACAGACATGGTCACAAAGCGCTTTACATGAGAGCATTTTACATTCACTCCACACTCGGTGATGGTAAACTACGTTAGTAGCTTCAGTTTCCCCTGGGGGAGACTGACAGAAGCGCGTCGCGACTACACACGTCTGCGCCAACGGTCCCTCTGACCACCACCATACATTCACACACACCATTCATCCTGGCCTATTGTACATGTTTTTGGTGGTAGGGGAAACCGGAGTACCCGGAGGAAACCTACGCAGACACGGGGAGAACATGCAAACTCCACACAGAAAGGCCTCGTCCAGTGGGAATCGAACCTGGGACCTTCTAGCTGTGAAGCGAGAGCACTAACCGCTGCGCTACCGTGCCGCCATCGCAGAGTCCCACAGCCGGGTCACTATCCTGAATATAACGATAGTATTTCTAATTACCGATCTCAGATGGAGGAGAGTGTTGAAAGTCATCTCCAAACTAAAAATGGACAAATATTGAACCTGATTATTATGTGTGATGATTATGTCCAAACCTCCACATGAATGTTTTCTCTTTTATTTCATTTTTCATTTATTTGTCAGGACCAAATGACCCTGACTTTTAGACACCATTAGAAACTAAGGTGACCTTAGTTCATGTGCTGAGAGTGAGGACGTTAAACTTTGTGCCAGTTTTTGTTTCATGTGGATTTTAGCTCAGGGATATTTGATATAAACCAAGTTTAAAAAAAAAAAAAAAGTTCACGTTACCATAGATACCACAATAGAACCCTGAGCTGTAGCTCCTCAGAAGGCTGTGATGTCATGTAAGCTTCTTTTATAGCCGAGCGACTGGTCCCACCCACCGCAAGCTAGAATCGTTCCATCTTCTCCATTGCTCATGTTGTGATGAATACTTAAAAAAAAAAGTTTAATAACATAAAAGAGATCGTCGTGCACGTTCCGTGCACGTGCACATGTATCAGAAAACGAACATTGTAATGTTTGCTTCGCACACTGCTGTCAAATTACATGCGGACAAATGGAGCGCGAAGCGCAAACACTTACTAATGCACTCTACTTGTACATGCATATATAATGCAAAAATCAACATTGTAATTGTACAGAGCCCATAAAAGTCAATGGGCGACTGAGGTAGGAATGCGCGAGCGCTTTCCAAAAATATATAGTTTATGATACCCTTTAAATTTTGAATTTTAAAATAGTGGCACGATAGCGCCACCTGAGTTTTTTTTAACATTGCGAGATAGGACTTGGCCAAAAATTAAGTTTGTCGTAGAATCATAAAAATCGGTACAGACGTGCATCATGACATGTTGAGCAAAAAATATTATTACGGCAACGCCATCCGCCATATGGGGTGTCGGCCATTTTGGAGGACAGCCTGCGCAGCGGGATTCTGCCTTTATATCCACCTTATTCCTGGGGCAGCTCATGTAGAAACGAGGATGGGGGGAATTTCCGGTGAGATGCTGAAGTCGCTCTGAGCCGTTGGTTTACATTGGTTTCCAGGGCGAGTTTACGTTTCACATAGCGGTTTATTTTCACATTTTAAGATGATTGTCCAAACGATCAGCCTCCGTAACATTTGAAAAGACGTCCTCGCGCAGCTCTGGAACACGTTACGCTGTTCGTGGTTTATTTAAAAAAACAGAGAAAGTGACACTTGTGGCTCTGGAACAAGCCATGTTTGGGACACGCTAAAACTGGCCTTAAACTGACATGTTTGAGGCGATTTTGAACATGCTAAATGCTACTGACTCACATACATGTATGAAGAAAGCCTCAGCCCACGGAGGTAAATAAACACTGTTAACCCACGACTGACTGACCTCACACTGTACGAGTGATATGACCCGAGCCCCGTGAGGCCACACAGGCTGAACTGGGTCTGAATACATGGCATTTGAAATACTTGGATATGCAGAGACCATTCCAACTTTTTCTGCTGCTTTCTTGTCTTTGTTTTCCCTCTGTCTGCTTCAAACATGACCATACAAGGGCGGTTTTGAAACTGCGGTCTGTATCTTTGAAATTGTATGAATGTATTATGGAGTGAATGAATAATTAAATGTGAGTGTCCAGAAAAGTGCTATATAAAACTGATGCATTATTAGGCCCGAGCGGACCTGGCAGGTCTCGGGCCTCTTGTAATTGTACAAGCAGTGCGCGGAGCGCACTAAAGAAAGACGTGCGCGTAGCGCACGTCCCACGGGAAAAGAGCGCGGAGCGCTCAAAACCCATGTATGAGACAGTAATCAGGGGGCTCCCGGCACCAACACCTGTCCGGTGATATAGGCGTGTGCCGCGAAAGCGGCACATTTGTTGCTGCTTTTAAAAAAAAAGAGGTGAAAACCACAGTGAAGGCGCAACATGGAAAAGAAAGTGGTCGATGACGAGCGAAGCTCGTCATCGACCATGGCCACTCACTAAAACACTGATACAGTGACTCAGGGCATCCAGCCCTATCTGGTGATATAAGTATTTGCCGCGAAAGCGGCAAATTTGTTCTTGTACTCACAAAAATACAAAAAAAAAATCCCATAGAGAAACATTGACAAAGAAGAGGTAAAAGACGAGCGCAACGCGCTCGTATTATACTTTGAACCTCACGGGTGGATTACTGGACGTGAGACCTTTCCGAATATATAAGGTTGGCCGCCGGAGGCGGCCCCATATTGTTATTGTAAGAGTTTTTCTTATTAGGCCCGAGCGGACCTGGCAGGTCTCGGGCCTCTTGTAATTGTACAAGCAGTGCGCGGAGCGCACTGAAGAAAGACGTGCGCGTAGCGCACGTCCCACGGAAAAAGAGCGCGGAGCGCTCAAAACCCATGTAAGAGACAGTAATCAGGGGGCTCCCGGCACCAACACCTGTCCGATGATATAGGCGTGTGCCGCGAAAGCGGCACATTTGTTGCTGCTCGTAAAAAAAAAAGGTGAAAACCACAGTGAAGGCGCAACATGGACAAGAAAGTGGTCGATGACGAGCGAAGCTCGTCATCGACCATGGCCACTCACCAAAGCCCAAAACACTGATACAGTGACTCAGGGCATCGAGCCCTATCCGGTGATATAAGTATTTGCCGCGAAAGCGGCAAATTTGTTCTTGTACTCACAAAAATACGAAAAAAAAATTCCATAGAGAAACATTGAAATAGTAGAGGTAAAAGACGAGCGCAACGCGCTCGTATTGGATAATAAACCCCATAGGTGGATTACTGGACATGAGACCTTTCCGAATATATAAGGTTTGCCGCCGGAGGCGGCCCCATATTGTTTTTGTATGAGTTTTTCTTATTATTAGGCCCGAGCGGACCTGGCAGGTCTCGGGCCTCTTGTAATTGTACAAGCAGTGCGCGGAGCGCACTGAAGAAAGACGTGCGCGTAGCGCACGTCCCACGGGAAAAGAGCGCGGAGCGCTCAAAACCCATGTATGAGACAGTAATCAGGGGGCTCCCGGCACCAACACCTGTCCGATGATATAGGCGTGTGCCGCGAAAGCGGCACATTTGTTGCTGCTTTTAAAAAAAAAAGAGGTGAAAACCACAGTGAAGGCGCAACATGGACAAGAAAGTGGTCGATGACGAGCGAAGCTCGTCATCGACCATGGCCACTCACCAAAACACTGATACAGTGACTCGGGGCATCGAGCCCTATCCGGTGATATAAGTATTTGCCGCGAAAGCGGCAAATTTGTTCTTGTACTCACAAAAATACGGAAAAAAAAACGGGTAGAGAAACATTGAGAAAGAAGAGGTAAAAGACGAGCGCAACGCGCTCGTATTGGACTATAAACCCCACGGTTGGATTACTGGACGTGAGACCTTTCCGAATATATAAGGTTTGCCGCCGGAGGCGGCCCCATATTGTTATTGTATGAGTTTTTCTTATTATTATTATTATTTTTCCTCTCCCCACCTTAACTCCTTTATCTTGTGATGAAAAGTCCTGAATTTTGGCACATAATTCTAAAATGTTAACCGCTCGAATCGTGCAATTTCGAAATTTTACATTTCAAAAAAATGGCGCGTCAGCGCCCCCTGGAAAACTAGATTACATTGCACGTATGGCGAGACCCGAAAAACTTACTTCGTCGTAGACGAAAAAAATTCGGCACAGTTATTGGTCACGTGAAGCCAAACAAAAAAACACATTACGCGGTTGCTAGGCAACCAACAGTATGGCGGCCATATTGGCCCGAAGAGGGACTTGGCGCCGAAGGCGCCATTTCATGCCCTCGCATTTGAACGAACTCGTCCTAGGCCGTTGAACGCAGCGACTCCCCGTTCGCTCCAGATCATCTCCACATGTGGGAGATTAAAAGTTATTAAAAACTTTTTAATAGGATTTTTGGTTTTGCCGTGGCAACGCCATGAATTTGGCGTCCGTTTTCGCCGCTCGCCGCCGTGTTCAAACAGCCGTAACTCGCACATACTTTGGCCGATTTGAACGAAACTTGAATCGTTGGTCGAGTCGTCGGCCCCGGATGTTTTGATATAGGAATTTTGAAAATTGCCGCAATAGCGCCCCCTGCAGAGCACAAAATAAAAATGAATGGAGCCAAAAATGTAACTTTGTCGTAGATGCATGAAATTCGGTACAGACATCCGTCACGTGATCCCGAACAAAAAATATATTGATGCCCCGCCCCTTTTCCCACCGTGTTGCCATGGCAACGACCCAATGTCAACTTTGCCGCAGCCTAACCAAAATCGGTACACATGTGCGTCACGACTGTCCGAACAAAAAAGTACATTACGTGGTTGCTAGGCGACCAACAGGAGGTCGGCCATTTGGGGAAAATCAGCGCCGAAGGCGCCATTTCTTTTGCCAGCTCTTTTATAAACTCCACCGAGGGTGGCAGCGACATTAGACTCAGGTAGGGCGCGGCAGCGCCTCCCGGTTATTGCGGCGGCGTGCGGGAACCGGCGTCAACCGGCCACCGCGGCCCGCGAGGGCCTCCCAATGCCGCTTGCGGCTTTAATTATTATTATTTTTCCTCTCCCCACCTTAACTCCTTTATCTTGTGATGAAAAGTCCTGAATTTTGGCACATAATTCTAAAATGTTAACCGCTCGAATCGTGCAATTTCGAAATTTTACATTTCAAAAAAATGGCGCGTCAGCGCCCCCTGGAAAACTAGATTACATTGCACGTATGGCGAGACCCGAAAAACGTACTTCGTCGTAGACGAAAAAAATTCGGCACAGTGATTGGTCACGTGAAGCCCAACAAAAAAACACATTACGCGGTTGCTAGGCAACCAACAGTATGGCGGCCATATTGGCCCGAAGAGGGAATTGGCGCCGAAGGCGCCATTTCATACCCACGCATTTGAACGAACTCGTCCTAGGCCGTTGAACGCAGCGACTCCCCGTTCGCTCCAGATCATCTCCACATGTGGGAGATTAAAAGTTATTAAAAACTTTTTAATAGGTTTAACGGTGTTGCCGTGGCAACGCCATGAATTTGGCGTCCGTTTTCGCTGCTCGCCGCCGTGTTCAAACAGCCGTAACTCACACATACTTTGGCCGATTTGAAAAAAAATTGAATCGTTGGTCGAGTCGTCGACCCCGGATGTTTTGATATAGGAATTTTGAAAATTGCCGCAATAGCGCCCCCTGCAGAGCACAAAATAAAAATGAATGGAGCCAAAAATTAAACTTTGTCGTAGATGCATGAAATTTGGTACAGACATCCGTCACGTGATCCCGAACAAAAAATATATTGATGCCCCGCCCCTTTTTCCACCGTGTTGCCATGGCAACGACCCAATGTCAACTTTGTCCTAGCCAAACCAAAATTGGTACACACGTGCGTCATGACTGTCCGAACAAAAAAGTACATTACATGGTTGCTAGGCGACCAACAGGAGGTCGGCCATTTTGGGAAAATCAGCGCCGAAGGCGCTATTTCTTTTGCCTGCTCTTTTATAAACTCCACCGAGGGTGGCAGCGACATTATAAGCAGGTAGGGCGCTGCAGCGCCTCCCGGTTATTGTACATTACATGGTTGCTAGGTGACCGACAGGAGGTCGGCCATTTTGGGACAATCGGCGCCGAAGGCGCCATTTCTTGCCTTTGCTCTTTTATAAACTCCATCGAGGGTGGCAGCGACATTATACGCAGGTAGGGCGCGGCAGCGCCTCCCGGTTATTGCGGCGGCGTGCGCGAACCGGCGTCAATCGGCCACCACGGCCCGCGAGGGCCTCCCAATGCCGCTTGCGGCTTTAATTATTATTATTATTTTTCTTCTCCCCCCCTAAATCCACTTTCCCACTGACGAAAAGTCCTGAATTTTTGCTCAAAATTCAAGCACGTGATTCTAAGAACTTTCACATTTAGAAAATTGAAAAATTCAAAAAAATGGCGCGTCAGCGCCCCCTGGAAAAACCACGTTAACATTGCGCCCTATGTAAAACACCCCCAAAATACCGCAAAACCTGAAAAACGTACTTTGTCGTAGACGAAAAAAATTCGGCACAGTTATTGGTCACGTGAAGCCAAACAAAAAAACACATTACGCGGTTGCTAGGCAACCAACAGTATGGCGGCCATATTGGCCCGAAGAGGGACTTGGCGCCGAAGGCGCCATTTCATGCCCACGCATTTGAACGAACTCGTCCTAGGGCTTTTAACGCAGCGACTCCCCGTTCGCTCCAGATCATCTCCACATGTGGGAGATTAAAAGTTATTAAAAACTTTTTAATAGCATTTTTGGTTTTGCCGTGGCAACGCCATGAATTTGGCGTCCGTTTTCGCCGCTCGCCGCCGTGTTCAAACAGCCGTAACTCACACATACTTTGGCCGATTTGAACAAAACTTGAATCGTTGGTCGAGTCGTTGACCCCGGATGTTTTGATATAGGAATTTTGAAAATTGCCGCAATAGCGCCCCCTGCAGAGCACAAAATAAAAATGAATGGAGCCAAAAATTAAACTTTGTCGTAGATGCATGAAATTTGGTACAGACATCCGTCACGTGATCCCGAATAAAAAATATATTGATGCCCCGCCCCTTTTCCCACCGTGTTGCCATGGCAACGACCCAATGTCAACTTTGCCGCAGCCAAACCAAAATTGGTACACGCGTGCGTCATGACTGTCCGAACAAAAAAGTACATTACATGGTTGCTAGGTGACCAACAGGAGGTCGGCCATTTTGGGAAAAATCAGCGCCGAAGGCGCCATTTCTTTTGCCAGCTCTTTTATAAACTCCACCGAGGGTGGCAGCGACATTATAAGCAGGTAGGGCGCGGCAGCGCCTCCCGGTTATTGCGGCGGCGTGCGGGAACCGGCGTCAATCGGCCACCGCGGCCCGCGAGGGCCTCCCAATGCCGCTTGCGGCTTTAATTAGGCCCGAGCGGACCTGGCAGGTCTCGGGCCTCTTGTAATTGTACAAGCAGTGCGCGGAGCGCACTAAAGAAAGACGTGCGCGTAGCGCACGTCCCACGGGAAAAGAGCGCGGAGCGCTCAAAACCCATGTAAGAGACAGTAATCAGGGGACTCCCGGCACCAACACCTGTCCGATGATATAGGCGTGTGCCGCGAAAGCGGCACATTTGTTGCTGCTCGTCAAAAAAAAAGGTGAAAACCACAGTGAAGGCGCAACATGGACAAGAAAGTGGTCGATGACGAGCGAAGCTCGTCATCGACCATGGCCACTCACCAAAGCCCAAAACACTGATACAGTGACTCAGGGCATCGAGCCCTATCCGGTGATATAAGTATTTGCCGCGAAAGCGGCAAATTTGTTCTTGTACTCACAAAAATACGAAAAAAAAATTCCATAGAGAAACATTGAAATAGTAGAGGTAAAAGACGAGCGCAACGCGCTCGTATTGGATAATAAACCCCATAGGTGGATTACTGGACGTGAGACCTTTCCGAATATATAAGGTTTGCCGCCGGAGGCGACCCCATATTGTTATTGTATGAGTTTTTCTTATTATTATTATTATTAGGCCCGAGCGGACCTGGCAGGTCTCGGGCCTCTTGTAATTGTACAAGCAGTGCGCGGAGCGCACTGAAGAAAGACGTGCGCGTAGCGCACGTCCCACGGGAAAAGAGCGCGGAGCGCTCAAAACCCATGTATGAGACAGTAATCAGGGGACTCCCGGCACCAACACCTGTCCGATGATATAGGCGTGTGCCGCGAAAGCGGCACATTTG
The DNA here is from genome assembly GCA_021464625.1 of Proterorhinus semilunaris. Taxonomy (NCBI): domain Eukaryota; kingdom Metazoa; phylum Chordata; class Actinopteri; order Gobiiformes; family Gobiidae; genus Proterorhinus; species Proterorhinus semilunaris. The sequence continues at coordinate 38,954,692 of CM038345.1, read as the reverse complement.
TTGCTGCTCGTAAAAAAAAAGGTGAAAACCACAGTGAAGGCGCAACATGGACAAGAAAGTGGTCGATGACGAGCGAAGCTCGTCATCGACCATGGCCACTCACCAAAGCCCAAAACACTGATACAGTGACTCAGGGCATCGAGCCCTTTCCGGTGATATAAGTATTTGCCGCGAAAGCGGCAAATTTGTTCTTGTACTCACAAAAATACGGAAAAAAAAACGGATAGAGAAACATTGAGAAAGAAGAGGTAATAGACGAGCGCAACGCGCTCGTATTTGACTATAAACCCCACGGGTGGATTACTGGACATGAGACCTTTCCGAATATATAAGGTTTGCCGCCCGAGGCGGCCCCATATTGTTATTGTAAGAGTTTTTCTTATTATTAGGCCCGAGCGGACCTGGCAGGTCTCGGGCCTCTTGTAATTGTACAAGCAGTGCGCGGAGCGCACTAAAGAAAGACGTGCGCGTAGCGCACGTCCCACGGGAAAAGAGCGCGGAGCGCTCAAAACCCATGTATGAGACAGTAATCAGGGGGCTCCCGGCACCAACACCTGTCCGATGATATAGGCGTGTGCCGCGAAAGCGGCACATTTGTTGCTGCTCGTAAAAAAAAAGAGGTGAAAACCACAGTGAAGGCGCAACATGGACAAGAAAGTGGTCGATGACGAGCGAAGCTCGTCATCGACCATGGCCACTCACCAAAGCCCAAAACACTGATACAGTGACTCAGGGCATCGAGCCCTATCCGGTGATATAAGTATTTGCCGCGAAAGCGGCAAATTTGTTCTTGTACTCACAAAAATACGAAAAAACAAACGGATAGAGTAACATTGAGAAAGAGGAGGTAAAAGACGAGCGCAACGCGCTCGTATTGGATAATAAACCTTACGGTTGGATTACTGGACGTGAGACCTTTCCGAATATATAAGGTTTGCCGCCGGAGGCGGCCCCATATTGTTATTGTATGAGTTTTTCTTTTTATTAGGCCCGAGCGGACCTGGCAGGTCTCGGGCCTCTTGTAATTGTACAAGCAGTGCGCGGAGCGCACTGAAGAAAGACGTGCGCGTAGCGCACGTCCCACGGGAAAAGAGCGCGGAGCGCTCAAAACCCATGTATGAGACAGTAATCAGGGGACTCCCGGCACCAACACCTGTCCGGTGATATAGGCGTGTGCCGCGAAAGCGGCACATTTGTTGCTGCTTTTAAAAAAAAAAAAGGTGAAAACCACAGTGAAGGCGCAACATGGACAAGAAAGTGGTCGATGACGAGCGAAGCTCGTCATCGACCATGGCCACTCACCAAAACACTGATACAGTGACTCAGGGCATCGAGCCCTATCCGGTGATATAAGTATTTGCCGCGAAAGCGGCAAATTTGTTCTTGTACTCACAAAAATACGGAAAAAAAAACGGGTAGAGAAACATTGAGAAAGAAGAGGTAAAAGACGAGCGCAACGCGCTCGTATTGGATAATAAACCACACGGGTGGATTACTGGACGTGAGACCTTTCCGAATATATAAGGTTTGCCGCCGGAGGCGGCCCCATATTGTTATTGTATGAGTTTTTCTTATTATTATTATTATTTTTCCTCTCCCCACCTTAACTCCTTAATCTTGTGATGAAAAGTCCTGAATTTTGGCACATCATTCTAAAATGTTAACCGCTCGAATCGTGCAATTTCGAAATTTTACATTTCAAAAAAATGGCGCGTCAGCGCCCCCTGGAAAACTAGATTACATTGCACGTATGGCGAGACCCGAAAAACGTACTTCGTCGTAGACGAAAAAAATTCGGCACAGTGATTGGTCACGTGAAGCCAAACAAAAAAACACATTACGCGGTTGCTAGGCAACCAACAGTATGGCGGCCATATTGGCCAGAAGAGGGACTTGGCGCCGAAGGCGCCATTTCATGCCCACGCATTTGAACGAACTCGTCCTAGGCCGTTGAACGCAGCGACTCCCCGTTCGCTCCAGATCATCTCCACATGTGGGAGATTAAAAGTTATTAAAAACTTTTTAATAGGTTTAACGGTGTTGCCGTGGCAACGCCATGAATTTGGCGTCCGTTTTCGCCTCTCGCCGCCGTGTTCAAACAGTCATAACTCACACATACTTTGGCCGATTTGAAAAAAAATTGAATCGTTGGTCGAGTCGTCGACCCCGGATGTTTTGATATAGGAATTTTGAAAATTGCCGCAATAGCGCCCCCTGCAGAGCACAAAATAAAAATGAATGGAGCCAAAAATTAAACTTTGTCGTAGATGCATGAAATTTGGTACAGACATCCGTCACGTGATCCCGAACAAAAAATATATTGATGCCCCGCCCCTTTTTCCACCGTGTTGCCATGGCAACGACCCAATGTCAACTTTGTCGTAGCCAAACCAAAATTGGTACACACGTGCGTCATGACTGTCCGAACAAAAAAGTACATTACATGGTTGCTAGGCGACCAACAGGAGGTCGGCCATTTTGGGAAAATCAGCGCCGAAGGCGCCATTTCTTTTGCCTGCTCTTTTATAAACTCCACCGAGGGTGGCAGCGACATTATAAGCAGGTAGGGCGCGGCAGCGCCTCCCGGTTATTGTACATTACATGGTTGCTAGGTGACCAACAGGAGGTCGGCCATTTTGGGACAATCGGCGCCGAAGGCGCCATTTCTTGCCTTTGCTCTTTTATAAACTCCATCGAGGGTGGCAGCGACATTATACGCAGGTAGGGCGCGGCAGGGCCTCCCGGTTATTGCGGCGGCGTGCGCGAACCGGCGTCAATCGGCCACCACGGCCCGCGAGGGCCTCCCAATGCCGCTTGCGGCTTTAATTATTATTTTTCTTCTCCGAAAAAAGTCCACTTTCCCACTGACGAAAAGTCCTGAATTTTTGCACAAAATTCAAGCATGTGAAAAAAACATTCTTCACATTTAGAAAATAAAAAAAATCTGAAATATGGCGCGTAAGCGCCCCCTGGAAAATCAAGTTTACATTGCGCCCTATGACAAGACCCGAAAAACCCGAAAATTTTAGTTCGTCGTAGACGAAAAAAATTCGGCACAGTGATTGGTCACGTGAAGCCAAACAAAAAAACACATTACGCGGTTGCTAGGCAACCAACAGTATGGCGGCCATATTGGCCAGAAGAGGGACTTGGCGCCGAAGGCGCCATTTCATGCCCACGCATTTGAACGAACTCGTCCTAGGCCGTTGAACGCAGCGACTCCCCGTTCGCTCCAGATCATCTCCACATGTGGGAGATTAAAAGTTATTAAAAACTTTTTAATAGGATTTTTGGTTTTGCCGTGGCAACGCCATGAATTTGGCGTCCGTTTTCGCCGCTCGCCGCCGCGTTCAAACAGCCGTAACTCACACATACTTTGGCCGATTTGAGCGAAACTTGAATCGTTGGTCGAGTCGTCGACCCCGGATGTTTTGATATAGGAATTTTGAAAATTGCCGCAATAGCGCCCCCTGCAGAGCACAAAAAAAAATGAATGGAGCCAAAAATTAAACTTTGTCGTAGATGCATGAAATTTGGTACAGACATCCGTCACGTGATCCCGAACAAAAAATATATTGATGCCCCGCCCCTTTTCCCACCGTGTTGCCATGGCAACGACCCAATGTCAACTTTGCCGCAGCCAAACCAAAATTGGTACACACGTGCGTCACGACTGTCCGAACAAAAAAGTACATTACATGGTTGCTAGGCGACCAACAGGAGGTCGGCCATTTTGGGAAAAATAAGCGCCGAAGGCGCCATTTCTTTTGCCAGCTCTTTTATAAACTCCACCGAGGGTGGCAGTGAAATTATAAGCAGGTAGGGCGCGGCAGCGCCTCCCGGTTATTGCGGCGGCGTGCGGGAACCGGCGTCAATCGGCCACCGCGGCCCGCGAGGGCCTCCCAATGCCGCTTGCGGCTTTAATTAGGCCCGAGCGGCCTGCCGTAGCAAGGGCCTATTGTAATCGCAACGCAGTGCGCGCAGCGCACTGAACCTAGGTGCGCGGAGCGCACGAAAACAGCGCGAAGCGCTGTCCCCATGTCAAACGTAAACTCACCGTGTAAAACAGTGACTGCCCACACCTCTGGTGTGGGCCCTTATACTTATAATTGCAGCAAAATGAATGGGGGTATATGGCCAACTGTCATACGGAGGTGGATGACGAGCGCGAAGCGCTCGTCATCCACCTCCGAGCCCCACGGGTGCGTAGGGGAAGTCGAAAGCTTTCCAAAAATGTATAATATGATGTTGTCGCGAAAGCGACTATATTGTTTTTGCAGGAAATATTATTATTCTTTCTTTCTTCTTCTTCTTCTTCTTCTTCTTCTTCTGCTCTTTGAGCAGGAATTTGACCCCCTGAACATAGTTGAAAACTCACCAAACTTTGCCCAAAATTCAGATCCGGTGAAAAATTAATTAAAATGTGTGTTTCGTTTTGGGGAGATAAAAAATGGCGCGACAGCGCCACCTACAAAAGTGAAAATACATTGCGCCTATGGGGAGGGGGCCAACATAAACTTTGTAATAGAGCGACGAGATTCGGTACAGACATTCGTCATGTGACGACAACCAAAAACTATTATTGTGGCCACGCCCCCAGACAAACCGGAAGTCCGCCATTTTGACAGGAAGTCGGGAAAATGCTGAGTCAGCGTTTTCGCTGACGTCGCATTTTAACGAACTCCTCCTAGGGCGTTTCACCAAATGAGCCCAAAATCGCTCCAGTTCATCTCGAGATGTGGGGCATCAAAAGTTATCCAAATTTTTTGGCTAAGTTTTACGGTTTGTTTGCGGCGAAGCCGCAATCTTTACGAAGAATTTTGCGACTTTCCGAAAACAACAAAATGCTCCCATTTGCACAAACGAACTCTGATTAAAAATCGGAAATATACATTTTATTGACCTTTCACCCCCGGACACAACACATGTGAAAAAGTGAGATTTGGCGCGATAGCGCCCCCTCTAGGCTGAGAAGAAAATATGCATTATGGGAAAAAAATTAGTTTCTCGGAAATGGATTAAATTCGGCACAAAAATAGCTGATGGCATCCCGATCCAAAAAGCCAATGAGACCCATACCGTATTTTGTACTGTGTTGCCATGGTGACGCCCGGGGCCCACCATGTTATTCCAATGGGACTGACACACATATCACACATTATACACAATTACAGCTCGTTAGCGCCCTCTGTAATGTTCTTGTGAACAGTGGTAAATTGAAGTACGGCCCGTAAGGGCCGTCCGATGCTGCTTGTGAAATAAAAAAGATTTGGGGCGCGATAGCGCCCTCTGCAGGTTGGGGCCATCATTCACATGGAGACGCTAAAAATCTCGTTTTGATGTTTACTCACAAAGATTAATGGCTCATCAGGGCAATAAAATGTAGTGTGGCCACGTGGGCGCCCTCGGTAGGGTTATGGCGCGGCAATGGAGGCACTAAGGGAGGCCTCCATTACATGGTTGCTAGGCGACCAACAGGTGGTCGGCCATTTTGGGAAAAATCGAGTAATCAGCGCCGAAGGCGCCATTTCTCGCCTTTGCTCTTTTATAATCTCGACCTAGGGTGGCAGCGACGTTATAAACCACGTAGGGCGCGGCAGCGCCTCCCGGTAATTGCGGCGGCGTGCGGCAACCGGCGTCAACCGGCCAACGAACCCCCGCGAGGGCCTCTCGATGCCGCTTGCGGCTTTAATTATTATTATTTTTCTTCTCCGAAAAAAGTCCACTTTCCCACTGACGAAAAGTCCTGAATTTTTGCACAAAATTCAAGCACATGAAAAAAACATTTTTCACATTTAGAAAAAAAAAAAAATCTCAAAGATGGCGCGTCAGCGCCCCCTGGAAAATCAAGTTTACATTGCGCCCTATGACAAGACCCGAAAACCCCGAAAATTTTAGTTTGTCGTAGACGAAAAAAATTCGGCACAGTTATTGGTCACGTGAAGCCAAACAAAAAAACACATTACGCGGTTGCTAGGCAACCAACAGTATGGCGGCCATATTGGCCAGAAGAGGGAATTGGCGCCGAAGGCGCCATTTCATGCCCTCGCATTTGAACGAACTCGTCCTAGGCCGTTGAACGCAGCGACTCCCCGTTCGCTCCAGATCATCTCCACATGTGGGACATCAAAAGTTTTTAAAAACTTTTTAATAGGATTTTTGGTTTTGCCGTGGCAACGCCATGAATTTGGCGTCCGTTTTCGCCGCTCGCCGCCGCGTTCAAACAGTCATAACTCGCACATACTTTGGCCGATTTGAGCGAAACTTGAATCGTTGGTCGAGTCGTTGACCCCGGATGTTTTGATATAGGAATTTTGAAAATTGCCGCAATAGCGCCCCCTGCAGAGCACAAAATATAAATGAATGGAGCCAAAAATTAAACTTTGCCGTAGATGCATGAAATTTGGTACAGACATCCGTCACGTGATCCCGAACAAAAAATATATTGATGCCCCGCCCCTTTTTCCATCGTGTTGCCATGGCAACGGCCCAATGTCAACTTTGCCGCAGCCAAACCAAAATTGGTACACGCGTGCGTCATGACTGTCCGAACAAAAAAGTACATTATGTGGTTGCTAGGCGACCAACAGGAGGTCGGCCATTTTGGGAAAATCAGCGCCGAAGGCGCCATTTCTTTTGCCAGCTCTTTTATAAACTCCACCGAGGGTGGCAGCGACATTATAAGCAGGTAGGGCGCGGCAGCGCCTCCCGGTTATTGCGGCGGCGTGCGCGAACCGGCGTCAATCGGCCACCGCGGCCCGCGAGGGCCTCCCAATGCCGCTTGCGGCTTTAATTATTATTAGGCCCGAGCGGACCTGGCAGGTCTCGGGCCTCTTGTAATTGTACAAGCAGTGCGCGGAGCGCACTGAAGAAAGACGTGCGCGTAGCGCACGTCCCACGGGAAAAGAGCGCGGAGCGCTCAAAACCCATGTATGAGACAGTAATCAGGGGGCTCCCGGCACCAACACCTGTCCGATGATATAGGCGTGTGCCGCGAAAGCGGCACATTTGTTGCTGCTTTTTAAAAAAAAAAGGTGAAAACCACAGTGAAGGCGCAACATGGACAAGAAAGTGGTCGATGACGAGCGAAGCTCGTCATCGACCATGGCCACTCACCAAAGCCCAAAACACTGATACAGTGACTCGGGGCATCGAGCTCTATCCGGTGATATAAGTATTTGCCGCGAAAGCGGCAAATTTGTTCTTGTACTCACAAAAATACGCAAAAAAAATTCCATAGAGAAACATTGAAATAGTAGAGGTAAAAGACGAGCGCAACGCGCTCGTATTGGATAATAAACCCCATAGGTGGATTACTGGACATGAGACCTTTCCGAATATATAAGGTTAGCCGCCGGAGGCGGCCCCATATTGTTATTGTATGAGTTTTTCTTATTATTATTATTATTATTATTTTTCCTCTCCCCACCTTAACTCCTTTATCTTGTGATGAAAAGTCCTGAATTTTGGCACATAATTCTAAAATGTTAACCGCTCGAATCGTGCAATTTCGAAATTTTACATTTCAAAAAAATGGCGCGTCAGCGCCCCCTGGAAAACTAGATTACATTGCACGTATGGCGAGACCCGAAAAACGTACTTCGTCGTAGACGAAAAAAATTCGGCACAGTGATTGGTCACGTGAAGCCCAACAAAAAAACACATTACGCGGTTGCTAGGCAACCAACAGTATGGCGGCCATATTGGCCCGAAGAGGGAATTGGCGCCGAAGGCGCCATTTCATGCCCACGCATTTGAACGAACTCGTCCTAGGCCGTTGAACGCAGCGACTCCCCGTTCGCTCCAGATCATCTCCACATGTGGGAGATTAAAAGTTATTAAAAACTTTTTAATAGGTTTAACGGTGTTGCCGTGGCAACGCCATGAATTTGGCGTCCGTTTTCGCTGCTCGCCGCCGTGTTCAAACAGCCGTAACTCACACATACTTTGGCCGATTTGAAAAAAAATTGAATCGTTGGTCGAGTCGTCGACCCCGGATGTTTTGATATAGGAATTTTGAAAATTGCCGCAATAGCGCCCCCTGCAGAGCACAAAATAAAAATGAATGGAGCCAAAAATTAAACTTTGTCGTAGATGCATGAAATTTGGTACAGACATCCGTCACGTGATCCCGAACAAAAAATATATTGATGCCCCGCCCCTTTTTCCACCGTGTTGCCATGGCAACGACCCAATGTCAACTTTGTCCTAGCCAAACCAAAATTGGTACACACGTGCGTCATGACTGTCCGAACAAAAAAGTACATTACATGGTTGCTAGGCGACCAACAGGAGGTCGGCCATTTTGGGAAAATCAGCGCCGAAGGCGCCATTTCTTTTGCCTGCTCTTTTATAAACTCCACCGAGGGTGGCAGCGACATTATAAGCAGGTAGGGCGCGGCAGCGCCTCCCGGTTATTGTACATTACATGGTTGCTAGGTGACCGACAGGAGGTCGGCCATTTTGGGACAATCGGCGCCGAAGGCGCCATTTCTTGCCTTTGCTCTTTTATAAACTCCATCGAGGGTGGCAGCGACATTATACGCAGGTAGGGCGCGGCAGCGCCTCCCGGTTATTGCGGCGGCGTGCGCGAACCGGCGTCAATCGGCCACCACGGCCCGCGAGGGCCTCCCAATGCCGCTTGCGGCTTTAATTATTATTATTTTTCTTCTCCGAAAAAAGTCCACTTTCCCACTGACGAAAAGTCCTGAATTTTTGCACAAAATTCAAGCACATGAAAAAAACATTTTTCACATTTAGAAAAAAAAAAAAATCTCAAAGATGGCGCGTCAGCGCCCCCTGGAAAATCAAGTTTACATTGCGCCCTATGACAAGACCCGAAAACCCCGAAAATTTTAGTTTGACGTAGACGAAAAAAATTCGGCACAGTTATTGGTCACGTGAAGCCAAACAAAAAAACACATTACGCGGTTGCTAGGCAACCAACAGTATGGCGGCCATATTGGCCAGAAGAGGGAATTGGCGCCGAAGGCGCCATTTCATGCCCTCGCATTTGAACGAACTCGTCCTAGGCCGTTGAACGCAGCGACTCCCCGTTCGCTCCAGATCATCTCCACATGTGGGACATCAAAAGTTATTAAAAACTTTTTAATAGGATTTTTGGTTTTGCCGTGGCAACGCCATGAATTTGGCGTCCGTTTTCGCCGCTCGCCGCCGCGTTCAAACAGTCATAACTCGCACATACTTTGGCCGATTTGAGCGAAACTTGAATCGTTGGTCGAGTCGTTGACCCCGGATGTTTTGATATAGGAATTTTGAAAATTGCCGCAATAGCGCCCCCTGCAGAGCACAAAATAAAAATGAATGGAGCCAAAAATTAAACTTTGCCGTAGATGCATGAAATTTGGTACAGACATCCGTCACGTGATCCCGAACAAAAAATATATTGATGCCCCGCCCCTTTTTCCATCGTGTTGCCATGGCAACGGCCCAATGTCAACTTTGCCGCAGCCAAACCAAAATTGGTACACGCGTGCGTCATGACTGTCCGAACAAAAAAGTACATTATGTGGTTGCTAGGCGACCAACAGGAGGTCGGCCATTTTGGGAAAATCAGCGCCGAAGGCGCCATTTCTTTTGCCAGCTCTTTTATAAACTCCACGGAGGGTGGCAGCGACATTATAAGCAGGTAGGGCGCGGCAGCGCCCCCCGGTTATTGTACATTACATGGTTGCTAGGTGACCAACAGGAGGTCGGCCATTTTGGGAAAATCAGCGCCGAAGGCGCCATTTCTTGCCTTTGCTCTTTTATAAACTCCACCGAGGGTGGCAGCGACATTATAAGCAGGTAGGGCGCGGCAGCGCCTCCCGGTTATTGCGGCGGCGTGCGGGAACCGGCGTCAATCGGCCACCGCGGCCCGCGAGGGCCTCCCAATGCCGCTTGCGGCTTTAATTAGGCCCGAGCGGACCTGGCAGGTCTCGGGCCTCTTGTAATTGTACAAGCAGTGCGCGGAGCGCACTAAAGAAAGACGTGCGCGTAGCGCACGTCCCACGGGAAAAGAGCGCGGAGCGCTCAAAACCCATGTATGAGACAGTAATCAGGGGGCTCCCGGCACCAACACCTGTCCGATGATATAGGCGTGTGCCGCGAAAGCGGCACATTTGTTGCTGCTTTTAAAAAAAAAGAGGTGAAAACCACAGTCAAGGCGCAACATGGACAAGAAAGTGGTCGATGACGAGCGAAGCTCGTCATCGACCATGGCCACTCACCAAAGCCCAAAACACTGATACAGTGAATCAGGGCATCGAGCCCTATCCGGTGATATAAGTATTTGCCGCGAAAGCGGCAAATTTGTTCTTGTACTCACAAAAATACAAAAAAAAAAACGGATAGAGAAACATTGAGAAAGAGGAGGTAAAAGACGAGCGCAACGCGCTCGTATTGGATAATAAACCTTACGGTTGGATTACTGGACGTGAGACCTTTCCGAATATATAAGGTTTGCCGCCGGAGGCGGCCCCATATTGTTATTGTATGGGTTTTTCTTATTATTATTATTATTTTTCTTCTCCCCCCCTAAATCCACTTTCCCACTGACGAAAAGTCCTGAATTTTTGCTCAAAATTCAAGCACGTGATTCTAAGAACTTTCACATTTAGAAAATTGAAAAATTCAAAAAAATGGCGCGTCAGCGCCCCCTGGAAAAACCACGTTAACATTGCGCCCTATGACAAGACCCCCCAAAATACCGCAAAACCTGAAAAACGTACTTTGTCGTAGACGAAAAAAATTCGGCACAGTGATTGGTCACGTGAAGCCAAACAAAAAAACACATTACGCGGTTGCTAGGCAACCAACAGTATGGCGGCCATATTGGCCCGAAGAGGGACTTGGCGCCGAAGGCGCCATTTCATGCCCACGCATTTGAACGAACTCGTCCTAGGGCTTTTAACGCAGCGACTCCCCGTTCGCTCCAGATCATCTCCACATGTGGGAGATTAAAAGTTATTAAAAACTTTTTAATAGCATTTTTGGTTTTGCCGTGGCAACGCCATGAATTTGGCGTCCGTTTTCGCCGCTCGCCGCCGTGTTCAAACAGCCGTAACTCACACATACTTTGGCCGATTTGAACAAAACTTGAATCGTTGGTCGAGTCGTCGACCCCGGATGTTTTGATATAGGAATTTTGAAAATTGCCGCAATAGCGCCCCCTGCAGAGCACAAAATAAAAATGAATGGAGCCAAAAATTAAACTTTGTCGTAGATGCATGAAATTTGGTACAGACATCCGTCACGTGATCCCGAATAAAAAATATATTGATGCCCCGCCCCTTTTCCCACCGTGTTGCCATGGCAACGACCCAATGTCAACTTTGCCGCAGCCAAACCAAAATTGGTACACGCGTGCGTCATGACTGTCCGAACAAAAAAGTACATTACATGGTTGCTAGGTGACCAACAGGAGGTCGGCCATTTTGGGAAAAATCAGCGCCGAAGGCGCCATTTCTTTTGCCAGCTCTTTTATAAACTCCACCGAGGGTGGCAGCGACATTATAAGCAGGTAGGGCGCGGCAGCGCCTCCCGGTTATTGCGGCGGCGTGCGGGAACCGGCGTCAATCGGCCACCGCGGCCCGCGAGGGCCTCCCAATGCCGCTTGCGGCTTTAATTATTATTATTATTATTTTTCTTCTCCGAAAAAAGTCCACTTTCCCACTGACGAAAAGTCCTGAATTTTTGCACAAAATTCAAGCACATGAAAAAAACATTTTTCACATTTAGAAAAAAAAAAAAATCTCAAAGATGGCGCGTCAGCGCCCCCTGGAAAATCAAGTTTACATTGCGCCCTATGACAAGACCCGAAAACCCCGAAAATTTTAGTTTGTCGTAGACGAAAAAAATTCGGCACAGTTATTGGTCACGTGAAGCCAAACAAAAAAACACATTACGCGGTTGCTAGGCAACCAACAGTATGGCGGCCATATTGGCCAGAAGAGGGAATTGGCGCCGAAGGCGCCATTTCATGCCCTCGCATTTGAACGAACTCGTCCTAGGCCGTTGAACGCAGCGACTCCCCGTTCGCTCCAGATCATCTCCACATGTGGGACATCAAAAGTTATTAAAAACTTTTTAATAGGATTTTTGGTTTTGCCGTGGCAACGCCATGAATTTGGCGTCCGTTTTCGCCGCTCGCCGCCGCGTTCAAACAGTCATAACTCGCACATACTTTGGCCGATTTGAGCGAAACTTGAATCGTTGGTCGAGTCGTCGACCCCGGATGTTTTGATATAGGAATTTTGAAAATTGCCGCAATAGCGCCCCCTGCAGAGCACAAAATATAAATGAATGGAGCCAAAAATTAAACTTTGCCGTAGATGCATGAAATTTGGTACAGACATCCGTCACGTGATCCCGAACAAAAAATATATTGATGCCCCGCCCCTTTTTCCATCGTGTTGCCATGGCAACGGCCCAATGTCAACTTTGCCGCAGCCAAACCAAAATTGGTACACGCGTGCGTCATGACTGTCCGAACAAAAAAGTACATTATGTGGTTGCTAGGCGACCAACAGGAGGTCGGCCATTTTGGGAAAATCAGCGCCGAAGGCGCCATTTCTTTTGCCAGCTCTTTTATAAACTCCACCGAGGGTGGCAGCGACATTATAAGCAGGTAGGGCGCGGCAGCGCCTCCCGGTTATTGCGGCGGCGTGCGGGAACCGGCGTCAATCGGCCACCGCGGCCCGCGAGGGCCTCCCAATGCCGCTTGCGGCTTTAATTATTATTATTTTTCTTCTCCCCCCCTAAATCCACTTTCCCACCGACGAAAAGTCCTGAATTTTTGCACAAAATTCAAGCACGTAAATCTAAGATCTTTCACATTTAGAAAATGTAAAAATTCAAAAAAATGGCGCGTCAGCGCCCCCTGGAAAAACCACGTTAACATTGCGCCCCATGTTAAACACCCCCAAAATACCGCAAAACCCGAAAAACTTACTTCGTCGTAGACGAAAAAAATTCGGCACAGTGATTGGTCACGTGAAGCCAAACAAAAAAACACATTACGCGGTTGCTAGGCAACCAACAGTATGGCGGCCATATTGGCCCGAAGAGGGACTTGGCGCCGAAGGCGCCATTTCATGCCCACGCATTTGAACGAACTTGTCCTAGGGCTTTTAACGCAGCGACTCCCCGTTCGCTCCAGATCATCTCCACATGTGGGAGATTAAAAGTTGTTAAAAACTTTTTAATAGGACTTTTGGTTTTGCCGTGGCAACGCCATGAATTTGGCGTCCGTTTTCGCCGCTCGCCGCCGTGTTCAAACAGCCGTAACTCACACATACTTTGGCCGATTTGAGCGAAACTTGAATCGTTGGTCGAGTCGTCGACCCCGGATGTTTTGATATAGGAAATTTGAAAATTGCCGCAATAGCGCCCCCTGCAGAGCACAAAATAAAAATGAATGGAGCCAAAAATTTAACTTTGTCGTAGATTCACGAAATTTGGCACAGACATCCGTCACGTGATCCCGAACAAAAAATATATTGATGCCCCGCCCCTTTTCCCACCGTGTTGCCATGGCAACGACCCAATATCAACTTTGCCGCAGCCACACCAAAATCGGTACACACGTGCGTCACGACTGTCCGAACAAAAAAGTAAATTACACGGTTGCTAGGCGACCAACAGGAGGTCGGCCATTTTGGGAAAAATAAGCGCCGAAGGCGCCATTTCTTTTGCCTGCTCTTTTATACACTTCACCGAGGGTGGCAGCGACATTATAAGCAGGTAGGGCGCGGCAGCGCCTCTCGGTTATTGCGGTGGCGTGCGGGAACCGGCGTCAATCGGCCACCGCGGCGCGCGAGGGCCTCCAAATGCCGCTTGCGGCTTTAATTATTATTATTTTTCCTCTCCCCACCTTAACTCCTTTATCTTGTGATGAAAAGTCCTGAATTTTGGCACATAATTCTAAAATGTTAACCGCTCGAATCGTGCAATTTCGAAATTTTACATTTCAAAAAAATGGCGCGTCAGCGCCCCCTGGAAAACTAGATTACATTGCACGTATGGCGAGACCCGAAAAACGTACTTCGTCGTAGACGAAAAAAATTCGGCACAGTGATTGGTCACGTGAAGCCCAACAAAAAAACACATTACGCGGTTGCTAGGCAACCAACAGTATGGCGGCCATATTGGCCCGAAGAGGGAATTGGCGCCGAAGGCGCCATTTCATGCCCACGCATTTGAACGAACTCGTCCTAGGCCGTTGAACGCAGCGACTCCCCGTTCGCTCCAGATCATCTCCACATGTGGGAGATTAAAAGTTATTAAAAACTTTTTAATAGGTTTAACGGTGTTGCCGTGGCAACGCCATGAATTTGGCGTCCGTTTTCGCTGCTCGCCGCCGTGTTCAAACAGCCGTAACTCACACATACTTTGGCCGATTTGAAAAAAAATTGAATCGTTGGTCGAGTCGTCGACCCCGGATGTTTTGATATAGGAATTTTGAAAATTGCCGCAATAGCGCCCCCTGCAGAGCACAAAATAAAAATGAATGGAGCCAAAAATTAAACTTTGTCGTAGATGCATGAAATTTGGTACAGACATCCGTCACGTGATCCCGAACAAAAAATATATTGATGCCCCGCCCCTTTTTCCACCGTGTTGCCATGGCAACGACCCAATGTCAACTTTGTCCTAGCCAAACCAAAATTGGTACACACGTGCGTCATGACTGTCCGAACAAAAAAGTACATTACATGGTTGCTAGGCGACCAACAGGAGGTCGGCCATTTTGGGAAAATCAGCGCCGAAGGCGCCATTTCTTTTGCCTGCTCTTTTATAAACTCCACCGAGGGTGGCAGCGACATTATAAGCAGGTAGGGCGCGGCAGCGCCTCCCGGTTATTGTACATTACATGGTTGCTAGGTGACCGACAGGAGGTCGGCCATTTTGGGACAATCGGCGCCGAAGGCGCCATTTCTTGCCTTTGCTCTTTTATAAACTCCATCGAGGGTGGCAGCGACATTATACGCAGGTAGGGCGCGGCAGCGCCTCCCGGTTATTGCGGCGGCGTGCGCGAACCGGCGTCAATCGGCCACCACGGCCCGCGAGGGCCTCCCAATGCCGCTTGCGGCTTTAATTATTATTATTATTATTTTTTTTCCTCTCCCCCAAAACGCCAGTTTCGGCACTTTCCCACCGACGAAAAGTCCTGAATTTTTGCCCAAAATTCAATTAGGTGAAAAAAAAAAACTTCACATCTCCAAATTGTAAAAATTCAAAAAAATGGCGCGTCAGCGCCCCCTGGAAAAACAACGTTAACATTGCGCCCTATGGCAGGACGCCCCAAAATAAGGATATTAGCGAAAAACGTACTTCGTCGTAGACGAAAAAAATTCGGCACAGTGATTGGTCACGTGAAGCCAAACAAAAAAACACATTACGCGGTTGCTAGGCAACCAACAGTATGGCGGCCATATTGGCCAGAAGAGGGAATTGGCGCCGAAGGCGCCATTTCATGCCCACGCATTTGAACGAACTCGTCCTAGGGCTTTTAACGCAGCGACTCCCCGTTCGCTCCAGATCATCTCCACATGTGGGACATCAAAAGTTATTAAAAACTTTTTAATAGGATTTTTGGTTTTGCCGTGGCAACGCCATGAATTTGGCGTCCATTTTCGCCGCTCGCCGCCGCGTTCAAACAGCCGTAACTCGCACATACTTTGGCCGATTTGAACAAAACTTGAATCGTTGGTCAAGTCGTCGACCCCGGATGTTCTGATATAGGAATTTTGAAAATTGCCGGAATAGCGCCCCCTGCAGAGCACAAAATAAAAATGAATGAGGACAAAAATTAAACTTTGTCGTAGATGCATGAAATTTGGTACAGACACCCGTCACGTGATCCCGAACAAAAAATACATTGATGCCCCGCCCCTTTTCCCACCGTGTTGCCATGGCAACGACCCAATGTCAACTTTGCCGTAGCCAAACCAAAATTGGTACACACGTGCGTCATGACTGTCCGAACAAAAAAGTACATTACATGGTTGCTAGGCGACCAACAGGAGGTCGGCCATTTTGGGAAAATCAGCGCCGAAGGCGCCATTTCTTTTGCCTGCTCTTTTCTAAACTCCACCGAGGGTGGCAGCGACAATATACGCAGGTAGGGCGCGGCAGCGCCTCCCGGTTATTGTACATTACATGGTTGCTAGGCGACCAACAGGAGGTCGGCCATTTTGGGACAATCGGCGCCGAAGGCGCCATTTCCTGCCTTTGCTCTTTTATAAACTCCACCGAGGGTGGCAGCGACATTATACGCAGGTAGGGCGCGGCAGCGCCTCCCGGTTATTGCGGCGGCGTGCGGGAACCGGCGTCAATCGGCCACCGCGGCCCGCGAGGGCCTCCCAATGCCGCTTGCGGCTTTAATTATTATTATTTTTTTTCCTCTCCCCCAAAACGCCAGTTTCGGCACTTTCCCACCGACGAAAACTCCTGAATTTTTGCCCAAAATTCAATTAGGTGAAAAAAAAAAACTTCACATCTCCAAATTGTAAAAATTCAAAAAAATGGCGCGTCAGCGCCCCCTGGAAAAACGACGTTAACATTGCGCCCTATGGCAGGACGCCCCAAAATACCGCAAAACCCGAAAAACGTACTTCGTCGTAGACGAAAAAAATTCGGCACAGTTATTGGTCACGTGAAGCCAAACAAAAAAACACATTACGCGGTTGCTAGGCAACCAACAGTATGGCGGCCATATTGGCCCAAAGAGTGACTTGGCGCCGAAGGCGCCATTTCATGCCCACGCATTTGAACGAACTCGTCCTAGGCCGTTGAACGCAGCGACTCCCCGTTCGCTCCAGATCATCTCCACATGTGGTACATCAAAAGTTATTAAAAACTTTTTAATAGCATTTTTGGTTTTGCCGTGGCAACGCCATGAATTTGGCGTCCGTTTTCGCCGCTCGCCGCCGCGTTCAAACAGTCATAACTCACACATACTTTGGCCGATTTGAGCGAAACTTGAATCGTTGGTCGAGTCGTCGGCCCCGGATGTTCTGATATAGGAAATTTGAAAATTGCCGCAATAGCGCCCCCTGCAGAGCACAAAATAAAAATGAATGGAGCCAAAAATTAAACTTTGTCGTAGATGCATGAAATTTGGTACAGACATCCGTCACGTGATCCCGAACAAAAAATATATTGATGCCCCGCCCCTTTTCCCACCGTGTTGCCATGGCAACGACCCAATGTCAACTTTGTCGCAGCCAAACCAAAATTGGTACACGCGTGCGTCATGACTGTCCGAACAAAAAAGTACATTGCACGGTTGCTAGGTGACCAACGGGAGGTCGGCCATTTTGGGAAAAATAAGCGCCGAAGGCGCCATTTCTTTTGCCAGCTCTTTTATAAACTCCACCGAGGGTGGCAGCGAAATTATAAGCAGGTAGGGCGCGGCAGCGCCTCCCGGTTATTGCGGCGGCGTGCGGGAACCGGCGTCAATCGGCCACCGCGGCCCGCGAGGGCCTCCCAATGCCGCTTGCGGCTTTAATTATTATTATTATTATTATTATTATTATTATGGTGTGACCCCAGGAGAGCAGCGCAGCCCGGACTTCACCAAACTCAACCCTCTGCAGAAGGTCCCCGTGCTGGTGGACGACGGCTTTGTGCTCACAGAGAGGTCAGTGCTGGCGAGAATTAACCACAACTCTCCCACTTTTACCAAACATGTTTTTGTGGTGAAGGCGAGACACTGCACGTGAATAGGTAAACAAAGTAATTTAGAAAAATATCAACTAGAAACGTTTCCTGAACATTACTGACATAAATGAATTGCTAATTAGCTGTAATGTTATTAGCTGCAAATGAGTGTGCTCATGCGCCACACATTTCTGCGCTCATCAGTATGGGTGTCCCGCGGAAAGAAGAACACCATATTTGGATGACAGCGTCATCGCGGGCAGCCTTCAGGACACGTGGATGTAAAATATGCTAATATTTGTGAATGAATGTGCGAGGGAAACTTTGTGAAGCGACGTTGTAGCTACTTCCGGGAAATCCCCGCCTCGCTCACGACAAAACATCATAAAATAAGCATCGTAAAGTTTTATCATTTTTACACTCTGACATGAAAGTTATAAAGGGAGAAAAAACCAACGCTGCGCCATCTCTTAGCTCCACCCAAAGCTCCGCCCAAAGTCACCACTGCAGATTGTACCAGACAACTTTTAGATTTGTAAGTTAGGCTCCCAAATGGCTCTTTATTTTTCAAATTGTACAGTGTCAATTTCAGGCAGATTTTGAAAATGCAAGAAAAATGTGGCCAGAATACATGACCAAAAAATGAAAATAAAAATAAGGAAAGAGCTCAGGTCTTAGCTTTCAAATGAGGCGTTACCTTGGCCATAGGCTTTAAGCTTTCAGGTCAAGAAGATTTTAGATTTGGAGTAATGTGCTCGGCTACAGCGGGTGGTGAGAGGTGAATACAAAGGAAACACTGACCTCGTCTAAAACGTGTCTAACCACCTAAAGACTGTAGCGACACATGAACTGACCGAGTATGTCCCGCAGTGATGCCATCCTGAAGTACCTGGTGTCCCGCTGTGGTTTGGCCGATCACTGGTATCCAGCTGACCCTCGCCGCCGCGCACGAGTCGACGAGTACACCGCCTTCCACCACACCCACACCCGCCCCCATGCCGCCAAAGTATTTCTACTGCAGGTACCACTACTACTACTACTACTACTATTGCTGTTGGGTGACGCGGCTATAGCTAGCTTAGTGTGATTATTGATAAGAAACATGTGGCAAAAGTGTGACGGAAAAACCTTGAGTTCCGCCGCGCTGAGCAGCACAGGGCACTCTGACAGCAGCGTTGGTCAACAAACAAAGAAATGCTCTATGTTTAGATGAGTTTTGTAGGTCTTTCGAATTAGGGCTGGGCGATATGGACCAAAAGTCATATCCCGATATATTTAGGTTGAATATCGATATACGATATGTATCCCGATATTTTTTCCACAAAGTGAGAGCTGTGAAATGAAATGTTAAGTCAAAGTCACTGCCAAATAGGAGTGTTTTAATATTTAATATTGCGATTTTTATTGTATTTATTTATTTTTCTTCTACCCCATTTGCTGTTAATAACTTTATGTTGCATATAACTAAACTAAAGCCTAAACTGAGACAATGAAATATGACTTATTAAAGTATTACTTACTTTTTAGTCCTTAATAATCATGAAATATAATAAATAAATAAATAAAAAGCCCAAATAATGTATTGATATTTGCTCTTGATTTAACTGTGTTTTAGTCAGTGGTTTTGAGATAAGTTCTTTATCCAAAGCATTCCCAAACATAAGCTCCTAAACTGAGCCACAAACGACTCTCTACTCTTTACAAGCAGCACAGGCTCACCATCTCTGCTCATCATCAGAGCGGGTATCAGCGAGGGACTGGAGGGATTAGCGCTGCGGCTAACGCAATGCTAACGGGAAAAAAGCAATAGTCCTTCGCGGTGGCAGCATTACAATCGCTGATATTTTCACAGTACATCCACGATCTACCGCAAACCTTAACTAGACTGAGAAGTAAACAAAAGCACATGGCGCAGCGCACGTAAACAAAAGCACATGGCGCACTGCACGTAAACAAAAGCACATGGCGCAGCGCACGTAAACAAAAGCACATGGCGCAGCGCACGTAAACACAAGCACATGGCGCAGGGCACGTAAACAAAAGCACATGGCGTAGCGCACGTAAACAAAAGCACATGGCGCAGCGCACGTAAACACAAGCACATGGCGCAGCGCACGTCGCCGCCATATCTCGCCGCTACATTCACTTCTGTCCAAACCATCTCCAAATGATTGAGCCACTGGTTTTTGTTTTACCAACCAAGGGGCTCTCCTCCGCACGCTTCACAGACACTGTTGCTTTCTTCATGTTTGTTGAAGAGTGCCGGTGGAGTGTCTGTTCCTGCCCCTCTCCTCTCTCCCCTCTCTCCCCCCTCCCTAGTATTGCGGCGCAAATTTGGACTATACGATATGGTCTAATTCCATATCTCTTTTAAAATATATCTATATATCGCCCAGCCCTATTTCGAATCAGGGGTTACTCTGGCCTGTACGCAGTAACCTTTTAGATTTGGGTAAAGCTGAACTGGAGAAAATGGAAAGGTTCCTGCTTTCAAACACGAACCATTCACAAACGTCACATCACAAACTAACCGCCCCGCCCTGTGCGCTCTCTGGCTCCGCCCTCAGGTGCTGATCCCCACCCAGACCCGCTCCCCAGTGGACGCCCCGGCTTTAAACCGCGCCCTGTCGGACCTGGACCAGACCCTGGACCTGATCCAGTCCATGTTTCTGCGACGCCAGGCGTTTCTCTGCGGCACCGACGTCAGCGTGGCCGATCTGCTGTGCGTGTGCGAGCTGATGCAGGTAACGGCCAATCAGAGAGAGGGAAGGTTTCAAACTGGCCAATCGGTGCAGTTTAAGTGGAGAGAGCAAATGTCTGAGATGAATAAAGTCTCTCTCTCTTTAAGACCCATTCAAAAAACGTTTTTGACTCATTCTTGATGCTATTTTCTAACTCTTGCTTTTTTATCACTTTTCTGTTGCCTGTTTTTCTGCTATTTTGTCACTTTTTCAAGAAGCTTTCAGATTTGGGTGAAGTTGAACAGGAGAAAATGAGGTTCATGTAAATATTGATTATCGATGACTGGACTAATATTTCAACTTATTTCACAAATGTCAATAAAACCAGTTTGTTCCATGTGTCTAACGCAGTCCTGTGCTCAGCCTGTAGGGGGAGACAGAGACGTGCTGGAGTCCCGCCCACTGCTGCGCAGCTGGAGGAGCCGTGTCCAATCAGCTGTCGGCCCCGCCTTTGACGATGCCCACTCTGTGCTCTACGCCGTTCGGGAGCGATTTAAGGCCCGCCCTACGGACCCGGCCAAGCTTTAACCCGGTCCAGACGACTTACTCAGAGATTCCAGAACTGTCATTTAACAGTTTTCACATGTTCGTAGCACTTACTGATTTTTATTTATCTGATTCCTGCTGATTATTTTATTTGCTAATAACCAGCCAAGATCCAAAATCCATCCGAGCAAATCTTTGGAACTAATATGCCACAAAATCAAACCAAACCTGGCTCTTGTTTTGTTTTGCCCCTGCACGTGCTGTAGGCCCCCCAGTCCAAAGCTGTGGCCCCCACAAATGTATCAAACATGAAAATAATTGCTCATAAGTATTTATTTCAAACACATAAACTGAGATTTGAGTGTTTTATACACCTGTAGTCCTTATTCAGTCATAGCTGATGATTTTAGGCCATTTATTTTGCTCAAATAATATCATTTATGACCTGGCCCTCTGACCAGGCAAAGCTCTGGGCCCCCCCTGCAATCCCAGGCGCCCCCCCTGGGAACCACTGATATAAGAGAAATATATCATGAGTTTCTCTGAAATAACAAATCTATTTTTCTATCCGTGTTAATTGAACACATTTGTCTAATAAATAATAATAAAATGTGATTAAAAAAATATCAAGACTTGGTGTGATTTGTAATGAGAGCAGATGCGTTTGCGTGTTGTGGACTTGTTAGACAGGCTGAAATGATGTAGGCTAATGTTGTAGTTGCCCCCCCATTCCTCTTGAGATGGGCATCATTATATCCTAACCCAGTGGTTCCCAAAGAGGGGTCCGGGGCCCCGGTTGGTCTCAAAGGCAACAGAGGGGACCCTCCAAAGCAAATCTACAAATTCATAATAATAATAATATTGCTTTACACTTGTATTGCGCTTTACAAGCCTGTATTACCAAGTTTCTCAAAGTGCTACACTGTCAATATTCATTCACTCCATACTCAGTAGTGGTAAGCTACTGTTGTAGCCATAGCTGCCCTGGGGTAGACTGACGGAAGCAAAGCTACCGGTCTGTGCCATCGGCCCCTCTGACCACCACCAACCACTCACTCACTCACTACATTCATTCTGGCCTATTGTACATGTTTTTGAAATTCTAGTGGTAGGGGAGTACCCAGAGGACACTACACAGACATGGGGAGAACATGCAAACTCCACAGAAAGACCCCCTGGCCGGGGATCGAACCCGAGCGCTAACCGCTGTAATGTCATTTTGTCTGTAAAATAATAGCATTCCTTTGAAAAGATGCTGTCCTAAGCAAATACATTCACAACAAAAGTACACTGAAAACAACCGCTTTAAAAGAAGCTGTAATAATGAGAATAAAAGAAACAGCCACGAGTACAATCATTCAAATAAGTTACTTTCCTAAATGTGGCAGTGGTTATGAATCTCCGTTCCTGCTAAACTGCAGTGTGCATCTTCAGCCTGTGGGGGCGCACGTGTCCGAGTGATCGCTTTGGATTATGGGAAATGCAGTCCCCGGCGAATCGGTGTGTCGTCATCATCCCGCGACTATCGGTGCACCTGAAGAGGAAAGATGTCGGTGCGGAGCGCGGCTCGGACCGGCCTGACCTTGGCGCTGGGAGCCGCCGTGGGAGCGGGGCTCAGCGGGCTTCTTAGGCCGAAGGAGAGGCCCCTCGGGCTGGGCAGCCTGCTGTCAGAGTGCCCCGTGCTGCCGGTGCTCAGCGCGGCGGAACTCAAGGTCAGAGCGGGAGGGGGAGAGGGGGGCGGGGCTTGTTATATATTTAATAATACAAAATAAACACTCACAGGAAGTTCATAACATAAGGTACATCAAAATCATTTAGATAAGATAATGGACCTTACATGAAAGCCACATGAATAATGTGTGTAGTTGCATTTGATTCACCTTTTTTGAGTCTAATGTCACATTCAGACCGAACGCGATGGAGGCAAAAAAAATCGCATCAAACGCCAGGAGTTCATCGCTTGAATATTTGGGTGTCACTCGCTTCTATCGCGGCGATTACTCGCTCCTGTCGCCTCCATACTTCAGGGATATCTACTACGCCTGCGCAGTTCAGTGACCAGCTTATTTCTTTCCTCCACACGCTGGGCCAGCTTCTGAACAGGCTGCTCGCGCTTTTGTTCAGATTATTGTTTAATGCGCGTTGATCTGGCACTAGAAAAGTTGTGTAGCTGATAAATATAAGACTGATCCGACTCCCCACCGTTGGCGCTTGTGTCTTCCCCAATGGCCGCTGACTGCTCTGCTTTGTGACCACGACACTGGAGGCCGCCATTGCTCCACCTTTGCTGTAGTACCTCCATATGACCGCTATTCCCCCATTGGAATGCATTGGACTTTAGGAGCTGTCTATTCTTTATACAGTCTATGGTCTTCCCGCTTCCCCTCCTGCCTGCAGCGGACAGTCCGCCACACACTTTTTACAGTAAAAAGCCCTCAGCCCCATCAGCACTGACAGCCCTGATTATCTCTGTCTGCCCGATACAGCTTTATGTGTCTGTAGTTTCAGCCATGTCACTCAATAAGGCTCTGGGATTATAATCCCAGTCTTTGAGTTTGATCTGCTTTACAGACATTAATCAATGCAGTGGTGTCCCAGTCACCAATCACACTTTCCTCTATCAGAATCTGGGTATTTTGGGGTTCCATGTGTCTTTCTTTAGTAGGAGAGGGGGGGATGTGAGTGCTGTGGTTCACACACAGAGCGGAGCCCGTAGATCAGATCCCCGTCTCGGGTCTTCTCTCCTGAGGCCGGGCTCACACCAAGCGGGAAAAAAACGCTTTCCGTGGCTCAGCTTGCTCTACTTCCTTGTCCAGCAGAGGGAATGAATGGAAGCTCGCCGCTCTCTTCTCTCCCGCCGCTCTAGGTGTGAGCGCGGGCTCATGCTCCCGCTCCCTGACCGCTCTCTCACCGGCATGTTGCGCTCACGTCACTAAACAGCTCGTCTACAGTCACGTGACGTGATCTCAACATTCTGAAGAGCCAATACGTTTGTTAAGTGTGACAATAATGAACTGTTGAGCGCTCCATAGATAAACACCGCAAAAAACACAACTTCATCTGAATCTCCTGCTGAAATAACAACAGATAAAAGACCCAAAACTATTTTACACCTAATTCGAACAAGATATTTTTATATTTAAAATAAACCTTCATTGTGTATGAAAAAAAAAAAAGCATTTCTAAAGAAAATCCAGTGTAAATGTGATATTTCTTTGCGATCAGAGCCTTGTAGTCGGCTCTACAGCAGGTTAAAACCAGCTAAATCCCGTCATAGTGAATACGGATAAAGCTTCGTTGGACCTGGAAGTAGAGCGATGACATCATCACTTATCGAGGTGGAGGGCAACTGTAAATTCCATTATAGTAACTATGGTAACTGGCGAACTGCAGATTTGTTTGTCTTCGTTTTTGGTTAATATCTCAGTCATCAGTGGGAGAATCCACATGAAACAAAAACTGTATGAAAGTCCATCGTCTCCTCTGCCAGCACATATAAACCAATGTCCAACGATTAACTCTGAAAGAAGTCCGAAAGTGCCTGGGGGCATTATTACTATTTTCGCTTTATGTTTTGCCAAAAGTAACTCAAAGTAGAGTAACTCAGCTACATTTTTGAAACAGTAATCTGTAATACAAACATACATGTGTATAACTGTAACTACTCATACAGAATATGTTACTGTTTTAACACTGTTGGCTATATGAAAATGTGCTTGGTTAACCTCTAAACCCCCCAAAAAACGAGCCAAAAAAGTCACAAAAGAGCAAACAAAAACGAAAATATTTATGTTGAAAATGCAACAAAACACATGCCAAAAAAGGAAAAAAAAGTTACGTTAACAAGATCCGTTTAGATCAATTCTGTAGCTTTCAAATGAGGCGTTACGCTGGCCTATAGGCTGTAAGCTCCAGTCGAGAAGCTTTTAGATTTGGGTAAAGCTGAACTGGAGAAAATGCGCTCAGTTAAAGCGGGGGTTTGGAGGTTTTAATAAAAATAGCCCCAAATATATAATCCCCTCTTGTATCTGTATTGAAATCTTTTGGCACCTCTCTACAATAGTCTACAATATCTACAATAGTGATGTAACCTGGTGCCCCGTGTCTGCAGGTGCCTGACTCCTCCCCCTCTGGCCCCGCCTCCTCCGTGGCGTTGATGAAGTATGGTTTCCCGTCGCTGTCCAACATCAAAACGCGGCAGTCGTACGTCGCAGCGTACGACCCGAGGACACGCCTCCCCGTGTGGGTCCTGGAGAGGCTGGACTCCGCCTCCATCCGCGGCCAATCAGATCGCAGGAATGCAGAGTTTAGGGAGGACCCCAGGTGAGAACGCCGGTCTGCACGCGCGTCGGTTTGGTCTTACTCTCGTGTGTCGGCAGCGTGCACGAGTTTCACCGCGCGACCAACGCCGACTTTAAGGGGAGCGGCTTCGACCGGGGTCACATGGCGGCGGCGGCCAATCACAAGTGGAGCCAAAGCGCCATGGACGACACCTTTCTGCTGAGCAACATCACACCTCAGGTCAGAGCCAGGGTTCACACTGGAGCGGCTTTTTCATTGTATTATTGTTGCTTTTCAGGGTTTTTTTTCTCTTTTTTTTTGTTAATTTTTGTTGCATTTTATTTTTTTTAAGGTTTTTCGTAGCTTTTTCCTTGCTCTTTTGTCACTCTTTGAAAAAAAACAGGTGGATGACAGGGAACAAACGCAAACATCTTGATGTCTGTGTAAGCTCTCAGTCGTGCAGGAGTTGTCCATCTTCAATGAAGGTACTTGATTCATCTTCTGTACTCAGTAGTTGAAGTCTTCGAACGTTTCGCCTCTCATCCGAAAGGCTTCGTCAGCAACAAAGGTCCCACTCTGGACGCAGCTGAATATATAGACCAACGGGGAGGAGTTAAGGTTGGCCCGGCTCCTCCCCTCTAATCACAGCTACTCTCACCTGTGGGTAAACACCTTTTGAAGTAGAGCGTCTCCAACGATCTGCTCACCTCAGTATCGGTCAGTCCTGTCCTATTCATAGATGATCACTGCCCAGTATCTGTCCTATTCCATATCTGAGCTTAGACGAGTTGATGCGTACCTGTCTGGTCTTTACGCGTGCCCTCAGTCACGCAAAAAGACCAAAGATGTTGTTCACATTTAGCCTCTCCTCCTCTCCTCTCTGGACCCAAACGGGGGTTGAAGTTAGAAGCGACCGAGCTCTTCCACGTTTTCCCTTTTTAAATACAGTTCCCTGAGAAGTTACACGATCCAAGTCTAGTTACACAAAATTAAACATGTCGATTTTCTAAGCGGATAAAAAGGGGAACTATATTGTAAGGCGTAATAACACCGTAGGAGCACTTCGACGTCCGTGCAGTAATATCTTCTGAATGATTTAGGAGTGAAGATATTATTGCGCAGACATCGAATGCTCCTAAGGTGTTATTACGCCTTACAACCCAGGTGAAACTCTGAAAATTGGGATGTCGTTAAAAAGTGCATTCACTTCTGTTATTCAACTTAAACTGTGAAACTAATATAGACTCATTACATGCAAAGTTAGATATGTATTATTTATTTGTTATCATTTTGATGATTATGGCTCAGCTTGTACAAACTCCAAATAAAAAACCTTATAAAATTTGAATATTTTGAAAATGGCATACTACATATATTAGTTTCACATTTTAAGTTGAATTACAGAATTAAATTGTAATTTTCCGACTTTCACCTGTATAGTACCCCTTTTTATCCCCCTTTAGCGCTTGTTCGCGTCTAACTTCACCCCCGTTTGGCCCCATAGAGGAGAGGAGGCGAGGCTAAATGCTAACAACATCTTTGGTCTTTTTGCGTGACTGAGCACACACACAAAGACCAGACAGGTACGCATCAGCTCGTCTAAGCTCAGGTATGGACATATCTCAGTGTGGAGAAACGGTGGTCTGTTCCTTTAAGGTTTTTGATTTGGCCCTGACCATGTTTTGTGTTTTGTCCTGGGGCAGAACCCGGACCTGAACCAGCGCATGTGGAACCGTCTGGAGCAGATGTGTCGATCTCTGACCAAACAGCACCGCGGGGTCTTCGTCTGTACCGGGCCGCTCTTCCTCCCGCAGCGGCAGACCGACGGGCGCCTCTGCGTTTCCTACCAGGTCCTGGGCCAGAACCACGTGGCAGTGCCCACCCACTTCTTCAAGGTACATAAACCTGAAGTATTGCCCAGCATTTTAAACACCACAGCAGCGGCGGAACTCGGAACAACAGGTGAAACTTAGAATATCATGAAAAAGTTTCTGTAATTCAACTTAAAATGTGAAACTAATATATCATATAGACTTATAGACATGCAAGGTGCCATATGTCAAGCCTTTATTTGTTTTAATTTTGAAAATGATGGCTTACAGCTTGTAAAAAAAAACTAATCAAAATCTCTGGAAATTAGAATATTACATGAAATCAATAAAAAAGAGAAATGTGGGCCCTCTGACAACTATAATCATGCACATGTACTTAGTACTTGGTTTGGGCCTTTTACTTGAATGACCTCCATAATGTGGTTGCGTGGCATGGATGCTCTCAGCCTGTGGCTCTGCTGAGGTGTTATGGAAGACCAGGATGCTTCAACCAGAGGAATCTGACATCTGAAGCCCATGTCCAGGATCCGTCTGTGTGTGGAGGCTCTTGATGCACTGACTCCAGCCTCAGGCCACTCTTTGTGAAGGTCCCCCACACTTTTGAATGGCCTTCTCCTGACAGTCCTCTCCAGACTGCGCTCATCCCTGCGGCTTGTGCTTTCTTTTGAAAGCTAAGACCTGCAAACTGATCTGAGATTTTTGCTCACGTTGTTGCTGCATTCTTGACACTTTTTCATTGCTTTTTTTGTTGCTTCTTTTTTGAGTTTTTACCACGTTTTTGTTGCTTTTACATTACTGTTTTGTCATGTTTTTGTCGATTTATTTTTATTATCTTATTGTTGCTTTTCGGGCACGTTTTTGTCTCTATTTTGAGGCTTTTTTTAAGTTTTTGGATTTGGGTAAAGCCAAACTGGCAGTGGAGGTTAAGAAGTTAAGTTCTATTGGCGTGTAAAGGCCTTCCCAGTTTAAAGTTGTATTAAATTGTAATGCACCCAGAGCACATGGCTACTTAATATTAAAAAAACAAAAGGACGCACTTTTGCTCCAATTCTGTTCTCCCAAGGGCCTTTGCTTACTGAGGAGGCTCCTCCGTACCTTAGGCATCCTGGACGTTAGCACTAGCACCGTTAGCGTTGCAATTAGCCAACTTATTTCTTATGGAATCACGGTTATAACTGTACTACAGAGAGGGTGTGTCCCTCAGCGTGACCCGGTATGATACATGAAGATGCTTTTAGACTAGTTACGTAAATACTTCTACACTCCTGGTGTGTTTACAGTGGTGTTTGACTGATGTTTGTCCCGCCCTGCGGCTGTTCTCAGCTCGCCTCAACTGTGACATGGCACATATTTTGGAAATCATGAGAAATTCAAGGTCTGCCCTGGACCCCGCCCCTTATCCCAACCCATTTCTTGAAGGTCCGCCCCAACCTCTCCCACTGTTCCTAACATGTGTGAGCCCACCTGTCAGGTGACTGAATACGAGTCCACTGTGATCTGAAACATGTGACCCCCTCCTCTCTCCTCAGGGCTACACTTTAGATCTGAACAAATAAACTATGACTGGAACTATGTATCGCCCCCTAAAATAGAGGTCATGTTTGATGCGTATAAGCAGCTGTTTTAATCACGCAAATACACCTTTTGGTTTCTGGGAAAGGTAGCTCACGTTAGCTTTGACCTTTAGCTTGAGCTGTTAAATGATGGATAAAGAATCCAAGACGTTTTCTTCTTTCAGGTCAAATCCACGTATAATCAAACGTACTAATATTTATCATAAATACTAAACTGTCTCTGGTACATGACTTCCTCCTCGCCGCAGGTCACATGACAACCCAAACGTGATCTGCGACGAGGAGAAAGTGAGCGGTCTCCATCAAACTGAGTGACTACAGTAGACTAGTGCGGTGCCACGCAGTAAATGAGGAGTTAGGGGCGAGTTAGGGGCGAGGGAGAAGAACCCCGCCCACTTCCTCTGAGACGGCTCTGAACTCCGTCGTTTCCCTCAGGTGGTCATCCTGGAGCTGCCCGACGGCCAGGGGGTGGAGCTCCGCTCGTACGTCATGCCGAACCGGCCAATCCCGGAACAGACGCCACTGGAGCATTTCCTGGTTCCCATAGAAACGGTGGAGCGAGCCTCAGGACTGCTCTTCGTCAGCAACATTATGAGACACACCAAGAACATCCGGATCATCGGCCTCCGGAACCTTCCCCAGATACTGGACCACTGACTACACCACCCACAGTCCTCTGCTCCAGCATCACAGATGGGAGCAACATCCGGGAACTTTTGCTGAGCCAAGGTCTGTATGTTGGAACAGAATCCTTTCTCTCTATGGATAAAATATTCCAAACCAGTGTCAGAACCACAGGGAAATGTTTTGATTACGGACAACTCGCTGTCAGAAGACGATTGGAATTCTTTTCTTTTTGTTGTGTGGAATAGTACATTAAGCTTCAAAACTACCTCATTGGCTGTATGATTTTAATTGAATGGTAATATAAAAAGGACAGACTAAAAGCTGACGCTCAGCGGGTTTAGCTGCTTATTTTAAAAACGTGAATCCTCTGAAGTAACGGGTCACTTCCATGGCTTCCTTTTCACATTCGATAAATAAATTAAACAAATAAAAAAATATGTAAATTAAAAGTTCTCAGACGATCTTTCATCATTCATCTCAATGGATGCTTTGCTGTTTTCCCCAAAAAGGGGCGGTAACCTTTTGGCGCCACTGATGTGACGAAGACATTGCTCCATCTATGAGAAAGATGTCTGAGAAGGCTATGGAATTGTTCAGTGATGATGTCATCGCACTACTTCCGGGTCCAATGGATTCACTATAATGGGATGTACCAACTCACCCACAAAATAAATTACAATTGGTTGATGTGCCAACTCACCAATGGAAAAAAAAAATTGCTCCCGGGGGGAACATAGGTTGGCACCCGGTCCAGAGCAGGTTATGCGCTAAGGCCATTAGAAGTCGACCGATTTATTGGGACGATATTTGGGGATTTCACTATATCGGCCGGCACCAAAAGAGATGGAGACTTCCCGTTCCCGTCACGGCTTTAAAACGAGTCCTCCCACAACTCCCTAGGCCTCAGGGGAACAAAGAAACATCGCAATGAAAACTGGTTAGCTACAAGTTTGACTAAAACCTCTGTCAATATGGACATGCTGCATTTTGGAGCACAGAACCTGGATGAGTTAGTTTTAACCTCCGCAATTGTATTTTTGATCGCCGCACAAAATGCCGCGACTAGCAACAGTATACTAATGCTAATGGCAGCATGCTAATCAAAGCTGGTACAGAAACTATTATTGAATTACCTAAAGTAATAAAATACAATTATTAATGTTTTTTATAGACCAGACATTTGGAAAAATCTGACAAACATATCAAAAACATCAGCTGAGCATATCGGCATAAGTCAATTAAAATCCCTCAAAATCTGCATCTGCCTTAGAAGAACCCATATCGGTTGACCTCTAAAGGCCACGTTACCAGCGAGATCGACCCTGCTCTGCTAGGAAGTGATCCAGCTTTGATCCAGAACCTCCCCCAGATACAGGACACTGCAGTAGTGGAGAGACTGGCTCTGGTCGATTCTGTTTCATTTTGTTCTACTGAAACTGTACCCTTTGAATGTGAACCTGTGACCTTTGGCGCACAGCAGGAGATGGCCGTCAGTCGGTGAAAAGTGAAACAAATGTTTAATAAAACGCTTTAGTTCAAAGTTTGTGTTTTGTTTTATTAAACCGTAGAAACAGGGTAACGTCGAGTCTGCAGGCTCAAGGGCCGCAAAGTTAAGAGCGAGACCGCCATCAGGGGTCAGAGGTCCACAGCAGGATGAGGAGCGGTGTCAGGAGCAGGCTGCAGGTCAGAGGTCGGGGGACGGAGTCCGACACTTCCTCTGAACATCCCTCGCTTTTCAGACATAGCTCGGTCTCACAGAACGGTCCTGCAACAGAAGACAAGCCTGTCACCGTTAGCCTGACTAGATTAGATTATTCTACTGTTTATTATTTTCGAAAAGGTTTGATATCTTCTCTTCTCTTGGTTGTCGCCTTAAATCTAAACTCAATGAATCTTTGTGTTTGCTCTGTTTGACACAACGCACTTCCTCAAGTAAAAGTTAAAAGCACTGATTCAAAACCCATCCATCCATTTTCTTCCACTTGTCCGTTGCCGGGTCATGGGGGCAGCTGTTGGAGCTGCCCAAATCACATAGCACCAGTCCCTATGGCTCCTCCTGCAGGTGGTGGGTCCACAGGAGGACGGCCTCTTGGTTCCAAACGGGCCTGTTGGTCTCTCATAGGGGGCTTCACCCATTCACACTCTCATTCATACACCAGTGTACGCAGACACTGGCAAGGAGGGTGAAGTGTCTTGCCCAAGGACACAACGACAATGTGCACCTTCAGGAGGCGGGATTCGAACCCCCGACCTTCTGATCATGAGACGACCCGCTCTACCATCTGTGCCACCGTCGTCCCCCTGATTAAAAAAGTTTTATAATATTTGGGGAAATTGATGGATTAGCGCATGCTGGAGTGTGTGGGTGTGTGCCGGATGCCCTCCCGGGGCTGTACCAGTGACTTTGCTTGGGCAGGAGCACTTGGTGAAGTCCAGGCAGGTTCCTCCGTTCTGACACAGGCGCAGATCGTCGTCACACACGTTTTCTGTCGTCACAAAATAGAGTCATGAAAAAATTGCATTGCCACAAACGTTTTTAGTGCAATAGATAGTTCTATTTAATGCACGACATTTTTCATTTTGACAACAATGCAACCACACAGCCTTGGGGAGCTCCCGTGTTCAGTGTGATGGTTCTGGAGGACTTTCCGCCGACACGTACAGCCTGTGGTCTCCCCGTCAGAAAGTCCAGCAGCCAGTTGCACAGTGATGTGTTGATCCCCAGGTGGAGCAGTTTGTGTATTAGCTGCTGTGGGATTATAGTGTTGAATGCTGAGCTAAAGTCTAAAAACAGCATTCTAATGTGGGCGGCACGGTAGCACAGTGGTTAGTGCTTGTGCTTCACAGCTAGAAGGTCCCGGGTTCGATTCCCACCTGGACGGGGCTTTTCTGTGTGGAGTTTGCATGTTCTCCCTGTGTCTGCGTAGGTTTCCTCCGGGTACTCCGGTTTCCCCTACCACTAAGAACATGTACAATAGGCCGGAATGAATGATGTGAGTGAGTGGTCGGAGGGGCCAATGGCGCAGATTGGCTGCCTCGCTTCCGTCAGTCTACCCCAGGGCAGCTGTGGCTACAATAGTAGCTTACCACCACCAAGTATGGAGTGAATGAATAGTGCAATGTAAAGTGTCTTTGAGTGTCCAGAAAAGCGCTATATAACACTGATGCATACAATGTATTATTATTATTAACGTAAGAGTCCTTTGTTTCAAGGTGAGTGAGGGCTGAATGAAGTGCAGTGGAGATGGCATCTTCAGTTGAGCGATTGGGCCGGTAAGCAAACTGGTATGGGTCCAGGGTGGGAGGGAGAACAGACTTGATATGTTCCATGACGAGCCGCTCGAAGCACTTCATAAGAATTGGAGTGAGTGCTACTGGGCGGTGTCATTAAAGCAGGAGGGTGGTGACTTCTTTGGCACTGGAATGATGGTGGTCGCTTTGAGGCACATATTGCTTTTAACTTTTCGACATTTTGCCACACTATGGACCACAAACATCTTATCTTATGTGAAAGACACACACTAAGTGACACACAATCATTAAGTGAAAGGAAATGTATACATAATTTTGAACTTTTTTTTAGGAATAAACATTAAAAAGTGGGACGTGCATAAGTATCTATACCCCTCTCGTCTCAGTGCAACCCAGAAGTTGCCTGATGATTTATGAATGATCACATGTTGACCTAATAACTAAATAGAGTCTACCTGTGTGTAATCTGATGTCAGTTTAAATACAGCAGCTCTATGATGGTCTCAGAGGTCTATTAAGAGGCTATTGGGGAGCAGACAGCATCATGAAGTCCAAGAACACACCATAAGATGGATGGGGCCACATACAGAGACTTGAAACTGGGGCGGAGGTTTTCCTTCCAGCCAGGGCAACAATGGAATAGTTGAAAACCAAAAATATCCATATGTTAGAACGGCCATGTCAAAGTCCAGACCTAAATCCAATCGAGAATCTGTGGAAAGACCTGAAAACCGCTGTTCACAAACGCTGTCCATCTAATCTATCTGACCGTGAGCTGTTTTGCAAAAAAGGAAGGGGCAAAAATTCCAAACTCGAGATGTGCAGGACTGGTGGAGACACACATACCCCGACAGACTTGCAGCTGTAATTGGAGCAGAAGGTGGTTCCACAAAGTATTAACTTAGGGGGTATATCTCCAATGAAGATACTTGAGTCATTAGGGGGTATAGATACTTTTGCAAACCCCACTTCTCCGTTTTTTTTTTATTTATTTAAAAAGTTCAAAATCATGTATGAATTTCATTTCACTTCACGATGTGTATCACTTAGTGTGTGTCTTTTTTACATACAATTTAAATTAAACATATTTATGTGTGCGGTCCATAGCATGGCAAAATGTCGAAAAGTTAAAGGGGGGCGGATACTTATGCAAAACCACTGTATAAGACAAAAAAATGGTACAGCGTACACCAGCCATCACACAATCGGACAACGTTCATGGTGTTAGAATTATTACACTACTCAGGTATAAAAATAACACTAATTATATTTTGATTCATTGCACAGCCCCGCCCCCGATTACAGCCCTGATGAAATAAGTAACAACAAAACTAAAATGAAACCATATGAAACAACCAAACATCAGCAAACTAAAAACTTATGTTACGCCCAAAATACCACATAACACAATACACGACAGCCCTGCCCCCTCCCCCGGTCAGCTCCACCCCCTTATCAGTCTAGCCCCGCCCCCTTCTCACCTGTGCAGCCGGTCTGCCTGCGGTTGAACCCTCGGAGGCAGGAGTCACAGCGCCTCCCGGTGGCTCCTCTTTTACAGGGACAGAGGCCGGACTGTGAGCAGACGGCGCTGAGGCTCCCCACAGAGTCACACTGACACTCTGCAACACAAGACTGCGTTACCCACAATCCCGTGCTCCAGACTCACGCTGACACTACGTTCGTTCATGTGGTCCTCTGGAACTTTCTCCAGTTGGGAAATATACATGAACTCTCTCTCTCAACTGATGAAAAATAACTGGGAACTTCTCAACTTCCACTTGAGGCAACATTAGCTGATTGTTTATTCATCGTCCAGTGTGAGACTTTTAGGTGAACACTGCTACTTTCTTGAGTTAAGTGTAAGCATGTAAATGTCATCCTCGGAGAAACATACTGTGAGAGAAATGCCTGACATTAATGTTACCAAAAAGATTTACGTGATATTTAAAAAAAAAAAACTGTTAGCTCAGATAAACGCTAATCAGTGATAAAAGACTGTTTTTATTCCCACAAAAGAGTGCATGAACACAAATCAACTGGGGACAACAACACATCTCGGGGAAAACCAGGTCCTCAGGTCACATGAACGGAGCACAAGACCACATTACCACATTACCACATTGGATGTGGACAGTTAGCAGACGATTAATGCGGAAAATGGGCGGCACGGTAGCGCAGCGGTTAGCGCTCGTGCTTCACAGCTAGAAGATCCCGGGTTCGATTCCCACCTGGACGGGGCCTTTCTGTGTTGAGTTTGCATGTTCTCCCCGTGTCTGCGTAGGTTTCCTCCGGGTACTCCGGTTTCCCCTACCACTAAAAACATGTACAATAGGCCGGGATGAATGATGTGAGTGAGTGGTTGGTGGTGGTCCGAGGGGCCGATGGCGCAGATTGGCTGCCTCGCTTCCGTCAGTCTACCCCAGGGCAGCTGGGTAGTAGCTTACCACCACCAAGTATGGAGTGAATGAATAGTGCAATGTAAAGCGTCTTTGAGTGTCCAGAAAAGTGCTATTTAAAACTGATGCATTATTATTATTATTAAAACTTCACAGAGTTCTGTTCAACGTGTTTGCTCTGTGCACGGAAGGTGTCAAAGTAATGCTGCGTTCCAATCAACTGGCTACTGGGATTTTTTTCCACTTCAAAATGACGACTTACGACCTCGAATAAAGTTGTCTGTAAACAAACGGCTAACGCTACAGCAGTTAGCTAACAAGATGCGAACGTTGTTGTATGAATGTTTCTTCACTGCAGATATATTTCAAAAATGCTAATGAACATTATATTTGAGGCTGTGACCAAAAGTAACGTTCACATCATTGATTTTGTTACAGGTTTATCATTAGCTCCACTTCTCCACTGGAGGGCGCCATTGCCGTCTTCATCTGTATCTAAACTCGGACCACACTGATCATATCCAGTTTACATTTAGGAATTACAGTTTGAGCAGCATTTCTCCCAAAGATGTTTTAATAAAACTCTTGATAGGACATGGCCATAGTAATACGCTGGAACGAATGGCAGTTCTGGCGGCCATCTTGTGTCTGGTCCCTCTAACCCTGCGCAATGTAATCAAATGGAAACACCACTTATTCCCTTGATACTGTATGACATATTCTGAGTTATTTCATGACTCTTTGATAATTGTGACTGACCTTATGTCAGATCTGGCAAGAAAATAATGTTTTTACAATTTTTAAATGTTATTTCAGTTGTGTAGGATAAATAGACTTCAGCTCCATATATCAAATATAACATTTGTTTCCTACTTTAAAACATCACCAATATTTATTGAACATGGGACAATGATACAGTTCTTAATCAATGAACCCTGGGAATGAATGGAGAAAACAATGCTAATACGGCTAAACAACACAACGTTTCAAAGAAATTAGCTGATCCTGACTGAGATACGAGACTTAAGTAACAAATGATAAGTGTAGCTCATATTCTGCCTTTGAATCAATCAAAATGTTGCTCCTGGTTTTGCATTGGTCCTATAGGGGTTAGCCTCGCCGACCAGTGTATCACCTGTACAGGCGTCCACGCTGCTCAGCGGCACAGAGGGTTGGCGGTAGAACCCTTGGCGGCAGAGGTGGCAGTTGGTTCCTCGCGTGTTGTGTTTGCAGCTGACGCACGTCACCACCTGCAGGAAGTCGATGAAACTGCAGCGGTTGGAGTGTTCGTTACACTCGCAGGCTACGAAAGGAAACAAGGATGTAGGAGAGGAAATGAGGAGAGAAGGAGAGGAGATGAGGACACAAGGAAGGGAACGAGGAGTTGGGGAAAGAGATGAGGAGAGGAGACAAAGAAAGAGGAGAGAGGAAAGAAGACGAGGAGACAAGGAGAGAGAAGACAGAGATGGGTCAGTTTAGTTCTGAAATATAGGTTTGCACGTGTCTTTATAGAGCCATCCCATAGCGCCCCCTGTGGGTAAACTCGCTGTAATCATATACAGTAAACATTAAGATCTCACAGGTGAAGGAGACGTAAGCGATTTTGGACAGAGCGGCGCCAGAGCCGGGAATCAGAATCTTCTGAGTCACTGCAACAAATAGACAAACAACAAGCAATTAACACACAAATAAAAAATGATCAAGTATAAATAAATAAACAAACAAATACAGTGCCTTGCAAAAGTACTAATACACCTTGAACTTTTGCACATTTTGTCAAGTTTACAACCCTAAACATAAAGATTTTATTTAGAATTTTTTACTGAAAGTTCACACACAAGTAACAGACAACTGTGAAGTGAAAGCAAAATGATACATGATTCTGTTATTTTACAAAAAATAGAAAAGTGGGGCGTGCATAAGTATTCATACAGCATGACTTAATACTTTGTGGAACCCCCTTTTGCTGCAATAACAGCAGCAAGTCTTCTGGAGTATGACTCTACATAATGTTTTGCTTTTGGGCCAAAAAGTTCAATGTTTGTCTCATCTGACCAAAGCACCTTCTTCCACATGGTAGCTGTGTCCTCCATATGACTTCTAGCAAACTTCAAACGGGATTTCTTATGGCCTCCTTTCAATAATGGCTTTCTTCTTGCCACTCGTCCATGAAGGCCAGATTTGTGTAGAGTACGACTTATAGTTGTCCCATGTATAGATTCCCCCAGCTCAGCGGCAGGACGTCGCAGCTCCTCCAGAGTTATCTTGGGGCACTTGGTTACATTTCGGTCTGTTAGTTTAGGTGGACGCCCGTGTCTTGGTAAGTTCTCAGTGGTGCTATACTCTTACCATTTCTGAATGATGGATTAAACAGTGCTCCGTGAGATGTTCAAATCTTGGGAAATCTTTGTATAACTTAACGCTGCTTTAAACTTCTCCACAGCTTTATCCCTGACCTCTCTGGTGAGCTCC
This sequence comes from Proterorhinus semilunaris, assembly GCA_021464625.1. Taxonomy (NCBI): domain Eukaryota; kingdom Metazoa; phylum Chordata; class Actinopteri; order Gobiiformes; family Gobiidae; genus Proterorhinus; species Proterorhinus semilunaris. Next base: position 38,917,367 of record CM038345.1, on the reverse strand, counting down.
TTGGTCTTCATGATGTTGTTTAGTGACCAATACACTCTGACCATAGCTCTGAGGCCCTCACAGAACAGCTGGAATTATACTGAGAGTAGATTACACACAGGTGGCCTCTATTTAATGGTTAGGGCAAGGTGTGAACTTTCTGCAGTCATTAGGAATGTTATAAAGGCAATTTAATGCACTCAGAAAATGCTGTATGAATACTTATGCACGCCCCACTATTTTTTGTAACATGACAGAATCATGTATCATTTTGCTTTGACTTCACAGTTGTCTGTTACTTGTGTGTGAACTTTCAATAAAAAATTCAAAATAAAATATTTATGGTTGTAAACATGGAAAAATGTGCAAAAGTTCAAGGTGTATTAGTACTTTCGCAAGGCACTGTATATACATAAAAACAATAAATACAGAATAGCAACAACTATGTACTTAATCAACAAATAACAGTAAATGGTTCAAATATACATACACTTATTCATAAATAAGGATACACCAAAATAAATAAAAACAAAGAAACAAATAATGAATTAATATTAAATACATGAATACGTAAACAAATATCAAATAAACAATGACAAAATAAATAATCAATACATCACAAAATAAAGTAAGAAATAAAAACAAACAATAAACAAACCTTTCCTCTCATATTTCTCCTCCTTTCCTTCTCTCGTTTTCTTAGATCCATCCTTTTTCTCACTCCTCGTCTCCTCCTTCCTTGTCGCCTTTTCTCCTCTCGTCTCCTTGTTTCCTCCCTCCTCTCCCCTTGTCTCTTCTTTAGGCTCCTCTTTAGATTCAACCTCCCCCTCCTTTTTATCCTTCTTTTCTTGCTCTTGTTTCTCCTCTCTCCTCGTTTCCTTTTCTTCTGTTGTCTCCTTGGTTTCTTCCTTCCTCGTGTCCTCTTTGGTTTCCACACTTTCTTCCTTCTTTGCTCCTTCCTCTGTCTCTTTCTTCGACTCCTTTGTTTCTTCCTTGGTCACTTTTGTGGTTTCTTCCTTTGTTGCTTCCTTAGTCATCTCTTTCTTTGCTTCCTCAGTTCCTTCTTTTGCTTCCTCGGTTCCTTCTTTTACTTCCTTGGTATCTTGATTTGTTGCTTCCTTCACACCTTCCTCGCGTCCTTCCTCCCACGTGTCTTCTTTTGGCTCTTCTTTTGTATCCATGGTTCCTTCCCTCCTTGTCTCCTCTGTTTTCTCCTTAGTTCCTTCATTCCTGGTGTTATCTGTTGTCTCCTTGGTTCGTTCCCTCTTTGTTTCCTCTGTTGTCTCCTTGGCTCCTTCCTTCCTCATCTCCTCTGGTTTCTCCTTAGTTCCTCCCTTCCTAGTGTCCTCTGTTGTCTCCTTGCCCCCTTCCTTCCTCAGCTCCTCTGGTTTCTCCTTAGTTCCTCCCTTCCTAGTGTCCTCTGTTGTCTCCTTGGCCCCTTCCTTCCTCATTTCCTCTGGTTTCTCCTTAGTTCCTTCCTTCCTCGTCTCCTCTATTGTCTCCTTAGATCCTCCCTTCCTAGTGTCCTCCATTGTCTCCTTGGGTCCTTCCCTCTTTCTTTCCTCTGTTGTCTCCTTGGTTCCTTCCCTCTTTGTCTCCTCTGTCATCTCCTTGGTTCGTTCCCTCTTTGTTTCCTCTGTTGTCTCCTTTGCTCCTTCCTTCCTCATCTCTTCTGGTTTCTCCTTAGTTCCTCCCTTCCTAGTGTCCTCTGCTGTCTCCTTATTTCCTTCCTTCCTCGTCTCCTCCATTGTCTCCTTGGGTCCTTCCCTCTTTCTTTCCTCTGTTGTCTCCTTGGCTCCTTCCTTCCTCATCTCCTCTGGTTTCTCCTTAGTTCCTCCCTTCCTAGTGTCCTCTGTTGTCTCCTTATTTCCTTCCTTCCTCGTCTCCTCTGTTGTCTCCTTGGTTCCTTCCTTCCTGGTGTCCTCTGTTTTCTCCTTGTCTCCTGGAAGTGGCTCTTCTTGTCCTTTTGTCTCTGTTAAAATGACAAAAGGAAAGAGTGAGGACCCGGTCCCGATTTAAATTGAATGTTCCATCCTCATAAAAATGAATGGAGAAGCCTGGCGCCCATAGTAACGACAGGGGAGGTATGTTTTGTTCTTTTTGTGGCATTTATAATATAATTCATAATTTGTGTGGTTTCTTTATCATTAGCATCTCATAGAAAGATGTTTAGTGGCCACTGGATGTGCATCCAACCCCGAAAGAAGCAAAAACCTAACAGAATTTGGGTTAGTGTTCAGCTCAGAGGAGACAGTTTTATACACTAACTTGTATCTAAAGTAAAATATCCATAAGTCTGTACATTTATTAGCTTTGGCTAAGGCTTTGACCTAAATGTGGTCGATGGGTTGACAACAGCTGAAAACATCTGGATTGTTCATATATTGCGCTGTTTGGAGCCTAACGCTAACGGCTATAGAGTTCAGGATTGTTATTGTTCACATCAAAACACTTGGACACCACAGTGTGCTAGATGTATTTACCAGCAGTGACTCAGCAGCTAACAGAGTCGTTCAACGGCTTGACACATTGAGTTGCCTTGTGTACGAAATGCGCGGTATAAGTAAACAAGCCTTTCCAGTTGCCTGGAACACGCCATAATTTCACCATTTGGACAGTTACCACAATCGAATTCTTCGCTGCACCAGCTCCATTGTAAACTACAAGCTGTCATGTGAATGCACTCTCTTACAGACACTGACCTGGTTCTGATTTCGACTCTTGACTGGACTCTGGTCTGGACTCTGGTCTGGACTCTGGTCCGGACTCCAATCTGGAGTCTGGTCCAGTCTCTAGCCTGGACACTGGTTTGGACTCTGGTTGGGAATCTGATCCGGACTCTGGACTGGACTCTGGTCCGGACTCTGGTCCGGACTCTGGTCCGGACTCCGGTCCGGACTCTGGTCCGGACTCCGGTCCGGACTCCGGTCTGGACTCTGGTGCAGACTCTGGTCCGGACTCTGATACAGATTCTGGTCTGGACTCTGATACAGATTCTGGTCTGGACTCCGGTCTCTCGTCGGGGAAGGAGAAGTCGACTGGAGCGAAGTCTGCTTCTGATCCAGGTTTAGAGGTTTCTGTTAAAAATAAGAAACAGGTTCATTCATGTTACTGTCCTGCCAATATATAAACAAAAGTGCACAAAGGAAAAGACACCGTGCTCAGTTAACGTCTGGCCAGCCACCGAAACATCTACCACACAAGACAAGACCCCGGGTGTTGGTCCCTGAGACAATCCAGCACATGCAGGTCTAAGATTCTGCAGGGAAAGCTTACATGGAGCGCCATAACCAAGTGGCTGGCATAGTGTACAGGAACATTTGGGCAGAGTATGGGCCAAGGTCAAAGTGGAAAATGCCTCCAAAGGTGGTAGAGAATGACAATGTGCTAATGGAGCCCCGTCTGCAGAGGGACTCTCTTTTCTCTCTCTATGGGTTTTTCAGTTTTTCCTTGTCTCGTAGAAGGGTCTAAGGATGTTTCCATCAGCCACTGACGCTTATGTGAACATTACATCAGTTATGGATGTAGCCTGACGTCTGGTGCAGCTGCACAAAAAGCGCCAAGGACTTGTCCAGTTTCTTTACCTTTATCCTCGTCCACAGGAGGGACCTCAAGGGCTGCCTCATCCACAGGGGGGACCTCAGGGTCCGCCTCGTCAACAGGGGGGACCTCAGGGTCCGCCTTGTCAACAGGGGGGACCTCGGGGGCTGCCTCGTCCACAGCCAGACTCTCAGTGATCTCTGGACTGGGTTGTGGACTGGGGTATGGGACCTGTTCTGGGACTTGGTCTGGCACCTGTTCTGGGACTTGGTCTAGGACTTGGTCTGGGACTTGGTCTGGGACCTTTTCTGGGACTTGGTCTGGGACCTGATCTGTGACCTGGTCTGGACCCTGGTCTGGGACTTGGTCTGGGACCTGGTCTGGGAGTTGGTCTAGGACTTGGTCTAGGACTTGGTCTGGGACCTTTTCTGGGACTTGGTCTGGGACCTGTTCTGGGACTTTGTCTGTGACCTGGTCTGGGACTTGGTCTGGGATCTGTTCTGAACCCTGGTCAGGGACCTGTTCTGGGACCTGGTCTGGACCCTGGTCTGGGACCTGGTCCGGGATCTGTTCTGGGACCTGGTCTGGACCCTGGTCTGGGACCTGGTCCGGACCCTGGTCTGGGACCTGTTCTGGGACCTGGTCCGGACCCTGGTCTGGGACCTGTTCTGGGACTTGGTCTGGGACCTGTTCTGGGACTTTGTCTGTGACCTGGTCTGGGACTTGGTCTGGGATCTGTTCTGAACCCTGGTCAGGGACCTGTTCTGGGACCTGGTCTGGACCCTGGTCTGGGACCTGGTCTGGGATCTGTTCTGGGACCTGGTCTGGACCCTGGTCTGGGACCTGGTCCGGACCCTGGTCTGGGACCTGTTCTGGGACCTGGTCCGGACCCTGGTCTGGGACCTGTTCTGGGACTTGGTCTGGGACCCGTTCTGGGACCTGGTCTGGGCCCTGGTCTTGACCCTGGTCTGGGATCTGGTCTGGGACCTGGTCCGGGATCTGTTCTGGGACCTGGTCTAAACCCTGGTCTGGGACCTGGTCCGGAACCTGGTCTGGGACCTGGTCTGGGACTTGCTCTGGGACCTGGTCTGGTTTGGGGTCTTTGATCTCTGTAGGGGATCTGGTTTGAGGAGCTTGAGACTCGGGGGATATGTCAAGTCCTGGACCGGACATATCAGAGTCCAGAGGAGAACTGACCTGAGATTCTGAGGGGGTGGGGTCAGAAGGGGCGGGGTCTGGGCCGGACAGAGGGACTATAACAGTGTAGGCCTCAGACGCAGAGTAAAGGTTTGGATCCAGGTCTGAACCGGCCTGTGGCGGGACCAACGAAGGACCAACCCAGACCAGGTCCACAGAGTCCGGGTCCACGGCATCCAGGTCCACAGAGTCTGGGTTTGCAGATTCCGGGTCCACAGAGTCCAGGTCCGCAGACAAGTCTTTGGTCAAATTGCCTGAAAAAATCAGAAAAAAATAACCTGAGTCCAGACCTAGTGTGTCCTCAGTGGAAAACCTGGCAGGACTGTGACTGTTACAGATAAGCAGCTCTTCTGAAATGAGCCGCCGGAGTATGTTTGTATGAGGCTCATCTGAGCAGGTCTCAGTCTGACTCATACACAAACCTGGATTTGCGTCCGATCCAGACTCTGGAAGTTTCTCATCAGTTCCTGCAGAGGAGGCGGAGTCTGTTGAACCTGGGGGCAGAGTCATGAATGATCAATCTAAAGTCACTGAAGATGCTCAGGAACAAGGACCCAGAGGCTTCCTTTAATCCAGAGGCCATTCCTCAGATAAATGCACTATGCAGGGAAATGATGCATACAGGTATTCATGAGAGACCACATAGGTGGACATGAGGGACGTAATCAGGAGAGACCATACAAGTCCTCATGAGAGACCATACAAGTACTCATGAGAAACCATATACAGTAGGTATTCCGGAGAGACCATTCAATTGCTCATGAGAGACCATACAATGGCTCATGAGAGACCATACAGTTGCTCATGAGAGACCATACAGGTAATCAGGGAGACTACACAGATGTTCAGGGAGAGAACATACAAGTGATTAGTGGAGACAATACAGGTGTTTATGAGAGACCGTACAGGTGTTCGTGGGACACCATACAAGGGTTCATGAGAGATCATACAGGTGTTCATAGGTTTTTATTATTTGATACTCACTGAGAGACGGCTCCGACGCTTCACCTGAAACAAAGATCATTTGTCAATATTTGTAATGTTCATGTAGTTTATACTATTTAATTTGTATCTTAGAAGGCTGTCGTACTGCTGATTCTGCACAGAGCAGGCAGCACTCACATATGTTGGCGCTCCCTTGTGGCAGGGGCAGGTAGGAGCCCGGCCTCCAGTCGCGTTTGGTGAAGCCTGGTTTACAGACGTCACAGTCGAGCCCCGAGGAGGCATGGTCACAGTCACAGACGAGGGCGCTATCGAGCAGCGAGCAGGAGGCGGCGTGGAGGTTACACTTACACCTAAACAAACACAGAGATAAAACTTAAATTTAAATAAGCTCCTATTAATATTACTAACAGTGAAAATAAGGGCTTTACATTTACTACAGATGGGGCTTTCAATCGCCCCTTTGAGACGTTTAAACATTTTTGTGTCAAACTAAATTTTCCATGATTCTACTCAGGATCCTCTGATAAGCTCTGGTTTTCCCTAACTGAAATAGTATGTACATGCTGAACTCCAAAAGAACGCACATAAGGACAGATTTGACCGTTTGTTCCCTCAGTTAGTGCTTAAAAACCTCACCGTGCCGGCACGTCGACGTTGCTGATGGCGTAGTAGTACTGGCGGAGATTCTCCCGCTGGACGTAGGTTCCCCCGAGCGCGGGCCGCAGCAGCCGCATCCGGAGGTCAGTGAAGCTGAAGAAGTCCCTCAGACCAGGACTGGAGTCCAGCCTGGTCCACAACGCGTCCATGTTCAGGAGCTTTGGTCCCGCCAAGACCGACAGGCGCGAGCGGACCTCGAACACCACACGCTTCTCCTCCTGTGCGAGGAAGGAAAGTGTATTTGACGAGAGACTTCCACAGAAGTCCGTTCTCTGTCGTTTTAAAGTGGACAGAGAAAACCGCCCAATCTGAAGTGTTAAAATAAGTGTTACAGGTCTTGACTGAAGCGATCGATCCGGGCTGTGCTTCTGAGAAGTTTTCTGTCGGGAGTTTAGAGACTGAGAGCAATGAACACAGAGCTACGACAATCTCACCTTGACGAAACAAAGGCTTGAAAGAACAAGTCCTCCTCACCTTGGCACCGACCCACTGCGAGTACTGCTCCGTACAGATGACTCTCGTTAAGTTGGACGGAGATAAATCTGAGACTTTTTTGGGAAACATTCCGAAAGTTTCCAAACAGTCGTCGGCGTAAAACTGGTACGGCTGCCACGTCCGCCCTGAAATCACAGGTTTATACTGTTAAAGGTCAACAATGAGGCATTACTCTTAAACCGGACTGCAGTCAGACTGCTCCCATTCATTTTCCTTCAGTGTCCCCTCATTAACATCTGAACATCATTCTTCTGCACTATAACTCTCCTGCAAAGATTAAATATTCTCGACTCCAGCTTCATTGTCTCGTCTTGTTTTCAGACCAGGTCTGCGTCTGTCACGTGCACCAGCATGCACCAAGCAGGCGAGTGATGGAGCACCACTCCACACAATGATGTCACATGCTTTCCCGCAGGGCACAAACTTTCCCCTCTGTTATTCTCCGGACAAAGAGTTTAACTCAAAACTACAGTCATTTTGATATGCGTTATGAGCGCAGAAAACAATGGATGAAAGTGCAGACAGCACACAGCTAATGCACGAGATGAGGAAAAGAGAGAGAGCGCACGAGTGGCAAGCGCTTTAGACGCGGTGAAGACACTTTGGACTTTGGTCTCAGTCTGGACCCTGGACAAAGCCACAGTGTGTTACACAGACTAAAGCTCGAGCTGCATGCTGCACTTATTTCATTTAATACAAGACAGAGGCAAGCTGTGATTCTATTTTGGTTGATTTCCTATTGGGTTTTTCTATGTTAAACATAAACATTCTTTGTTTTAAATATATACGCTTTAATTTTGGCTAATGAAATCAGTTGGTGGCTAATAACTTTAGAAAACCACTAGCCACAGTAACCACTGACCAAAAAGTCAATGTCACGCCTTGTTCTTATGCATTGTTACAGTACGAGTGTTGATTCAAAGACGATGGCAGGGGTGCTGCGTTTGTTTGCATAAAACAGTCAACTGCTGGAATACAGACTGCTAACTTTATTTTGCTGCAGTTGTGCAAATGTTTAGCAGCTCATTTTCATTGCTGGATTACTACAATCTGTCCATGAGGAAAAGGTTTTCTTTGGTTGCCAAGGAGAAGCACCATTTTCATGTTTCCAAGTGATGGCACAAGGCGAGACAAAGTCAGAGTTTGTCTGTGGGGACCATCCTTTGGACCAAAATGCACTTGTTTGTTCACTGTATTTTACCAACGAATGCTTGGTAAACAAGGACTTATTGGACGGCAGGAAAATACACCATTTGTGTCAATCCTGATGCAGCCCCAAAATATAGGACGCTGCTCCAGAGTAACTACAACAAAATGGTTTCCATTTGGGTAATCTAATGTGCATCGAGGGGCTAGAAGCTCCAGTAACCACTTCTCATAATATACTGTAAATACGCTAAGCCTGACTGTGACACTAACGTTACACGTCTCAGAAACAACACTATCGCTACAAATCTCTCCTGACGAAACAGGGCAGTGCTTTATTCTCCTTTATTCCTTCATGTTTAACATTCATGACACCTGTGCCATAGCGTCTTGGTGGTTTGGTTTGGGAGAGACTTTTCCGCTTTGACGCTGTGTTTTTTGGTGACAACCATAGTGACGTTTGTTTAAGGGCAGACCTAAATCAATTTTACGGCTTGAACCAAAAATAAATGACTCCTTTCTATTTTTCTATTGTTTTAGGTCAATGTCTCCTCTTGCAATGTTTAAAGTGCTGAATAATGTTGTGTGTGTTGAATAGATGGTCACAAAATGGCAGATAAAGCCGAATATGTTTCCTGTACGTCCGTATGGCGCATACCTCGGTCCAGAGACTTGTCGAGCACCAGGGCCGACGGCCGCCCGGACTCGAAGGTGACGACGATGTCATCGGTCGCCTCTAGCGTTTTGTTCCACGACAGAGTGACGTTGGCCAACAGCGGCTCAGGGAAGCGCGACCATGTGACCGTCTGCCAATAGGAGACAAGCCCGCCCCACTCTCGGTCGCCCATCAGCTGAGGGGGGTGAGAGAGGTCCGGGCTGGAGGCGTCGCACTCGTCGCTGCACAGGTATGGGTTGTCCTGCGGAATTAGGAGGGTCAGAGGTCACAGATTAACACACTCACTGCCTGGACGACCAAGAGCCCGGTTTACACGGACAGTAATCTGATTATCACCGACAGTAATCTGATTATCCCCAACTTCTGTCATGGATCAACTTCTGTTTACAGGGGGCAGTAGGAGTTGTAGTAGTAGTATGGTTAATGTCTCTGTAACGGCTGGACCTGACCTCATGAAACAAAAACATATGAACTAAGGTCATATGACTGCCTCATATTCCAAATGGTGAAAGGACCTTCAGCCATAAGACGAATGTGGCAGTCACTTCCAAATAATGATCAGGGAGAACATTTGGACATTTCTGTACAAAGCTCCATCTCCACCATTGAGTTGTATCAGCCCCTGCTCCGTCTCACATGATCAAATAACAGTCTGGTATTGCGTTACTGCAATATTGGAGTAGACATTTTAATTGATTAGGAATTAATTTGGTTTGTTTCCTTCTGTAGTTATGACTCAGTTTGATCTGGGAAGTTTTAATCATGATTATATTTCAACAAAGAGGTGATTTAATTGTGTCTAATGTACCATCACCATGCACCACCATACCAGGCTGTAGAGGCTAAAGGTCCAGTACCAGGCTGCAAAAGCTAAAGGCCCAGTACCAGGCTGTGTAAGCTAAAGGTCCAGTACCAGGCTGCAAAAGCTAAAGGCCCAGTACCAGGCTGTGTAAGCTAAAGGTCCAGTACCAGACTGTGTAAGCTAAAGGTCCAGTACCAGGCTGCAGAAGCTAAAGGCCCAGTACCAGGCTGTGTAAGCTAAAGGTCCAGTACCAGACTGCAGAAGCTAAAGGTCCAGTACCAGACTGTGTAAGCTAAAGGCCCAGTACCAGGCTGTGTAAGCTAAAGGTCCAGTACCAGGCTGCAAAAGCTAAAGGCCCAGTACCAGGCTGTGTAAGCTAAAGGTCCAGTACCAGACTGTGTAAGCTAAAGGTCCAGTACCAGGCTGCAGAAGCTAAAGGCCCAGTACCAGGCTGTGTAAGCTAAAGGTCCAGTACCAGACTGCAGAAGCTAAAGGTCCAGTACCAGACTGTGTAAGCTAAAGGTCCAGTACCAGGCTGCAGAAGCTAAAGGCCCAGTACCAGGCTGTGTAAGCTAAAGGTCCAGTACCAAGCTGCAGAAGCTAAAGGTCCAGTACCAGGCTGCAGAAGCTAAAGGTCAGGTACCAGGCTGCAGAAGCTAAAGGTCCAGTACCAGGCTATAGAGGCTAAAGATCCAGTACCAGGCTGTAAAAGCTAAAGGTCCAGTACCAGTCTATAGAAGCTAAAGGTCCAGTACCAGGCTATAGAAGCTAAAGGCCCAGTACCAGACTGTGTAAGCTAAAGGTCCAGTACCAGGCTGCAAAAGCTAAAGGCCCAGTACCAGGCTGTGTAAGCTAAAGGTCCAGTACCAGACTGTGTAAGCTAAAGGTCCAGTACCAGGCTGCAGAAGCTAAAGGCCCAGTACCAGGCTGTGTAAGCTAAAGGTCCAGTACCAGACTGCAGAAGCTAAAGGTCCAGTACCAGACTGTGTAAGCTAAAGGTCCAGTACCAGGCTGCAGAAGCTAAAGGCCCAGTACCAGGCTGTGTAAGCTAAAGGTCCAGTACCAAGCTGCAGAAGCTAAAGGTCCAGTACCAGGCTGCAGAAGCTAAAGGTCAGGTACCAGGCTGCAGAAGCTAAAGGTCCAGTACCAGGCTATAGAGGCTAAAGATCCAGTACCAGGCTGTAAAAGCTAAAGGTCCAGTACCAGTCTATAGAAGCTAAAGGTCCAGTACCAGGCTATAGAGGCTAAAGATCCAGTACCAGGCTGCAGAAGCTAAAGGTCCAGTACCAGGCTATAGAAGCTAAAGGTCCAGTACCAGGCTGTAGAGGCTAAAGATCCAGTACCAGGCTGTAAAAGCTAAAGGTCCAGTACCAGTCTATAGAAGCTAAAGGTCCAGTACCAGGCTATAGAAGCTAAAGGCCCAGTACCAGACTGTGTAAGCTAAAGGTCCAGTACCAGGCTGCAAAAGCTAAAGGCCCAGTACCAGGCTGTGTAAGCTAAAGGTCCAGTACCAGACTGTGTAAGCTAAAGGTCCAGTACCAGGCTGCAGAAGCTAAAGGCCCAGTACCAGGCTGTGTAAGCTAAAGGTCCAGTACCAGACTGCAGAAGCTAAAGGTCCAGTACCAGACTGTGTAAGCTAAAGGTCCAGTACCAGGCTGCAGAAGCTAAAGGCCCAGTACCAGGCTGTGTAAGCTAAAGGTCCAGTACCAAGCTGCAGAAGCTAAAGGTCCAGTACCAGGCTGCAGAAGCTAAAGGTCAGGTACCAGGCTGCAGAAGCTAAAGGTCCAGTACCAGGCTATAGAGGCTAAAGATCCAGTACCAGGCTGTAAAAGCTAAAGGTCCAGTACCAGTCTATAGAAGCTAAAGGTCCAGTACCAGGCTATAGAGGCTAAAGATCCAGTACCAGGCTGCAGAAGCTAAAGGTCCAGTACCAGGCTATAGAAGCTAAAGGTCCAGTACCAGGCTGTAGAGAATAAAGGCCCAGTACCAGGCTGCAGAAGCTAAAGGTCCAGTACCAGGCTATAGAGGCTAAAGATCCAGTACCAGGCTGTAGAAGCTAAAGGTCCAGTACCAGGCTATAGAGGCTAATGATCCAGTACCAGGCTATAGAAGCTAAAGGTCAAGTACCAGGCTGCAGAAGCGTTCTGGTGGGTCTCCACAGGTGATCCCAGGCGGCTCCACTCGGATCTTCATCAGCTCCTTCATGTTGCGGCTCTGAGGTTCACAGGGTCCAAACTCCGTCCAGGGCCCGGACTCCGACGAGCGGAGCACGCTGCACCACGAGAACGGACCTGCGCCTCAGCAGAGAGTCCGTGTTAGGACATTTTTACAATATCAGTTACAATTACCGTTACGCAGGTAAGAACCTTACATGTAACACACAATTCTGCGTTTGAGTGGTTTAATAGTGCAAACACTCTTCCAAAACAGCTGAAACTAAATATCCAGCAGTTTAACCTCTTAACTGCCACCTCCAGCAGGTGAATTTTCTCCAAATTTTCATACCAATCTCCAAGCTAATTGACTGGAGAGCTTACAGCCTGCATGCCACCTCGTTTGAAAGCTAAGACCTTCTAGTTTCTAAAAATGTGTGCAAAATCTGTGTAAGTGAAACACAACTTGTATTACATTGTCTCAAAAGTATTTTTTTTTTCTCGAAACGTTGATGCTACTTTACAAAAAAATTCCAAAGACATACTTCATAGTTTTCATTTGAAACTTACTGTAGTTACTAATTGTATTAACAGCACCAACTGTGTAAAATGGTATAGCTGTGGGAATAATAGTTTGGATTTTGGGGCCCTTTTATGCATAAAAAGACCATTCGGCAAATGTGGTCCATTTCTGTGCAAAATGGCACCTTTGCTTTCTTTGAAGGGTGCAGCCATTGGGTGCAGCTCTATAACCGTGGCACTGGAGGGCTCTGGGATGGTTTTATTTTGAAGGCATGAAGCAGGGAAAGGCAAAGACATGTGACATCGTATATACACTCAACAAAAATATAAACGCAACACTTTTGTTTCTGCTCCCATTTTTCATGAGATGGACTTAAAGATCTAAAATTCATTCCAGATACACAATATTACCATTTCTCTCAAACATTGTTCACAAATCAGTCCAAATGTGTGATAGTGAGCACTTCTGCTCTGCCGAGACAATCCATCCCACCTGCTGCTGCTTGACCGGCGAATACGACAGCGTGTACCAGTTCCCACTAATATCCAGCAACTTCGCACGGCCATTGAAGAGGAGTGGACCAACATTCCACAGGCCACAATTGACAATCTGATAAACTCTATGTGAAGAAGATGTGTTGCACTGCATGAGGCAAATGGTGGTCACACCAGATACTGACTGGTTCTGAGTCCCCAGACCCCCCAATAAAGCAAAAAACTGCACATTTCAGGGTGGCCTTTTGTTGTGGGCAGTCTAGGGTACACCTGTGCGCTAGTCATGATGTCGGATCGGCATCTTGATGTGGCACACCTGTGAGGTGGGATGGATTGTCTCAGCAAAGCAGAAGTGCTCACTATCACACATTTAGACTGATTTGTGAACAATGTTTGAGAGAAATGGTAATATTGTGTATCTGGAATGATTTTTAGATCTTTAAGTCCATCTCCTGAAAAATGGGAGCAGAAACAAAAGTGTTGCGTTTATATTTTTGTTGAGTGTATATACGCCCGATGAGAAAGAGATGTTGATGAAGTGATGCGCAATAGCTTATATGTATTTATGTGTATGTATTTAATACGAATAATATAAATTTTTAATATTGAATTATTTTTACAACACAATGTTTTTATATAGGAAAACTGATTAGATTTTTCTATTCTAAATATTATAGCAAATGGAAAGAGTACAAGCACTTCTGGGTTGTACGAGAATTAGACCTCCAAAACCAGCCTTGAAGGTCATAACTGGCCTTTTATCAGTCTGTTTAGTAGTCTGCTTTTATTTGTATTTGTATTTGTATTTTATTTATTTTTTGAACAGGGACCGTGTACAATCTACATTAGCCTCAGAAAGGAGAGATGCATTGTACCAGGTTATAGCACTTGTGCTAATTTCCACCTGTAGTCCCTGGGCCTATTGTACATGTTTTTAGTGGTAGGGGAAACCGGAGTACCCGGAGGAAACCTACGCAGACACGGGGAGAACATGCAAACTCCACACAGAAAGGCCCCGTCCAGGTGGGAATCGAACCCGGACCTTCTAGCTGTGAAGCACGAGCGCTAACCACTGTGCTACCGTGCCCCGTACCGTGCTACACTTTAGAATATTTACATTTTTGGTAAGACCTAGGCATAAAATAATCTCTATAGGAGTTTTGTGAAGGTGAAGCTGATAAAAATGATATATAACACTTGCATATTCAGTCATATTTTTCCTACCACATCGCAAGTAAGTGTAAATACCAGAGACCCCCCCTGATCAGGGGGGACGGCAGTTAAGAGGTTAAAGGAATAGGCCACAGTTTTCCATACTGAGATATGTTTTTACCTTAGCTTAGATGGGTTGATGCCTGGTCTTTGTGCCTCAGTCACGCAACGCAACGCAATTGTTGTTAGTGTTTAGCCTCTCATAAGGTACGCAAAGGTATAGCCCCAAACCGGGGTGAAGTTAGAAGCTACCAAGCTGTTTCACATTTTCACTATTTAAATACAGTTACATGAGGCTGTACATGATCCAAGTCTAGTTTCACAAAATTAAACATGTTGATTTTCTAAGCGGTTAAAAATGGGCACTATATTGTGAGGCGTAATAACACCTGGAGTACTTTGACGTTATTACTGCGCAGACAGGTACGTATCAACTCGTCTAAGCTAAGGTAAGAACATATGTCAGTATGGAAAAACGGTGGCCTATTCCTTTAATGCACACTGTCCTTCAAATAAATAAATAAACTAGCTAAAGCTAAACTAAACTAAACTTTTGCTTAATAAAGAGTGGAAGCTAATGGCTAATGGTAACTCCATAACACTTAATCAGCAACATGATTCAAACAAATTGACATAACAGTAATAAGTCAGACTTTATTTTTTTGTTTTGTTTTTTCTACATTGATTTATTTATTGTTATGAATTTTTGTTTTAGCCTTTTAATATATATTTCTTCTCTATAGCTTTGTAAATGTTTACGTATATATTGTAAATGGGCTGGGCTGGGTACTGGTTGATTTTATTTTATTTATTTATTTATTTTTCCTTCTCTCTGTTGTTTTTTCCTTATTTGTTTATTATTCCTTTAAAATGTATTAAATGCAATAAAAAATTTAACAAAAACAACAAAATAAAAATACTTTATTTTGCGTTCAGGGGACTGGTAACTGAAAGAGCCGCTCAAACTGTAAACTCGGAGATGATCAGAGTGGTACGAGTTCAGATAGAAACAATGGCGCCCCCCGTGGAGACGTGCCGCTAATGATAAAACTGTAACAAAACCACTGCATCAGTGAAGTGGTGCAACCTTCAATATAACATTATTTAGCATGTTGTTATTATATCACAACATGAGGAGTATGTGCACAGGCAATTTCTAAGACTGAAATCGTGGAATGCCCCCGGGCCGGATGATGTTTCCCCCTCCACCCTGAGACACTGCGCGGATAAGCTGGCTCCCGTCTTCACAGACATTTACAACACCTCCCTGGAGTCATGCCTGGAGTCAGGGGTACTCCATCACCCCTGCTCCCAAAAAGCCACAGACCACAGGACTTAATGACTACAGGCCGGTGGCACTGACGTCTGTGGTCATGAAGTATTTTGAGCACTTAATACTGCCTCACCTCAAGGACATCACCGCCCCCCTCCTGGATCCGCTGCAATTCGCCTACAGAGCTAACAGGTCTGTGGACGACGCAGTCAATCTGGCCCTCCACTTCACCCTGGAGCATCTGGACTCCCCAGAAACCTACGCCAGGATCCTGTTTGTGGACTTCAGCTCTGCCTTCAACACCATCCTCCCTGGACTGCTACGAGACAAGCTCTACCAGCTCAGCGTGCCCGACTCCCTCTGCAGGTGGATCACCGACTTCCTGACGGACCGGAGACAGCACGTGCGGCTGGGGAAGATCGTCTCGGACACTCGGACTACAAACACTGGACTCCTCAGGGCTGTGTACTTTCCTCCTGGCTCTGCAAACTGCTGCACCTCCAGTCACCAGTCCGTTAAACTGATCAAGTTTGCGGACGACACCACCCTCATCGGGCTCATCTCGGACGGTGATGAGTCCGCCTACAGGAGAGAGGTGGAACGGCTGGCGTCCTGGTGCAGCCACAACAACCTGGAGCTGAACGCCCAGAAGACAGTGGAGATGATCGTGGACTTTAGGAAAGACACAGCCCCACCGTCCCCCCTCGCCCTGACAGACTCTCCCACCCCCATCTCTATTGTGGACTCCTTCCATTTCCTGGGCACCACCATCACCCAGGACCTCAGATGGGAGCCAACCATCAGCTCCCTCATCAAGAAGGCCCAGCAGAGGATGTTCTAGCTGCGGCAGCTGAGGAAACTTAAGCTGCCTACCAGGATGCTGGTGCAGTTCTACACGGCCATCATCGAGTCCATCCTCACCCGTCTCTGCCTGCAGCGCATTGTGCGTGCTGCTAAGAAGGTGTTTGGCTGGGAGCTCCCATCTCTCCAAGACCTGTTTAACTCCAGGACCCGGAGGCGTGTGGGTCAGATCACAGCTGACCCTTCTCACCCTAGGCATGGACTATTCACCCCCTACCCTCAGGCAGGAGGCTACGGTCCATACAGACTCATAAATCCCGCCACTTGAACAGTTTTTTCCCCTCCAGCATTGGACTCATGAACAAAAACAAGTCACAATAACTCTATATGAACATTATTTGCACAGCTCTATTGCACTATGTGGTATGTCCACACTTAGATCCGCTGCTATTACTTGATACACCTGCACATCTGTGAACACAATCCCGTTGTTGTTATATGTCAATTGTTGTCGTCTTATCATGTCTTATTTATTTATTTGAATCTTCTACATACATGCCCTTATAGCCTTATAGTTTTAAAGTTTTATGTTGCACGATTGTACCGAGATTTTTTTTTTTTTTTGTGAACCTGTTCCAAACAATGGCAATAAACACTATTCCGATTCTAATATCTGCTGTGAAGAAACGTTTATATTATGTTAGCATCTTATTAGCCAACTGTTGTAGCATTAGTCTTTATGTTTATTCAGCTGAATTCTCTGAGGTTGTAAGTCGCAATGTTCAAGCGGGAAAAATCACTGACGCCTAATTTTGTTATTTTTTTCAAAACATTTACTAGTGTTAGCCGTTAGCTTCATGACTTGCAGTAAATATTAATGATTATCGGTTTGTTGCACATACCCGGCGTTTGGGCGGATACCGGTGATAGGGGGAGGAGCCAGATGCCAAGAGGGAGGAGCCAGAGCATTGTGACCTCACAGGCTGAGATGTTCCAATGGTAGCACAGAGTTGAGCCACATGATCACAGTCTGCAAAACAAGAGTTTACAATGCAATAAAGGAAAAGGCACAAACGTGATGCTTCAGAGGACTTCAGTGAAAGTCTGATCCCACACCCGAAAGATGAATACTATGGAGAATAATTCATGGACGAATGAAAGAGCAGGAGGTTCTGTCCCTGGTCCTTTCCTAAACCTGATCTACATACATATTTGGACAGTTCTTCACTCGTAGCTTTCATTCCTGATAAAAACCCATTAAGTTATCAAGGTCTAGGAAAATATTGCAATAAACAATGTTATTGAGGACCACTTGGTGCCACTGACTCTAACACAAAAATGGAAATCTGTAGTCCATTGTTGTAAAAGTCCATATCAACCTATCCTTAATAACACAATAGACATGAGTTGCAATAGACATGAAACTCAATTTCCTTCTCTAAAATGGTTAAAATATTACAAAAAGAGGATAAAAAATAAGCAAAACATTTTAATAATTGTACTGACAATAAATATTGAGCCCAAAAATGTTGTTTTTATCATTTATTGAACTGTAAGTTGACATAGAAATCATTATAACAAGCCTATCTAGGACAGTGGCCTCCTCCAGTCCAAAACCCCAACGTCCCAAATATATTACCAAATCAGCATCTAAAATATTTTAATTTGAATTTTTTACTGAACGTTCACACAACTGTGAAGTGAAAGTAAAACGATACATGATTCTGTTATTTTTCAAAATATAGAAAAGTGAAAAGTGGGGCGTGCATAAGTATTCATACAGCATTAAATTGCCTTTATAATTCCTAATGACTGCAGAATGTTCACACCTTGCCCTAACCATTAAATAGAGGCCACCTGTACGTAATCTACTCTCAGTATAATTCCAGCTGTTCTGTGAGGGCCTCGGAGCTATGGTCAGAGTGTATTGGTCACTAAACAACATCATGAAGGCCAAGGAGCTCACCAGAGAGGTCAGGGATAAAGCTGTGGAGAAGTTTAAAGCAGCGTTAAGTTATACAAAGATTTCCCAAGATTTGAACATCTCACGGAGCACTGTTCAATCCATCATTCGGAAATGGAAAGAGTATAGCACCACTGCGAACCTACCAAGACACGGCCGTCCACCTAAACTAACAGACCGAACAAGGAGAGCACTGGTCAGAAATGCAACCAAGTGCCCCAAGATAACTCTGGAGGAGCTGCGACGTCCTGCCGCTGAGCTGGGGGAATCTGTACATGGGACAACTATAAGTCGTACTCTACACAAATCTGGCCTTCATGGACGAGTGGCAGAAGAAAGCCATTATTGAAAGGAGGCCATAAGAAATCCCGTTTGAAGTTTGTAGAAGTCATATGGAGGACACAGCTACCATGTGGAAGAAGGTGCTTTGGTCAGATCAGACAAAAATTGAACTTTTTGGTCCAAATGCAAAACGTTATGTATGGAGCAAACCTAACACTGCTCATCGTCCTGAGTGCACCATCCCCAGTGTCAAATATGGTGGGGGGAGCATCATGCTATGGGGCTATGACCCTAAACACAAAGCTAAATCCACAATGGAATGGTTTAAAAACAAACATATTAATGTGTTAGAATGGCCCAGTCAAAGTCCTGACCTAAATCCTTTTGAAAATCTGTGGAAAGACCTGAAAACTGCTGTTCACAAACGCTCTCCTTCTAATGTGACAGAGCTTGAGTTGTTTTGTAAAGAGGAATGGGCTAAAATGTCAGTCTCTACATGTGCAAACCTTGTAGAGTCAAACCCCAGAAGACTTGCTGCTGTTATTGCAGCAAAAGGGGGTTCCACAAAGTATGAATTCATGCTGTATGAATACTTATGCACGCCCCACTTTTCACTTTTCTATTTTTTGAAAAACAACAGAATGGTGCAGTCAGGATGGCCGCAAGTTACAGCGGCTCAATGCCTTCTTTTACTACTTTTTTATTTATTATTACTGGACATGTTGTTATATTTTCCTTTAAACTAGGGGAATCATTCTGCAATTGTGTGCGCATTGGACGCCTACTTTTGTTACACTTTTGATATTTTATATTCTGTTTACGTTTTAAAGTTTTTCATTCACTCTACATAAGATACCTCGATTATGTATCATTACTCGTTTGCACATTATCCTGTTCTACTATCTGCACCCCCTGAGTGTTTCTTGAGAGCTGATGTAACATCTCTTTATTGTGAGATCAATAAAGTCTTATCTCTTATCTGCAGATAGTCAGGAAAATGTGCAATCAAAGAAGATTAGCTTAATGTGCAAACAGGTGTGACAGGAGGGAAGGCAGGGGTCGCCTTTTTTTTAGATGTTAGAAATAGACACAGGTAAGTCTGGCAAAAAAGAAGGTATGAACCGAGGCAGGAGTTGGCAGCAAAAATATATTTCTTTATTGTTCTTTAATATAAATAAGACTTTAGACTAAAACTCTGAAGAGAATCTCTATGGGTCAGCTTAGATGCTGAATATTTCGCAGGAGGCCTACAATGCCAAAAAAATACAAATGCACCAGTTGACCTGCACTATTACATGTGTAACTCAACTTATAAAACCAATTGAGAGCTTAATTAAACAACAGTGGCGAAACTTCAACATACAAACTGGCTCACATTAGGGGCTTGGGCGCTTCCCAGGAGTAGCTGTCCCCAACCGCAAACTCCTTTACACACACATGGCGACCCTCACAACGGCCCTGCAATGACCCAGATGCTAAGGCATGCACACCTTTTATCACTCTGCTAATCAAGAGGGTGTGACAGAGACTGGGGTGGTGCGTTCATGGGGTACACCAGCGTAGGAAACTACTCTACCTCGTCACACAGGGGATGAAGGGGGGGGATGAAAAGTGAAGAGGACATCGTTTTACATTGTGGCCGATACAAAGAAGAACTTTTGGAAACGGAACAGACTCATTCCCCGTTTGTATTCACCTATTCGAGTGTGCGCTGTATTACATATTATAATTTAGGTCTGCTCTGTTTAAGGCAGCTCGGTGTCAGACACAGGCCCCGCCCACTCTTCGTACAGTAGCCTATTGGTCACTGTCTGTCATGATCTGAGTAAGTGAATCATAATGTGATAAAACAAAATCATAACATATAGCTTTGCCGTTTGTCCCACCTCTCATTAGAAAGAAGATTAAGCAGAATTTTGGTTTAGGGACGTTGTTATGTTTTGACGATATAACTTCTGTGTGACATCACTCAAAAATAGGTTTATGGTAATTAACAAACATCATTCATTTTTGAAAATTCCCCAAATTCCATTGAAAGTTTCCGGTAAGTTTCTGGAAATTGATTGTGAATTTTCCACGCGTCTGCAACACTAATTACTGTACATCCGAGTTTTACAGTCTGGGTGCCATTTGCAAAGTGTTTAATCATAACGAGTGACACAAGCTAAAGGATCAGCAACCGAGTCATTTATGCATTTGTCCATTTGATTTGTCCGTCATTACGTATCAGATTTGGGGCCCTAATAATACAATACACGCAATTTCAAATGGTGAATCAGGTGCAATATTCCCCTAAAACAACTATGAAGCATTTTCCAGCCTGCACTGGCTATTTAGCACCTATGTGGATAAATTATCTTCTCTGGCACTCCGGAATCAAGCCATTGAAACTCACCTCTGACCGGCACTCGTCATCTCCTCGTCTCCTCTGTCTTTGTCTCCTCGTCCCCTCCGTCCTCTGTTTGAACCATCAGAGCTGTGACTCTCCTCTGAACCTCTCCATGGGTTTCGAACAGTAGTTTAAACGACTGTGAGTCCCCGGTCTCTTGTGTGACACTTCAGCCTAATCTTTATCCTCTGTCCTTCTGTCACTCCTCCTCCACCTCCTCCTCCTCTGCAGTAACAGTAGTGCAGGCAGTACAGTAGTAGTAGTAGTAGCAGTGGTTGTTGTACACAGTAGACAGTAAAAAGTGCAGAGAACAACTTATTAGCTTCATATAGCTTCTAGAAGAGTCCCTTTTCACACAAAAAATAACTCTAATGAAATGTAAACAATACAAATATTGTAGACATGTTTTGTAAAATAAATGAATACATTAAAAAAAAGTCTAAAAATTGCTTTGGTTTTGGACACAGATTCTTGTTTTTACTTTAGTTGTAAAGTTGTTACTGTCCTGGTCCAGGTTGTTTTTAAATGTGCTATAAATACATTTGATTTCCTGGGATTTGCTAGTGTCAGATAACTATACTAATTAATGCATTGATTTAACTTCTTACCCGCCGCCTTAACCCAGCACATTTTCTCCAGTTCAGCATTACCCAAATCTAAAAGCTTCTTGACTGGAGCTTACAGCCTTGTTTGAAAGCTATTTTGTCACATTTTAATTTTTATACAGGTTTTTCACAGTTTTTTTCCTTTTTTCGACCATTTTTGTTGCTTTTCATAGCTTTTTTGTTGCTTTTTCTGAAGCTTTAGTCATTTCTTTTGTGTTGCTTTTTTATACATTTTTAGTCGTGTTTTTGTCACGTTTTTCATTCTATTATTGTTGCTTTTCCAGTGCGTTTTCATCTCTATTTTGACACTTTTTTAAATAAACCTTTAGATTTGGGTAAAGCCAAATGTGCTCGGGTTTAGGTGGAGGTTAAGAGGTTAATTATGTATTTAATCCGTTTTTGCCTTGTAATTAATGAGAATCAACCTCCAGTTGAACCCGTGCCGTGACTTCCTGTAGCACCGGAAGAGAAGCCCGCTGAGAGCGAAGATGGCGGACGCGGTGAACGTCGGCGTGAATCTGGACGCTTTTTCTCACGCGATCAGCGGCGTGCACGCGCTCCGGTCCAGTGTCACGCGCGTGTTCGAGTGTCTCCGGGACGGACTCAAGTACCGGGACTCTATCGAGACCCGCGAGAAGCAGTTTCTTCACGAGTTTCAGGAGCATCTGCAGGCGGTCAACCGGGACCTCAAGTAAGCTAATGCTAACGGCTAACAACAGCTAACGGCTAACAACCAAAACAAACATGACTAACCTCAAACCACCACTGTCCAAGCATCAGCATCCAAGCATAATGGTAGTGTATTCATGGGTTTCAGGGGGATGGCCATATACATATATCATCTCAAACAAATTAAGGGAACTCTCTTTTAAAATGTAGCATAAATTGTTTTACTAAAATGTATTCATCTGTCAGTGTCTGTAGAACCGCCCGACTGATGCAAACTGTTTTTGCTATTTTGCTGTCCCCTTATGATAATTCATAAAAAGATGTCACACCACATGTTCTTGTTTTGCTGAACATGTTGTTTTTGTTCATTTCATGCACTTAGTATTGGTTTGAGCGATAGAATAAATGATTAGTTACTAGACAAACTTGATTTAAAATGTCACTATATATAGAGTTCGGGAAATTCCAGAGTCACCATGGAAATGAGCCATCTTTGCAACTGTTCGCCTACATTCCCATTGACTAACATTAGCTAAAAACAATATAAAAAGTGGAGAAAAAAGCCGTGGAACAACTCCGTTAGTTGCTGAGTTACTGCTGGTAAATACATCTAACACACTGCAGGGTTTCCCACTAATACATTAGTCTGTGGTGCCCGCCATAGTCTCTTTTTATCCGCCACAGTCTCGATCTCCCCTCAGTTTCTCTGTCTCTCACCCAACACCAACATCTACAGCAGAGGCGCAGGTTTAACAGGACAAATAAGGAGCAGTGAACAAAGTCTCACTGTCTAAGTAGCCTATTATTATTACAAAAAATTAAGGCAGCTTCGCGTAGTTTTGTTTCCGCGTATAAACGAAAAGACCACATGGCTAATTTGCATAGTAAACCTCTTGACTGCACCGCTAATGCAGTTGTTGCTATAATGAACTAAACCAGAGGTCACAAAATGGCGGGCGTCAGTCTGGTTCGGGACCCACGTGCCAACCCGTCCGAACCTGAAACTTGGATCCAAACTTTAGTCCTGCAGCTGCGTCTGCGCTGTCTCATCCTCGCTCCCTCTCTCTCCCCAGCGCTACACTAACCCATCTGAACAGAAAGAGAAACTGCAGCCTCTGAGCTCGTTTTAAACTTTTAGAATCGGCTGCAGAATGATTGAAATACGGCTCGCTAAAGATTTAAAACCAAGACGACGCTAATCATCTAATTAAATATGCACGCTGACTCCCTCACTCTGTGTCCTTGGTGACATATCTGCAACCAACTTAACCAGAGCAAACAATAAAATCCTCCTTACAGTCATAACCATCGCCTAGAAAACTATCCTCATTAACTGGAAGTCAAAGCAATTGATTGCCATATCACACTGGAAAAATCTACTACTTGAGCACTTTTGCCCTGACTTCTCCTCCTCCGACTCTGATACAGAATCCCTCCCCACCCGGACCTCCTTCTCAGACTTCATACAGAATGACAGAATAATATATCATTAATCATACTTAATACACAATTAATACATTTTATTTTTTATTGTATTTATTATTATTGACCCTATTATTATTTTATATATATTGACCCTATTTTTAATCTAACAGCTTCCCCAACCTTTTGTTTCCGCCTGTGACTGCGATGGTTGAATGATGTGTGTATGATGTTTGTATGACCTTCTATATACAATCTAATAGGCAAAAGGAAATAAAGAAAAAAAGGCATCACAGAAAAACAGGTAACAGTGGATACATATACATATGTATAATAATGGCAATAACAATGTTCATGACTATACCAAAAGTGAACCTAAAATGGCACAAACCCAACAGCACATTATCCCTCAGCTTTTAATCCACCACAAAACTCTCACATCACACAACACATTGATATAACGCACCACTAAGTGAGCTGGTAGTAAGCCACTTTTTTTTTAATGCATCACACTTGAACAGGCATACATTTACATGTTAATCAAGAGGGATTAATGTGTTGTCAGTCTAACGTCAGTGCCCAACGGCCCATTGAATTGTATAAAATTTGACAGACTATAATATTGCTTACATGCATGTGTGCCTACATGTAGCCGGCTTTTGGCCGGTCTGAAAAGCAAATGGCAGGAGGACATTACCTACCTGCATTACCTAGGACTCCCAAATGTACACAGAATTACACTACACACCACGCCTCCACACATGTCTTGTCAACTCGATGTTTGTTTTGTAAATATTTACGCTGTGATCTTTGGGAAAACAAATATTTTTACTTCCTGAACTGGAGCAGGTTTGGAAGTGGGCGGGACTGACATTTTTTTAAACGCTGTGTTCTCTCCTCTAATTGGTCAGTGAGCTGGAGCGGCTCAGCGGCTTGGTCGGCCGGCCCTCGGAGTCCCACCCCCTTCACAACAGCGGCCTCCTGAGCCTTGACCCGGTCCAAGACAAAACTCCGCTATACTCCCAGCTCCTGCAGGCCTACAAGTGGTCTAACAAGGTAAACATAGGCCTACAAGTGGTCTAACAAGGTAAACACAGGCCTACAAGTGGTCTAACAAGGTAAACATAGGCCTACAAGTGGTCTAACAAGGTAAACACTGGCCTACAAGTGGTCTAACAAGGTAAACACAGGCCTATAAGTGGTCTAACAAGGTAAACATAGGCCTATAATTGATCCAACAGGGTAAACACGGGCCTATAATTGATCCAACAAGGTAAACACAGGCCTATAAGTGGTCTAACAAGGTAAACACAGGCCTACAAGTGGTCTAACAAGGTAAACATAGGCCTATAATTGATCCAACAGGGTAAACACGGGCCTATAATTGATCCAACAAGGTAAACACAGGCCTACAAGTGATCCAACAGGGTAAACACAGGCCTAGAAATGAAGACTTTATTCCCCTCTCTCTCTCAGCTCCAGTTCCATGCTGGCTTGGCCTCCAGTTTGTTGAACCAGCAGTCACTCAAACGATCAGCCAATCAGATGGGAGCATCAGCCAAGAGACGGCCCAAAGTCCAGCCCTCCACCTTAGTCCTGCCCCCACAGTGAGTCACATGACCGCAGCATGGCCTCATTCAGTCCACATGACCAGTTTGTTCTTAATCATGATATGTACATTTGTTGTAGATATGTGGACGATGTGATCTCCAGAATCGGCCGCATGTTTCCAGACCTGTCCATAGAACTGTTCAGACCCAATGGCACCTCTGCGGTTCTCCTGGTAACTACCTCTTAGCCAGGCCAAATCAGGCCAACCCCTACCAAACCAGACCTATGACCTAGAGTTTTCTACAGGTTGTCCATGTTTATATGTGACCCGCAGAGTCTTTTGATGATTGTTGGGTGAGGTTTTGGTTGTGGTTGGGCGATGTTTTGGTTGTGGTTGGGCGATGTTTTGGTTGTGGTTGGGCGATGTTTTGGTTGGGCGATGTTTTGGTTGTGGTTGGGCGATGTTTTGGTTGTGGTTGGGCGATGTTTTGGTTGTGGTTGGGCGATGTTTTGGTTGGGCGATGTTTTGGTTGTGGTTGGGCGATGTTTTGGTTGTGGTTGGGCGATGTTTTGGTTGTGGTTGGGCGATGTTTGGTTGTGGTTGGGCGATGTTTTGGTTGTGGTTGGGCGATGTTTTGGTTGGGCGATGTTTTGGTTGTGGTTGGGCGATGTTTGGTTGGGCGATGTTTTGGTTGTGGTTGGGCGATGTTTTAAGCCATTTTCACACATGTTGGAGCTTTGTAGGTCGCCTCGAGCCTTAGCTCCAACTGTATTTACTCCAAAGTTAGTTAGGTCCGTGTTCACACGCGCTAGCACAAAACATTGCAACATCAGCCACGTAACAACAAACAGCTGTACAACTAACTCATTCC
Organism: Proterorhinus semilunaris; assembly: GCA_021464625.1. Taxonomy (NCBI): domain Eukaryota; kingdom Metazoa; phylum Chordata; class Actinopteri; order Gobiiformes; family Gobiidae; genus Proterorhinus; species Proterorhinus semilunaris. The sequence goes on along the minus strand of CM038345.1, from coordinate 38,891,721 downwards.
CATGACAACAAGTATCGACCTGTCAATGTGCTGACGCGCGCACGTACGTGCACACTCCCCTAATGTTACGCGGTGGTCACTCCTCTCCCTCGTGGTTAAATACACTGAGGCTTATAGACACGCAGCGCAGAGAAATGTACTTAATCAGCACATGGAGAGGAAAGTTTCACTGCAGCAGGAAGGGCAAGACAGGAAAGAGGCGGACCTTGATGATTTAAAGTTCATCCATTTTGCCTCGTCAGAGTAATCCAAACGTCCTCATGCAGCGCGGAGTCATTCTGTCTTTGTGCAAAAGAGAGGCATCAAAGCGAGAATAGTTCACCAGGTCGGCCGCATTCACACCACAACCGCTCCGACTCAGGCGGCGCCGAGACCACTTGTTTCAGCCGCAGTCAGAGCGGCTGTTTAGACCGGCTTAAAGTGCTGAGGTTAGATTCACACTGACCCTAAAGAGCCGCGGTTAGATTCACACTGACCCTAAAGTGCTGAGGTTAGATTCACACTGACCCTAAAGAGCCGCGGTTAGATTCACACTGACCCTAAAGTGCTGAGGTTAGATTCACACTGACCCTAAAGAGCCGCGGTTAGATTCACACTGACCCTAAAGTGCTGCGGTTAGATTCACACTGACCCTAAAGTTCTGAGGTTAGATTCACACTGACCCTAAAGTGCCGAGGTTAGATTCACACTGACCCTAAAGTGCCGCGGTTAGATTTACACTGACCCTAAAGAGCCGCGGTTAGATTCACACTGACCCTAAAGAGCCGCGGTTAGATTCACACTGACCCTAAAGTGCTGAGGTTAGGTTCACACTGACCCTAAAGTGCTGCGGTTAGATTCACACTGACCCTAAAGTGCTGAGGTTAGATTCACACTGACCCTAAAGTGCTGCGGTTAGATTCACACTGACCCTAAAGTGCTGAGGTTAGATTCACACTGACCCTAAAGTGCTAAGGTTAGATTCACACTGACCCTAAAGTGCCGCGGTTAGATTCACACTGACCCTAAAGAGCCGCGGTTAGATTCACACTGACCCTAAAGAGCCGCGGTTAGATTCACACTGACCCTAAAGTGCTGAGGTTAGGTTCACACTGACCCTAAAGTGCTGCGGTTAGATTCACACTGACCCTAAAGTGCTGAGGTTAGATTCACACTGACCCTAAAGTGCTGAGGTTAGATTCACACTGACCCTAAAGAGCCGCGGTTAGATGCACACTGACCCTAAAGTGCAGCGGTAAGATTCACACTGACCCTAAAGTGCCGAGGTTAGATTCACACTGACCCTAAAGTGCCGAGGTTAGATTCACACTGACCCTAAAGTGCCGCGGTTAGATTTACACTGACCCTAAAGAGCCGCGGTTAGATTCACACTGACCCTAAAGTGCCGCGGTTAGATTCACACTGACCCTAAAGAGCCGCGGTTAGATTCACACTGACCCTAAAGAGCCGCGGTTAGATTCACACTGACCCTAAAGAGCCGCGGTTAGATTCACACTGACCCTAAAGAGCCGCGGTTAGATTCACACTGACCCTAAAGAGCCGCGGTTAGATTCACACTGACCCTAAAGAGCCGCGGTTAGATTCACACTGACCCTAAAGAGCCGCGGTTAGATTCACACTGACCCTAAAGAGCCGCGGTTAGATTCACACTGACCCTAAAGAGCCGCGGTTAGATTCACACTGACCCTAAAGAGCCGCGGTTAGATTCACACTGACCCTAAAGTGCCGCGGTTAGATTCACACTGACCCTAAAGTGCCGCGGTTAGATTCACACTGACCCTAAAGAGCCGCGGTTAGATTCACACTGACCCTAAAGAGCCGCGGTTAGATTCACACTGACCCTAAAGTGCCGAGGTTAGATTCACACTGACCCTAAAGTGCCGCGGTTAGATTTACACTGACCCTAAAGAGCCGCGGTTAGATTCACACTGACCCTAAAGAGCCGCGGTTAGATTCACACTGACCCTAAAGTGCTGAGGTTAGGTTCACACTGACCCTAAAGTGCTGCGGTTAGATTCACACTGACCCTAAAGTGCTGCGGTTAGGTTCACACTGACCCTAAAGTGCCGCGGTTAGATTCACACTGACCCTAAAGAGCCGCGGTTAGGTTCACACTGACCCTAAAGAGCCGCGGTTAGGTTCACACTGACCCTAAAGTGCTGAGGTTAGATTCACACTGACCCTAAAGTGCTGAGGTTAGATTCACACTGACCCTAAAGTGCTGAGGTTAGATTCACACTGACCCTAAAGAGCCGCGGTTAGATGCACACTGACCCTAAAGTGCCGAGGTTAGATTCACACTGACCCTAAAGAGCCGCGGTTAGATTCACACTGACCCTAAAGAGCCGCGGTTAGATTCACACTGACCCTAAAGAGCCGCGGTTAGATTCACACTGACCCTAAAGTGCCGCGGTTAGATTCACACTGACCCTAAAGTGCCGCGGTTAGATTCACACTGACCCTAAAGAGCCGCGGTTAGATTCACACTGACCCTAAAGAGCCGCGGTTAGATTCACACTGACCCTAAAGTGCCGCGGTTAGATTCACACTGACCCTAAAGTGCCGAGGTTAGATTCACACTGACCCTAAAGTGCCGCGGTTAGATTCACACTGACCCTAAAGAGCCGCGGTTAGGTTCACACTGACCCTAAAGTGCTGAGGTTAGATTCACACTGACCCTAAAGTGCTGAGGTTAGATTCACACTGACCCTAAAGAGCCGCGGTTAGGTTCACACTGACCCTAAAGTGCCGAGGTTAGATTCACACTGACCCTAAAGTGCCGCGGTTAGATTCACACTGACCCTAAAGAGCCGCGGTTAGGTTCACACTGACCCTAAAGTGCTGAGGTTAGATTCACACTGACCCTAAAGTGCCGAGGTTAGATTCACACTGACCCTAAAGAGCCGCGGTTAGATGCACACTGACCCTAAAGTGCCGAGGTTAGATTCACACTGACCCTAAAGAGCCGCGGTTAGATTCACACTGACCCTAAAGAGCCGCGGTTAGATTCACACTGACCCTAAAGAGCCGCGGTTAGATTCACACTGACCCTAAAGTGCCGCGGTTAGATTCACACTGACCCTAAAGTGCCGCGGTTAGATTCACACTGACCCTAAAGAGCCGCGGTTAGATTCACACTGACCCTAAAGAGCCGCGGTTAGATTCACACTGACCCTAAAGTGCCGCGGTTAGATTCACACTGACCCTAAAGTGCCGCGGTTAGATTCACACTGACCCTAAAGTGCCGCGGTTAGATTCACACTGACCCTAAAGAGCCGCGGTTAGATTCACACTGACCCTAAAGAGCCGCGGTTAGATTCACACTGACCCTAAAGTGCCGAGGTTAGATTCACACTGACCTTAAAGTGCCGAGGTTAGATTCACACTGACCCTAAAGTGCCGAGGTTAGATTCACACTGACCCTAAAGTGCCGCGGTTAGATTCACACTGACCCTAAAGAGCCGCGGTTAGATTCACACTGACCCTAAAGTGCCGCGGTTAGATTCACACTGACCCTAAAGAGCCGCGGTTAGATTCACACTGACCCTAAAGAGCCGCGGTTAGATTCACACTGACCCTAAAGTGCCGCTCTCGGGCTGAAAGTCCCTTTAAGTCGACCTAACTAGAGCCTGTGTGAAAACGCCCTTAGTTGTGGTTAGGTGATGTTGTGGTTGTGTCTTTGCAGGTGCCTGGGGGAAGGGGCTGTTTTGGTCATGGTTTGGTGATGTTTGGGTAATGTTTTGGCAGGTGACTCTGGGGAAAGTGCTGAAGGCTGTGGTGGTGATGCGGTCACTTTTCATCGACAGAACCATCGTCAGAGGCTTCAATGAGAACCACTACAGCCTGGACGGGAAGGTAACCATGGCAACCGCACAAGCACACATGTGCAGCCCTAACCCCGGCCAAACAAACAGAACAACCAATCTACAATCCATAAAAATAGTAAATACATTATTGTTTAAATTATGGTTTGGACGATCCATTTCACAAAAGATGTAGTTAACACATTTATAATCAAGTTAGAGGTTAAAATGTAGCAAAAATGTAGCAATAAAAGACCAATGCCTAAAAGGCCCTCAGATCATGTTTTGTGGCCCTCAGGCTTCTTGTTGAATTGGCACACATTACCTGTAACTTAAAACCATTCATCCATCCATTTTTTTCGGCGAGGGGACTCTTGAGTGGTTGCTGAGATCACGGAGGGAGGGACTTAACAAAAATATAATAATATATATTTGTACTTACTTTATATCAAAATGTAAGGCCAGGAGGTCAATTTGGGACATTTCTTAAAATTTGTAATACATTTAGACTTCCAGACTATCACTTTAAAGTGGCATTTAAATTCAAGTCTAAATAAATTTCTGAGAAATGCTTTAAAGGAACAGGCCACTGTTTTTCCATCCAGTTGATGCGTACCTGTCTGGTCTTTACGCGTGCGCTCAGTCACACTAAAAGACCAAAGATGTTGTTAGCCTCTCCCCCTCTCCTCTATGGGGCCAAACGGGGGTGAAGTTAGAATCGACCAAGCTCTTCCATGTTTCCCCTATTTAAATACGGTTACTTGAGTAGTTACACGATCAAAGTATAGTTACACAAAACCTGTCGATTTTCTAAGCGGATAAAAGGGGTACTATATTGTAAGGCGTAATAGCACCTTAGGAGCACTTCGACATCCGCGTAGGAATATCTTCACTCCTAAAGAATTCTGAAGATATTACTGCGCCCCCTAAGGGAGAGGGGAGGAGTGGCAACATCTTTGGTATGTTTGCATGACTGAGCACAGACAGGTACGCATCAAATCGTCTTAAGATCAGGTAAAAAATAAATAAATGGTGGCCTGTTTCTTTAAGCCTCTTACCTTATCGCCCCTTCATCGTCGCTTGAAATATCTCACAGCAGTGTTTACACCAGTTCACTCCAGACTCTGAACCTTCTGTTTCAGCTGGACATTTGGACCAAGTCCCAGTACCAGGTGTTTCAGAAGGTAAGGCCCGCCCCCCACTCTTTGCTGATTGGCCCTCACTTCTTTCCTCTAATTGGCCATGTGTGTGATTGACAGGTGACGGACCATGCGACCACCGCCCTGCTGCACTATCAGCTCCCACAGATGCCCGACGTCGTGGTGCGCTCCTTCATGGTCAGTGTCCATAGCCTGGTCCAGACGACGCCTCCTTGAAAACATTTGCGACGTAACGCAGCCGGGCCCCTCCCACTTCCTGTTCCTAAGCCAATCACAGCTGAACGGTTGCAGCGCGTTGCTCAAATGTCTCACTGGGATTAAGAGTCTCGTTCTGTTGCTTTGGCAGGAGTTGGCGTTGTTTCTCATTCTACAGTATTCTTATTTGTCTTCAATTTTAAAATATAGACATTTTTAATTTTCCTTTTTAATTTTGTGGTTTCACCTAATTTTAAAGGGTGTATTGTCATGTTACTAAACAAACCTGGAGCGGTTTCTGCATGCACGCTAAAGTTGATTTTGACTGGAGTCAGGACGTTTCTCTGTTGCTTGAGCAGATCATCTTTGCGAGGAAAGGGTCTTGGATGAACTCTGATGTAGCATAGCCTGCTAGCATTCCTTAGCATGGTGCTAAAGATAACACGCTAGGGCTGGGCGATATGGACCAAAAGTCATATCCCGATATATTTAGGTTGAATATCGATATACGATATATATTCCGATATTTTTTCCACAAAGTGAGAGCTGTGAAATGAAATGTTAAGTCAAAGTCACTGCCAAATAGGAGTGTTTTAATATTTAATATTGCAATTTTTATTTTATGTATTTATTTTTCTTCTACCCCATTTGCTGTTAATAACTTTATGTTGCATATAACTAAACTAAAGCCTAAACTGAGACAATGAGATATGACTTATTAAAGTATTACTTACTTTTTAGTCCTTAATAATCGTGAAATATAATAAATAAATAGCCCAAATAATTTCTTGATATTTGCTCTTGATTTAACTGTGTTTTAGTCAGTGGTTTTGAGATAAGTTCTTATCTTTATCCAAAGCATTCCCCAACATAAGCTCCTAAACTGAGCCACAAACGACTCTTTACTCTTTACAAGCAGCACGGGCTCACCATCTCTGCTCATCATCAGAGCTCAGCGAGGGACTGGAGTGATTAGCGTTGCGGCTAACGCAATGCTAACGGGATAGTCCTTCCGGTGGCAGCATTACAAACGCTGATATTTTCACAGTACATCCACGATCTACCGCAAACTTTAACTAGACTGAGAAGTAAACAAAAGCACATGGCGCACGTAAACAAAAGCACATGGCGCAGCGCACGTAAACAAAAGCACATGGCGCAGCGCATGTAAACAAAAGCACATGGCGCACGTAAACAAAAGCACATGGCGCAGCGCACGTAAACAAAAGCACATGGCGCAGCGCACGTCGCCGCCATATCTCGCCGCTACATTCACTTCTATCCAAACCATCTCCAAATGATTGAGCCACTGGTTTTTGTTTTACCAACCAAGGGGCTCTCCTCCGCACGCTTCACAGACATTGTTGCTTTCTTCATGTTTGTTGAAGGGTGCCGGCGGAGTGTCTGTTCCTGCCCCCTCTCCCCTCTCTCCCCCCTCCCCCCCTCTCTGTGCATGAAAGATTATTTTTTAGCACCATATAAAACAATGAAACGGCTTTACATTCATTTGCCCCATATTTTGTCAATTAGATTTGATCAAAAATATTATCATGATAGTTTTCTTTTATATCGTGATATAATTTTTAGAGCATATCTCTGTTCAGTAGCAGTTCTTAAGTTAATTGAAACAGCTGCATAGCGAAGGGGAGTGGGAGGCACTTACGGAGAGATCGCTTGAAAATCTACTGAATATCTACTGGATATTAAGTTTCGTCTGTTTTCGATCAATAGAGCAATAAAGATCTGTTTGAGATGATTATAAATGCCTGTAGAGTACACCTCTCTAAAGGTTTGCATTGTTTGATCTAAATCCTGGTTGTTTTCAGACGTGGCTGCGCAGTTACGTGAAGCTGTTCCAATCGCCGTGCCAACGCTGTGGGCGGTTCCTTCAGGAGGGACTGCCCCCGACCTGGAGAGACTTCAGGACGTTAGAGGCTTTCCATGACACCTGCCGGATGTAGCACCGCCCACCGCACCTGCATCTCCACCCCTTTCCTTGTTCCCTGACCACCCCCGCTCTCTCTCCCGGATGAACAGTTGTTTTGGATACTTGTTTTTTTTGTTTGACGTTTGTAAAATAATGTGAATAAACAGTTTTGTACTTTGGACTAACTGCTTTTGAAGATCGTCTTATTGGGCTGATTATTCTTGAGTCTGATGCTCTGGATTAACTGTTTATTTCCACAGTGAGCCCTGCTGAAGTGTGAACTCATTAATGATGGACTAATAATGCACACAATCTGTAAATGTACATTGTAGATGCATGAAATTGAGGGAACATGTAAAAGGTCTCGAACCCTAAGACTTTTCATAACCACTTGTTCATTGATACGTGGGTCACTTTTGTATAAATTATGTAATTTAAAACAAACTAATACTTTTATTTCGTTATTAAATAATTAAAATTGGATTCACATAAAATTAGAGTGATCTTTAGCTGGTCTTCAATGTTGTAATTCCAGGTCTTAAAAAGTCTTACATTTCGCAGACCTGAATGTGGGAAAAGCCTTTACTTCTGCCGAAACGGTTTGTCTGAGCAAAAGCCTCAGCTTCATTTTCATCTGAATCTGACACCCCCAAAAATGTGTTAGCGTTAGCAATGATCAGTTACAAACATGTCATAAACTAAATGAACTAAGTTTAAACGTTTTTATGTGGTTCAATTTAAAATAATACATTGGGCAATAAAGTATATAAAGGGATAAATAGATGCACAGTCTTACACCGCAGCGCCCTCTGCTGTCCACTCACGGCGAGTCATCGCAAATACAATCTTTAGTTTAGAAAATCCCCGAGGCTCATTTCATAAGTCAGCACAAAATAAAATAAGAAGCAAAACAAGTTTTTGTTGAAAAAATTGAATTAAGGGCAACACAAAACGTATTCGTGTAAATCAAAATTCATAAAAATAAAAAAAATTACTTTTGCAGCTGTGACTGCACTCTGGTCATGTGATCTTTCTGTTGCTCCGTCTCCATGACAACGGCTTTCGTCCGCAGTCTATGGTCTGACTCGAGTCAAAACCAAAAGTGTCACATTAAAGACAACAAAAACAACGGTGAGTACTGCACTTTATCACAGTATTTTTTATTACTTCTACTGCATTAATATCTGAAGCAATAGTACAGTATGGTGTCATATTTAAAATGCATGTGACACATTTTTTGCTAAAACATAGTTGACAAGCTCTATACCCTTCATCGGGTGCTCGAGGGTTTGTGGGAGTTCGCCCAACCAGTCCACATTTGCTTTGTGGATCTGGAGAAAGCGTTCGACCGTGTCCCTCGTGGTGCCCTGTGGGGGGTGCTCCGGGAGTATGGGGTCCGGGGCCCTCTACTAAGGGCTGTCCGTTCCCTGTATGACCGTAGCAGGAGCTTGGTTCGCATTGCCGGCAGTAAGTCAGACCTGTTCCCGGTGCGTGTTGGGCTCCGCCAGGGCTGCCCTTTGTCACCGGTTCTGTTCATTACCTATATGGACAGAATTTCTAGGCGCAGCCAGGGGCCGGAGGGTGTCCGGTTTGGGAACCTCAGAATCTCATCTCTGCTGTTTGCAGACGATGTTGTTCTGTTGGCTTCATCAAATCAGGACCTTCAGCTGCACTAGGGCGGTTTGCAGCCGAGTGTGAAGCGGCCGGGATGAGGATCTCGCGGACTGACCTGTGGCGGGCAGAACCACACCGCATCAAGTTCCTGGTCCAGGACTTCCTGAGAGAAGTCAGGAACAAAGAAAGGAACATCAGGGCGTCTCCAAACTGCACAGGACTGGCAGCTGTCAGTAGACCTGGGCGAGCAGCTCAAGTTCCCTCAGCATGTAGTCAGGACCTCACTCAGACCTGACATCATCCTGGAATCTGAGGCAACAAAAAATGTTGTCATGCTGGAGCTCACCGTGCCATGGGAGGAGGGAATGGAGGAGGCCTTTGAGCGGAAACAGGGAAAATGCCAGGACTTAGTCAGCGACTGCCACAAACAAGGCTGGAAGGCAAGGTGCTTGCCTGTGGAGGTAGGGTGCAGAGGCATTGCCGGACAGGCAAGGCAAGGCAAGGCAAGTTTATTTGTAGAGCACAATTCATACACAAGGCAATTCAAAGTGCTTCACAGTTGCATAAAATTACAAGAAAACAGATCAATTCAGTCATTAAAACATCCAACATAAAAATTAATCAATTACAGTAAAAGGCAAGAGTGCAGATAAAATACTTTCAGTTTCCATCTGCTCGGGTAAAAAGAGCTGTTTTCAGCCTGGATTTGAACATTGTCAGAGTTGAGGCCTGTCTCACATCCTCATGAAGACTGTTCCAGATTTTAGCTGCATGAAACTGAAACGCAGCCTCACCGTGTTTAGTCCTGACTCTGGGAACCACCAGGAGACCCCTCCCTGAAGTTCTCAGGGCCCGAGATGGTTCATACGGCTCTAACATGTCTGAGATGTTAGTCCCTCTGCAGGGCATATACTGCACTCGGCACCACAGGCGAAAGGAGGAGAAGAGCCATCTGTAACAGGAACCGTGGTTGAACCGTGGTTGAGCTGCCGGGGCACAAGCTGAGGCCTGATCAACCTCATCTGGGTCGAGTGTTCGAGAGACCCGAAACACCCGATGACCTCAGGATACATCACTGATGATGTGCCCTGGTGCGTCAGAAGATGTGTCAGCACAACAATAGAGTTCAGGATCGTGATGTCATATCGCTAAGCATTATGGGATTATAAATTATAATACTGGACTTATTGTTCACATTAAAACATTTGGGCACTAAAGTGTGTTAGATGTATTTACCAGTAGTGACTCAGCCGCTAATGCAGTTGTTCCGCTGCTTTTTTAATCCACTTTTTTGCTAATGTTAGACTATGGAAAATGTATCTCCATGGTAACAGTACATTTTCCTGAACTCTATTGCGATCCGATATTTTGTCCCAGCCCTAACAAAGCAGAACTAAGTAACGTGTTTCCCTTAATAAATCCTTCCCGTCGTCCCTCTGGGGGTAATCCAAGTGTTAATGGGATGACTGGGGGGTCTTTCATCTCCCTCCGGTGTCTCTGGTCAGAAAACCTCAATTGCAACTTCCCTGCCACCGGGTCGGAGCAGCAATACACACTAATGGAATCACAAAGAAGAAGCTAACAGGCTAACGGGCAAAGCTAACTGCGGGCTAGCGCCACTTTAAACAGTATTTACAGCCAAGTTTGAGTGAAAACAAATGATCTCCATTGTGTAATTGGATGAACAATATCCCTCTGTCCCTTTGTTTTTTCTCAGCGTAGTATTTACTCTCACGGACAATTAATGAGTAAAAAAATGCAACATGCTACGACACCTGCAGTGGCGCTTATGGCCTCTAGGGGCATGAGTTACTTAGTTCTGCTTTAATCAACTTAAAACATTAAAAATATCAATACTAAGGCGTCCGATACGATACACATATCACAACAAAGACATATTGTGATATATTACCAAACAATATTTTGTCCCAGCCCCAATATTTATATTTGTCCACAATGTTATGCAGTGTCTTTAATGTTATGATATTTAAGATATTTCAAGTATTGACAGTGAAGTGATCGCTTCTGAGTGACTGTTTCCTGTCTCAGTTGATGGAGGGAGAGACTAACTCCGCCCGCCAGGAGCGAGTGACCCGCCCGGACTGTGCCCGCGGGTACGGAAGGTACTAGGACTAAGACCATACCGGGTCTGAACCAGGACTAACAAAATAGACTAAACTGACGTGTGTGTCGCAGCTCGGCTCAGGTCCATCCTCTCTATAGGACGACCAACCAGACCTATGGAAGCTCTGCTCCCACGCCCCACCACCTGCCTGTGAGTACCCCTCCTAACACGCCCCACCACCTGCCTGTGAGTACCTCCTCCTAACACGCCCCACCACCTGCCTGTGAGTACCCCTCCTAACACGCCCCACCACCTGCCTGTGAGTACCCCCTCCTAACACGTCCCACCACCTGCCTGTGAGTACCCCTCCTAACACGCCCCACCACCTGCCTGTGAGTACCTCCTCCTAACACGCCCCACCACCTGCCTGTGAGTACCCCCTCCTAACACGCCCCCCACCTGCCTGTGAGTACCTCCTCCTAACACGCCCCACCACCTGCCTGTGAGTACCCCCTCCTAACACGTCCCACCACCTGCCTGTGAGTACCCCCTCCTAACACGCCCCACCACCTGCCTGTGAGTACCTCCTCCTAACACGCCCCACCACCTGCCTGTGAGTACCCCCTCCTAACACGTCCCACCACCTGCCTGTGAGTACCCCTCCTAACACGCCCCACCACCTGCCTGTGAGTACCTCCTCCTAACACGCCCCACCCCCTGCCTGTGAGTACCCCCTCCTAACACGCCCCCCACCTGCCTGTGAGTACCTCCTCCTAACACGCCCCACCACCTGCCTGTGAGTACCCCCTCCTAACACGTCCCACCACCTGCCTGTGAGTACCCCCTCCTAACACGCCCCACCACCTGCCTGTGAGTACCTCCTCCTAACACGCCCCACCACCTGCCTGTGAGTACCCCCTCCTAACACGTCCCACCACCTGCCTGTGAGTACCCCTCCTAACACGCCCCACCACCTGCCTGTGAGTACCTCCTCCTAACACGCCCCACCACCTGCCTGTGAGTACCCCCTCCTAACACGCCCCCCACCTGCCTGTGAGTACCTCCTCCTAACACGCCCCACCACCTGCCTGTGAGTACCCCTCCTAACACGCCCCCCACCTGCCTGTGAGTACCTCCTCCTAACACGCCCCACCACCTGCCTGTGAGTACCCCCTCCTAACACGTCCCACCACCTGCCTGTGAGTACCCCTCCTAACACGCCCCACCACCTGCCTGTGAGTACCCCTCCTAACACGCCCCACCACCTGCCTGTGAGTACCCCCTCCTAACACGCCCCCCACCTGCCTGTGAGTACCTCCTCCTAACACGCCCCACCACCTGCCTGTGAGTACCCCTCCTAACACGCCCCACCACCTGCCTGTGAGTACCCCTCCTAACACGTCCCACCACCTGCCTGTGAGTACCCCCTCCTAACACGCCCCACCACCTGCCTGTGAGTACCCCTCCTAACACGCCCCACCACCTGCCTGTGAGTACCTCCTCCTAACACGCCCCACCACCTGCCTGTGAGTACCTCCTCCTAACACGCCCCACCCCCCCCACCTGCCTGTGAGTACCCCCTCCTAACACGTCCCACCACCTGCCTGTGAGTACCTCCTCCTAACACGCCCCACCCCCTGCCTGTGAGTACCTCCTCCTAACACGCCCCACCCCCTGCCTGTGAGTACCTCCTCCTAACACGCCCCACCCCCTGCCTGTGAGTACCTCCTCCTAACACGCCCCACCCCCTGCCTGTGAGTACCTCCTCCTAACACGCCCCACCCCCTGCCTGTGAGTACCTCCTCCTAACACGCCCCACCCCCTGCCTGTGAGTACCTCCTCCTAACACGCCCCACCCCCTGCCTGTGAGTACCTCCTCCTAACACGCCCCACCACCTGCCTGTGAGTACCTCCTCCTAACACTAGGTAATGTGTAATTACATGTGATTTCAGACTCGCGTGGCGCTCTCCTCGCGGTTCTCCGAGGCGCAGACTCTCGGCGGGATGTTCGTCGACAGCGGCCTGAACACCTCGATGGACAAGAGCCGCGTCGCTATGGCCCGCCCCCGATCACACGCCCACCTGCTGTATCGCCACGGAAACGTCGAATAACCAACATAAAGACTACAAACATGGCCGACTTTATTCTCCAATGAAAACTACAAACATGGCCACCCTCATTCTGACAAATCCAACGTTCAGCTGAACTTTAATTACAAATAGTAATTTCAGAGACTTTAACAGCAGATAACCAACATAACATAAATAAAAGAACAAAAAACATTTCATGTTTTCTTCCATCTGTAATAAAGGCTTTTTGGGGGGAAATTCTAAAAACAAAAACAATGTGAAGGTGAAATACTAAAACCATTCTTTTGGAGTTTCAGACCAAGTTTGTAGTTGATTACAAAATGGTAGCCTGGCATAAAGCCAGACTAACTTTATTTATAAACGCATATAAAGATAAAAATTCATCATCATTTCAGCCTGTAGGGGGAGCAGTAACAGGTGTCCTCGGTTTGTTCAGTTTTTTTTATTTACAGTTTTGGTCAAAATAGTAGCAGTGTGTTTAAAAACGTTAGTTAAGCACAAAATCTTCATAATAGATTTATTTCGATGCATTGGAAGCTTTGCCCAATCGTTTTCTAAATCAAAACACGAAGAGAAATGTGTAATGGCGCAGATGGTAGAGCGGGTCGTCTCATGATCGAAAGGTCGGGGGTTCGAATCCCGCCTCCTGAAGGTGCACACTGTCGTTGTGTCCTTGGGCAAGACACTTCACCCTCCTTGCCTCCAGTGTCTGCGTACATTGGTGTATGAATGGGTGAGAGGTTCCTTGCTGTAAAGCGCTTTGAGTGCCTAATGTAGGTGGAAAAGCGCTATATAAGTTGAGACCATTTACCATTTACCATAATTTCTTTGAGTACTTTGTAGAACATTTAAAAAAATGAACATTGGGCTTTTCAAAAAAATAGCGTCTGCATTTGTCTTTACAAGCTCAATATGTACTACATAAAAAGAAATTCCCCATAGGATTCAGCTTTCCTGTGAATCAATAAACTAATCATTAGTTGTATGACCACCGTTTATTAGAACTGCTTCACATCAGTGTTGCATAGAGTCAACCAACTCCTGGCACCTGTCGACAGGTGTTCCAGCCCAACATGCTTTGACAACATTCCACAATTCCTTGGTTTTGTATCAGGAACTGCATTTTTGACGTTTTGGAAGTTTTCTATGGGATTAAGGTCCGGGAATTGGGCAGGCCACTCCATAAAATTAATGTTCTTGGTCTGGAACACAGATTTAGCTTACTGGTGTGTTTGGGGCCATTGTCTTGTTGAATCACCCATTTCAAGGGCATTTCCTCTTCAGCACAAGGCAACATGACCTCTTCATGTATTCTGATATATCCAAACTAACCCATGATCCCTGGTATTGGATAACTAGGCCCCACACCATAGTTAGAAAAACAGGCCCATATCCTGATGCCCCACCATGCTTCACTGTCTTCAGAGTGGACTGTAGCTTGAATTCAGAGTTTTGGGGTCGTCTGACAAACTGTCTGCAGCCCTTGGACCCATAGGCGCCGATTTATGTTCTTCCCAGTGGGTGCCCGGTCAAAAAAAAAAAAAGGCGAGATCGAACCAGCACTCTCGTGGTTGGGACCCCGGCCATATGAGCCACGCTCTACCCATGGAGCTAAACGAGCGGACCGAACGTATATCCATGTTATGAAGCAACCCGGGTTCGTGTATTTGGAGGAAACTGAGCGGCGGCTTTACAGGTTAGGCATTATTTATTTAATCATTTTGTAATCAGGGGAAATTCGCCTGGGTGCCCAAAGATTTGAGTGTGTGCTTCAGCCCCGCGGGATCGGCACCTATGCTTGGACCCAAAAAGAGCAATCTGACTTTCATCAGTCCAAAAAATGTTGCTCCATTTCTCTTTGGGCCAGATGATGTGTTCTTTTGAAAATTGTATCCTCTTCAGCACATGTCTTTTTTGTAGCAGTGGGACTTTGCGGGGGCTTCTTGTAAGTAGATTAGCTTCACACAGGCCCGTCCCAGTCCTCACAGGAAACTTCAGACTGACTTTGATCATCCTGGAGCTGATCATTGGCCTTTGGAGTTCTAGCTATTGTCCGAACTACAGGATTTCAAAGTATAACATGTGACTTCCTAAAATAAGGTCCACCTGATTCAAACCGGTTTGTCCACAGAATGATTGACCTCACCAATTGAATTCCCCACTGCTATTATTTATTCAACTACACAGAAGTAATGAATGCTGGGTCTGTCTGTGTTTCCAAGAATCTACTGCACCTACTGGTAAAATGTTGTCTATGTAGTTCTATGATTTATACCAAAAACTGAATAATCTGGTTAGTCATGTTGGACTGCTATTATTTTGAACTCTACTGTATCTCAACAAAGATTAGAAGTATATTTTTTTTCAATTAGAAATGTTTTTGTTTACTCTTAAGCTAATCTTGTTTTACAATAACGGGATAAAAATGAAAGTTTGAACATTCTTATTTATTGTTATTTTAACACTTTATTACTTCTATTGTTTTTTCCCCCATTGTTTTACAGGTTAGATATTTTTCTTTAAAAAATTAATCACGAAAATTACAGTTTGTCTAATTTTTTATTTGAGTTGTTCCTTTCAAAGTTTTGTTTTGTCTCAATGTGTTTCTAAACAAACATTTATAAAAACTAAAATGTCAACTTAAATTCTGACGTAACCATGACAGTGTCCAGCAGGGGGCCTCGGCTGTAGCTCAGAGTGTGTCCAGCAGGGGGCCTCGGCTGTAGCTCAGAGTGTGTCCAGCAGGGGGCCTCGGCTGTAGCTCAGAGTGTGTCCAGCAGGGGGCCTCGGCTGTAGCTCAGAGTGTGTCCAGCAGGGGGCCTCGGCTGTAGCTCAGAGTATGTCCAGCAGGGGGCCTCGGCTGTAGCTCAGAGTGTATCCAGCAGGGGGCCTCGGCTGTAGCTCAGAGTGTGTCCAGCAGGGGGCCTCGGCTGTAGCTCAGAGTGTGTCCAGCAGGGGGCCTCGGCTGTAGCTCAGAGTATGTCCAGCAGGGGGCCTCGGCTGTAGCTCAGAGTGTGTCCAGCAGGGGGCCTCGGCTGTAGCTCAGAGTGTGTCCAGCAGGGGGCCTCGGCTGTAGCTCAGAGTATGTCCAGCAGGGGGCCTCGGCTGTAGCTCAGAGTGTATCCAGCAGGGGGCCTCGGCTGTAGCTCAGAGTGTGTCCAGCAGGGGGCCTTGGCTGTAGCTCAGAGTGTGTCCAGCAGGGGGCCTCGGCTGTAGCTCAGAGTGTGTCCAGCAGGGGGCCTCGGCTGTAGCTCAGAGTGTGTCCAGCCGGGGGCCTCGGCTGTAGCTCAGAGTGTGTCCAGCAGGGGGCCTCGGCTGTAGCTCAGAGTGTGTCCAGCAGGGGGCCTCGGCTGTAGCTCAGAGTGTGTCCAGCAGGGGGCCTCGGCTGTAGCTCAGAGTGTGTCCAGCAGGGGGAATCAGCTATTGTCCAGCTCTGTGAACTCCCCCTGGTTCTTTGGGAAGATCTGGTCCAGACTGAGGTTTTCCGGTCCCGGTTCTTGTTCAGGGACGGAGTTGTAGTCGTGGTTCTTGTTGGACGCGAGTTTCATCTGAAGCTCTGGAATCTCGTTTTGAAACAGAACGTCCACGATTTCTAAGACAAAGAGAAAAACATTGTCAGAGAAACACCTCAGTTTAAAGTGACACTTCATTATCTGTCGGCGACATCATCTGCATACCGTGCAGGAGCTGCTAAAGCTACAAAAGTGGAGATGTTGTTGGAGAGTGGAATGAAAACCTCAAAGAGTTCAGGACACAGCCTTTGTCTAAAATCACACATGCAAAACTGAACCAAAGTTTACACCTATTTGGACTTGCAACAATTCAAATATGCCAAACCTTTAATCTTCTATGGGGCTGTCACACCTTTATGATCTAGCCAGCATATGCCAAACGCTCGCATACGCGGAACTTTCTATTTCTTCATTTTTGGGCGTATACATAGAGTATTCATAACAAGTCCACAACCAGTGTTTGGAATAACGCCGTTTAAAATAACGGCGTTGCGTAACGGCGTTATTTTTTCAGTAACGGAGTAATCTAATTCATTACTCTCCCCGTCGTTACAACGCCGTTATCGTTACTGGGTCAACAAAGTGGCTCGTTACAATTGGACTGAATGAGCTCCGCGGTGTCAGCATGGGGAGAGCAGCGGAGAGGGTGGGCGGAGTCTCACGGAGTACTCGCGCTGCCTGTGTGCGCAGAGCTCGTGCTCTCTGCTCCAAAAACTACGTGTGTCCCCGACCCGCGGCTCGTCATCCCCACAGCGCGGTGCGGTCGCGGGGGAGAATCGAGTTGGTGATCATTGATCTGTTGTGTTGAACTTATTTTTAACGAAAAGATGCAGAATCGGTGGAGACGCGTCTTTCCCCCTCGCTCTCTCAGCTCTCTCCACTCCAGAGAGACAGCAGGCCGATAACTTTCTGTTAGGACATTAACCTTATATTTGCTGATTGTTTTACGTTTTGCCTGATGAATGAACGGAGAGACTTTATGCACAATGCCTGTGCGTAAAGTCTGCCCTGGTCGTTGGTACATGTTTCTTTTACTCCTGTTCCTCCTCATTCTCTTTGAATACGGCCGTATTCCTACATTAATAAAACAGCAGCACAAATACTGGTCAATACCGTTCAGTCACAGAGGCTTTCTACCCCCCATTCAGTTACTATGAACATCTTTTACATGATAGTACATAAATACAAACACCTGTCTGTTCTACTCAGTTCAACTGACTATTGAAAACTGTAAAAAAAAATCTAAATAGTTTGATATAAAGCCTTTTTTTTTTTAAACAGTAACGCAAATAGTTACTTTCCCTGGTAATGAGTTACTTTCATTATAGAGTAATTCAGTTACTAACTCAGTTACTTTTTGGAACAAGTAGTGAGTAACTATAACTAATTACTTTTTTAAAGTAACGTTCCCAACACTGTCCACAACGACAGCCTAACTTATGCAGAACGCACGGCAGCGTAATGCTGATGATATGTGACAAGCCAGTGTCAGTCTGTCAGTCTGCCTAAAACGCACATGAAGAAGAAGATTTCGAACTCCGTTAAACTTAGCATATGTGCCAGGAGCCTGCCTAGAAGATTTCTCGAAACTTTGCAGTAGATTCAGCATCATGTCTGCTGGTCATGGCCAGCTAACATGTGTTCTCGTCTCAGCCTTGGATCCTCCATTCCTCGTGGCACGTCTGCTCACCATGAAGTCTGGAGTAATGAGTTTCCTCCTGTGAACCCCCTTTTATGCCAAAACGCTGCCAATACGCCATTATACTGTAGCTGTAAGTTAGAAACACGTTCAGTGGTCGTCTGGAACACGTCAATAAGTTCTTTATAAGTTACGCATAAATTACACACAAGTTTCTGATACATTTTGGATAAGTTAGACATCACGACTAATGAATAACTTACAATTAACGTGTGTCAACCTGTCCACTCTGTGATGAAACTGAAGCCATTAGTAGAAGAACCGTTCTAAGTTTTAGTGTTGAGTCAATATATTTGTCATATGCACTACAAAAAGGTGTTCTGTTAAAAAATTCCTACAAACCGCCGCGTCCGCTACAGCCTCGTGAACCGTCACCTTTTCCACTATGTTTGTGTTTGCTTGTCTGTAAAGTAACTGTGTAAAAATATCCAACCTGCGAAAGACAGCATGTTCCATCCCGGGACACGAGACACTTTAATCCTGTGGAACAACCTCTGCGCACACATCGGAGTCAGGCCCCTGAAGGCAACACAGAAACAAAAAAACATGAACACATAAATAGAATACATCCGGAGGTAACTGACCCTGAACACTCTGCTAACTGCTTCATCACCAATGCCCCGCTCGGACTCAACACTGCCCCCTCTAGTTCAAACTATTTCGAGACTGAAAATAAAACTCAATATTTGATACGGATTTCGATAAAACGGCAAAATAAATACATTTGCTGTAGGAAACCTTTGTCTGTTTCTGCACTGGATTATCTACATTACAGAGTTAACCGCGTTCTCCCAAAATCATTGTTAGGTCTAATTTGTTCTCTCTGATTACGTGTTTGGAAGTGACTATAGAACCAACTGCTACAAACTCTCTTTGCTATTTTACTTGAACAAATTAAAGGGATATTTCAGGATTTTTGACATTGGGCCTCATTTCCTAGTTATCCAGAGTGTTGTTGATGTCTGGAGTTATTTTATTCTTAAATTCACGCAGTTCTTATATTTGAAGGGTTTAGTGGCGCTAGGCTAGTCTTAGGCTAGTGCATTTCTATGGTATCAGCTAGCCTGCATTAAAAACAGTCTGACGCACACCACAGTGGACCTGAGGTAAATCACTTATAACACCAGACTACCGATATAAATGTCTGCGTTAATAGAATAATGTTAACCATTTTGCATCTAAAATAACTTGTATTTGAGCAGCATCTGCTTCGTGGTTGTAAGCTAACACAGCGGCGGAGTGATACTTGCAAACAAATATTAAAAAGGAAAACGTTTGATTCATAATTGTTACGTTGTCCCATTACTTTTGGTCCCTAGAAAAGTGGGAGGCCCACATACAAATGTTTGTAATTCCTACACCGTTCATCTGATATGGATGTAAACGGCCTCAAATTAAATCTGAAAGTCTGCAATTTAAGCACATCTTTGTTTCATTTCAAATCCACTGTCGTGGTCTTTGTATACTTTATTGTTCCTGAGGATTACTTCTCAAACATTTGACCCGGTTAAATAAAAGGTAAATTGAACAGGACTGACCCAACAGATTTGGCGACTTCAATCCAGTCGATGTCAGACACCTCCTCGACCTGCTGCTGGAACAGACTGGACAACAGCACAGGGTTAGGGCAGCCGCAGTGAGAGGTCGACCGATTTGGGCTTTCCTGAGGCTCATTCTGATACGTCAGCAGCTCACATACAATAACATTACTTTGACACAGCTTATTCCTCTTTATTTTTACTTTGTCTGTCCTGCTCGCTGACAGCTGTCCGAGCAGTAATATCTTCATTCTGATAGAATTCACTGCGCGAAGGCCGAAGTGCTCCTAAGGTGTTATTACTCCTTACAATATAGTACCCATTTTTATCCGCTTAGAAAATCGAAAGGACTTTCAGAAATAAAACAATATGCCGGGTTTGTGAATCGTTTTGGAGATTTCTTACAAAAACTGCATTTCTCCCATAGAGTTTCACACATGCCTTCATTCACGCAACGACAGCACAGACAGTGTTAGCATTTAGCCTCTCCTCCGCCAAACGAGGTGAAGAAGCTACCAAATAGAGGTCTGCATTGGGACCCGACGCAAACCTCGCGGGAATGGGCGGTTTCAACTTAGCTGCGGGTGGGGGAAAAAAACCTGCGGGACAGTAAGCCCGCAGTGTCCCGTAGTGTGTAGTGAACAACCCTCTCATTCTGTACTGGCCCGCACTGACTATAGACTATAAGGCACTGATTCTGTTTGTGTTTCGGACAGAACAGAAGTCACTACTTTCTGCCCGGTGTCCGGACGCTGCAGGAAGATTGACTTCCTCTGCAAAAGTTTGCTAAACTCCGGGAATAATGTATTTCTGTGATAAAGACCAACCAAACTCAAGAGACAGTGGAATATTAATGCATAAATATGAGTCAGATACGTTCTATTTCACATGGATTTTACATGAATGAAGAAAATGGCTTGAATGGATTATTGCCTTTATTGTCCGAAAGAGGAAGCTATCGATCATTTACCAGCTCGAGCTTAAGGTAAGTAGCTAACATTAGCATCTTTTCACCGTAACCGTTTATATTCAAGTCCTTTATTCATGAGAAATGCGCCACACGGGATTGAAACAGCTGTTTTCATTCAGTTGTGTTGTTCAGCTCAAAGACCTGTTGCTGTCAGGCGTTCTCCGCTGACTCTATCACTGTATGGCATATGAATAGTCGGGACATTCGGACACAGCGGCGGGATGCGGGCAGGAGTGGACATACACATTGCGGGATTGGGCGGTCACGTTGCGCACACGTTGCGGGTGCAGGCGGTAATGGTCAGAAATTCACCGAGAGCGGGATGAAAAAAACAGTCCCGCGCAGTTCTCTACCAAGCTTTTCCACATTTTCCCTATTTAAATAGTGAAAAAAGTGAAGTGTAACACTATAAAGTATAATTACACTAAATTAAACAATGTGGATTTTCTAAGTGGATAAAAGGGGAACTATATTGTAAGGCGTAATAATCGGAATACATCAACAGTGAAGATATCACTGTGCAGATGTCGAACTACTCCTGGTATAATTACGCCTTACAATATAGTTCCCCTTTTATCCACTTAGAAAATCCACATTGTTTAATTTTGTGTAATTATACTTTATAGTGTAACACTTCACGTAACCATATTTAAATAGGGAAAACATGGTAGAGTTTGGTAGCTTCTATCTTCACCTCGTTTGGAGCTATAGAGGAGAGGAGAGAGGCTAACGCCGTCTGTGCTGTGTTTACGTGACTGAAGGCATGCGTGAAGACCAGACAGGTACAAATGAACTCGTCTAAGCTCAGGTAAGAACATATCTTAGTATGGAAAAACAGTGGCCTGTTCCTTTAACTGTTTTCAAACAATGTTAGCAATTCCAGAGATGCCGTCTGTATATCACAGACTGAAAATTTCAAACATAAACCACTGCGATATAAAACTACACAGACTGATGATGAATCCTAAACTCTGTTGCTACAGCTCTGTCACAGAAACAACACGCTCTGTTCAAGTATTCAGCCAAATCATGCCCTTTAGTTCAGCTGCATTAACGTCTGTCCTTTCACCGCGGACTATATGCAAATGATCCATGTGGCTTAAGTTTAGTTCTTGTAAAATGTAAATAAATAAAACCTTCAAATGTGACTGTGGCTCTAACACTGCATGACAGAGTTCATATTTTCATTGAATGAAATGTCACGCAGCAAAACTGCCAAACATTTCACACTCGTGTGGAGATTGGCTGGAAAACTTCGGGAGGCTAAATGCCTAAAGAAATCAGCCAGATCTATCGTTCGACCTCTAGTCATTATAGCAGTAATAGCAGTAAAAGTACAGTGATAGTGTTGTAGTAGCAGTAATAGTAGTAAAAGTACTGCAATAGTAGTGGTATGGGCAGTAATAGCAGTAAAAGTACTGTTATAGTGTTGTAGTAGCAGTAATAGCAGTAAAAGTACTGTGGTAGAAACTCACACTTGGATGAGCTTGATCCTCGTCTGAATGGCAGCTCCAGGAATAACTGTCTGAGTCCTTTTGAGCCTCGACTTCAGATACGAGAACCTGAAACACAGGTAGAGCATCTGACTCACTCTGACACAGGGAACAGGGCTGTGTTCAATAGATCACAGTTAGGCATTTGAGTGAGGTGATCTTTAGTGACATATAACATCATTTTTGAAGCTTCATGGAGATATTGTGAAGTTGTGAGTGATATTGAGCTCTACATGAAGGGGCATCCAACTCTGTCACAGGGCGGACCATAGAAATACGGACGAGAAGTGGCGTTTGATCATAACGTACGTAAATAATTAGCAAGTCCTCCTCTCCGGGAAACTGTTAGCATTAGATTGTTCAATGGACTTTTTTAATAGCTGTTAGCATTAGCCTGTTCAATGCATTTTTACTATAGCGGTTAGCATTAACCTGTACAATGTATTATGCATTTAGCTGTTAGCATTAGCCTGTTCAATGTATTGTTCCTAGACCCATTAGCATTAGCCTGTTCAAAGCATTTTTCATATATCCATTACCATTAGCCTGTTCAATGTATTTTTCCTACTAGCTGTAACCTGCGCTAGTGTCCACATTTGATGTTCTGAGATTATGAGTTATTACAAAAAAACTTCCACCCAAGTCCGTAACCCGTCATTCAGTATATAGACCCGCGCTGTTAGTAGACCAGTGGTTCCCAAACCTTTTCCTTGTTTTTCCTCGTTTTCCCCCCTACACATGCTGTGGTCAAGCCGCGCCCCCCATTCCAAAAATGATGCACGGTCACAACAAATGTAATTTATTTCAAACAAACAAACTGCAATTGGAGTGTTTTAAGCACCTGTAGCTACTCCCTTCTTATTTGATGACCTGACCTTGACCTGAAGTTCTGAGCCTCTGCAATCCCAGGTGCCCCGCAGGTTTGGAACCACTGTAGTTCCATTTAGTCAAGTGCAAGGTTGTCTACTCGCTGCGGCTGCAGAAAGGAGCTAGCCCGTTGTCCAGAGCACCAGCAACTACACCTACAATAGGTTACTATTGTAGGTGTAATAGGTTACTATTGTAGGTGTAGTTGCTCATTCTGCTGGTGCTCTGGACCACCTACAATAGGTTAGTTAAACTCAGGCAATAAAATTCAAGAGACAGTGGAATATTTATGGATAGAAAGCAGGGCTTCAGCTGTCACACAGTTCGGTTCACGGTGCAGGAACCGCGGTTTGGTGTATCACTGTTTAAATGTTCATCATTAGGCAACATTTATAATCTCAAAATAAAATTGGCAATGCTTTCAAAGCCATTTTATAATGTGGCTCTGTAGCGCTCTAAAAAAAAAAGCAGCGCTCGTTAAGTGGTAGTTTCAGTTTCGCTTTCCACCCACAGAGGCTAAAGCACTCGGAGCAGCGTGTTTGTTTTGAGTTTCATGTTTGGGCTGTTCTTGGACCTTCTGCTTGTACTTTTCTGTGGAGACCAGGCTTTTTGGACCAAGGATTTTGACCAGGACAGGATCGTACTTATTTGTCTGCGCCTCTGACTTATGCACTGCACTGGATCTAATTTACCACAGCCTCGTCACCGCAGGACAAACAAAGACATTTCATGTGTTTTTGTTGGATGTAACTGTACAGGTGTGGAGTGTTTACAGCCTTCAGTTTACACTGAGTGACGATGACGCACAACACCCTGTTTGAATGCGCACACACGCATGCCAGTCAGATCCGTTTCATTTCACATGGATTTTACGTGGACTTTTTTCTTTATTTTTTGCCTAAACACAGGGAGCGGTCGATCATTTAACAGCTCAAGCAGCTTACGTAGCAACTTTTCACAGTAACGATTTATAATATTCAAGTAGTTTATTCATGAAAAATACACAACACGTGCTTAAAACAGCTGTCGCAATGCAGTGGTGACTGTGGTCTTTATTAACCCGTGGCTGGTAGGACCCGTGGCTGGTAGGACGAATAAAAACCCGCAAAGCCCTCAGAATCACCAGGGACCCTACGCACCCATCACACAGTCTCTTCAGAGTAATGCCTTCTAGGAGGAGACTGCGGAATCTACGGGCCAGGTCGAGTCGACTGAAAAACAGTTTCGTACACAGGGCCATCGGGAAGCTGAACTCCCTGACCTCCCACCCCTCTTCCCCCACCCCCCGCTCCACAATCAAGGATGAGAGAAATAGAATTTCGAATCAGTCATGGTTTGACAAATAAAGCAAACTTGAATCTTGAATTAGCATTAGCCTGTTCAATATTTGTCCTGTAGCCATTAGCATTAGCTTGTTTAATATATTTTTCCTGTAGCCGTTAGCATTAGCCTGTTCAATATTTGTCCTGTAGCCGTTAGCATTAGCTTTTTCAATTTATTTTTCTTGTAGCCGTTAGCATTGTTATTATGCTTCTGACTGATCCAGATGTTGTCAGCTGTTTTTCACATTTAGGTGATGTCAAAGCCTCGTTAGAAATTATAAATGAATGAACAGACCTTTGGAGATACGACTTAAAATAAGCATATTAAAGTGTCCTCTGAGCTAAATGCTAAATCACATTCAGTTTGTGCTTTTTGTGGGTCCGATACATATCCAGTGGCCAATAAACTTCCTCTAATAATGGAGAAAGCACAGAAATTATAGACATGTCATAAAGTGACATGTCATACCTCGCCATACTGTACTATGGGGCCTGGAAACATTAAATTGTATGGGGAGAGAACAAGCTCAGGACCAACATTGTTTCTGTGATTCCTATGGGAAAGACATCTGACTCTGACTGACCATTTGGCGCGACACTGGGTCCAGGAGCGCGTCTGCACTCTGTGGCTGATCTTGGACCAGGGCAGTTTGGAGCAGAGCTGGATCCAGGAGGCGCTCGGACTCTGGGACTCCCGGATCTGGCGTCGGAGGTGCTTCTTCATCACGTGCTGGAATCTCTGCAGTTCCTCTGGAGTCCAGGGGCCATTTTGGAAGCCTGAGCATACATCAGGATTCATGCAGGGCATTATATAAAGCCACTGTCATTGTCAAGTCATTGAATACATTGTATCAAAATGCTGGCCTAGTTACCAGCAGGAATTACATTTTGCCAGACCTTTAATGCAGTAAATTCTTCAGAAAATACAAAAACTATTGTATCCAAATTTGACTTCATTCCTCTACTTAATCAAATGCTGGCAAATATTTAGACATGACAAATGCACAGTAGTGTTTGTGGGGTTAAAATGTAGGGCTGGGAACCTCTGTGGAACTCCCCAGTCAATATGATTTACCACACAAGGCTCGCAAAAAACACAAATTATTTTATGTTAACCAGTTAATCTTATCAGTAAAAGCAATACATTTGTGTGACAGTGTTTAGTCCAAGTGCTGTACTGTCCTGACTGAAAAAAAGGAAAAAAAAAACGCCAAATATATTTAAAATATACCAGGGGTGGATCATACCGAGCTCGGCGCAGCGTTTCTCGCAGGCGTAGACGCTGCGCTCCAGTTCGTCTCCGATGGTTCTCCAGTCGTTTCCATGGAGTGTGTGGAGCTTCTCCAGCGCCTTCACCTCCTCCAATGAGAACCTGAGAGAGGACAGTTACACCTCTTCTTCTGAGAACCCGAGAGAGGACTTTGTACAGACTGAACTTCCCATCGTCAGAGTCGTCTGTACTGTAGTAGAAGTAGAAGTGTTTTTTGTGGTAGTAGTAGTTGTATAGTATTACCTGCCCAGATGGTTGCGTTGGTCGAACATCTTCTTGCTGCGGTTATAAACCTGTTCAGATGTCCTCAGTAAACCGTCCGCTGCAACACAAACACAGTGGCGTTTTTTGATCTGCGCGACAGGGGCAGTGGCCAGAACACTGTCCGAGAGAGAAAACAATGTATCACAGCTTTTACTCAGTAGGTTCCTCCTGCCTATATAACCACCTAATGCTCTTAGCTCCTTGCATTTTTCTGTGCGAAGGTAGAACGATGAGAAGAGCGGCTCAAGCTGAATAAATAACAGTGCGAGTGTCATTTACCGCTGAGTTTTTTCATAAAGTCTGCACTTGGAGCAGACAGGAGCCTGATCAGCCTCTGACCGCACAGCTGTAAGATCGAGAGGCTTGTGTTGTTTAAGAATCCCTGGGTTATCTTTGACCTTACATCTTCTGTAGCAGTTGTCTTGTTTAGTGCTGCAGTAGACCCGTCTTTGGCCTTTCCACGTGGCTCTCTGTCACACACACCTTTTTTAATCCCATGATGGCGGCACGGTAGCACAGCGGTTAGCGCTCGTGCTTCACAGCTAGAAGGTCCGGGTTCGATTCCAACCTGGACGGGGCATTTCTGTGTGGAGTTTGCATGTTCTCCCTGTGTCTGCGTAGGTTTCCTCCAGGTACTCCGGTTTCCCCTACCACTATAAACATGTACAATAGGCCCAGGGACTGCAGGTGGAAATTAGCACAAGTGCTATAACCTGGTACAATGCATCTCTCCTTTCTGAGGCTAATGTATATTGTACACTGTCCCTGTTCAAAAATAAATAAATCAAATCAAATCAATGACGCATTTGCCACGCTGTCACAAACGCTGTGACCTTGAGTAAAATGGTTTGTTTGTTTGTTTACTTTATTGTCCCCGTAGGGAAATGTGTCTCTGCATTTAACCCATCCTTCGATGCCACTGAGGCAACCCGTAAGAAGCAAGATGGGTTAGGGTTAGGCAAAAACAAAATAGGCCCCAAGACTAGGGCTGGGCGATATATCGATATTTAAGATATATCGATATATTTTAAAAAGAGATATGGAATTAGACCATATCGTATATATCGATATAGTCCAAATTTGCGCTGTAATACTTGCTTCAGGCAACCCGCTGAACGGAGCTCTGCACTGCTCCCAGCGCCCCGGCCCCGCCCCTCGTCGAGGGGAGAGGGGGGCAGCGGCACTCTTCAACAAACATGAAGAAAGCAACAACGTCTGTGAAGCGTGCGGAGGAGAGCCCCTTGGTTGGTAAAACAAAAACCAGTGGCTCAATCATTTGGAGATGGTTTGGACAGAAGTGAATGTAGCGGCGAGATATGGTGGCGACGTGCGCTGCGCCATGTGCTTTTGTTTACGTGCGCTGCGCCATGTGCTTTTGTTTACGTGCGCCATGTGCTTTTGTTTACATGCGCTGCGCCATGTGCTTTTGTTTACGTGCGCTGCGCCATGTGCTTTTGTTTACGTGCGCCATGTGCTTTTGTTTACATGCGCTGCGCCATGTGCTTTTGTTTACGTGCGCTGCGCCATGTGCTTTTGTTTACTTCTCAGTCTAGTTAAGGTTTGCGGTAGAACGTGGATGTACTGTGAAAATATCAGCGTTTGTAATGCTGCCACCGCGAAGGACTATTGCTTTTTTCCCGTTAGCATTGCGTTAGCCGCAGCGCTAATCCCTCCAGTCCCTCGCTGATACCCGCTCTGATGATGAGCAGAGATGGTGAGCCTGTGCTGCTTGTAAAGAGTAAAGAGTCGTTTGTGGCTCAGTTTAGGAGCTTATGTTTGGGAATGCTTTGGATAAAGATAAGAACTTATCTCAAAACCACTGACTAAAACACAGTTAAATCAAGAGAAAATATCAAGAAAATATTTGGGCTATTTATTTATTATATTTCATGATTATTAAGGACTAAAAAGTAATTAATACTTTAATAAGTCATATTTCATTGTCTCAGTTTAGGCTTTAGTTTAGTTATATGCAACATAAAGTTATTAACAGCAAATGGGGTAGAAGAAAAATAAATAAATAAAATAAAAATTGCAATATTAAATATTAAAACACTCCTATTTGGCAGTGACTTTGACTTAACATTTCATTTCACAGCTCTCACTTTGTGGAAAAAATATCAGGATATATATCGTATATCGATATTCAACCTAAATATATCGGGATATGACTTTTGGTCCATATCGCCCAGCCCTACCCAAGACGGATCCCTGAGGAACCCCATGCAACAAAGGAGTAGCTTCAGACATAACCATTTAAGGACTGACCAGAGTCAGCGGTCATTCGGATGTCACTGGACACTTTTAGAAGGGCAGTCTCAGTACAGTGCATCTTACGAAGGCCCGACTGCAATGTATCAAACATTTCATCATTATGAAGAAAAGCAGACAGCTGTTCTACTACCACTTTTTCCACAACTTTGGAGAGAAAGGGTAATTTCAATATGGGCCTATAATCGCCAGGCTCAGCTGGGTCCAAGTTGGGCTATTTTAGGATGGGACTTATCGCTGCCTGTGTACAAAAGTTGGAACAGACCCAGACAGTAAGTAAGTAAATAAATAAGTGCTTTATTGTCATTGTACAAGCGTAAAACGAAATAGTGTTCAGGTGTTAGTCCTGAGCTGCTGCGGCTGAGCCGCGCTGCCACTGTGTGTCAACCTGACCCGCATGACCTTGCAGACTGTAGCACTCGGAAGAAACCTGGCTGGCTGCCCTCTGTCTGTTCTGATCCTCTGAAATAGTGCTGCGCCTCCTGGGTTTGTCCCAAGAGAGACTAAGAGAACCATTAGTCAATTCAACAACATGAGGGGCGGTCGGGAGGCCTAGTTAATTTCACCAGCCGTCTTCTCTGCACCAAATAGACACAGCTTCCAGCGATGATCGCTGATGGAGACACGTGGTGTGCACAAAGGGGAGGGGCTGTGTGTGTGGGCTATGTGGGAGAGACGTGTGAGTGAGAGTTATGAAGGAATAGCTTATAGGGCCGCCGCATTTTAAACCCCTCTCCCCGCAGTCAAATTACCACTGCAGCGGTTCTATACGATGCGTGTTTTCAATAGCTTTTAAAAAATTAAAATAAAAAAAATAAAATACAAAACACAAAATGTGGCGGGCAGTACCGATGCGCGGGTTGACCCGACACCCCCTGGGACCGCGGATTCGGTCGGTTCGGGTACCTCAAAAATATGGCAAACTTCGGGTGCGGGTTTCTTTTTTTTTCGTCCTACATTGTTGGCGTACTACATACAGTGCACTCTTATCCATCAATGACACACCGTCGGCTGTGTTTTGTTGAATGTTTAGTTTTATGGGGTAAACGTATCATTACCATGTTTTGTTTGTTGTTTTTGCTTGGCCTGACTTTATCACCACTACAAATGTGGCAAAACAGCAGTGCCCAAGCACATGTGTTGAAAGTAATGCATCAACATGAAGCAAGGTAAAACTAAAATAACAAAGATACAGCGTCCTACTAACCTGAGGAGAGTGAGGTTAAGGCTGCTCCACGTTAGTCCAAACGTTTAGTTTGACAGAAAGAGTTGTCCATGACGTGGTAGAAGTAAAGCCTCATGATAGTTTCTGCTCTTCGTTTCCTGATGAGTCCATAAGCGATTTCAAAAGGTTCCTCAGCGGTGCAGCAGCAAAACAAAGCATCACGTGCCAATTCTCCACTGTAAACTCGAGGTCACGTGATGCGCTCCCGTTTGAGTGGCAGCAGCTGTAGCCTGACTCATGACGCTGTTTTTTAATGTATGCGGGTTTGGGTCGGGTCCGCAAACTGAGACACTTTTCTGCGGATCGGGTTTGATTTACAGCGGGTCGGGTTGGTGCAGGTCAGAAAAAAATCCGACCTGTGCATCTCTAGCGGGCAGTGCGCCACAGAATAGTCTATGCGTGGGAAACACTGAGATATTACACAGATCGCAGGGACAGATCTGCTCAGATAATGGAACAGTAAAAGCCCTGAGCTTAAAGGACAACTAAGCACCAAATCAACTTTTTTGAGCTTATAAACTGCATTAATATGTTTCTTATAGTGCTCTCTACATGTCCTGGTCAATGTTTTGACATTTTAGTGCAAATTAGATAAAATCTCACTTTTGAGCCTAAAATCGTCTGTGTAGCGCCCTCTCTACATTTTCGGCTGCACTACATTTGAATCTCGTGCCTGTCCTCCCCATTCGCTCTGCCAGCTGTGTGACGTCACGTTGTGCTGTGTGACGTCCGTCGCTCTGCTGCTCGGGTATAAAAGCCAAGTCTCGCACACGCCCCGTAGCGAGTTGGAGTTGGAATAGCGAGCGAGCGTTTTACATCGATTTTCAAGTTAGCAATTTATTAGCATAGTATTTAGTTAGTTCTTTAGCGCAGCGCTTCTAGTGCAGTAACTTTAGTCAGGTAGTTTAGTAGCTGTTTTGTGACGTGAGCCCAACATGCCGGCCACAGAGCGGCCAGGGACCGGCCGCACAGAGCGGCCAGGGAGCGGGAGGATGAGGAGAGAAGACCCGAGACGGGGATTTGATCTACGGGCTCCGCTCCGTGTGTGAACCACAGCACTCACATCCCCGACATCTCCTCCTTAAAAAGACAAATGTAACCCCAAAATACCCAGATTCACTTATTTAGTGACATGGCTGGATGTTTTCACGTTGAAACTACAGACACGATAAAGCTGTATCGGGCAGACAGCGCTCATCAGGGCTGTCAGTGTTTATGAGACGGGGCTGAGGGCTTTTTACTGTAGTCTCCCCCAGGGAGAGCTCACAGACACCGGGGCAGCGGTTAGCCATCCCCTGCCTTGGAGGCTCAGAGCGGGGCAGAGTGTGACTGAGTGTCCGCTAAAGGAGGAGGAACGGGGAGATACGAGCGCCAAATGTCCGCCGCGTGTGCTCGGCATGTAGCCGGTACGACGGGCTCGAGAGTCCGGGAAAGTGGCGCCACATGTCCGGAGAAGCTAGCCGGTGCGAGAGGCTGAAGTGTCCGGGAAAGTGGCGCCACATGTCCGGAGAAGCTAGCCGGTGCGATAGGCTGAAGTGTCCGGGAAAGTGGCGCCACATGTCCGGAGAAGCTAGCCGGTGCGAGAGGCTGAAGTGTCCGGGAAAGTGACGCCACATGTCCGGAGAAGCTAGCCGGTGCGATAGGCTGAAGTGTCCGGGAAAGTGGCGCCACATCGTCTAAATGCGGCATAACGGGAGTCAGTCAGTCCCGGTCACACATGGTCTGAGACCTTCAATATACTTCAATGTCTGAGACTGTCAACAGAGCAGAGACCGCCCACACACTCCCCCTCCCCGCGTCCCCCCAAAGCCTCCCGCCACGCCTCTTTCGCTGAGTTTTTTGAATTTTGGGAGTGGGTGGAGTAAGATCTGGAAGGGGTGTTTAGTAGCTCTTTAAAGATGGAGACGCAAACCCAAAGTAAAAGTAAAATTATTTGATCTATATTTATACACGTATATTTTTTCGTACAGTTTATACATTTTGGGCAGAAATGTGAACATGGGGTTCTTGTCACAAAATAAAGTACAAATATATATACATACTTATATCGGTGTCATTATTGGTTATCGGTATCGGCACATGGGAAATGATCGGTTATCGGGTCAAATTGCCATTACTACTCAAAAGGTAATAAGTTAATATGGTAATGTTTTAAGTTGTATTACAGAAATAAACGTTTAAATTACTTTTTCACAATATTCTAATTTTCCGAGGTTCACATGTATATTTACAGATTCTGATAGTTCTTTTGGAATCTGTAAATATATATAGCCAAACGTATTCTGCTTTACTTTATCCTATTGTATAAACCGAATACCAGTAGTAGTAGGTGTTTTGAGATGTTAGGTGTCTGGGTGAGGTGTAAGGTGTCTCATACATAGTCTCTGGTAGAAGCAGTGCTGGCTCTTCAGGTTCTTCAGACTCTGCTCTCTGTCTGGATACCTCCTAGGGAAGAACAGCTCATCCACCGTCTCGATGCCGGTGAGTTTGAGGAAGTCGTCCACGTTTCTCCTGATCTGAAGGTTCTCCTCAGGAGAGTATCTGCCCCAGCGGATCTTCAGCCCTGAGAAAGACGACTCGGGTTAGTCCTGGCTCAGGCAGAGTTCCGACCGGGTTTAGTTCGGTCCAGACCTTGGCGTTTGAACTCTCGGAATCTGGGCAGGTCGTATCGCCTAATCTTGAAGATCACATCGGCAGCTTTGGCCCGAACATCAGGAATAAACTCCTCCAATTCAGCCAGCTCTGCCTCCATCACACTGAGGAGAAGAGCCAGAAAATCAGGAATAAACTCCTCGAAGTAAAAAAAAAGATTCTATGTATTTTATTTTTTGCTTTATGTGCAGCTAAATCAATACAATAGGATGTATCAAGTCAAAAGACCAGCTAGGCCTTTGCAAGATTCCACACATCTTTGGACGATCGCAAAAATATCGTCTGAATATCGAGATATCGAAAAGAAAAAGCGAGATATTGATTTTTGTCAATATCACTCACCCCTACTTCGAGTTATATTGTGGCTTTAATACAGATATTGATCAGCTGATAATACGATTTATTGTGCAGCCCGACTATTTCTTTTATCATTTAATTTATTCAAACGCAGACCAGACAAAACGCTAAACTTTGAAAGTGTGAAGTGCGAGTCTGGGACTGACTTGTGGGAGGAGTTTGAAGGCTCCGCGTCTTCGTCGAGCAGCGCCGACGTTGGGACTCTTTTCCGCTGTAGGAAACAACAGAATAAGCTTCATTTTCCGGCGTCACACCCTGAAACATAGGCCCGCTACCAATTTCACCCTCACCGGTGTCTGTCCTGCAGGAGGCGCTCTCTCCCCACCTTTCTTCCGTTTCCCTGAGTTGGTTGGAGTCTGTTTCTCCTCCTCCTTCTCCTTCCCTGTGGTCGCTTTCTTCTTCTTCGTCATTTCCCCACCGTCTCCTCGTTTCATTTTCTCACCTCCACATTTCCTCTCGTCAGCTCCTCGTGTCGTGTCCTCGGGGTCAGTGCTCTGCCCGTTCAGTTTCTTTTTCTTCTTTTTCTTTTTAACCCCATCGCTTCCTTCCGTCCTCTCTTTGACTCCTTCTCTGCCCTCCTCAGTGTCTGGCTCAGTGACTGTTTCTTCTTCTACTGCTGTGTCGTCGTGTGCGTGTTTGCTCTTCTTCTTCTTCTTCTTGAGTTTGAGGGCAGTGGTGTCAGGAGGTGGATCCATTAGGAACACCTGGGAGGGAAAAGTGACACTTATAACTCTCGAAACAACTGCTGCTGCTCCAACTGCACCTGACCCTATAATTGTAGAAAAGACTGTTCAAGGCTAGGGCTGCGTACCGTTAAACAATAACAGTATGGTATCAGAAAAAACGTTTAGGTACAAATAGTATCGGAAAAAATTTAAGTTTCAAAAGCAGGTACCTCTTGGTCCTGGGACACCATTAAAGGAAGTAGTTTCAACTCTTGTTTCAACTTCTCCCCTCTACTTTTTCGCCCAGTATCTTTTGTTATTTTGCCTAGCTTTTTCTCATTTTCCCAATTAATTTTTGCTCATTTGGTATTACTAATATATTCCCCCATTTTTCTACGTAATTATTTTTGTTTTTTACCTCATTTTGCCACAAATTCTCCCAATTTCCCCCCCATTTTTTTCCTAAATTATTTCCCATTTTTCTTCACATTTCTAGTATAGGTATCGAAAAAGGTATCATTCAGGAATTGGTATTGAAAACAGAGTATAGTTAAAGCACTGGTATATGTGTAATGGTACCCAGCAATATTCAAGGCGTAAAGTGGGGGTTGGGGCTTAGAAAGGGGTCCCAAGACGATTTGAATTTGGAATCTGGGTCACCCCCAGATTCCACATTCTCCGTGCTCGCTCCGTTCCACTCCGTTCCACTCCGCCCCGACCGCCGCAGCAAATACGTTGCTATTTTGAACGTTCAGAAACATTCCACATCGTCCACTCCGCTCCGAGGGCCAACGTCGCCGCTCCGCCTCTCCGCCTCGGCACGATAAAAATACGGACCAACTCTATTTTCAGCTACGTCTGCGCCCCGTCAGCTCCGTCCGTATCAAGCTCAACAGTTCAGAACGCACCAGAAGACAGGAAAGAGAACGGAAACAACATCCGGATTTTCGAAATAAATTGTAGAAATATAAATACAGAACGTTTCGAACATATAAAGTATTTTTATACGTATATTTACATTAAAGCTGTGCTATATATAATATATTTTAAATCGTACACTACTTGTAAATCACAAAATTACATTACAATATATTTTTAAAATACATCAATGACTCACTTTCTTTGATAAATAAATATAATTGCATTGAGCCTGTAATAATACTGAATAAACTATTTACACACTGTTAACTCTGTCCTATGTGCATTTTGTTTTGGTACCGGCTTTATCTGTACACACATTTTATCGCGTGATCTCGTACGTCTCGCGCATGCTCTCCTCAGCTCCGCAGTTGGGCGGAGTGGAGCCCAGACGGAGCAAGACGTGTGCAGTGGGCGTTTGATTTCGGAATCCTTCGGAGGCGGTCCGCGGCGGGCTGGAGCGGGGCGGTGACGCGAGATGTGGAATCCCGGCGTGAGACTGTCAACAGAGCAGAGACCGCCCACACACTCCCCCTCCCCGCGTCCCCCCAAAGCCTCCCGCCACGCCTCTTTCGCTGAGTTTTTTGAATTTTGGGAGTGGGTGGAGTAAGATCTGGAAGGGGTGTTTAGTAGCTCTTTAAAGTCTTGGATTTTTCAATATGAGCGA
Organism: Proterorhinus semilunaris; assembly: GCA_021464625.1. Lineage (NCBI taxonomy): Eukaryota > Metazoa > Chordata > Actinopteri > Gobiiformes > Gobiidae > Proterorhinus > Proterorhinus semilunaris. Next base: position 38,857,176 of record CM038345.1, on the reverse strand, counting down.
TCGACCCCTGTTGTTTACGTCCGCTGTTTTATAAAATTATCAATCTGTTACAGTGCAAGCGAAGCAATCCCCGTTTGTGAGCATTGTTTTGCCTCTCATAGAACTATTATTATTTATTTAAAACATTAAAAGGCACCGCATAACATTTTGGACTATACTGTTGCAATAAACACAAAACATGCTCTTAATGACCAGCTCAACAACGAAAATGCCATTACTGCAGTGAGGAATCAAAGAATGGATTTGGATGAGGACCTAACTAGGGCTGCAACAAACAATCTATTTTATTAGATCATCTATTGATTATTTTTATGGATTAATCGCTTGGTTGTGAATGGTGTAGGAAAATTGTATGTTAATAAAAAATGTTATCACATAAAGCTAAAGGGGTGCTTGAGGATGCGTTGATGGAGTAAACTTAAAGTGAACGTTTGTTGGAGGCTCTTAGAGCTAATTCTGCTTTCTGATTGGATGAGACACAGACAGATAGTCATGAAATGTTCAATGTTCAACACACTACATACACTAACAATAAAAACAATGTAGGTTTTCATAGAAAAATACTACAGTTCCATGTCACTTTTGCTCTATTTGAGTCTGTGTGAACCAGAAAACGACTAATCGATTACGAAAATAGTTGTCAACCATTTCAATAATCGATTAGTCGTTAATTAATCGATTATTTGTTTCAGCCCTAGACCTAACCTAAATCTCAAATTCTACTGGACCGGGTCCAGATGGTCTTACTGGGAATTTTTATCGCCATTTTTGGGAAGATATAAAGGGTCTACTTTATGATCTGTTCTCAGACATTTTTGAATCTTGCTGTCTCCCTCCTACAATGCGTCAAGGAGTTATAATTTCTATTCCAAAAGCAGATAAAGACCAGAGGATTATTGAAAACAGAAGACCAATCACTCTAAGAAATACAGATTATAAACTTCTAACTTACATTTTTAAGATACGTCTTCAATTCGGAATCTCAAATATTGTTGCGGAAACACAATCTGGTTTTCTAAAAGGTAGGTCAATCCACAACAATATTAGATTAGTAATGGACATTATTGAATATAGGGATCTGATAAGTGATGATGGGTTTATCCTCTTCTTGGATTTCTATAAAGCGTTTGATTCGGTGGAACACCCATTTATTTTCTCAGTTTTGGAACATCTCGGATTTGGAGTCAGATTCACCAATTTAGTCAGAGGTCTATATAAGGATATCAGTAGCTGTGTTTTATTACCTGAGGGAACAACTCCCAGGTTCAATATCTCGGTTGGCATTCCTCAAGGGTGTCCAATATCGCCTTGTTTATTTATTTTAGTAAGTGAAATGTTATCAATCTACCTAAAAAAAAGTGAGGATCTTAATAAATTAGACGTCTGTGGTACAGAAATAATCATCAGTCAATTAGCAGATGATACAACGCTTTTCCTAAAAGATCACAAACAAATTCCAATAGCTATTGAAAAGGTCAAACATTTTTCTAATGCCTCTGGGCTAACGTTAAATTTGAAGAAATGTGAACTCCTTGCGATTCACGACACACACTTAAAGGAAGTATGCAATATTGCTGTTAAATCAGAAATTAAATATTTGGGAACATATATATCAAAAGACTGTAATTCCAACCTCACTATGAACATCCAAAATAAACTTGCTGAGTGTAAATCTAAATTAAACATATGGCTTCAGAGGGATCTCTCTATATTTGGTCGCATTTACTTGACGAAAATGGAAAGTCTATCGAGATTAATTTATCCAACCTGTAGTACTCCTGTCTCAAACAACCTGATAAAAACTATTAATACCATTAATTTCAACTTCATTTGGAGAAATAAGCCACATTATTTAAAAAAAGATCAAATGGTCCAGGACATAAACAGTGGGGGCTTGAAAGTAATAGATTTTGAATGCCTTAATGGTACACTGAAAATAAACTGGTTAAAAGCTTGGCTTAATTCTAATAGTTTCTGGTATAGTATCCCAAAATTTATTTTCAACAAACTAGGTGGACTAAAATTATTACTCTTGTCTGATTTTAATATTAATAAATTGCCCATTAAACTGTCAGAGTTCCACAAGCAAGTATTATTGTATTGGAAGCTACTATATGTGCATAATTATTCACCACATTCGACTATAATGTGGAATAACAGGTACATACTTCATAGAAATAAGTCACTGTTTTATGAAGAATGGTTGAATAGGAATATGTGGTCTGTTGCGCACTTGATGAAAACAAATGGTGAATTCCTAAATTATGAAGACTTTTGTATCAAATACAACTTCAATCCTCCTAAATCTGAATTTACAAAACTTTTGAAAGCATTTCCAAAAGAATTTATATTTCAAACCCAAAACATAATGAAAGAACAACCTATAAATCCACAGTTGGGCACCATATCAATCCATGGAATATCTCTCATGGATAAGAAATGCTCCAATCAATTCATTAGACAATGCCTTACGGTAAATTTATTCCCTGGTAAGATCAACAAAAACAACATTATTTATAAATTTGAAAAAAAGTCAATTAATAAACTAAGAACACTGTACTTACAACTTCCTATTCAACCAAAAGCCAAAGAGACACACTTTAAAATTATGAATGCTGTTTATCCCTCGAAAGATTTGCTAAAAAAACGCTTTAATATTGATGATAATACATGTACGTTCTGTGAGAACAATGTGGAGACAACGGATCATATTTTTTTTGAGTGTGCCAAGACTCAAATTTTTTGGAAGAACTTGCAGGACTGGATACGACGGCAAATTGAAATCCCAAACCTCATCTCAAATGACAATATAACTTTTGGAACTCTTCTTCAAAACAAGAACAATGAATTGTGTTATAACTTGGTCCTCTGTCTAGCAAAATTTTTTATTCATAAACAAAGGATACTTAAATCATCCCCAAACTTTAAAATTTTCCTTATTGACTTTGACAGTTATCTAAAATCCCTAAAATATATAAGTACCAATGGTAATGAATCTGTTTATGAACTTTTGAGTAAACTACCCAGAACTGTATAACCCTTTGTATGTAAATCCAACCTCTTATACTATTCAGTACTTTGCTTTATTTTTTTGTTATTCTATTGCCTGTTAACAATGTAATCTGAACAGACTTAATACTATTGCTCTATTTGTTTTGTACATAAAAATGTAAAAAAAAACAAAAAAAAAAAAAAAAAAAAAAAAAAAAAACTTTACCGGAAGAGGGTACCTGCAGCTCGTCTCCATGGAGATGTGACTAAACCAGTAGAATTTGAGATTTAGGTTAGGTCTAGGGCTGAAACAAATAATCGATTAATTAACGACTAATCGATTATTGAAATGGTTGACAACTATTTTCGTAATCTTCCGGTAAAGTTACAGTCATGTCTGAGAAGAGCCGCTCACAGCAAGGGCTCATGTTTGTTTGTACATTTATGAGGTATTTTTCAATGATGAAAATATCCGTCATAAAATAAATGCTTCCATTTCAATTTCATTTACTGGGTAAATTCTACGCGGTGTGGCTCTAAATTGCCTAACATAGCCCTCGGACATGACGACAACGCGATCGCAAATATTCCTGTCTGATTCATTAAGCTTTGAACCCAAAAACACAGGGAGAAACGTGAATTTTTACAGATTTGTTCACGAATAAATTGTTTATTCAAAACATTTATGCAAGATTCAAAATCCCTCTGAGCAAATTGTTATAAGTAGAGCCACAAAATAAAAAAGAAACCTAAATACATTCAGCTCATTCCCCAACTCAGGCCAAAGCGGAGCGAACCGAACCAAACCAAAACAAACCTGACTGCTCTCTGCTGCACAAGTATATAAGTTAGCTAACAACAGGGCTAAACGCAGGGTAAACATTTTAACAGACTGTAAAGTCTCCTCTGGGCAAATCACGGCTCAATTTGGCACTTTCACAGAAAACGAAACGAACTCACCGTTAAGTTTGGGGTCGAATTCACGTGAAATACTAGAACCGCGTGTTGCACAAAACTACAGCGACACTTCCTGATTCCAATGTTTACTTCCGGGAGCAGAACTGCTCATGCGCGTACCAGCTCAGACGAGCCTCACGGGAAAATAAAATAAAACAAACGAGAAAAATAAAATGAAAGAAAGATAAATACAACAACAACAACAATAATAATAATAATAATAATAATAATAATAATAATAATAATAATAATAATACAACAAATCAAAATGGTGAATTAAGTTTATTGAGTAAAAAACATTATTATTCAAATTTTGTCAACAAATATTTTAGTTTATTTACACATTTTTCACAGTAAAAAATAAATCATTAGTTTGTTACTTTACACATTCAAAATAATAGACATAGCCAATATTTAGTAAAACGTACCTCTCAAATATTAAAAAATAAGGAGATTTATGGTTTGTGCAGAAATCTAAATGTGGGCGTGGAAGACGAAGGTCGCATTCACACCTGATAGTCAACTGGACTTGGTTCGATTGGGACCGAAATAATCAATGTTGTTATTGTTTGTTTTTCAACTGGTGTAATTCACGTTCATGAAGCACATGAAGGCAAAACCTTTGATTGTGTATTCTCACCCTTCACCAGTAGGGCGGGGTGCAGCGGTACGATTTAGAAATGACAGGGGAAATGAAAAGACCTGGTTCAGCTGTTACTACAAAACATGGAGCGGAGTTTGGTGCATTTTGGATTTCTGTTTTGGAACTATATCCAACCTGACTTGGCTTCACTGGCAGAAGAAGCAGAAATTCAGACAGTGTTGTTTCACTTTGAAAAGTATTCAGCACAAGCTGGACTGAATGCTGCTGTTTTGGTGATAGACAACAGTTAGTGATGGGCAAAAGTGAAGCCTCATGAACCAAAGAGGCTTTTCGGCCTCCTGTGTCAGCCAATGGTTCAAACTAAAGCCTCGCTCTATACTGCCATCTGCTGCTGATTTGAAGGTATTACAATTAATAAAGTAAGTTTATTTTCCTTTTTTCCAGTGCCTAACTTGTGTTGAGTTATAAGAGCAACCTTTTAGGCATTCAAAAACCCTTTGATACATTATTTCCATAAACCGAGGCTTCATTCACATAATCTACTGGTTCATGAAACACTGGTTCATCTGGCATGCCCACTTTAGCTCGACACACACTTCAAAGCCTCGCTTAATTTTTCCCATCACTAACAACAGTCCCGTTATAAACCACAGGTGTCTGTATCCAGGAATGTCCAGAGAGAAAATGTTGTGCACTCAAAAAATAAAAAAAAGTATCTTGAATTGGGTCGGTGAAATCCATTATTACTGAAGTTTAGTGAACTTATAGTAGATGTACTCATTCATCATTCTCACTCATTCTGTTGGATATTCACAGCTCACTACTTTCTCCTCACAGGTCATGTGACAAAACCAAATGTGATCTGCGGCGAGGAGAAGGAGCTGTGAATAAACGACTGAATGAGTGACTATTATCTACTATAGTGCGGCATGTAGTAAATGAGGGACGAGGGCATCCATTTTCTTCCACTTGTCCGTTTCCGGGTCGTGGGGGCAGCTGTTGGATCTGCCCGAATCACATTGCACCAGCCCCTATGGCTCCTCCCGCAGGTGATGGGTCCACGGAAGTCGAACTCGAGATTCTAACCTGGCCTGTTGGTCTCTCATAAGGAGCCAAACTACAAACCATTTCTCCAAAATTCTACTAAACATTTCTACAATGCTACAAAAGTAAACGTTTTTTTTGCGTGATATGTTTCAATTTCTCCAGTCTATGGGAAAAGTGAATTCCAATAGACTGAAGTCTATGGGACTTCCCAAACCGTCTCCTAGACTTCCCAAACAGTCTATGGGACTATAGGTTCTAGAAGACTGGGTGTGGTTCTATAGGTTCTCGAAGAGTGAGTGTGACTCTATAGGTTCTCGAAGACTAAGTGTGCTTATGGAACAGGACTCGTTGTTCGTCGATTCTCTTGGACTGGACTCTGTAGATCAGACTCAGCAGCGTCTCCTGAGAAAAGAAAGCAGCCCAGTTTTATTCACGCGTTTGGAGAAGCTCTGACGTCCACAGACATGCTGTGGTGGTCGTCACAGACCTGCTGTGGACCAAGGTGGTTATCACAGACCTGTTGTGGGTCCAGGTGATTCTCCTCTGCAGGTTCAGGTCCTGGTGCGGGCTCCTGCAGCAGACTGACCGGAGCTCGCTGGTTCTCCAGACGCTGACTCTGACACTTCAGGACGAGGTCAATCAGACTGTCCTCCTCCTGAGACACATGAATGCACATAGTTACAATGCAAGTCAGTTTTTTTGACCACATTTACTCCACATTTTCCTCCACAAGCCATTATCTGCCAGTGCTGCAGCAGCTGTAATCGACCTGAAGTGTCCAAACGTACAAGCAGTTCAGAGCTCAAAGACATTGCCAGCATGAAAAAGTGTAACACTTTTCACTGAACACCTTGCTCTGCACTTCAGTTCTATTACAGCTGCTGAAAATGGCAGCAATGTGAGATTATGGATTCCTGGAGGCTCCATGCTTGATTTTTGTTCAGTCTGTGATAGTTACGTTTTTCTGTAAACTTTCTTCTTGTGACCCTGTTGGCTATTGGTAACAAAACGTTTTGTTCTGGTCCCATCCCAATCTTTTTCAGCAGTTTTTGACTTTTCAGTATCTGACTGATGTTTTTCCTTTCCCATTATGAGCAAGAGAAAGAAACTGCTAAATAATTTTGCACCTGATTCAGAGCTTTGGCCACGCCCCATTATTAAGGGTATCGCCATCACATCTATGCATCAAACCACTTTTTCACAATGTGAGCCCCATGAATTCTGGCCTTGTCATCTTGGAATATGCCGGTGCCATCAGGGAAGAAGAGTATCCATCAATGGAATAACCTATTCATGCACGATGTTGAGGTAGTCAGCTGATCTCATTCTTTGGAGACATAGTGTTGCTAAAGTAACTGCTGTTAGTTACATCCAGGTAAAGGACACTTGTTTGGTCGTGCAGTGTATTTATAACATATGAACATATACAGACTATGCTTGTCCACATGGATCAGGCCTAACCACTGTGCCACTCACCCTCCTGCGGCTCCGGCCGCCCAGGCTCCACCCCCTGAGCCTGAAGGGGGCGGGGCTTCTGCAGGGAGGGGCGGTGGTTCTGCAGGGGGAGGGGTGACGGGAGCTGTTCTGATTGGACACTGACATGACTCCGCCCTGAAATAGTAAAGACACCGTTAAACCAAAAGCATTCAGAGACAGGCCCCAAACTTTGAGAACCACTGACCTGAATGATATACAGACAGAGACTATGCACAGAAATAGTTGCCTGGTGAGAGCGGAATGATTCCCCTGATTTCTTATATAGAGGGGGATCAGTCTGGAACCATAGCCCCCGTTGGCGGCATCAGAAAAATCAAAACGAGCCTGTACACTCAGATTTGTTTATTTGCGTCACGAGCAGCGTCACTCACCAGACGTGGAAGTCCCTCAATACCAAACTACGAAAAGTAGCGTGTCTCCGATCGGCGGTAAATGATCAAAAACACATCGGCAGTAGGTGAGTTTCATTATTCATAATCCTGCACGAATATTAACGCAAAACCACCAATAACATTGCATCAATGGTAGAAGCCCGCCCTTCGCTGATTGGTTAACTCAGTTTCCTGTTTGCTTGCGTATGTACCACTCAATGGTACCACTGGGAAATTAAATTGACGCTGCGGTGCCCAGTCTCACTCACTACTACAGCAGTGAGTCTGGTTCCCAGGCAAGGGGGAAGTTTATTTACACCGCACATTTCACACGCAAGGCAACTCAATGCGCCTAAATAGGCAAATCAAAGAATAACATTGCTGAGTTTGTACTCTATTTGCTGTGTTTTCCGTGATGGAATGGTAACTGCCGGATACCAGGGTAGGAGCTCGATACCATGTGTTTCGACACGGTGGACCATGGCATCTTGCTCTATAGACTGCAGGATGTGGTCGGCATGTCAGGCTCTGTGTTAGAGTGGTTTAGATCTTACCAGACTGGTAGAACTTTCTGTGTGTCCTCTAACAACATGATGTCGGAATCTGCGGACTTACAGTGGGGTGTACCCCAGGGCTCGGTTCTTGGGCCCCTTTTGTTTTTGATTTATTTGCTCCCTCTAGGCGAACTGATCCAGCATTATTTTGATGTCTACTATCACCTGTATGCAGATGATCTCCAGCTGTACTACTCTTTTAAGTCCTCTGAACCCCAGAGACTGGCTTCTCTCACTAACTGTCTGTTCACAATAAAGAAGTGGCTCAGGGATAATATTCTCCAAATGAACTCCAGTAAAACGGAAATCCTAGTTGTTGCCCCTGATAGTATTATGCCTCTTATTATTCAGTACCTTGGCTCCTCGCCTCCGTAAAAAGAAGTTTTAGGAACCTTGGAGTAACTTTTGATGAAGGGATGTCCCTAGAACGGCATACCAAACCAGTGATCAGAAACTCGAACGTTTGCAAGCAGTCCAAAATTGAGGCAAGGCTTTTTTTTTTTAATATGGGCTCTCCTGTGGGTGCGGGTCACCCACAGGAGAGCCCATATTACTATTTTTTTTTTACATCTTTTCATTGGCACACAGAATCAATTTTAAAATCCCGGTGCTGACTTTTAGGCCTCTTTGTGGTCATGCACCTGAATACATTAAGGGCCTTATCCAGCCTTATGTCTCCAACAAGAGCCTGAGGTTCTTCACCCAGAACTTGTTGATGGTCCCCCGCACTTGTTTCCAAACCCGAGGAGACAGATCATTCAAGGCTGTCGCTCCTCGCTCTTCTGCACATGTTAGTCTCCGTGGGCAATTTCAAGTGTCAACTTAAGATGCACCTGTTTAAACAGGCTTTCACGCCTCACCATGCCCTTTTCTATTGTGTACATCCCCGACATAATGTAATGTGACTTGTATGTGTATTGTTTTTACAGTATGTTTTTCATGGGATGCACTTTGTAACCCTGGTCTGTGAAAGGCGCTATTTGAATAAACTTTACTTACTTACTTACTTAAGATCAAAAGGCAACGTAGGGCTGACTTTATCACAGATCATATTCCCAGAATCGGAGTTAACGAGTGCAAAAATGTTGTGCTCGTCTTGTTTACATGCAGGCTAATAACTAGCTGCTAATGGGTCTCTCCGTTCTTAGTTCATCCTTAATGACTTAATGCATCTGTAAAACAAATCCAGCTAAATGGAACTCAGGAAGAGAGAGACACGTCCATATTGAGCAACATTAAGCTTCTGCTGGGCTGAAGTGTTTAAATCTCTAAATCTCAAAATTATGAGTTAAATTCTTGAAATTATGACTTTTAAAACTCTAAATTGTGTGTTTAAATCTAATACTATGAGTTTAAAGATCCATGATCATGGACGTCGGAACAGGGGGAGGCTACAGTGACGTTGGAGCAGAGCCATAGCGCAGGTATAAACAGTCTCATTAAGACTCATGGAGGATTAGCTTCATGGTGTTGTGAACCGGAGCTACGGCAGCTCTGGGACTTTTACAAAGACACACACAGGGGTGCCGCCAGAAATTCTGGGCCCTATGGAAACAAAAATTTCTGGGCCCCCTAAATTTTTTACAGATAAAATATAACCCAATAAACATGCCCTGTATACTTTAAAAAAGATAGCACATTGCATAGTTAAAATGTCTAATGAGTAAAAGCCTACAAAAACAAGAAAAAGCTATGGAAATATGTACTTGTTTACATAAAAGGAGAATATTTATTATCTCAATTGCAATTGCAAACACAACAGAACATAATGTACACATATTGACATATACTTTACGTGAACAAGCTTTAACTGGGTCCAACTGCTCAATCAGGAAACATCAGCTACAACTAACCCATAATTAAATCAGTCCAAGACTAAAACTAGGCCAAAAGGGCTCAAAATCAAGACACACCAGGAGTAATGCCAGGCCTAAACCAGTCCAGGACTAAACAAGTACTGAACCAGACATAGGTATAACAAAGACATAGGTATAACAAAGTTATGTTCAACATCACTTTATAATGGCCCAGCGGCGTGCCTTTCTGCTGGCAAAATCATGTATCAAATCATCAAAGTTCAGCTTTCTTGCCAGTTTGCTTTCAATGGATAGTATGGCAAGGTGACAAAGTCTGTCCTGCAACATAGTAGACCTAAGATAATTTTTAATCAGTTTCAGCTTACTGAATGCTCTCTCGCCACCAGCAACGGTCACAGGCAATGTGCAAAATATTTGCAAAACTATGCAGACCTGCCCAAAAATACTCTGCAGCTGCATCTTGTAAATGCTGTTGAGCAGATCAATTGGTGACAGACACCCTGGGAAAGTGGCCCTATATACAGAGTTGAGGTGTCTGACTTCATCTTCAAATTCACAAGTCAGATCAGTGTTGTATTTTGAAATCAATGGCTGGCATACAGAATGGATTTGATCATCATGTTGAATAATATTGTATGAAATAGATAACTATACAACACAAGAAAAAAATTAGACAATCCAAAACTGTATTAGTTTTTTACTGCCTTGGTAGCTGACCATGTTCACATCACCTGACACTGAGAGGACTGGGTCATTAGTAGGAGGACGAGGTGCGGACAATAAAGCTGACTCTACATCTGTATAAGTCACACGCACACTAGAGGTGGGAGATATATCGTTTTGACGATAATATCGAAATTGTTGTCTGGACGATATGCAAAAATGGATATCGAGATAATATTTCATAATTTGTACAATACGACCCCCAAACATGAAAAGGGCAGAAGGGAAAGTTAAAGAGAAAACAAATAACGCACACTATAACCTTCTAAACAATTATATGCAGCGACTTCAATACTGTCGGGTTTGGTTTGACTGGATTTTATGTTTTTTTTGTACAAAATCACAATCGTTCCTCAATTGCACGCGCGTACGCTGCTACTAATTTGCAAAACAACGACGGAGTTCTTACCTGTGTGTTATGGCGTTTCTTAGGTTGAAACAACAATCCAAAAACATAAAGAGTAAAGCTGATGTACGATTAATAAAATAGCTGCTAAAAAAGGCCAAATCTGCGTTGTTTGCGAAAAACTGAAGTCTAAAGTTAAACATTTTTCTTAACCGTCTGTGGCGTCCTCAAGTGGCGAGCTTCGTGATTGTATGGTTAGAAAATTGGGTTGTATAATATAATGAGTCCAAAAGATGGAATACATTTCCCCAAGAGATCCACCGGAATAGCCTCCAAACAGGGCTTCTTTTAACTTCTAAACATTTGTATTTATTATTACGGGGAACTGCCCATGATGCCTCAGTGCCCCTGACGCTTACGTCATTACAGCGTGCCGTTAGTATGTTACTGTCAATCACTTGTTATCTAGCTTCAAGCGCAACAACACAACAATTAGCGAAGAAAGCGAAATTACAATAATACCGGTGGATTACTCGGATATTCTCCGTTTTTTGGACGACTCCTCGCAACGGGACTTTTTTGCTGGCGACACAAGATGAAGTGTGGAAGCTGCCGTGCGTTTATGTACGTAAGGAGGACGCTTCTGAACGCGGGCGAGTCTATGTTTACGCCACGGTGGCCACGGTTAGCAGGACATAAACGACTCCTTTATGCGCTCATATCATTTGGGTGAATGCATTGTTATGCTGTTTCATAGTCTGCTGTTTAAATTATGTTTGACTGCCGTCTATAGTAAACTTTTGCCTTAATGTTGGTCTGATGCTCTGGGAATAAGCGTTGTTTGCAATGCTTGTTCCGTGAGTATTTGCTGATACGTGGTTACATGCTTCTTTTTAGTCTGACAAGTGGTGGCAAATGCGTTTAGTAGATCTGATAGTAAAAATTAAAAAAAGCACGAACACTTTGTGCAACAGCCCCACCTAGAGTTTACATCACCAGCCGCCACTGTATACAATAATGGGTCAGATGCAAAAGACCAACCGGATCTTCTTTGCCAGTTTGCACACCTTTCTTTGAAGGATTGCAAAAATATCGTCTGAATATCGATATCGAGATATTGAAAAAAAATATCGAGATATTCATTTTTGTCAATATCGTCCACCCCTAACGCACACACACACAATGTGTATTAGCCTATTTAGTTTTCTTAATATAAAATATAAAAATATCTATTCTGTAAACTAATTATAGCCAATGGTTACCACAGACACATTTTTTATTCCACTTTATATTATTTTTTTCAAGGGGCATTTTATTCATATTAAGAACGTCAAGTTTGACAGCATCGATCGTAGCAGCAGCACTGTCACTTCACAGAACACACGACCAGTGTTGGGAACGTTACTTTAAAAAAGTAATTAGTTATAGTTACTCACTACTTGTTCCAAAAAGTAACTGAGTTAGTAACTGAATTACTCTATAATGAAAATAACTCATTACCAGGGAAAGTAACTATTTGCGTTACTGTTTAAAAAAAAAAGCGAGAGGGAGCGGGGAAAGACAGCGTCTCCACCGATTCTGCATCTTTTCGTTAAAAATAAGTTCAACACAACAGATCAATGATCACCAACTCGATCCCCCGCGGCCGCACCGCGCTGTGGGGATGACGAGCCGCGGGTCGGGGACACACGTAGTTTTTGGAGCAGAGAGCACGAGCTCTGCGCACACAGGCAGCGCGAGTCTCCGTGAAACTCCGCCCACCCTCTCCCCTGCTCTCCCCATGCTGACACCGCGGAGCTCATTCAGTCCAATTGTAACGAGCCACTTTGTTGACCCAGTAACGATAACGGCGTTGTAACGACGGGGAGAGTAATGAATTAGATTACTCCGTTACTGAAAAAATAACGCCGTTCCAAACACTGCACACGACAAACTGATTTTGTAATTTTTGAAGCGTGTAGATTACTTTTTGTTTAGTAAAGTTATCATCATGTGGAGAACACAGTAGATAAGACGTGCTTAGAGCTTTCAATCTTCGTGAAGTTTTGCGCTCAGGCTCACCTTGTTTGGCTGAGACGGGGACGGGGGGCGCGGGGGAAGGGAGACGTGGGTGTGCAGCGGCCGCTGAATCTGTGTCTACGAGACATGATAACCCGGAGACAGCAGAGATGTTGTTATTGTTGGATGTAAATCATAATTCAGTAATTATTTGACTAAGCTAGCTAGATAAAAGCAGGTCATGTAGCAACAAAAATAAGTAAGTGAAAGTTTTGGAATACAGGAATAGGGCAAGCTACCTTTCTTTTTGAAAAACTGTGTGACATACTGTCGACTTCGGCGTTCTCAGTCTTCTCTTTCCTTCTTTTCTTTCCGTTTTTGATGCCCTGACTTTTGATGTGACATGCCTGCGTGTGTCACTATCTGCACTGCATCATAACAAATGCAATAAGCAAGAGACGCTACGCTGGCGGACAGCGCAGGTGGAATGAACCATTGTGAGGGGGAGGGGTGTGACATAAACAGTAAATACATTATTTGTTTGTTAAATATTAAATCTATGATGATGCTGGTTATGGCCGGGAGCAGCGGGTAGACTCCTCAGCTCCGACAGACCCATTAAAAAAAAAGCCGTTGAAAAAGGTTGTTGATAAATTAAAACAAGACTACGTGAAAGAGAAAGCCTAGCGGACATGCCGATCCATAACCCGAGCAAGAAAGAAGGAGGAAGAGGACCAAAATCTGACGAGGGAAGATCAGGCTCCAAACAGCTAACGATAGCTGAAGCCACTCCGCAGAAAACCAGCGGTGATGCTAACATGGCTACCACAGGGGCTAACGACGTGCTAGCTGAACTACGAAAACTCCGACAAGAAAACACGGACTCATTTCGAGATCTAAAATCTTCTTTCACCAGAATGGAGACCAAATTGACCGATATAGCGACACGCACAGACGACTTGGAACAAAGAATGACTGAAGCTGAGAACAGAGTAAGTGCTACAGAAGACAGCCATGCTAAACACGGGCGAGTGCTAAGCTACTTGTTACGCAGAGAAGCTGACCTCACGAATAAATGCGACGATATGGAGAACCGACTGCGCCGCAACAATATTCGTTTATATGGGATTCCGGAGGAAGCAGAGAAAGATGGCATGGTTGACTTTGTGATACACTTTCTGAGGAGTTCTCTGAAGCTACCGGAGGGTCTTGAACTTAAAGTGGAAAGAGCGCACCGAGCCCTTGGACCAAAACCTCGAGGCGCGGCACCACCACGGTCTATCATTGTCCGCTTTTAGGACTTTCAGGTGAAGCAGTCCGTGCTACAACAAGCATGGAAACAACGCAATGTCCAGTTCGAAGGTCATACGATCTACTTTGACCAGGATTATTCATCTGAAGTGCAGAGGAAGAGGAAAAAGGTCCGGGAGGTGATAAAGAAGCTTAAAGAGAAGAATATCAAAGCCCAGTCGCGTACCCTGCCCAGCTGAGGATTTTCCTGGACTCGGGCACCCGCGTTTTTGCAACATTGCTTGACGCAGAGACTACACTGAAAGATTTGGGGGTGGACATTGACCTGGAGGACAGAGATGTCCTTGAGATGGAAATGGCGCGTGATGCTTGGAGAACGCAGCCCAACAGGGGGAGAAAGAACCGACATCACCTGAGGACATCAGATATAAGGGAGTTGATTTGTCGAACGGACGACGATAAATAAAGTTGGACAGGATGTGAGTAAATGAACATTTTCGATTGACTTGAACAACTCATTTATCAACATTTAATTGTATTTGTCATATTTTGGGGTAGAGGCTTAAAATTTAGTACTGAGGTTCAATGGGTTTGGGTCTGTTTGGGAGGGGGGTGGGCCAGCATTCGAAGATCTCGGCCTTAGGACGGTCTGAATGCAACCACAGGTTTGCATGGAAGATCGTCTCCACTGCACAGTGTGCATTTTACCCAGAGAGCAAGCGCTCTCTGCCCAAAGGACATCGGGAGTGGGACGCCCCTTACCTGTTCTTCAGTTCTTCTTATTTCAAGGGCTAACCACTGGTTTTCTGGAAGTTCATAAAGACTTGTTCATTAGAGCTATCTGCACTGTTATTATCTCTGTTTTTTTTGCTTTGGCACTCGGCAGCATCATGTGTGGTGATATTTCTTTTCTGTTCATAAATACATGGCATGAATAATCTCAATGTGGTTAGTTATAACATAAATTGTATTAATCATCCCATCAAAAGAAAAAAATGTTTGTCCCAATTAAAGAAACTAAATTGTTCAATTGCTTTACTTCAAGAAACTCATCTTGATGATAAAGAGCACCAAAAGCTACGGAGGGAATGGGTGGGACAGGTTTTTAGTTCAACATGCAAAGAGGGAAGAAAACGAGGGGTTGCCATATTAGTGCACAAAGCCCTAGGTCTCACTGTTGAGAAAACGCACGCGGACAAAGCAGGTCGATACATTTTAATTGTTGGAACAATAGGAGAGATAAAAATATCCATTTTAAATGTGTATGCCCCAAACAAAGACGATATTGCTTTTTTCAAAGATATTTCGGTTGTTCTAACTTCACTAGTTGAGGGGTTGCTCATATTGGGCGGGGATTTCAACTGCGTGTTGAATCAGCAATTAGACAAACAACCTCTTGAGTCTGGCCCAATACCAGGAAAAACACGGGTACTGCGGAATATGATGGAGGAGATGGGTTTAGTAGATGTATGGCGCCAAAAACATCCTAAAGAACGAGATTACACATTTTTTTCAAAAGTACATGGTAGTTACTCCAGAATAGATATGTTATTTATGTTAAAAGGAGATGTGTACAAGGCAACCAATTGCCATATTGAATCAATAACGATCTCTGATCACGCTCCGTTGTTTCTTTCATTGGTTTTGGATAAAAATAACAGTTTAAAGCAGTGGCGGTTAAATGTTTCCCTCCTTAATAATTTGAGTGTTGTACAAAAGATTAAGCAAGAATGGAAAGATTATTTGGATCATAATGATAATGGAGAGGTCTCGGACTCCATGTTATGGGAAACAGCAAAAGTAGTTATGAGAGGAACATTTATTTCACTATCATCTAAAGTTAAGAAAGACAGGATTAAGGAACAACAAAAACTGGAAAAAAACATTTTAGATTTAGAAAAAGAGCATAAGAAGACTAATCAAGAAAATACTCTTAAAGCTTTAAAGAAGTGCAGTCAAGAGCTTAATGACCTGTTAACATATAAAGCGGAGGGGTCCCTACGATTTGCCAATCAACGATATTATGAATCGGGAAATCGAGCTAGCCGATTACTAGCTTTTCAATTACGCAAAGCTCAGGCCAGTCGTACAGTAGCAAAAATTCTACATCCAAATTCTAAAAAAGTAGTATCTCATCCTAAAGATATTGCCGATGCGTTCTCCACTTACTATGAGGCATTGTATAGCTCACCGGAAGCCACTGACAAGGCAATGAAGATTGAAAGATTTATGGAAAATATAAATTTACCTTCATTAACCGACACCCAATCTGAAGCATTAGTAAAACCAATCTCAATAAAAGAAATTGAAAGTGCCATTAAGAATTTAAAAAATAATAAGTCCCCAGGGGTAGACGGCTACCCAGGTGAGTTTTATAAATGTTTCAAAGAAGAAATTATCCCTCTATTACATAGAACTTTCAACTATGCTCTCACTCAAAAAGATCCACCTAAATCCTGGTCTCGAGCAACAATTTCCGTAATTTACAAAGAAGGCAAAGACCCAACAAGTTGTTCCTCATATAGACCAATAAGTCTGTTATGTTGCGACATGAAAATCTTAACATCTATATTGGCCAAAAGACTACAAGAAAGTATAACACATGTAATTGGCATTGACCAAACTGGTTTCATGCCGGGTCGGTTGGGAATTAATAACATTAGGAGAACATTAAACATAATGACAGCAGCTAAGAAAAAAATGGACCCATCAATGCTTCTCAGCTTAGATGCTGAGAAAGCATTCGATAGGGTTGATTGGTTGTTTTTAGAGTATACTTTAAAGAAATTAGGATTCCATTCTAAATTTATCAATTGGATAGGAGTGATGTATTTAAATCCTACCTCCAAAGTTAGGGTGAATGGCTTTATTTCTGACGCATTTGTGCTTAAAAGAGGAACCAGACAGGGTTGTCCTCTTAGCCCCCTGTTGTTCGCAATTAGTATCGAACCATTGGCAGAGTTGATTAGGGAAGATCATAGAGTAAAAGGAGTAACTGTCGGAGGCACAGAGTTCAAACTGTCATTGTATGCTGATGATGTTATTCTATATATCTCTAACCCATTGACTTCTGTTCCTGCATTGTTAGAGTGCCTGAAAGAATTTGGACTAGTCTCGGGCTATAAGGTCAATGAGACCAAGTCACAGGCCTTGTGGTTGGTGGGGGACAAACCAAAAGAACTGGACAAAATGGCTCAGTTTAACTGGCCCACTCAGGGCTTCAGATATTTGGGGGTGGTTGTTGCGCCTCATGCTTCCCAATTGTATAACGAGAATTATGGCAAGCTAATTTCCAAAATCAAGGCGGATGTGGGGCGTTGGGATATTCTTCCCCTGTCTTTAATAGGCAGAATAGAAGTTGTGAAGATGAATATTCTTCCTCGTCTTTTGTATCTTTTCCAGGCTTTGCCTATATGGATACCTTCATTTGTATTTAGAAACCTGGATAAGATGATTTCCAAATTTGTGTGGCAGGGGAAGAAGCCTAGGATCCGGAGGAGTTTACTGTGCAGCTCCAAGGGAACTGGTGGCTTAAGTCTGCCCAATTTCAAATGTTATTATTGGGCAGCACAGCTACGAGCAATAGTGGAATGGGTGGCTCAAGATGAGGACACAAATTGGTTAGGGTTGGAGAATCTTTCGAGTCCATCGGTTCCCTTGGAGACGGCATTATTTTTAGAACAAAAGAAATGGAGGCAACTTAAAATACAAAATGAATGGATTGCCTGTACTCATCGTATATGGTCAATTGTGAGGAAGAGACTGGGTATTCCTTTAACAACTTCACGTGCACTCCAAATAGCTAAATTGAGTGACTTTCCTCCAAGTAAAACGGACCCTGGTTTTGCTGATTGGGCGGAGAAAGGTCTGATAACTATACACCAAATGTTTGATGGGGAAATCCTAAAATCCTTTAAACAATTACAAGACAAATATGGATTAGCCTCCAAAGATTTCTTCCGGTATTTGCAGATACGGGACTATATAAGGTCGAGTGGGGAATGGGACTCCTTGAAAAGATTGCCTACCTCAATAGAAACCTATTTGATTAAAAATATCACTGAAAAAAATAAGAAAAAAACTGTTTCAAACTTATATAATTTCCTACAGTCACAATTGTTAGATAACTCTTTTGACATAAAAGGTAAATGGGAATTGGAAGCAAATATCATTATTCAAGATGAAGAATGGATTAAGGCGTGTGAAATTAGTCACAAAACCACAAATAGTCCCGTGTGGAAAGAATTCGGTTGGAAAGTTGTGATGAGATTCTTTAGGACTCCCTCAACTTTATACAGTTTTGACAAACATAAATCAAATCTTTGTTGGAGAAATTGCAACCAAATTGGAGACCATACTCACATTTTTTGGGATTGCCCCATCCTAAAACCATTCTGGCACGGAGTTACGAGGGAAATTCAAGTCATGTTAAAATGTAACTTGTCATTAGAATTTGTTCACTGTATAATAGGTGTAGCCCCAAGAGAGGGTCTAGACAAGCAGCACAACAAATTGATTCAGTTATTATTATTAGTGGCAAGAAAAATGGTTACTAAGTCTTGGCTCAAGGTCCAACCCCCTACACTAGAACAATGGCAGAAGGGTTTGAAGGAGATGTACTTTATGGAGAAAATCACGGCCCAACTTCATTTGAAAGTTGATCAGTTTATTGATCTTTGGGATCCAGCTATTCATTATTTTGGCTGGACACAATAAATTGTTGGAAGGAGATATTTTGCATACTTTTCTTGCATTTTACTAAATAAAGTAAAAGGTAAAGAATATTGTGCTATAACTGTATTGTATGGGATATTTAATTGAAAAAGTGTAATTGTTACTTTGGATACCAAATTTTTTTTTTTTTTTTTTTTTGTAAAGAACGCTGCCGAGTTTGCCATTGAGTTTGCTGTTGTTTTTTCATGTTTGTAAAAAACAAAAGTCATTCAAGATGTACACCTTTTAAATAAAAATGTTCAAAAAAATAAAAAAATAAATAAATCTATGGTCAAAACGGACAAAATACACATTAAGTGTATGAGGGGCCCTAGCACATTACACGTATGTATAAAAAAGAGAAAAGAAATAAGAAAAGAAAAAGAGGGTCTGCTCTTCTGGGCCCTTCATCAGCCTGGGCCCTTAGAATCGTCCTAACCTTCCACCCCTTTACGGCGCCCATGGACACACATCAGTGTTTCTTTTACTTTTTAACACCCAGGATTAAAAGCAGCGACAAGAAAAGTTATTTCAGTGGCGAATGTGCAGTGGAAACGTGTTTGAGCCTTGATGATGCCTGTAGAATAAAGTCAATTAAACCATCTACATAGCCTGGCCTTAGCCATCCGTAAACTGCGGTACTTTATGATTACCCTACATGCACGTCTGGGTCTGATCCCAGTGGCCGCGTTTCATCGGTTGAATTTCAACCTATTATTCAGCTAAAGGGGGAGGCGGGTGTTGTAGGTGACGTCAAGCATTTGCTGGTTGTAGTTTGGCAATAGCGGCGAATACGAAAGTAAAGGAAGCTCTTCAATGCGTTCTGGCTCGTCTCCCAAATATCCAGAAATTAAAATTGAAGCCTTGGAATGCACAAGGAATGCCCCCAAGAGTTATGATACCTGCTTCACTCACACAATTTTTCCTTTTATTAAAAAAAAATTAAGCTGCCCTCTAGTGGCTGGAATTATTATTCTGATTATTCTGCAAAAAATTCATAACGCCGCGCAGGAATGGGCTATAGACATACTTTTTATTTTTGTCTTTACGTAGAGGCTTTTTTTTTTGCCATGATGCTAACTCTGGCATGTCAACATAGAGGCTTCTTTAGCCGTAATGCTAACTCTGGCATATTTACATAGAGGCTTATTTAGCCATGATGCTAACTCTGGCAAGTTTACATAGAGGCTTAATTAGCCATGATGCTAACTCTGGCATGTTTACATAGAGATTTATTTAGCCATGATGCTAACTCTGGCACATTTTGCATAGAGGCTTATTTAGCCATGATGCTAACTCTGGCACATTTTACATAGAGGCTTATTTAGCCGTGATGCTAACTCTGGCACGTTTCCATATATCCACCTTATTCCCGGGGCGGCTCGTGTAGAAACAAGGATGGGGGGAATTGGTTTACATTGGTTTCCAGGGCGAGTTTTGGTTTCACATAGCGGTTTATTTTCACATTTTAAGATGATTGTCCAAACGATCAGCCTCCGTAACATTTGAAAAGACGTCCTTGCGCAGCTCTGGCACACTTTACGCTATTCGTGGTTTATTTTAAAAAACAGAGAAAGTGACAAGTTTGTGGCTCTGGAACATGCCGTGTTTGGGACATGCTAAAATTGGCCTTAAACTGACATGTTTGAGGCGATTTTGAACATGCTAAATGCTACTGACTCACATACATGTATGAAGAAAGCCTCAGCCCACGGAGGTAAATAAACACTGTTAACCCACGACTGACTGACCGGCTCACACTCGATATGAACCGAGCCCCGTGAGGCCACACAAGCTGAACTGGGTCTGAATACATGGCATTTTAAATACTTGGATATGCAGAGAGCATAGAGTCGTTTTTTGTGCAAAACCTCTGACCTAATGAAACTACAGACATGGCCTTTTTCCACGTGGAGCGGCGTATGTAACGAGGCTTCGTAAACAGACTTTCGCTCAGTTTAATCTGAAAATGTGAAGATCTCCACGGATATTTGACCAATCGACAAGAAACAAAAAGACTGTTTTTATGCTGACCATCCATTCTCTAAGCCTAAAGTTCCACATCTGAGTAAAGTCTTTGTGAAAGATCGCAGAATTAGAAATGTCCACAGAGGTTAACTGGAGACAACTTGGCCAACACGTCCACGGGTCAGAAAACTCTTGGACGGAGCGATTTTCAGTCATTAGTTTATTGTGAGCAGTTAATGACGGCTCGTAGTTTCGTCTCAGCTTGTGTTTCCACATAGTCTGCGCCTCTAAAGCTCATAAAAAGTGGATTCAAGCGAACGGTCTCCATGCAAACAAACAAACAGCCCCGGTCTTACCGGAAATCGCCCACATCTTTCCCGCAAAGGCTCACGGGGCATAGGAATAAGGTGGATAGCCTCATTTGATTTTCCAATTTGCGCCATAAGCCACGCCCCCGTAAATACTAATCGGAAGACACACCAAATTTAGCTTTTTCAGTTAGTTTTACAAATGTTTAGGGTTAGGGGTTAAGAGAGGCTGTGATGCTAACTCGGACACAAGCTGCTTTTCCTAATCAGCTACACTTAAAAAAACATGGATTAAAACCACTACACATTTGAATGCCTTCTTATCTTGTATTGTAATGCCTCATACGCCGTTAAAACACTCAAGATCAAGACACTTGATGAAGATAATCCATGTAAAAAGCCTTAACTGGTGTGGTTTTGTTGTACCTTTTGTTAATCTTGTTTTGGTAATGTAGCAATCAAGTCTTGGTTCAAAAAAAAAAGTTTAAAAAAATAAACTTGTTTACACTGAGACTGATTGCTGAGATGTTGATGAATAGATTAAGCCTATAAACCACAGTCTGAGGACCAGAGCTCAGAGTGAAGCAGCAGAAGTAGGTCACCACCGAGAGGGAAAGGAAACGAGGAGAGAGGGTACGAGGTGGAGACGAGGAGGAGAGGGGAGACCAGAAAAGGAGGCGAGGAGAAAGGAGGAAAGGCAACGAGGAGAGAGGAGACGAAAAGACAAGGAGAGGAGAGAGGGGAAAATGAAATGAGGAGACGAGGAGAGAACGGAGAGTTAGGGAAGGAGTTTGTAATAACCAGGCCGTACCTCATGGACGCTCCCCCAGCACCAGGACTAAACTGGGAACAACCAGGACTAAACCGGGACAAAACCAGGACTGAAGCGGGACTGACCCAGGACTGAAGCTTAGCTAATGCGCAGACTTTGGTTTTGTTGTTTAAATAAAGTGGGTTGGACTGAAGCGGGACTCCACTCTTTTGGTGCCGTTGTCATGGAAACACATTCCTTTATTCAGCTCCATTCACCTCTATTCAGACTGTGGGCCCACGGCTACACCGCTAAACCTCCTCCTCCTCCTCTGCGCCTCCTTTTCTGCACCTCCTCTTCTTCTGCTCCTAATGACCTCCTAAATTGTTACAAATGCTTTTATAAATAGATGCACAGAGTTTTTTTTTTTTCCACAAATGGCTGAGTTTACAGAACAAATTTCGTTCCACCACTAGAAAAAAAAAATCTGTTAGCTATAGCGCCTATGCCATTAAAGTGCACGTGACAGGTTTCAATGCTTTAAAAAAATATGTGGATGGTGGATAAGTAATGATTATAAATTTGTTTCAGTGAAGCAGCAATTTAATGAAGAAAGGTGTTTTTTATTTGAAATTTTGAAGTTTCTGACAGGAAGTGACATAGATAGAGGTAAACCATAGCAGTTTGACTGATTTTCCATTGACATAGATACAGACGGCAATGCGTCATAGAAGAGGGCGTGGCCTCGCCGAGGGGGAAAGACGTATCTTTTGGGAAACACAATTTGTTTTGTGGCGGAATATAAACGTATTTATCACATACAAATAAAGTCTAAATCGGGCCCATATGGTTTTTTCACAGCAGATTGTTAAATAGAATCCAAAAATTGTTATAGCTAGCGTTAGCATGTAGCATTCTCCGCTCTTTTTGCAATTATGGGCATGCTCTTTGTATTTGTATTGGGTAGAGGACTATATTCATAATTCAGCATTTGTTAAAGGAGTTTTGGAGAAATCATAGTATGTTTAGATTTTTCCTCAACTGCTTTAAACATGACCATCCGTCCATCTTCCTCCACTCGCTAGCTGCCGGGTCGTGGGGGCAGGCGTCTGAGCGGCCCAAATCCCACCGCGCCAGCCCACGGGAGGTTAAACGTGACCATATATGGGCAATTCCAGAGATGCCGTCTGTATCTATCACAAGGTCGGCACGGCAACAGTGTAAAATTGTTTACCTTCATCTATGTCACTTCCTGTCGGTGTCCAATAAGGAAAGTGACGTTATAAACGTCACAAAAATGTTCAAACTAAAGAAAGCTGGGTCATATCTTTAAAGCACTACTAAGTAACTTGTTTACCTGGTGTCTCTGGCCAGAAAACCACATTTGCAACTTGACTGCCACCGGACCGGAGCAACCAATACACACTAATGGAATCACGAAGAAGAAGCTAACAGGCTAATGGGCAAAGCTAACTGCGGGCTAGCGCCACTTAAACAGTATTTACAGCCACGGAAAAAAATAATTTCTATTGTGCAATTGGATGTACAATATCCCTCTGTCCCTTTGTCTTTTCTGTCAGCGTAGTATTTACTCTCACGGACAATTAATGAGTAAAAAAATCTGGCCCTGGCCTCCCCAACGCTTTTTTTTTTTTCAATTTCAATCTCAAACTAAAAATATTGATATTTTTAATCAATATTTGTCATGGATATATTTGTAGTGCAAATATTGATATTTTTGGTGCAACCATAGACTAATAACCATTTGTTGAGACCTGGTCTTCAGCGGTGTTTGGTAAAGTAACAGGCGGAGAGCATGACCAAAATACTATAAAAGAATATGGACATTTAAGCTCAGCCTCAGTCAGGCTTTGGACTTAAAGAAACCGGCAAAACTCAGGGTTTGGGCCAATGTTAGATAATTGCGCTGAGCCAGGCTACTTATTTTATATAAAAACACAAAATGACATAAAACTTGCAATAGGCTAAATGTGTTATATTTATGCCAGCAATATACAGTAGATATCTCTCAATTTAATACGTTTCCCAGATTTCGCCTTAATCTGTTAACCCCCACCTGAACCGAGCGCATTTTCTTTATTTCAGCTTTACCCACATCTAAAAAACGTCTCAAGTGCAGAGCTACAGTGCAACGCCTCATTTGAAAGCTAAGGTTAGGGCTAGAGGTTAAACATATAAAGTTTATTTATAACATGTAATGGCATGTTATAAATAGAGAGCAGTAGTAGCAGCTTTATTGTGAAAAACGCGGGGGTCCTGGATGTGCGGCGGCTCCGCTCTGCGGCCTCAGCAGCTCTGGAAGAACGCGCTGCTCCCGAACACAGATCCAGCGCCAAAACCTGCGCCAAACCGGAGTATAAAAGGATAAAAACCGGGCCACACCAGACAGACACCAGGACCAGAACCGAGCCGGGCCCGCACACACGCACTCACGCGCATCGCCCACTACGGCCGCGCGCACTGGTCTGGGTCGGTCCGAGAAAGGATGCTCCTCGGTGAGTCCGCGCTTTGTCCCGACAAAGACGAGTGTTTTAGGACGAAGGGATGGGGCGGAGGGGAGAAGGAAGGAGGCGAGGACAGTGGAGGCAGAGGAGAGGAGACACATGCTGGGGAGACACACGGAGGGCGGGGGGGAGACGGGAGCAGGTGCCTCGGCTGCAGCTAACGGAGGCTAAGGCGCAGAGCTAACGCAGACGGCTCCGTGTGTCTCCTCCAGAGCCGCGCCTTTTAGAGACTGTCCCCTGTCCCCCTCTTTACCCCACGTCCCCCTCTGTCCCCCCTTGTCCTCGCGCGCCTCTGTCCACGCACCCGGGCGCGCGCTCAGAGGCAGTTTCATTCATTCTCGTTTGAGGCCGAAGCCGCAGTAAATCGCTCAGATCCGCCTAAACCCGGGGTAAACCCGTGTGTGCGCGCGGCCGCAGTCACACTAGGCGGTAGTGTTCCTGGTGTATAACCAGGTCTGAGCACCGTTTCCAACGTTTCTCCCAGTGCGTGACTGTGTGTTTGTCCAAATGCATGCGCCACCATCAGTGCGTTTGAACCATGAATCTGCCAGAACCTGCTGCTGGAGACTCACAGGCTGGAGCTGGTTACACCTCTGTAATGACTTGTAATATGTTTATGTCTGGCATGAACTTCTCACTGCGGCCCCAGACAGATGCATAAATGAAGATACTTCTCTGAATGTGCCCTGTTCATTTATTTTGTGTGCAGATGGATGAAAACTACTTAGCTATAATCTGGAGCAGTACATCTCTGTCCCTATGTGAGCTTAATCTATTGTCCCTTATACGAAATCCTCCATAAACAGCCCCACTATTACGTAAAAAGATAAACGTAAGGGCATGCTGTAGAATAGAGTCATGTTGTTAATAGTGTCTTTAGTCGTGGACACTTTTATAAAAAAGGATGAGACCAGTCAAATCCGCCACTGTGGCCGTCACTGCAACAGCCCCGATCACTTGACAAGTCCTGCTATTACAACTGTTACAACTACTACTTCAGCTAAATATACAGTAATACCACTGATACAATAGGGATGGATGTGCCAGTGAATGATGAAAGTACAATGTTGTTTATGGTTGGTTATTGTCCTCGCTCTGAAAGACCAGATTTTCCACCGTTGTTTGGATTAATTGAAGCGTGCATGTTAACTTCCTGTTTACCTGCGCAGGTGTGTGACACACTTCCTGTTTACCTGCGCAGGTGTGTGAGGTACTTCCTGTTTACTTGCACAGGTGTGTGAGGCACTTCCTGTTTACCTGTGCAGGTGGGTGAGGTACTTCTCGTTTACTTGCATAGATGTGTGAGGCATTCCCTGTTTACCTGTGCAGGCACATCCTGTTTACCTGTGCAGATGTGTGATGCACTTCCTGTTTACCTGTGCAGGCACTTCCTGTTTACCTGTGCAGGTGTGTGACGCACTTCCTGTTTACCTGCGCAGGTGTGTGAGGCACCTCCTGTTTACTTGCGCAGGTGTGTGAGGCACTTCCTGTTTACCTGTGCAGGGGTATGAGGCACTCCCTGTTTACCTGCATAGATGTGTGAAGCACTCCCTGTTTACCTGTGCTTGTGTGTGAGACACCCCCTGTTTACCTGTGCAGGTGTGTGAGGCACCTCCTGTTTACCTGTGCTTGTGTGTGAGACACATCCTGTTTACCTGTGCTTGTGTGTGAGACACATCCTGTTTACCTGTGCTTGTGTGTGAGACACCTCCTGGTTACCTGTGCTTGTGTGTGAGGCACTTCCTGTTTACCTGTGCTTGTGTGTGAGGCACTTCCTGTTTACCTGTGCAGGTGTTTGAGGCACTTCCTGTTTACCTGTGCAGGTGTGTGAGGCACTTCCTGTTTACCTGTGCAGGTGTGTGAGGCACTTCCTGTTTACCTGTGCAGGTGTGTGAGGCACCTCCTGTTTACCTGTGCTTGTGTGTGAGGCACTTCCTGTTTACCTGTGGAGGTGTGTGAGGCACTTCCTGTTTACCTGTGCAGGTGTGTGAGGCACCTCCTGTTTACCTGTGCTTGTGTGTGAGGCACTTCCTGTTTACCTGTGCTTGTCTGTGAGGCACTTCCTGTTTATTTGTACAGGTGTGTGAGGCACTTCCTGTTTACCTGTGCTTGTGTGTGAGGCACTTCCTGTTTACCTGTGCTTGTGTGTGAGGCACTTCCTGTTTATTTGTACAGGTGTGTGAGGCACCTCCTGTTTACCTGTGTGTGTGAGGCACTTCCTGTTTATTTGTACAGGTGTGTGAGGCACTTCCTGTTTATTTGTACAGGTGTGTGAGGCACTTCCTGTTTACCTGTGCTTGTGTGTGAGGAACTTCCTGTTTACCTGTGCAGGTGTGTGATGCGAGCGGTGGGTGGAGATTCGTTGCTTAGCTCAGTGTCATCCCTGGAGCTCAGAATGGACCAATCAGTGATCATCAAACCTGTGCACTCGTCTTTGCTCGGACAGGACTTCTGCTTCGAGGTAAAAGTACTCCCTCACAAATACTGACACACGGTATCCCCCCGACAACACTCTAATCCAAATAAGGTCATTTCCTCTCTGGGAGACAGCAGCAGCTGGATACAGGGGAAATATACACAGGGCACATGTGCAGACGTTATAAAACTTCAGGCCCGTTTTCTCTCCCAATGAGGTTTTCATTCCACTCTTTAGCAACAAATCCACTTTAGTAGCTCCTACAGACTCTATTGAGCTTTGAACACTAAAAGGAACAAGGAGAAATTAGATTTTTCTTTTTTACACGTTTTTTTACTAATAACTAGTTGATTCAAAAACAATGTTGAGCAAATCTTTGTAATTAATATGTCACAAAATAAAACCATACATTTAAACCTGGCTCTGTCCATTACTTACATTTGGAACATTTAACACATAAAAAGCCTTTTTTTTAAAGCAGTACTAAATAACTTGTTTACCTTAATAAATCCTTTCCGTGGTCCCTCTGGGGGTAATACAAGTGTTAATGGGATGATTGGGGGGGTCTTTCATCTCCCCCTGGTGTCTCTGGCCAGAAAACCACAATTGCAACGTTCCCTGCGCCGGGTCGGAGTCACCAATACACACTAATGAAATCACGAAGAAGAAGCTAACAGGCTAACGGGCAAAGCTAACTGCGGGCTAGCCCCACTTAGACAGTATTTACAGCCAAGTTTGAGTGAAAAAAATGATCTCCATTGTGTAATTGGATGAACAATATCCCTCTCTCCCTTTATCTTTTCTGTCAGCGTAGTATTTACTCTCACGGACATTTCATGAGTAAAAAAAACACAACATGCTACGACACCTGCAGTGGCGCTTATGGCCTCTAGGGGCATGAGTTACTTAGTGCTGCTTTAATTTGAAAACATATAGAAACCATTCAGTACAGTTTGTTTCATATTAATGTCTATTCCAGGGTGATTAAAGCTACAATGCACTTCAGGTAACGGGCGGCTCTATATACCACTAGGGGCTGAATGACAGACAAACAAATAAAATAGCTTGGGCATAACCCCATTTACAACCAAACACAAAACAATGCACATCCTAATCACATGGAATAGAGTCTGATTTATCTACAGTATAATCCCAGCAGCTTCATGAAGCAATAATCCACCCGTCAATGGTCAATCGTGTAATCTCAATAGAGACGTCACATCTCTCTGCACTTGTCCGTGTGTGTGACCTATTTCCTCTGATACACAGTGATGCGAAGACACCCCAACCCATAATTATTAGAGCTGGGATGATACCCTTTTTTTTGCAATCCAAATTTATGGTTTTTCATTATAACAAACTGCAATATTGCGATAACGATATTATTGCGATATTTTACCAAAACAAAGTTTTTCAGCTTGCAGAAGTCATCAAAAACACTAAAACAGGGTCAAAACAAGGGTAAAATTGAACTAAATTAGAGAATGGTTGGCTGAGAGCAGCTGCACAGACTGGCTGCGTGTCAATGTGTCAATTTCAGTCAGATGAAGGACCTATTGCATTTACACTGATGTTCTCCGGACGTAGGTGACCACGGCGTCTGGGACCAAGTGCTTCTCATGCCGCTCAGCCGCTGAGAGGGACAAGTGGATGGAGAACCTACGTCGAGCCGTTCTCCCGAACAAAGACAACATCAGGAGGACGGAGAACCTGCTCACTATCTGGGTGTTGGAGGGAAAGGACTTGGCACCCAAGAAGAGGTCAGCCTCCGCACTGACACACAGGCACAGGGTGCCCCCTTGTGGAGCTGCCAGGCTGTGTGTCCTGTCCGTAATCTAATCGTTATTGCTCAATACTAATTCACTCCTCATAAAGAACATGGCCGTTCTAGAACAACTCCTGAAAAAAGTCAATCGACATTTCAGTCCAAACGCTGCGGTAAAAACACTGACTTTTCACACAGTGGTCAATGCTTTCTCAACATCGAAGTTTTAATGTCCAAGTAAAAAATGTACCATCTCTCTCTTTACAATGTTTATTATCGCTTCAGAGTCCGGAAATCACTTGTGTTTTACACGCGTATTCATTCACAAAAACTGACAAGTTTGGTATCCACGTGTAGCAGGATGATGCTGTAATCCTGGTTAAATAAAAGATAAATAAAATGCAATAATCCAAATACTTATGTGTCCAAAATGTGCAGGAATATACACGCTAGGCCTGCCACGATAAAATATTTTTTGAGGACGATATATCGTCTCAAAAAATATCGCGATAAACGATAATATTGAGTATAATTCAAATACTGTAGGCAATAAAAAGAAAACTGTAAGCAACTATTTATTTGAAATGTATTGAACTTCTGACATTCAATATTAACACCTTCTACCAAACAAAGTGCAAACTAAAAGGGTCGACATATTCTAGGACAATGTATCCATCTGTGCTTCTCAACCTTTTAACGTACCTTACACTCTCACCAGGTTCTGTGTTTGAACTAGGCCTGTCACAACATTTACAACAAATAGTCAATATACAGTATTATCTTTATCCCAATAACTATAATATTGATATTTCATCTGCATTATTCTGGTTCAATATTTCCTGACAAAACTCACTTCTGTGTTAAATTAAACCTGGTTAGAATAAAATATTAAATGTATGGATTCAGATAATACTGTATCACTGCTAAAGTAGAGTAGCCATATGTTGTGTTTTTTCCTTTTCTTTTAAAATATAATATAAAATATAAAATATAGCTGTACACACAGCTGTCGGAGTGAAGCAGCTTTTTTTGGGAAACGTGTTGACTCTTTGTCAAACCGCTGCAGCATTTCTCAGTAACATAGTCCTAAGCCCTGAGTAATGTTCTCAGGACTATCACGCTTGTATTTGGACAGTAACATAGTCCTAAGCCCTGAGTAATGTTCTCAGGACTATCGCGCTTGTATTTGGACAGTAACATAGTCCTAAGCCCTGAGTAATGTTCTCAGGACTATCGCGCTTGTATTTGGACAGTAACATAGTCCTAAGCCCTGAGTAATGTTCTCAGGACTATCGCGCTTGTATTTGGACAGTAACATAGTCCTAAGCCCTGAGTAATGTTCTCAGGACTATCGCGCTTGTATTTGGACAGTAACATAGTCCTAAGCCCTGAGTAATGTTCTCAGGACTATTGCGCTTGTATTTGGACAGTAACATAGTCCTAAGCCATGAGTAATGTTCTCAGGACTATTGCGCTTGTATTTGGACAGTAACATAGTCCTAAGCCCTGAGTAATGCTCTCAGGACTATCGCGCTTGTATTTGGACAGTAACATAGTCCTAAGCCCTGAGTAATGTTCTCAGGACTATCGCGCTTGTATTTGGACAGTAACATAGTCCTAAGCCCTGAGTAATGTTCTCAGGACTATCGCGCTTGTATTTGGACAGTAACATAGTCCTAAGCATTGAGTAATGCTCTCAGGACTATCCCGCTTGTATTTGGACAGTAACATAGTCCTAAGCCCTGAGTAATGTTCTCAGGACTATCGCGCTTGTATTTGAACAGTAACATAGTCCTAAGCCCTGAGTAATGTTCTCAGGACTATCGCGCTTGTATTTGGACAGTAACATAGTCCTAAGCCCTGAGTAATGTTCTCAGGACTCTCGCGCTTGTATTTGGACAGTAACATAGTCCTAAGCACTGAGTAATGTTCTCAGGACTATCGCGCTTGTATTTGAACAGTAACATAGTCCTAAGCCCTGAGTAATGTTCTCAGGACTATCGCGCTTGTATTTGGACAGTAACATAGTCCTAAGCACTGAGTAATGTTCTCAGGACTATCGCGCTTGTATTTGAACAGTAACATAGTCCTAAGCCCTGAGTAATGTTCTCAGGACTATCGCGCTTGTATTTGGACAGTAACATAGTCCTAAGCCCTGAGTAATGTTCTCAGGACTATCGCGCTTGTATTTGGACAGTAACATAGTCCTAAGCCCTGAGTAATGTTCTCAGGACTATCGCGCTTGTATTTGGACAGTAACATAGTCCTAAGCCCTGAGTAATGTTCTCAGGACCATCGCGCTTGTATTTGGACAGTAACATAGTCCTAAGCCCTGAGTAATGTTCTCAGGACCCTCGCGCTTGTATTTGGACAGTAACATAGTCCTAAGCCCTGAGTAATGTTCTCAGGACTATCGCGCTTGTATTTGGACAGTAACATAGTCCTAAGCCCTGAGTAATGTTCTCAGGACTATCGCGCTTGTATTTGGACAGTAACATAGTCCTAAGCCCTGAGTAATGTTCTCAGGACTATCGCGCTTGTATTTGGACAGTAACATAGTCCTAAGCCCTGAGTAATGTTCTCAGGACTATCGCGCTTGTATTTGGACAGTAACATAGTCCTAAGCCCTGAGTAATGTTCTCAGGACCATCGCGCTTGTATTTGGACAGTAACATAGTCCTAAGCCCTGAGTAATGTTCTCAGGACCATCGCGCTTGTATTTGGACAGTAACATAGTCCTAAGCCCTGAGTAATGTTCTCAGGACCATCGCGCTTGTATTTGGACAGTAACATAGTCCTAAGCCCTGAGTAATGTTCTCAGGACTCTCGCGCTTGTATTTGGACAGTAACATAGTCCTAAGCCCTGAGTAATGTTCTCAGGACTATCGCGCTTGTATTTGGACAGTAACATAGTCCTAAGCCCTGAGTAATGTTCTCAGGACTATCGCGCTTGTATTTGGACAGTAACATAGTCCTAAGCCCTGAGTAATGTTCTCAGGACTATCGCGCTTGTATTTGGACAGTAACATAGTCCTAAGCACTGAGTAATGTTCTCAGGACTATCGCGCTTGTATTTGGACAGTAACATAGTCCTAAGCCCTGAGTAATGTTCTCAGGACTATCACTTGTATTTGGACAGTGGCTAAAGCGCCCGGGTTCCTCTCGCTAACAGTAGCGCTGATTAGCTTTGATTCACTGACTGGGCGGTGGTTTCGTTTCGTTCTCATGTTAGACAAACCTGCAGTCGCATTAATGTTGTTATTCTCTCCGTGATGAGTTCTTTTGGCTGGAACTCCAAGTGTTTTCACACGAGTCCCTCTTGCTCCGCAATAAAGTTCACAAAGTGTCGGAATCAGCAGCTCCGTAGTAGTAGCAACACTTTGTTTACACCCCGCCTCTCTCCAAAAGCAGCGCTGATCTATAAATGATCTGGATACATGCGGGGATGCGGCTGATGTGCTCAATGCTGTCTTTATGCACAGGGAGACGGGTTGGAATGAGGCTCCGCTCAGTCAGCGCTGTGATAGCGTTCATTCTTCTGTATTTATTTCAAGCACACGCAGCACGTGCATTTATCGAGACTAAAAATGTTATCGTCCTTCATTTTACTTATCGAGCGATAACTCGATATAGTAATTATCGCGGCCTAATACACACGCATGTGCAGATGTAAAAAAATCTTTAGGGCCGTTTTCTCCAAGTAGCTTTTCCAAAGAAATACAACTTTAGATAGGACATGGCCATATTGTAATATGCACAAATGGCAATTCTGGCGGCCATCTTGGGACTGGGCTTTCTAACCCAATGCAATGTAGTCAAATGGGACACACCACTAATTTCTTTGATACTGTTTTGATCTATTTTGAGTTATTTCATGACTCTTTGATAATTGTGACTGACCTTATGTCAGATCTGGAAAGAAAATAAGGTAATTACAGTTTTAAAGGTTATTTCAGTTTTGTAGGAGGCACAGACTTCAGCTCCATTTGTTCATGGATTTTCCTCTGTCAAACACTTCAAATCATTCGCTTCTAGTTATATCAAATATAACATTTGTCTCCTACTTTAGGTGTTTACAGTGTTTCTGTACTTTTTAACACGACATCACCAATATTTAGTGATCATGGGACAGTGATACAGTGAATGCTAACAATGAACACTGGGAATGAATGGAGAAAACAAAGCTAATGCGGCTAAACAACACGACTGAAAAACAAGACGTTTCAGCCAGGCTCACATTAAATCCGGTTAAGGTCCGGTACTTATCAATGAAAATGTTGCTCCTGGTTTTGCATTGGTCGCTTTAGGGATTAGCCTCGCCAACCAGACACAAGATGGCCGCCACGCCAACAAGCGCCATGACTGAGCTAGAGTTTAAAAAGAATATCTATGGGTAATTTCCTTCGTGGGAGATGTTAGAAAACCAAAGGGACTTTTTCTCCAAGTAGGTTTACATTCCAATCTTGCAATCTAGTGAAGGTTCAAATTGTTACCACTACATTTACTTTTTATTTTCCTTGTTCATCTACAGCGTCTCGCCTTAAAAATCTCGACAAAACTCAGGCCGGTAAAATTCTGTCTCATTGAGAAAGGTCTGGACACCTTTCGACGGTTTCAGAACGGATTATTGTTGGGTGACATATATTTGACCCTGCTCAGGTACTTTGTGGAGGTGTGTCTGGACGACTGCCTGTACGCACGGACGTCCTGTAAGGCCCGCACCGATAACGTATTCTGGGGAGAGCGATTTGACTTCAGCGGGCTCCCGTCCATCGGCTCCATCACCCTCCACCTGTACAAGGAGACCAACCCCAAGAGGCGCAAGGACAAGTCCAGCTACGTGGGTCAGTCGTCAGAGTCATATATACATCTACACATACTCCTACTTATACAAACGCTCTCCAAGTGTTCAGTCACATAACGGATATATGGGCTTAAAGTGCAGACTCTCAGCTTTTGTTTGAGGATATTCACATATTCATATATATAGAAAAACTATTCCACTGTCACCAAAGCACAAGCAAACAACACATATGAGCAACTAATTGCAACTGTTACAAGTAGGGATGTCACAATTCAGAATGTTTTAGTCATGATTATTGTGAGGAGAAAATATTACAATTTTATGATTATTCCCGATTATTAAAATTCCATCCATCCATCCATTTTCCTCCGCTTTATCCGGGGCCGGGTCGCGGGGGCAGCAGTCTCAGCAGAGATGCCCAGACTTCCCGAGCCACGCACACCTCCTCCAGCTGTTCTGGGGGGACCCCGAGACGACACCAGGCCAGCTCGGAGACATAGTCCCACCAGCGTGTCCTGGGCCTTCCACGAGGCCTCCTCCCAGTGGGACATGCCTAGAACACCTCCCGAGGGAGGCGACCAGGAGGCATCCGGAACAGATGCCCTAGCCACCTCAGCTGGCTCCTTTCGACGTGGAGGAGTAGCGCTTCGAGTCCGAGCTCCTCCCGGGTAACTGAGCTCCACACCCGATCTCGGAGGGTGCGCCCAGCCACCCTGCGAAGGAAACTAATTTCGGCCGCTTGTATTCGCGATCCTGTCCTTTCGGTCATTACCCAAATCTCATGACCATAGGTGAGGGTGGGAACGTAGATCGATCGGTAAATCGTGAGCTTTGCCTCAGACTCAGCTCCCTCTTCACCACAACAGTCCGATACAGCGACCGCATCACTGCTGACGCCGCACCGATCAGTCTATCGATCTCACGCTCCATCCGTCCCTCACTCGTGAACAGGACCCCGAGATACTTGAACTCCTCCACTTGAGGCAAGGACTCCCCACCGACCTGAAGAGGGGAAGCCACCTTTTTTCCGGTGGAGAACCATGGCCTCAGATTTAAAGGTGCTGATCCTCATCCCGGCCGCTTCACACTCGGCTGCAAACCGCCCTAGTGCAGCTGAAGGTCCTGATTTGATGAAGCCAACAGAACAACATCATCTGCAAACAGCAGAGATGAGATTCTGAGGTTCCCAAACCGGACACCCTCCGGCCCCTGGCTGCGCCTAGAAATTCTGTCCATATAGGTAATGAACAGAACCGGTGACAAAGGGCAGCCCTGGCGGAGAGCAACAAACAGGTCCGGGAACAGGTCTGACTTACTGCCGGCAATGCGAACCAAGCTCCTGCTGCGGTCATACAGGGAACGGACAGCCCTTAGTAGAGGGCCCCGGACCCCATACTCCCGGAGCACCCCCCACAGGGCACCACGAGGGACACGGTCGAACGCTTTCTCCAGATCCACAAAGCACATGTGGACTGGTTGGGCGAACTCCCACAAACCCTCGAGCACCCGATGAAGGGTATAGAGCTGGTCCAGTGTTCCACGACCAGGACGAAAACCGCATTGTTCCTCCTGAATCCGAGGTTCGACTATTGGCCGGATCCTACTCTCCAGCACCCTGGAGTATCAAATCAAATTTATTTATAAAGCACTTTGTGTTACATTTTGTATGAAAAAGTGCTTTACAGTGCTTAAAAATAATTAAAATCGTCCCGTGAACTGCTACCTTAACATGGTGGGGTTGTTTGATTATTAAAATTAAGGAATAAAATACTGAGAATTTTTCAAAATCTTTACAGTACTGTCTGAATCTTCACAAAAAAGAAATAAGACATTATATGTCTTATACTGTATTTCTTTAAGGGTTGTTTTAATTGCAAACCTACTGAACTTTCAGTGTAAGTTATCTTTTATCTTTATGCTTAGGCAATGATATTTGCCCTCTCTAAACAAAGCAAGTTGTTGTGAATGTTTTCAAAAGATATTCTTCAGATCTGTGTCTCATGAATCACTATAATTACAGAAGATGAACCGATCAGCTATTTTCCATGTTCTGCCACACTCAGCTTCACTTTCGTTTTCACACATGGTTCTTTGGGACTCTAACCTTTCCATGGATCACATTTGCTCTCTGCACTTTGGATTATTGAGTTTCCCACTGACTTCATGTGTTTTGGGGTGGATTTAACACTGGACGCTGTTTCTTCAGGCTTTACCGGTGACTGTGCACCGTTTGGCACAGATACACATGCGCTACGGCTCAGGAGACGTGACAGCGGTTTACCGTATGTGTGCTTTTTTTAATCGCGGTAATTGTAAAACCGGTTAATCTTGACATCCCTAGTTTCAAGTGACTGAATAGAAATGGTAACGCGATTCGACCGGTTAGGTGTGTAAGCACCTTAATGTAGTCATTTGTCAAGTGCTGTTGTCGGCTGTATGACATTTCTTTTGCATTTTTGTAGATAATAGTTTAATAGTTGGAAACAGAAATTGCTAAAGTCCTACACTGACATGTTACTTTGTCCCTCATCACGCCAGCTTTCTTTGTTCCAAAATGACTAGGATTTATTTGTCCAACCTCTTAAACCTTGTGTTGGGCCTTAATCAGAAAGTCTTTCAAATGTCTGTTGTCAAATCTCTAGTGGGCCTACTCAATTTCCAGAATGCTAAAATGCTAAACATAGATTAGAACAAGGTGAAACAATAAGAAAGTCCAGACAGAGGTGATGTGTTTCAGCTTCTGTCCCATTACTTTGGAGCATTTGAAAAAGAGACTGATGGATTTTGAAGAAATCTTTCTGATTTGGAATTAAAGCTGAGAGTCTGCACTTGAAGTCCATATCCATTATGTGAAGCTTAGTGGACGTATGTCAAAGCTCAGGTCACTGTTTATTTATGGACCTGACTGGCCAGGTCATCTGTTCATTTCTGTTTCTCGTGGTCAGGTTTGGTGAACATCGGCGTGAGCTCTTTGGCCGGACGCCAGATTCAGGAGCGATGGTTCCCAGTGAGCACACCCAGCTCCAACAGAGGTCAGACCCAGGACTAACCCTAACCATGACCCAACAGAGGTCAGACCCAAGACTAACACTAACCATGACCCAACAGAGGTCAGACCCAGGACTAACCCTAACCATGACCCAACAGAGGTCAGACCCAGGACTAACCCTAACCATGACCCAACAGAGGTCAGACCCAAGACTAACACTAACCATGACCCAACAGAGGTCAGACCCAAGACTAACACTAACCATGACCCAACAGAGGTCAGACCCAGGACTAAACCCTAACCATGACCCAACAGAGGTCAGACCCAGGACTAACACTAACCATGACCCAACAGAGGTCAGACCCAGGACTAACCCTAACCATTACCCTACAGAGGTCAGACCCAGGACTAACCCTAACCATGACCCAACAGAGGTCAGACCCAGGACTAACCCTAACCATTACCCTACAGAGGTCAGACCCAGGACTAAACCCTAACCATGACCCAACAGAGGTCAGACCCAGGACTAACCCTAACCATGACCCAACAGAGGTCAGACCCAGGACTACGGAAGAAATATGTGTGAACTGAACTAGATCCTTGAGTTTCAGGGTCAGTCAGATTAACTATCTGGGGTATGCAGATTGTGTCACTGTGGTCTCTCTGTGGTCCAGGGAAGTCGGGCCCTGCCCTCAGAGTGCGGGCGCACTTCCAGTCGGTGGTGGTGCTGCCGATGGAGCAGTACAAAGAGTTCGCCGAGTGGATCAGCGCCAACTACCTTCGTCTGTGTGGAACCTTAGAGTCCAACCTCAGCCTGAGGGCCAAGGACGAGATCTCCGCCGCTTTGGTGCACATCCTGCACAGCACGGGCAAGGCCAAGGTCAGTGACCCCCGACCCTAACCCCAACCTCCAACCCATAACCCCGACTTCTAGGCCAAGGTCAGTGACCCTCGACCCTAACCCCAACTACCGACCCCTAACACCAACTCCTAGGCCGAAGTCAGTGACCCCCGACCCGAACCCCAACCTCCAACCCCTAACCCCGACTCCTAGGACAAGGTCAGTGACTCCCGAACATAACCTCAAGGCTAAGAAGTGACTCTTCTGATGTTGTCGTAATGCTCCTCTCCTCTGATTGACTATTACAGGACTTTCTGACAGACCTGATGATGGCAGAGGTGGACCGTTGCCGTGACAATGATCAGCTGATCTTCAGAGAGAACACTCTTGCCACGAAGAGCATCGAGGAGTACCTCAAACTGATCGGACAGAAGTATCTACAGGATGCTCTAGGTACACAAAATGATGACCACCGGCCGACATTCCTCTAGGCACCCGCCTCGGCCGATATTCCTCTGAGCACCCGTATACTCGACCCACTATTTGCCTCTATTTCCTTTCCTCAGCCGCTCCAACCTGGAAATAACTATTCATGCATTCATCAGCTCACGATTGGATTACTGAAATGCACTGTATATTGGACTCAGTCAAACCTCCATACACACATTACAGCTCCATCAGTTCCATCCAAGGCCTCGTACCTGCGTATTTATGTGAGACTCTGACCCCTCACCAGCCCAGCAGAACCCTACGTTCTGCTCAACACCACCTGCTGGAGGTGCCCAGGTCACGTTACAAACAGTGGGGTGATCGTGCTTTTACTGTGACGGGTCCAAAACTCTGCTGTGTCGCACCCTTGCAGGTGAATTTATGATGACAAGTAAAGAATGAGCCTGTTTGTCGCCCCCTGCAGGCGAGTTTGTGAAGGCGCTGTATGAATCGGATGAAAACTGTGAGGTGGATCCGTCTCGCTGTTCGGCATCCGAGCTCCAAGAGCACCAAGCCAACCTCCGCATGTGCTGCGAACTGGCCTTCTGCAAGATCCTCGACTCCTACAGGTACAGACGCACACACCCGACTGACAACGCGCACACAACACTCACACAACCGACTCACACGCACGCGACGCAACCCACTCACAACACGCGCACAACCCAGTTATAACGCATTTGTTCTGGCACAAAGGTCTCTGTGGGCGAAAGCTGCAACTAAAACAATTCATATATATTCCACATAATAACCTAAATGATATGTACTATTTTTTAAGATACATGCCGTTTTCAAACAACCACATGCTCCACATGTGCATGATTTACAGCACATTTGTTACAGTACTGGTTCCCCTTTCCTTAAAGGTGCACTATGCAACTTTTTATGTGG
Source organism: Proterorhinus semilunaris (assembly GCA_021464625.1). Classification (NCBI taxonomy): domain Eukaryota; kingdom Metazoa; phylum Chordata; class Actinopteri; order Gobiiformes; family Gobiidae; genus Proterorhinus; species Proterorhinus semilunaris. The sequence continues at coordinate 38,818,560 of CM038345.1, read as the reverse complement.
AAAAAATGATTCTTTTTTAAAAGTAATATATTTTTGACGGTGTTTGGTCCCAATGCTGCCCTCCACTGGCTGGATTGTTGACCATTATTAGCCTCCTCTGACTGTGAAAGCCGTGAAGCGCTGCAGCCTCATTAATGTGCATGATGTGGTTCATTTATATGTATGACGTCATCAAAAGTATCAATATCGGCATGAATAGTATTGGCATCATGCCGCAACATTTTTTATATTCTCACACCCCTAGTTTCTAACCTAACTTGGGCTGGGTACCGTTAAGCGATACCAGTGTAAAATTGGAAAAAAAAGTTTAGGTCCTACCAGTTTCAAAAACATAAAAGTATCAAAAGGAGGTACTGAAAAAAAAAATCTTTAGTTTTGATGCTGTTGGTCCAGGGACAGCATTAAAGGAAGTGACGGTTGTTTCAGCTCAAATAAAGGATTCCCCCCCCCCCCCCCCCCCCCCATTTTAGGCAATCTTTAAAAAAAATGTGCACAATGTTTGCCATATTTTTCAGATTTATTTTTACAAAATTGTTTCTTATTTTTACCCCAATTTTTTCCCTCATTTTCGATCATGTTTTATAACAAATATTTTCCATATTTCCCCCCATTTTTACCCAATGTATTCTCAATTTCCCCCAATTTTTTTTAACACAATTCTTCATTATATTTTCCTCAATTTCTACCAATTTTCCCCAATGTTTCCCCAAATGATACCCCATATTCCACACATTTCCTGACATTGGAGGTAAACCCGATATTGTACATTTGCAGACCTTCCACACAATATTGTGACAAATATTTGAGTATCAGAAAAAAGTATTGTTCAGGTATCGTTATTCAAAACCAAGTATCATTAAAGTACTGGTATCGGGGGGGGGGGGGGAGTAACGGTACCCAGACCTAAACTTAACTCTGACTGTGTCTGCAGGGTGTTTCCGCGGGAGCTGAAGGAGGTCTTCTGCTCGTGGAGTGAGGAGTGTCTCTCTCGAGGACGTGGAGACATCTCAGAGCGTCTCATCACCGCGTCCCTGTTCCTGCGTTTCCTGTGTCCCGCCGTCATGTCCCCGTCACTCTTCCAGCTGTGCACCGAATATCCCGACGAGCGCACGGCGCGGACGCTCACGCTGATCGCCAAAGTCATCCAGAACTTGGCCAACTTCAGCAAGTACGTACCCCGTCCATGTTTATTAAAGTGAGCTTGGTATCCATGTGTAGCACGAAAGGCTGTGACTGAGATGATGCTGTAATCCAATCATGATCATTTCAAGGGCTGGGACAAAATATCGGTTTGGACTTGGGTCGCAATACTTTGTGCTGCTTTATCGAGTATCACAATACTTTCAATACTTGTGTTTGGAGGCATTTTTATCCTTTGTTTTCCAGTAACAGTGGCACATCACTTTGTTACATTTTGTGTTAATGCACTTTTCAATCTAAACACTTCAGTGAATGTCAAATGGCATTTATTTATAAACTTTGGACACGTGGGTGTTTACAAATTTGAAAGGTCCTATATCATGCAAAATGGACTTTTTGGAGTTTTTAACCATGTTGTTACGCTATTTCCTTCTCAAAAACACCCCCGGAGTGGTTTGTGGCTTCATTCACGCAGTTCTAAGACGATATCCACACGAAGACGAAACGCTTATATTTTCAGAAACTTTCTTTGTAAGCCTGGAGCCAGCTCAGTTAATGTGTGCGTCCACACGGGTCGACTCAGGTCTGTGAAAACGGTGTGATTCATCTGCCAGGCCTGTGTGTGGCGCTGTGACGCTAACACAGATAATGGAACAAGATGTACAGTAAACCTTCGTGGAATGTAAACAGTGAAAATGAAACGGATTCAAGGATTACGATTTACAGAAGAGACGAGGAGGCGAGTTTATTCTTCAGACGTAACAGAACTAAAGCGGAAAAACCTGTGAGTGACCGGACTTTGACTGTCAGTCCAAAAACACAGACTGACTCAGCCTAAGTAATCCTCCTGAGTCCTGCTCTCTGAGCAGCTGCTCCGCCCTCTCCTGGAAAACCACTGAGTTGTGACTCTGACGTCATAGTGTCAAACAGGAAGTGCTCGATGTCTGTAATGTAATGCCTTGCGGCCTGAAACAGCATATAAAACAGCTTTTTCGTTATTTCTGTGCCTGAAAAAAAGTGCCTGACACGTCTGCGCTGCCCCTGTGGGGAAAACAAACGCACCCCCTGAGCGTCTGAACAGATGTCATGTTTACACCGAAAGTTGTGAAGAAGGAGCTCTTTCTGACCTGCTCTGGACACGCCTGTTTTTTTCCCCTTACAATATCACGGAGGAAATGCGCCATAAGAGGACAGGACTTTCTTCAACCTTCTTAACCCTCGTGGCATCCTTCAATTTTGCACCCTTTAAAGACCCTAATGTCAAAATATGTACACTTCAAAAAAGAGCCTGACATTACCACACATTCATATTTTTGTCTGGCCATTTGGACGGGCTGCGGCTCCAGTGGCTTTCGGGTCAAAATTACCCAATGGCACCACGAGGGCTAAAGAAGAGGCCACTCGCCAGAAGTTGGAATTTCCCTCCGGGTTTTAGCGACTGTCAGTGATGTTTGGTGAACCTTGGCCAGAATCAAAGTGGATTAACTTTTATAACTAACGCAAGTCCCATAATGGAAACACCAGAGCGGTGAGTAAATCAAAATGTGTGTTAGCCATTTATGAAGCTGTGTTGCACATGTGCAACTCCTTATAACTGCATCATGAAGTAACTTCATTTTTTGCTGTGATATTTATATTTCTTTTACTCTAAAGTTGCATCTACTCGGTGAGAGGGGCGGAGTTAACTGAATCCAAGCGTCTTGTTGTCTTGACAATATATCATATAAATGCCTATAGTTTACTTTGGAATGGCTAAAATAGCATGATACAGATCCTTCAAGGTAAACCATAATTAGGCCCTACTTAGTATCGTGATACGTATCAGATCGTGACAAAAGTGGATCGTCCCAGCCCTAGTAACTTCCTCTGTGGGAGACAGCAGTGGCAGAAGACGGGAGAAATATACACAGGGCGCATGTGCAGACAAAGGGCCGGTTTTCATCTCCACTTTAGTCGCTCCTACAGACGCCATGCTTTACGGGCTCGGACTCAACAACATTTGGAAGGTTGTTTTTGTCATTATCTAATGCCTGCAAGGAGAAAGTTGAATTTATAAAAAAAAAATTTACACTAATACCTAACTTCAAAAACTAAACAAGATCCAAAATCTCTCTGAGCAAATCTTTGGAATAAAAAAAAATAAAAAATTTATTGTCACAAACTAAAACTATGCATTTAAACCTGGCTCTAGAAAGGAATTTCTGGCAATTTGTATCCACAAAATGCCTTATATTTATCGGAACATTGATTCACAGAAAACTTCAACAATACATTTCCCCCTCATATTTAGACCAGTAATCTACAAGAAAGGTTTTACATTGATATCTCTACATTTAATATTTATCCTTATTCACCTGCTGCATTTGGCTGTAAGGGCCCTATACTCATTAGCAGTCTGTGGACATTTCACTAACTCACTCATTTCAGCAAGTATGGACTGCTCTTGCTTGGCCCGGTTCTGGCCCGGTTTTGCTGTAACCCTCCTCTGCCCTGTCTCGGCGCAGGTTCGGGGTGAAGGAGGACTACATGCTCTTCATGAATGACTTCGTGGAGCGCCAGTGGAGCGCGATGCAGAGGTTTGTTCAGGAGATTTCCAATCACGAGTCGCTGAATCAGAGCCAGGGCTTCGAGGGCTACATGGACCTGGGCCGAGAGCTGTCCACGCTGCACAGCCTGCTCAGCGAACTTGACCAGGTAACCATAGCAACATCCTCACATCACCACTTCATCATTGTTTTCATTTATTAGTCACTAACCCTTGCTGGATGTCTCCCAGTCCCTTCTAGCCAAGCTGCCCCCACTGCCGCGGATCCTTCGAGAGCTCTCATTGGCCCTGGCAAACCCTGGAGGCGTGGCCTGTCCATCAGGAGGCACGGTCACATCGGGAATGGGCGTGGCAGGGTCAATGGGGGGCATGGTCAGGTCAGAGCCTCAGCGAATGGCGTCGCCCCCTCCTCTGTCCCCGCCCCTCACCAACGTCAACCCGTCGGTGGGAGCTCTGGAGGCAGGGTAAGACTTCAGCCACAGGGGGCGCCATGGAGCAGAGTAAGACTTTAGCCACAGGGGGCGCCATGGAGCAGAGTAAGACTTAAGCCACAGGGGGCGCCATGGAGCAGGGTAAGACTTTAGCCACAGGGGGCGCCATGGAGCAGGGTAAGACTTTAGCCACAGGGGGCGCCATGGAGGCAGGGTGAGACTTAAGCCCCAGGGGGCGCCATGGAGCAGGGTAAGACTTTAGCCACATGGGGCGCCATGGAGCATGGTAAGACTTTAGCCACAGGAGGCGCCATGGAGGCAGGGTGAGACTTAAGCCACAGGGGGCGCCATGGAGCAGGGTAAGACTTTAGCCACAGGAGGCGCCATGGAGGCAGGGTGAGACTTAAGCCCCAGGGGGCGCCATGGAGCAGGGTAAGACTTTAGCCACAGGGGGCGCAATGGAGCAGGGTAATACTTAAGCCACAGGGGGCGCCATGGAGCAGGGTAAGACTTTAGCCACAGGGGGCGCCATGGAGCAGGATAAGACTTCAGCCACAGGGGGCGCCATGGAGCAGAGTAAGACTTTAGCCACAGGGGGCGCCATGGAGCAGAGTAAGACTTTAGCCACAGGGGGCGCCATGGAGCAGTGTAAGACTTTAGCCACGGGGGCGCCATGGAGCAGAGTAAGACTTTAGCCACAGGGGGCGCCATGGAGCAGGGTAAGACTTAAGCCACAGGGGGCGCAATGGAGCAGGGTAATACTTAAGCCACAGGGGGAGCCATGGAGCAGGGTAAGACTTTAGCCACAGGGGGCGCCATGGAGCAGGATAAGACTTCAGCCACAGGGGGCGCCATGGAGCAGAGTAAGACTTTAGCCACAGGGGGCGCCATGGAGCAGGGTAAGACTTAAGCCACAGGGGGCGCCATGGAGCAGGGTAAGACTTTAGCCACAGGGGGCGCCATGGAGCAAGGTAATACTTAAGCCACAGGGGGCGCCATGGAGCAGGGTAAGACTTAAGCCATAGGGGCGCCATGGAGCAGGGTAAGACTTTAGCCACAGGGGGCGCCATGGAGCAGGGTAAGACTTAAGCCATAGGGGGCGCCATGGAGCAGGGTAAGACTTTAGCCACAGGGGGCGCCATGGAGCAGGGTAATACTTAAGCCACAGGGGGCGCCATGGAGCAGGGTAAGACTTAAGCCATAGGGGGCGCCATGGAGCAGGGTAAGACTTAAGCCTTTAGTCATGGGTGCACCATAATTAGCCTGGCATAAAGCCAGACTGACTTTATTTATGTATTTCTAAATACATATAAAAGATCGTTGTGTCAGTGGAGTCAGACTGTATACTCATGTATCTCTTAACATGGAGGATCAGTCTGGCTCATGCCAGGCTATGCCATAATAGCAGGGTAAGACTTCAGTCACAGGGGGCTGGTTTCCTTCAGGTGCTCAGATCTTTCCCCACCAGTAAAACATGTACAATAGGGTCCCCTCTGTGGCCAGGACCTCTCTGAATGTGGGACCTGTTAGATGTGCGCAGCTCTGTTCCTCACCAGAGTGTGTTGTTTCTCAGGCTGGTGGACTTCACGCGGCTGCCCTCTCCGACTCCTGAAAATAAAGATCTTTTCTTCGTGACGAAAGGCTCCAGTCTGCAACCGGCCCCCGGTAAGTCCACAACTCACCATCGCTAGAGCATCATCGTCAACAGTTAAAGCGTTAATAGCAATACTTTTATTTTCACTATTTATGGTCAAAGCCCTAAGGCGGAACAACCAAATAGTAGTATGAGACCTGACATTTTAGTAGCAACTTTATTTTTTTGACCCATTATCAGCCCAAAGGCTCCTAAAAGTGACCGCGTTCCTTTATGGCAGACACCTCCCTTCAACTCTAGTCAAAGTATGTAAACATACCCAGATCATAGTTTTTAAACATACCCTGGTCATAGTTTTTAAACATACCCTGGTCATAGCATTCAAACATACCCTGGTCATACTATTTAAACATACCCTGGTCATACCATTCAAACATACCCTAGTCGTAGCATTCAAACATACCCTGGCCGTAGCATTCAAACATACCCTGGTTGTAGCATTCAAACATACCCTAGTCGTAGCATTCAAACATACCCTAGCCGTAGCATTCAAACATACCCTGGTCGTAGCATTTAAACATACCCTAGTCGTAGCATTCAAACATACCCTGGCCGTAGCATTCAAACATACCCTGGTTGTAGCATTCAAACATACCCTAGTCGTAGCATTCAAACATACCCTAGCCGTAGCATTCAAACATACCCTGGTCGTAGCATTCAAACATACCCTAGTCGTAGCATTCAAACATACCCTGGCCGTAGCATTCAAACATACCCTGGTCGTAGCATTCAAACATACCCTAGTCATAGCATTCAAACATACCCTGGTCATAGTATTTAAAGATACCCTGGCCGTAGCATTCAAACATACCCTGGCCGTAGCATTCAAACATACCCTAGTCGTAGCATTCAAACATACCCTGGTCGTAGCATTCAAACATACCCTGGTCGTAGCATTCAAACATACCCTGGTCATAGTATTTAAACATACGCTGGTCATAGCATTTAAACATACCCTGGCCGTAGCATTCAAACATACCCTGGTCGTAGCATTCAAACATACCCTGGTCGTAGCATTCAAAGATACCCTGGTCATAGTATTCAAACATACCCTGGTCATAGCATTTAAACATACCCTGGTCGTAGCATTCAAACATACCCTGGTCATAGTATTCAAACATACCCTAGTCGTAGCATTCAAACATACCCTGGTCGTAGTATTCAAACATACCCTGGTCATAGTATTTAAACATACCCTGGCCGTAGCATTCAAACATACCCTGGTCGTAGCATTCAAACATACCCTGGTCATAGTATTTAAACATACCCTAGTCGTAGCATTCAAACATACCCTGGCCGTAGCATTCAAACATACCCTGGTCGTAGCATTCAAACATACCCTGGTCGTAGTATTCAAACATACCCTGGTCATAGTATTCAAACATACCCTGGCCGTAGCATTCAAACATACCCTGGTCGTAGCATTCAAACATACCCTGGTCATAGTATTTAAACATACCCTAGTCGTAGCATTCAAACATACCCTGGCCGTAGCATTCAAACATACCCTGGTCGTAGCATTCAAACATACCCTGGCCGTAGCATTCAAACATACCCTGGCCGTAGCATTCAAACATACCCTGGTCGTAGCATTCAAACATACCCTGGTCGTAGCATTCAAACATACCCTGGTCGTAGCATTCAAAGATACCCTGGTCATAGTATTCAAACATACCCTGGTCATAGCATTTAAACATACCCTGGTCGTAGCATTCAAACATACCCTGGTCATAGTATTCAAACATACCCTAGTCGTAGCATTCAAACATACCCTGGTCGTAGTATTCAAACATACCCTGGTCATAGTATTTAAACATACCCTGGCCGTAGCATTCAAACATACCCTGGTCGTAGCATTCAAACATACCCTGGTCATAGTATTTAAACATACCCTAGTCGTAGCATTCAAACATACCCTGGTCGTAGCATTCAAACATACCCTGGTCGTAGCATTCAAACATACCCTGGTCATAGTATTTAAACATACGCTGGTCATAGCATTTAAACATACCCTGGCCGTAGCATTCAAACATACCCTGGTCGTAGCATTCAAACATACCCTGGTCGTAGCATTCAAAGATACCCTGGTCATAGTATTCAAACATACCCTGGTCATAGCATTTAAACATACCCTGGTCGTAGCATTCAAACATACCCTGGTCATAGTATTCAAACATACCCTAGTCGTAGCATTCAAACATACCCTGGTCGTAGTATTCAAACATACCCTGGTCATAGTATTTAAACATACCCTGGCCGTAGCATTCAAACATACCCTGGTCGTAGCATTCAAACATACCCTGGTCATAGTATTTAAACATACCCTAGTCGTAGCATTCAAACATACCCTGGTCATAGCATTCAAACATACCCTAGTCGTAGCATTCAAACATACCCTGGTCGTAGTATTCAAACATACCCTGGTCATAGTATTTAAACATACCCTGGCCGTAGCATTCAAACATACCCTGGTCGTAGCATTCAAACATACCCTGGTCGTAGTATTCAAACATACCCTGGTCATAGTATTCAAACATACCCTGGCCGTAGCATTCAAACATACCCTGGTCGTAGCATTCAAACATACCCTGGTCATAGTATTTAAACATACCCTAGTCGTAGCATTCAAACATACCCTGGCCGTAGCATTCAAACATACCCTGGTCGTAGCATTCAAACATACCCTGGCCGTAGCATTCAAACATACCCTGGCCGTAGCATTCAAACATACCCTGGTCGTAGCATTCAAACATACCCTGGTCGTAGCATTCAAACATACCCTGGTCGTAGCATTCAAACATACCCTGGTCATAGTATTTAAACATACGCTGGTCATAGCATTTAAACATACCCTGGCCGTAGCATTCAAACATACCCTGGTCGTAGCATTCAAACATACCCTGGTCGTAGCATTCAAAGATACCCTGGTCATAGTATTCAAACATACCCTGGTCATAGCATTTAAACATACCCTGGTCGTAGCATTCAAACATACCCTGGTCATAGTATTCAAACATACCCTAGTCGTAGCATTCAAACATACCCTGGTCGTAGTATTCAAACATACCCTGGTCATAGTATTTAAACATACCCTGGCCGTAGCATTCAAACATACCCTGGTCGTAGCATTCAAACATACCCTGGTCATAGTATTTAAACATACCCTAGTCGTAGCATTCAAACATACCCTGGTCATAGCATTCAAACATACCCTAGTCGTAGCATTCAAACATACCCTGGTCGTAGTATTCAAACATACCCTGGTCATAGTATTTAAACATACCCTGGCCGTAGCATTCAAACATACCCTGGTCGTAGCATTCAAACATACCCTGGTCGTAGTATTCAAACATACCCTGGTCATAGTATTCAAACATACCCTGGCCGTAGCATTCAAACATACCCTGGTCGTAGCATTCAAACATACCCTGGTCGTAGCATTCAAACATACCCTGGTCATAGTATTTAAACATACCCTAGTCGTAGCATTCAAACATACCCTGGCCGTAGCATTCAAACATACCCTGGTCGTAGCATTCAAACATACCCTGGTCATAGTATTCAAACATACCCTGGTCATAGTATTTAAACATACCCTGGCCGTAGCATTCAAACATACCCTGGCCGTAGCATTCAAACATACCCTGGTCGTAGCATTCAAACATACCCTGGTCATAGTATTTAAACATACCCTAGTCGTAGCATTCAAACATACCCTGGCCGTAGCATTCAAACATACCCTGGTCGTAGCATTCAAACATACCCTGGTCATAGTATTCAAACATACTCTGTACATAGTATTTAAACATACGCTGGTCATAATATTCAAACATACTCTGGACATAGTATTCAAACAAACCTCTGCTGGCTGTTGTTCCAGGCCTGAGAATGTCTCCAAGCTCATCCTACTCCGATCCAAATGATGCTAACGATGCTAATGATGCTAATGACCCAATCGGCGACGACTCTGCCGGCCTGGACTCCATCCCCGGAGATGGCCTGGACGATGAGGGGGCATGGCACCGCGCTGGGCTCCTTCCCCTTTCCTTCCAGAACCCAGTATATCACATGACCACGCCCTCACCCAGACAGCCACCTGAAGCCACACCCCCAGAGCCCGGCTCCGCGCAAGATGGCGTGCCCAAACCCGCCTTCCTCACACAAATGTCAGACCCTGTCCATTTACCGCCACCTGACTCCGCCCCTTTCCAGAAGCCCCTCCCAGAGCCTGCCCCTTTCCAGAAGCCCCTGCCAGACCCCACCCCTTTCCAGAAGCCAATCCCAGAGCGTCTCTCGAGCTCCAGCAGCGGAGACGAGTTCAGGGCCACGGAGGCCCCGCCCCTCACAGGTATGACCTCGCCTCTCACAGGTATGACTCCACCCCCAGGTACAGTCCATTGAAATCAATGATCATCAGAACTGTTAATTTACGTCTGAACATTTGTATTTTTTTTTTTTTTTTTATCAAATCTGAAAAGGCAATGGAAGTGATCTGTTGAACGCACAGTGATCATTACATTAGTCACATTAATGTGGAACAATTAAGCCTATGATGGAGTTTTGTGTTCATTCACAGCTAATCTACTGCTGCTGATGGAGCTATTCCCCAATAATGAGGATTGATAGAGGGTCGAAATAGATAAACGTGCTTATTGTTTCTATTCATAATAAACGGCTCTCGATCGTCCAGTGCCGGTAAGTGGAAGTGTTTGTGAGTGAGACTGGACATTGTCCCGTGGTTCTGACATTGGGGTGGAATATTTTGATCTGAGGTTTTGTATGAACTTCTATAGAATAAAAGGAGCTGCAGGGTCTCGGATGTTGCTACATCTATAACAGCATTGTGTGTTAAAGGCGGCTCGCGTCAGACGGCGCCGCAGCGCCGCATTGACCAACCTCCTCCAGCGGCGCCCCCGCGTGGTCGAACTCCTCCCAGCATGCTGACCGGCTCCGCCCACTACCCCCGCCCGGCCTCCGGGAGTATGATGTCATCGAGCCCCGATTGGCCGAGCTCCAGACTGCGACAGACGTCTTCCTCCTCCAAAGGAGACAGCCCCGAGAAGCAGCGCAAGGTATAATTCATGTGTTATGTCCCAGTTATGACCCAGTTATGACCCAGTTATGACCCAGTTATAACCCGGTAATGATCCAGTTATGACCCAGTTATAACCCGGTAATGATCCAGTTATGACCCAGTTATGACCCAGTAATGATCCAGTTATGACCCAGTTATGACCCAGTAATGATCCAGTTATGACCCAGTTATGACCCAGTTATAACCCGGTAATGATCCAGTTATAACCCAGTTATAACCCGGTAATGATCCAGTTATGACCCAGTTATAACCCGGTAATGATCCAGTTATGACCCAGTTATGACCCAGTAATGATCCAGTTATGACCCAGTTATGACCCAGTAATGATCCAGTTATGACCCAGTTATGACCCAGTTATAACCCGGTAATGATCCAGTTATAACCCAGTTATAACCCGGTAATGATCCAGTTATGACCCAGTTATAACCCGGTAATGATCCAGTTATGACCCAGTTATGACCCAGTAATGATCCAGTTATGACCCAGTTATAACCTGGTAATGATCCAGTTATGACCCAGTTATAACCCAGTTATAACCCAATAATGATCCAGTTATGACCCAGTTATGACCCAGTTATGACCCAGTTATAACCCAGTTATAACCCAATAATGATCCAGTTATGACCCAGTTATGACCCAGTTATAACCCAGTTATAACCCAATAATGATCCAGTTATAACCCAGTTATAACCCAGTTATAACCCAGTTATAACCCGGTAATGATCCAGTTATGACCCAGTTATAACCCAGTTATAACCTGGTAAGGATCCAGTTATGACCCAGTTATAACCCAGTAATTATCCAGTTATGACCCAGTTATAACCTGGTAAGGATCCAGTTATGACCCAGTTATAACCCAGTAATTATCCAGTTATGACCCAGTTATAACCTGGTAAGGATCCAGTTATGACCCAGTTATAACCCGGTAATGACCCAGTTATAACCCGGTTATGATCGAGTTATGACCCAGTTATAACCCGGTAATGATCCAGTTATGACCCAGTTATAACCCAATAATGATCCAGTTATGACCCAGTAATGATCCAGTTATGACCCAGTTATAACCCAGTAATTATCCAGTTATGACCCAGTTATAACCCGGTAATGATCCAGTTATGACCCAGTTATAACCCGGTAATGATCCAGTTATGACCCAGTTATAACCTGGTAATGATCCAGTTATGACCCAGTTATGACCCAGTTATGACCCAGTTATAACCCAGTAAAGATCCAGTTATGACCCAGTTATAACCCAGTTATGACCCAGTTATAACCCAATTATAACCCGGTAATGATCCGGTAATGATCCAGTTATGACCCAGTTATGACCCGGTAATGATCCAGTTATGACCCAGTTATGACCCGGTAATGATCCAGTTATGACCCAGTTATGACCCAGTTATAACCTGGTAATGATCCAGTTATGACCCAATAATGACACATTAATAACCCGGTTATGACCCGCTGATGACCCAGTAATAACCCGGTAATGATCCAGTTATGACCCAGTTATGACCCGGTAATGATCCAGTTATGACCCAGTTATGACCCGGTAATGATCCAGTTATGACCCAGTTATGACCCGGTAATGATCCAGTTATGATCCAATAATGACACAGTAATAACCCGGTTATGACCCGCTGATGACCCAGTAATAACCCGCTGATGACCCAGTAATAACCCAGTAATAACCCGGTGATGACCCAGTTATGACCCAGTTATAACCTGGTAATGATCCAGTTATGACCCAATAATGACACATTAATAACCCGGTTATGACCCGCTGATGACCCAGTAATAACCCGGTGATGACCCAGTTATGACCCATTAATGACACATTTCTAACCTGATGGTGACCCGTCTGTGCAGGCGCCCTCTCCCTGTGCATTGGACCGAACGGCGGCGTGGCTCCTGAACATGAACTCGTCGTACGGAGAAACTGAAGAGGAACGACAGGACGACGCCGCTGTTGAGAAGGTTTCACTCTGTCCTCCCTCTCCCCAGACACCTCCCTCTGTCCTCCCTCTCTGTGTGAGTGTATACAGTGGGAGTAAAAAGTGAGTACACTGGAATTTCTCACATTGCTCATAAAATGTGGTCTGATCTTTATTCAAATCATAAGAATGAATGTCTGCTTAAACTAATACCACCCAAACATTTACATTTGATCATGTTTTATTGGCAATAACATGTAAACATTCACCGGAGATGGTGCAATAAGTGAGTACACTAAGGATCCCCCAAGAGCTCTCAGAAGAACTACGATCAAGGATTGTTTGTTGCTTTATTTGTCATTATACATGGACTGTACAACGAAATTTGTCCTCTGCATTTACCCATCGCTCAACACAACTGGTAGGCAACAGAAGGCGGCGGCAGCGCTGCACCCTGGGACCCATCTCCATCAGGTGGAGCAATGCTGGTCAGAATCACCTGGCTGGAAGATTCACCTATTGCAATTGTTTTTAGTGGTAGGGGAAGCCGGAGTACCCGGAGGAAACCTACACAGACACAGGGAGAACATGTAAACTCCACACAGAAAGGCCCCGTCCAGGTGGGAATCGAACCTGGGACCTTCTAGCTGTGAAGCGAGAGTACTAACCGCTGCGCTACCATGCCGCCCAACTGTTGATTTGTATAAAGCTGTAAAAGGTTCCAAAACCATCTCTAAAAGTCGTGACGTTCATAAATCCACGTTTAGAGAAAATGTCTATACATGGAGACCGTTTGTATGTTGCTTCACTTCCAAGGAGTAGCCGTCCTGTGAAGACGACTCAAAGGGCACAGGGCAGAATTCTAAATGAGGTAAAAAAAAAAAAAGAACCTAGAGTGTCAGCTGAAGACTTCACTGGCACAGGCCAACATCTCTGACACGTCTGCAATACGTAAAACATGGAACAAGAATGGGGTTGAAGGGAGAACGCCACGGAGGAAGCCAAAAAACGTTACTGCACGTTTGAAGTTTGCGAAAGAGCACCTGGATGCAATGATGAACACACGCCTGTGTTCATTACTATGAAGTCTGGAGCAGGAGCACCATGGTGTGGGGCTGTTTTGTCGCCTCAGGGCCTGGACATGGAGCTATCATCAATAGAAAAATGAATTCACAAGTTTGGTGCAATGTGACTTGGGCAGCTCCAATAGCTGCCCCCACGACCCGGCAACGGACAAGTGGGAGAAAATGGATGGATGGATGGAAGTTTATCACGATATTGTGCAGAAAAACCTGAGGCCAACAGTTGAAGTAAAAGCAAATCCACCTCAGAATTGTTTCAGAAGAATAAAAAATGTGTTCTAGAATGGCCCAGTTAAAGTCCTGACCTAAACCCCATTGAGATGCTGTGGCATGACCTCAAGAAAGCCATTCACACCAGACATCCCAGGAATCTGCTGAACTGCAGCAGTTTTGTAAAGAGCAATGGTCCAAGATTCATCCTGATCATTGTGAGCGTCTAATCTGCAACTACAGGAAACATCTGGATGAGGTTATTGCTGCCAAAGGTGGGTCAACCAGCTGTTGAATCTAAGGGTGTACTCACTTATTCCTCCCTGTCCTGTGAACATGTGAATAAACGTGTTTACTGAACATGTTATGCTCAATAAAAAATATAACATGTAATTGTTTGGCTGGCATTAGTTTAAGCAGACACTGTTTACTCATTCTTGTGAGAAAGTGTGAGAAATTCCAAAGGGTGTACTCACTTTTTCCCCCCGCTGTACACATACATTCTCATGTGAGTTTGTACACGCGTGTGCAGTACCAGCAGGAGATCGCGCTGCTACAGGAGAAGCTGCGCGTGGCGGCGCTGCGTCAGGAGGAGTGTGAGGCTCGACTTCTGGTTCAGGACCAGCAGAACCAGCGCATGCTCCAGGAGTATCAGGTACTACAGCATTACTGCAAATACTACTACTACTACTACTGCTGTACGACTGAGCGCCTAAACAGACACTACGACAATAGTTCCACTGTTACTACCACCTCCTGTGATCCTCTCGTGCTGCAGGTTCGCCTGGAGGACACCGAGGGTCGTCTGAGGAGACTTCAGGACGATAAGGATTTACAGATGAACAGCATCATCACACGGTCCGTCCCTCACACACATCATGAACCATAATGATCAAGAGCTGTAGCCTCTGTCTGAGCCCAAACATGGACATGCTCTGCTTTACTGCAGTGAAAGCTCAACTAATGTGCTATCTTTGTATTCTCTCAGACACTTTCTAATTCATCCGCACACTATTGGGTTTTTGCCGCGGCTACGGCAGCTAACAGTTCCCTTTTTGTTCACACTGGTGTAGCCCTGGTTTAGTCCCGGTTTAGCCCTGGTTTAGTCCCGGTTTAGTCCCAATTTTATCTCATGTCTCCGTTTTCAGGCTGATGGCAGTGGAGGAGGAGCTGAAGAAGGACCACTCAGACATGCAGGCTGTGGTGGACTCCAAACAGAAGATCATCGAGGCCCAGGTACACGACTGACTGACCCGGGACTAAAGACAGTAAATTAAATCTGAACTCCTCCTCCTTCCTGAAGCCAAACAGGAAGTGGCGGCAGGCCTGAAGTACAGTGGTCTAATGGACTTCCATTTCCACCTCAAGTCATTATTAAACACCGGCTTGACAGAACATGCTCAACATGCTCAGCCCTGTTCTAAATAATGAGCCGGCTCCACAAACCAGCAGCGTGAAGGCGCTTCAGTTAGCCTGCGCTAACGCTGGGGGGGAAGCTTAGTCCATCCTTCATGTACAGTCTCTACCTGGGACTGACTTGGGACTTAACCTCTTAAGTCCCGGGTCAGTCCTGGTTTAGTCCTTGGACTAACTCAGATGGCCCTGGTCTGGTTTTGTTCTCAGGAAAAGCGGATCTTGAGTCTGGACACGGCGAACACTCGCCTGATGGCGGCGCTGACGCAGCTGAAGGAACGATACGCCGTGACATCACGCAACGGACTTTCGCCTAGCAACACTTCATCCCTCCAGATCACAGAGAACGGAGAGTTCAGGAGCAACCCCGGACTAAACCAGGACTGAACCAGGACTAAACCAGGACTGAACTGGGACTACACCAGGACTAAAGTAGGACTACACCAGGACTTAAAGGACCTGTATCATGCTATTTTAGCCATTCCAAAGTAAACTATAGGCATTTATATGATATATTGTACCTCTATCACTATGGAGTACTCATTTTTGAGAGAAATAAGAATTTTCTGGAGGTATTTTTCAAACCCGGAAGACAAGACACTTCGGATTCAGTTAACTCCGCCCCTCTCTCCGTTCATTCCACATTTGCAGTATAATAAATATAAATATCGCTGCAAAAACTGAAGTTACTTCACATAATGCAGTTATAAGGAGTTGACATGTGCAACACAGTTTCATAAATGGCTAACACACACGCTAACACGCGTGTTGAATGACTCACCGCTCAGCCTCTGGTGTTCACGTTATGGCCCTCGTGTTGGTTATAAAAGTTAATCCACTGTGATTCTGGCCAAGGTTCACCAAGCATCCATCAGGTTGGTTGATATCGTCGCTGAATCCCGGAAAGAATATCCAACTTCTGGCGAGTGCACTCTTCTTTAGGAAGGTTGAATAGTCCTGTTCCTCTCGTAGCCAAACGTACATCCGTGACATTATCGTTGGGTAAGAAAAAAGAGCAGGCGTGTCCAGAGTCGGTTAGAAAGAGCTCCGTCTTCACAAACGTGACTTCTGTTTGGATCCTCCGGGGGTGCGTTTGTTTACTCTCTCGGGACAGCACAGATGCGTCGGGACTTACTTTAATTTATTGTTTTCTTTCTTGCAACAGAAATAATGAAAAAGCTGTTTTATAAATTAAAATCAGGCCGTAAGGCATTACATTACAGAGGTCTGGCCCTTCCTGTTTGAACAACTCAGTGGTTTTCCAGGAGAGGGCGGAGCAGCGGCTCAGAGAGCAGGATTCAGGAGGATTACTGCACTGCGTGAATGAAGCAAAAGGTCGATTTTGCATGATATAGCTCCTTTAAGTAGGACTCAACAGGGACTATACCAGGGATAAAATGGGACTAAGCCAGGATTAAAGTAGGACTAAACTGGGTCTTAATCAAGTCTAAACCAGGACTAAACCAGAGCAGGCCCACAGCTGACCGTGACTTGTAAATGGTATAAATATGATCCTGTTGTGTTCGTACGAGTCTTTTACTGTTATATTTATTGATAATTTATTAATTAGCTTCTGTAACCATGGAGACGTGTTATTGATTAGCTGCTGTAACCATGGAGACGTGTCCCCAGATGTTTCGGCTGAATAAGAGAAATAAAATGATTTTAAAAACCTTTTCTTTGGTCGTGTGGCTCATTATTAGGTTTGTCCGGGACACACACAGTAACAATAGTCCCACTCAGAAATGAATATGAAAATGTCGGTAACATGTCTTGCTTCTCTTTTGTGAACATTTAGACAGGACTGTAAAGGTTTTGAGAAATGTTCAAGATTTCTTAAATTTCGCTGACCATGAACAATTGCAATATTTTCCCTCCCTCACAAATAATCGTTAGAATAATCCTTTTTTTCCCCTCATCCTCATCCATATGTAGCTATTGTAAACATTAGCGGGGCATTAGCGCACAGATGCGCTCCAGGCTCTTCTCTCTCCAAATCAGCACCATGGACAGCTCCAGGCCCAGCACTATTCTCCTCAAATATCTGAAAGTGGGACTTACCAAAACGTTCCTGACTGCAGCCCACACGTAATAATAATAATACTACATCAGCAAAGCTTTTATATGATTTCTTTATTAGTTTTTGTCAAAACAGCAGCACAGCAGACTTCAGTGCAGTAACAGTCAGAGCTTTACAAAGTCCTGGTTAGTCATTATAGTCGATCAGTATAAAACAACAGGAAACACTGAAATGTTTTAGCACCAATAGAAAGTGAGGAGACGCAGACGCAGAGGGGTGTGTTAGCGGAGGAGTTTTTGGCACTTGGACCAAACCGTTTCGGCTCCTCCTTAAAGTCTGTGGACGAAGAAACATTTTGAGCTTCCAGAAGAGCCGTGAAGAGTACGATTACTTCTGAACACCAGAGCGGCCCCTGACCTTTGACGACTTCCATCCACATATATGAACATCTCATGAAGTCGGGCTGGGCGACAAATTGGACTAATGCGATCAATTCAAGCTTTTAAAAACAGACAATGTGGAAAATAGTTCAATTGGAAAATCACTTTCACCGCTGCATGTCCTCCTCACGTGCGCCATGAGGAGACCATTTAACTCCGCCCCTTTCCCCTGAGTCGCCATGGAGACAGTGACAAGAGGAGGACCACTCCATGGCTTGATAAGAAGTTTTACTTTTGAGAGCAGACACGGAATATTTATAAAACAGAAATAACATTTTTACTCGCCCAAACTGAGCAAGAAAAATTAAAAATAGAGATTTGAATTTGTGGCCATATTGCCCAGCCCTACTATAAAGTAAATAAATGTGGAGACAGTCCGGTATTTCCACTGTAGACGCTGCTCTGAACTGGAGCAGCAGCTTTACCTACATGTTCACTGTTTTAGTTCCATTGTTCTGTTTGGTCCGGTTACTGGGAGTCATTTCCATTTTGAATCACGTGTGCAGCACTTTGGGCCGTGCTCCGATTTAAAAACATCATGGCCCCCTCCAATAATAATAACAGGGTATTTGTTATGACATATAAACAAACTCTAGTGATGACTGTAGGCTGAATACTGATTTAAAGCAGTTAGTTAGTGAGGCACGAGTCGACATCATTTAGACGGATGGAATGGTTGTGTGTTAGTCTCTCTCTGCCCAGTTTAAACATTAACGTCAAGGCAAAAACAACGGGGTAGTCGTTTGACATCGATCTCAGCTCGTTTGCTTCAGACCTTGGATTTACAATAAAGGTTGATCCTGAACAGTAGAGAGGAGGACAGCGAGAGTTTCTGGAGGCACAGGTAAACCCGCTGAGCACTGCTTAAAAAAAGTTAAAACATAGTGGAAATAAACCACGAAATTGTAATTCAAGAAAATAAGCTGCAAACCTTGCTTACATGTGAGCCTACATTATGACGGGTTTGGACGTGGACTTAAAGCGAGGTGTTATTCCTCCACTGTTGACATGACGACATCACCACACACTTGTACTACTACGACACATAAGTCGACTTTAAACATCAGTAGTTAATGCCCTCGTAAATATTAGCAAATAAATGCACATTTCTTTTCAAAAGTTTTTTTTTTTCAATGTACTTGTTTTGTGGATAAGCATCCCTGTGATGACTCTGAGGACCCCACTTTGGGAACCACTGTACTGGAGAAATAAACCGAATCACTCAATCGCAGGAGTCAGACAGCAGATATCGGGCTGATATATGGCCTGGGGGCTGGTCACACCCTCTCCTGGGGCCGGGGTCACACTCTCTCCCGGGGGCAGGGGTCAGATGCTCTCCTGGGGTTGGGGTCAGACGCTCTTTCTTGGGGGCGGGGTCAAACGCTCTCCTTGAGGATCTGCGATGGCGGTTTGAGGAATACCAACATGACTGTGATGTTGTCGCTGGAGCCTTCGTCTTTGGCCCGAGAGACCAGAGTCTGGGCCGCTGTGAGCGCAGCGTGCTGAGGGTCAGAGGGCGGGGCCTCAGAGGGCGGGGCCTCAGAGGACGGCGGGCTCCTCAGCGCCTCCAGCACCAGCCCGGGCACAGAGCTGGGTCTGACCGAGTCGAAGAAGCCGTCACAGGCCAAGAGCAGGTAATCCTCGTCCCCGCGCAGCTCCAGGGACACGACGTCAGCTTCAGAGGACACGTACGGGCGCTGCTCAAAGTCTCCTGAAGAGGGAGACGGGGGAGGAGAGTTTGTCCCAGCACAGAGCAGTAGAATGCTGTAGTTAAGTAAAGTACTGACCTAAGGCGCGGGACACGGCGTACGTCCCGTTGACTCTCCAACAGCCCATGAAGGTCACACAGCCTCCAAGCTGCTCGATCCTCTGCCTCTCGTCCTGAACACAGGTCAGAGGTCAGCAGCACAGGGCCAACAGGTATAAAACACATCTGTCCCAAGAGAGTGTCGTCTGGACTAGGTACCTGACCAAAGGTCCCACCTCTCCCTCCTCCTCTCACCTCTTTCCCTCCTCCTTTCACCTCTCTCCCCCTCTCACCTCCTCCTTCTGCCCCTCCACTCAACTCTCTCTCCCCTCCTCCTTCCCCGCTCTCACTGGCTTGTGCGCCTCCATGACCTCCTCCACACACCTCTCACCACCTCCCCCCCTCACCTCTCTCTCTGGCTTCTGTGCCTCCATGACCTCCTCCACACACCTCTCTCCTCCTCCCCCTCTCACCTCTCTCTCCGGCTTGTGCACCTCCATAACCTCCTCCTCTCTTCCGCACCGCACTAACAGAGCCTGGGAGTCTCCAAGCCAAGCCAGCAGGAGGCGCTGTCCCTGGAAGAGTGCGGCCACTGCGGTGGAGCCGCCGCGCTGACGCTGAACACAGAAGAAGAACACACTATAAACATTAGGACTGGGACGATCCGCTTTGGTCACCACACAATACATGCAGCGATACTTATTACGATACAGGAAGTATCATGAAACTTTTGGAAAAGAAAACAGAATATGATATACATGCAATATACATAATTTGGTTCTAAAATAAAATAACCTGAAAGTTAATCATCTATAGTCTGAGAATAAAAGAATTGCCTTCTAATTTTTGAAAACTGCTTTAGAATAAAATGTGCCCCTGGGTTCAACAAAACAAAACTGAAAACAAAATGATAATGTTCTAAAAGAAGACAAATACATCAAGCGTTGGATTGTTCACTCACTATCGGCCCCTAGTGGTCCGCGAACCCCTTTTCCCCCGACCCCTCCACAGCACATGTCGTACAGGGAGTCGGGCCGGTTTGGCCAACTCTTATCATTAGATCAAACTTTAAGAATAGAGTGACCAGGGCGTCTTTCCTTTTTGAGGGACAGAGCTGGAAGTGTTATGGAAGCACACGGCTGGCACTTCTCAGAACCGAATCAGAGCCGTGCGTAAAGTTTCCTCATCCATATGTAGCTATTGTAAACATTAGCGGGGCATTAGCGCACAGATGCGCAGCCATGCCCGCGGATCCAACAATCCTGGCGAACGTTAGCCTGTTGATGATATTTGCATGCTAAATAATGAAGGCTGCTAAAAGAAAGCACTTCAGAGACATACACCTACAGTAACTTATTACACTCGGTCTTGCTCTCCTTTCCCTTCCTCCTCTTTATTCTCCTTTTGTTTTTGCTTCCAGAAGCAGAACCGCTCTTTCAGTCTCTTTCAGACAGCCTCACTGAGGTTCTCATGTTGGTGTCAATACCTCTCTGGTGGCCTTGCGCTGCAGCATCAGGTCGGTCTCTGTGAGCGCCTGAGTGAGCGCCTCCTCAGGGTTGGTCTGGAGGTTCTGCTGCCGGCTCAGCATCACAGGGAGCTGCACCGCGGCGAAGGCAGCGGCGTCCACTCCTCCGTGACCATCAAAGACGGCGAAGAAGGAGCGTTCCACACCGTCCTGTGCGGGGGGTAAAACATTCCAGATCAAATTCCATCGGAGCTTTGGCTCTACCACTAAACATGAGATTCCTGCATTTGTCTGGTGAATTAGCAAACCATTATTTAACCATTGATAATTCTAGAAATAGGGCAGGGTAGCGTTACATTTTCTTCTATACCAGTACTATAACAATACTTGTTTTTCCAATACCAGAAACGAGAACAATAGTGTGTGGAAGATCTGAAAATTTACAATATCAGGTTCCTCTCCAATGTCAAGAAATGTGTGAAAAATTTTGAATAATTTGGGGAAAAACGTCTGATTTCACGGGCCAATTTTCCAAAAGATGCAATTTATTTCAAAATTAAACTTTTCTTTGCATTTTACATCAGTTTTAACCAAAGAGACTCTGGAGAATAAGAAAAGACTTTAAATATCTGTTATTTTAAATAGTTGCATCATCTAAAACAGAACCATGTGCACCCCCTTCCCTCTTCTCCTCCACTCAGCTGTGGACAGGGGGCGGAGCCTGTTGCTATGAGCGCCAGGCTCTGAGGCCACACAAATGTGATCAGATAGAGCCACGAGTCATGAGTGAATCCAGGGAGAACAGACCAAAGGACGAATGTCTTTTATTTCACACATCGACATTGAGTTTCAGTCCGGTGTAACAGAACTGTGACTCCGAAAGTTCACACAGCAAAGAAAGCACCAGCCCCTCACACCAACGCCACCACATCACAGGGGAAAGAAGCCATCTATATATATCGAATATAGTTCTAGTTCTTACACTGAGTCCGAACATCTCGCTGAAGTGCTGTAAAGCCACATGTCTGTCCTCCATCTTGCGGCGGGAGTTCTTGATGGCGTGGAGCGAGACGAGCCGCGGTCGGACGGCGGGCAGTGCAGGGAGCGAGCACCGCCAGCGGAGGGCGCTGTTTATCAGGGCGTTCAGGAACAGCAGCTGCACACGCTCAGACTCCAGCACTAAGAGGAGAGACAGGTCACACTCAACCCTAAGCCAACGAGTCAGAAGCAGGACTGGACTCACAGACAGGCTGTTCGTCCTCCAGGGGGCAGTGCAACGCCGTCAGATCGTTCTGCAGTAGCTCAGAGACAGCAGAGTGAATGAGGAGCGCGGCCAGGGCTGAGGGAGCGCCTCTGAAACAGAAACCAAGCATCCATAAACACCAGTAATAGACCTACATACTACAAATTATTCAAGATTTACATTGGTTTGCATGAGCTTTTTCTTAAACAAATAAGTGAATAAATGATCCTTGACTTAAATCACTGAAAATAGGTCTATTGTAGGGCTGGGCGATATGGCTGAAAATCTATATCATGATATGAAAAAATAAATATCACGATAACGATATATTTGACGATATAATTGACTTTGGACGAATTACTTAAAAATCCCAGCCTTACGCCTATTGTGAAGATTCATTCAGTGATATTTTATTCTTTTTACGGCATAATTGTCTTCCAAATATGATCTACTCAAGCAGTTTGCATCCTTCATTTCATTTTACTTTTTCAGCATGTGTCCCCGTGTTCTACAGTCACCGTTTATGCTGCTCTGATGGAGCAGAGCGTAACATAAATTATATTGTGTCCACAACGATATAAAAAATTAAAACAATATCAAAACATTATATCACGATAACGGTATGCGATACGATATGGCCCAGCCCTAGTCTATTGATTTGTCAGTTACATCACTTCATTTACATTTAATTAAACAAGAAATCACTGTCCTGTTTCAAAAGCAACCCCAAATGAATCTTTGCATAATTATAAAAAATATCATTAAAATGATAACATAATTTGTGTGGCAGTGTTCCAAGTGCTGGTCCAAGTGCTGCCCTCTGCTGTTCTGCTTGCAATATTGATTAAATGTCACACCCGTAGCCTCGATAGTTGTAGCTTCCCCTTCGTTGCATATTTCATAAATATATTCCTGCACATTGTAACCCATTTAGCCTGAATCTGGAGATTGCGCTGGTATTGCACCAAACAGAGTCACTAACGCGCACTCCCTGTTATGAGACGTGTTCAAGTTAAACTCCACTTCCTGACAGAGCTAGCAACAGTAACTAAAAGGCATAACTAAACTAAAAGAACCAGAGCTGAATGAGCGCCTTGAAAAACACAATTACTCCATTCTAAATTATTTCTGCAGAAATCACTTAAAGGCAAAAAGGTTCACACACAATCAGAAAACATAGGAGGCGCCACAGAACAAAGGCAGGAAGTGGTGCTCAGTCTGAAGGTTCGACTTATGTGGAGAGCTGTTGAACTAAAGCTGCTGTTACAGATCACACCTGTGGGTCCACAGTACATGAACACACAGGAGAGACTCGACTCTGGAACGACTGGAATGTTCCTCCAGACGCTGCAGAACGAGTCCAGACCCGGTGAGACCAGAGGCATTTGTCTGAGGAGCGAGCGTCAGCACATCTCCTCCAAAACCATATTTCTCTGTGTTCCTCTCTGTTCGGACCAGGTCACTGTGGGGACTTTATATCAAGATCCATTTGCTGCGTTCTCAAGTCAAAACGGTCATTTAAGAGACTTTTTGTTTTGCAGTCTCAAAAGTGCATTTTCACTCAAACCAACATAAGAGCATTACAATACTGTGGTCATAAACATAAACAGCTTCAAAATGATGACTCGACAAGATGGATTTGACTCTTGTCTTAAGTGATAAAATCTAGACTTGAACAGACCACACCAGATATACGTCGGTCAAATTTAAGATCGGGTCCATTTTAATTCCCAAATTAAACATGACCGGCTTCTCAAATTGAGACGGAGCCCAATACGCACAAATATCAACTTTTCTTGTCAAATAAAAAGTTGCATAAAGCACCTTTAAGTTGTAAACATTCACTAAAAAAAAAAAGAAAAAAGGCTTCTAGAGTCTTTTGCATTTAAAAATACAAGACAATAGTAAACTTCACTACTTTACAATTATTACAATTCTTACTACTACTCTTTTCTTTTACATCATTATTAGGCCACAGTCCAGGCTACAGTTTGTTAGTAAAACATATGCTGCCCTGTTTAAGACTGTTTTCACACATGTTGGAGTGCCTCGTAGGTCGGCTCGAGTTTCAACTGCATTTACTCTAAAGTTCGTTTAGTCTGTGTTCACACGCGCCTGCGTCAGCCACGATCAGCTGTTCAACGAACTTATTACCATGACAACTGTTTAGACCGGCGTAAAGTGCCGCAGTTGGATCCACACTGACCCAAAAGTGCCGCTCTCAGGTCGACCTAACTTGAGCCTGTTTGAAAACGTGTTTGTCAGATGTTTGGATGAACAGACTAAGAAAACATGGGTCTAAAGTGGACTAACGGGACTCACTTTTGTATGCAGCCAGTTTTCATTTCATCTCCCCTTCAGTTCATTACGATGAAACAGAGAGGAGCACATTTGCTTGATGTGGCCGCTATTTCTGAACATTTGGACAACTTTATGTGGATATGACATCCATACTAGCATGCTACATACTATAGCATACTTTAGTTTTAGTCTGAGTCTTTTGACAAAAATGTCATTTTAATTCTCTTCAATCTTAGTCTAGTTTTAGTCGACTAAATTTAAAACTAGGCTTGCCGGCAGTAAGTCAGACCTGTTCCCGGTGCGTGTTGGGCTCCGCCAGGGCTGCCCTTTGTCACCGGTTCTGTTCATTACTTTTATGGACAGAATTTCTAGGCGCAGCCAGGGGCCGGAGGGTGTCCGGTTTGGGAACCTCAGAATCTCATCTCTGCTGTTTGCAGACGATGTTGTTCTGTTGGCTTCCTCAAATCAGGACCTCCAGCGCGCACTGGGGCGGTTTGCAGCCGAGTGTGAAGCGGCCGGGATGAGGATCAGCACCTCCAAATCTGAGGCCATGGTTCTCCACCGGAAAAAGGTGGTTTCCCCGCTTCAGGTCGGTGGGGTGTCCTTGCCTCAAGTGGAGGAGTTCAAGTAACTCGGGGTTGTGTTCACGAGTGAGGGACGGACGGAGCGTGAGATCGATAGACGGATCGGTGCGGCGTCAGCAGTGATGCGGTCGCTGTATCGGACCGTTGTGGTGAAGAGGGAGCTGAGCCAAGCGGCAAAGCTCTCGATTTACCGATCGATCTACGTTCCCACCCTCACCTATGGTCATGAGATTTGGGTAATGACCGAAAGGACAAGATCGCGAATACAAGCGGCCAAAATGAGTTTCCTTCGCAGGGTGGCTGGGCGCACCCTCCGAGATCGGGTGAGGAGCTCAGTTACCCGGGAGGAGCTCGGACTCGAGCCGCTACTCCTCCACGTCGAAAGGAGCCAGCTGAGGTGGCTAGGGCATCTGTTCCGGATACCTCCTGGTCGCCTCCCTCGGGAGGTGCTCCAGGCATGTCCTATTGGGAGGAGGCCTCGTGGAAGGCCCAGGACACGCTGGTGGGACTATGTCTCCGTGCTGGCCTGGTGTCGTCTCGGGGTCCCCCCAGAACAGCTGGAGGAGGTGTGCGTGGATCGGGAAGTCTGGGCATCTCTGCTGAGACTGCTGCCCCCGCGACCCGGCCCCGGATAAAGCGGAAGAAAATGGATGGATGGATGGATGGAAATTTAAAACTAATTTAGTTAATTCGTATAATGTATAATATTTATTATAATCATATTGAATTAGGTCCTCTGCTTCATGGTGCTTCTCCCACATGAACAAAGCCCAGAGTTGTTCCTTTGGCACTGAATTTAAATAACATCTTTCAAACTGTCATTGGAAGTTTGGATGATTTTAGTCTCTTCTTTTCATTTTTATTTAATATCTGGACTTTTTTTTTAGTCATAGTTTTAGTCTCGTAAAAAACTCTTAATTTAGTTTCAGTCTCATTTTAATCATAAAAAATAACTAAAACGATGACTTAAAATTTTAGTCGACGAAATGAACACTGCTCGCATGCGGCACACACCTCAGCTAAACGTCTGAAGCCTGGAACTCGCTACGACAAACTTTTCTTCGCGTTCGGGGAAAGCGTTTACCTGTCTGACAGCAGCCTCAGGCCCAGCTCCACGCTCTCCCCCTGCAGCTCCTCCTCACTGACCCTCCTGCTGACGGGGCGCAGGGGCAGCGCAGTGCCTTGCTCCAGGGCAGCGGGGAATTCCTCCGTGAACCTAGAGAGGAAGCTGCGCGCCTCCTCCTTCGCCTCCATCAGCTGCAAGAGCATGTGGGAGGTTAAATAAAGGGACTAGATGCAAGTTGGTCATTTTATACTCACTACTGCCACCTCAGGTCTTACGTGTAACTGCAGTCTCTATGTTAAGCTCGTGCATGACGGCACTTCAGACCCGAATTAACACCTTTTTGAGTGTCTGGGGTCATTCTACACATTAGGACATTGTTGGAACATGTAGGGGTGCTTTTTTCAAGAAGCTTTTAGATTTGGTTAATGACAAACTGGAGAAAATGTGCTCGGTTCAGGTGGGGGTTAGGAGGTTACAAAAAGGGGGCAAAAATAGGGAAAAAATGGGGAATAAATTGTGTAAAAAATGTGGGGGTATATGGAAAATAAGCACACAAAAATTGGGGGAAAAATTGGGGAAAGGAGATTTGTTTTTGTTTTTTTTAGCCGGAGCAACCAAGTCACGTACGTAGCACTGTACCTGGACCAACAGCATCAAAACTAATCTAAACATATAGGGAGGATCGCTGTTATTGTTTATTTCCGCGATTTTCACCGGATGTTTTGGTGACTGGTGGGCAAACAGCTGATTTTTACGAGCTTGAAGAGTTGTTAATTTAAATCCCAGATCCTTTACAGCACTGATCTTTTCACAGATGCAATGCTCTGTTTGTGAACGATGTTTTGACCCACCATAGCACTATTAATATCTATTTAATACATTTGCGTTGCCCACCAGTGCCTCGGACGTGACGACAGGGCGATCCCCCTCATACGGGGTTTTTTCAGTACCTCCTTTCGATACTTTCATTTTTTCAATACCAGTAGTACCTAAACTTTTTATTTGTGTGTTTGTTTAACAGTACTCAGCCCTAAAAGTCCCCCATAAACCTGTATTAAAATAGATTCCGTGACATAATAATAGGATTTTTTTTGGGTGCATATTTTACTTTTCTGTGTCGAAAGTTGAAGATCGAAACCAAATGAGCATTTCGCCCTAAACCGTTGATAAACAACCACAATAAATGAATAATATCCCTGTAACATGAGGTTGTTATGGAGAGGAAACTGCGGGACACTCCCTTTTCATGGCTCGTACTGAAACACAACCAAACTCTGACTTAAAGGTAGAAATGTGCGAAATAAAGAGGTTTTATGTCAGCGACGTGGGGAAAAAAAGCGCATGAATTAAAGTGTAGCGATTGTAACGGACCGCGCCTCTTTAGTTTTTACACTTCTGTCGGAAACCGAGGCGTTTCTCCGTAAAATAGATATTCAATGAGTGCATATGAATGTCACCTGCAGGTGCTCAGATGCTGCTCAAATCCACAACCAATGACCGGCACGATGAAGTCCGCAAAAATATCCAAAATATAGTTTAAAAGTGTTAAAAAAAGAAAGAAATGTTGACGGAGGAAACAGTGATGCTTCTTCTGCCGCTTCCTCCGCCGCCGCCTCCTGGACCTGAGCGGACCACAGCGCCGCCGGCGGCCCTGCAGGGAAGTGCTCATCCCGTCTTTTTCTTTTTTCCCCATTAAAAAAAAAAATTTAATCACAAAATAAGTGTAGCAGAAATAAATACACATGTAAACAAATATGCACATGGTTAAAAGCCAGGGGGATACACATACCATTTTTTTTTAAATTAAATGAAATAATTAAAAGAAGAGCTAGAAAAGGGGAACATTACACATTTTGTATCAAGATATTAGAGTACAGGATGACATAAAAATATAAATGAATTAATGTGGTAAGAGATGATATTTAAAGGATGCATTATGGATTGTGATGGCTTTTTGATTGGTCACAGTCTTTCAGTCTATTGTTTTCAGTTGAGTTCGTTTATGAAATGAAATGCATAAACGAATGAAATGCACTTTTACGCTGATCTGCCGTGAAGTGAATCCATGGTGATAGTGCACCCTCTGCAGGGGCGGATCTAGAAAAAAACATCACGGGGTGGCAAGCAAGGTCAGGGATAATTTCTGGGGTGGCAACACATTTTACAATGTTGAATGCTTATAGTGGGGGTACGTAAGTTTTGCTTGATGGCAAGGCAATTTTTCCATTTAGATGCAGGCTAAGCCTCCCAAAATTGTATTCAAATATTAGCATATATATATATCCATAATATAAGTAGGGTGTTTCTAACTCAGATTTTTGTGTGTTATTGTTGTTTTTCCGGAACATTTTTGTCGCTCTTTTGTCACATTTTTGCTGTTAGATTTGGGTAATGTTAAGAGGTTAAGACATATTTCATGTCTTACAGTTGTATTGTTGGGATTATTGTGTGAAATTTAGAACGAGTGTAGTTTAGTTTATGTTCACTCCGATTGTTTAAATGTATCTTAATTCCTGGAGAACTGTATACGGTATTATTTGTTATTTTGGGGGGTTATTTTATGAAATTGAAATATGTTATGTTATGTACTCCAATACTTCATTTCAGAATCAGAATAGGTTTTATTGCCATGGTTTGAGAACAGGTTCACGAACTAGGAATTTTCAGTCAATTCAGTGACGTGTGGTAAGACAACAACAATTTGACATTGAACAACAGCGGGATTGTATATACAGACGTGTAGGCATATAAAGTGATATTAAGTGATATAAAGTGATAAGTGATATCAGCGGGTCTAAGTGTGGACACACCACACACTGCACAGAGCAGAAACATCCATGAGTCTGTAACTAAGCTACAGAGACTTGTTATTGTTCATTAGTCTGATGGCGGAGGGGAAAAAACTGTTCAAGTGGCGGGTCAGCTGTGATCCGACCCACATGCCTCCGGGTCCTGGAGGTGAACAGGTCCTGGAGGGATGAGAGCTCACAGCCAATCACCTTCTCTGCAGCAGCACAATGCGGTGCTTGTCCCGTTCTGTAGCGCCGGGGAACCACACGGTGATAGAGGTGGCTGGGTTCTCTGGAGTCTCTAGAGTGTGAGGAGCTGATGGGTGCTCATGGCGGCAGTAGTGTGTATTCAGGCCCTGGGCAAGGGACAGGTCGTTCAGAGTCCGGTTCAGAGTTCATTTCAATAAAAAGGAACGGGGAAGAGACAAGTTTATGAACAAAAGAAAATGTTTATTGTGAAATAACTGAGTTATATAACTGCAACGTTTCATATAAATCAACAAAACATTTGAAATATACCAGGACTTCCTGTCATGGCCGCCGTGTAAACAGACACGCTAAACCTAGCTCCGATATTTTCTGTACTATAATCCTGTTGTAGACCGTGGACTTGACATCTAAAAGGCACTTTAGAATCAAGTTTTAAAGAGGAAATGCCAGGCCAAACAAGAAACGCCAAGGACAAAACAAAAACGGGAACACAAACGAAACTTTCCAATTTTGGCAAATCTCTGGAGCAAAAGCCTAGCAAAGACGCTAGCCCCGCCGAAGAAGCTAGCGTTAGCATTAGCGACGACGCTATCATTGAAATGGCTGAAAAGCAAGCCGAAACCCCTGGAGGACATGGTAGCAGTGAACTCATGCTTGTCAAGGAGGAGATTCTTAAAGCAGTGGGCGATCTCAGGTCTGAATTTACGGGCAAGTTGAACGGTATACTGAAGGCATCAGAAGAAACAACGAAACAGCTAAGTGACTGTGCTAATAGCATTGGGCAAGCTGAGATGCGCATCTCCGTTGTTGAGGATGATTTCTGCGAACTAAAAGATATGGTTGAAAAGATGGAAAAAAGAAACCGTGTCCTGGAGGATAAGGTCATCGATATGGAGACGAGGTCTCGTTTAAACAACGTTCGCCTTGTAAATCTGCCTGAGGGAGCTGAGTACCCTGATCCCTGCGCTTTTCTCGAGGGATGGCTTCCAGACGCGTTAGACATAGGTGTGCAGATGCGGGCGCCTATCGTGTTGGAACGGACACGCCGTGTTGGGCCAAAAAGAGGCACGGGGGACTCTCCAAGGCCCCTAATAATGAAGTTCCAGCACTACAAGCAGAAGGTTGCCATGATTGAAGCGGCAAAGAAGAAGAAGGACATTTTATATAAGAATGTTCGCGTACGGCTGTACAATGACTTGGCCACAGAGGTGCATAAACAGAGAAAGCAATTCGACTTGGTACGAAAACAGCTGTGGGAGCTGGGACTTCGACATGGGATCAGATCGCCTGCAACAATGCTGGTAACGTACAAGGATGAAACACTGACTTTTAAGAAGCCGTCTGAGGTGGAGGAGTTCATACGCAAGGTTAAAGAAGAGAGATCCTCAGTTTAGGTTTGATTTTAAATACCTTCAAGTGTAATGTTAGAAACTTAGTTTAATAGTCTGTCTTGTTTTATGCTTATTTGGGTCTGAACACACATTCATTTTATAACTTTTTTGATACTAGCCATACATTTCTTTTTATGTTTAGATGACAAATAGGCTGGTGGTATTGTACTTTACTTTCATTACACAATATTTTATTTTTCCCACACTGATGGGATTAAAGCTACAAATGGCCTGATAGGTGTTTTTCTTTTGTTTTTATATATAGGCCTATATGTTTCTATATTTTTGTTATTGTTTTTTCTTCTAGTTAATTATCTCAAAAGTGTGCACAGTACTCTATAAAACAGGTGCTTATTGTATTTTTTTATATATAAGGAGCAGGAGAGCTGCTTTTGTTGTTGTTGTTTACCTTGGTGTCATAACACCTAGTTGGGATTGATCTAGCATCTGTCCCTAGAGGTTAGAGGAAGTGGACATAATCGAGGGGAATAACCACTTGTGGGAGATGGGGTTGCTTTTTTGTTTTGTAGTTCAGCGAGTTCAAAGTTTGTTTTTTGGTTTATGGTTAACCTTTCCCAGACTAACTGCCAGCAAAATTTGCTTTTCTTTTTTTTGAATGTCACAAGGTGTAAAGCTTAAATTTATGTCCTGGAATTGTAGAGGTTTGCAGAAAATAAAAAAGATTAAACAAGTCATGAATAAATTAAAAGATTCAGGTTCAAAAATTATATTCTTACAGGAAACGCATACTGCTAAAGAAGACCATGTTAAAATAAGTAGGCGATGGCAGGGGGATGTCTATGCAGCATCATTTAATTCACAGGCAAGAGGGGTTATGACCCTCATCCATAGCTCAATTCCTTTTCAAGTTTCCAATATAATCAAAGATAAACTTGGGAGATATTTAATTATCCAAGGCTCACTACTTGCAATTAGCTTGAATCTTGTAAATGTTTATGGTCCAAATGTGGACGATCCAAAGTTTTTCACTGACCTCTTCCTGACTCTTTCTTCCCCCCCAGGTGCATATATAATTGCAGGGGACTGGAACTGCACATTAGATCCAGTTGTGGACCGCTCTACAGGGGTTGACCAAATCCATAATAAGAGTAGGGTAACTATTAATCACTTTATAAAAGAGCTGAATTTAATTGATATTTGGAGACATTTGAAAGCAGATGAAATAGCATATTCTTGCTATTCTGGAGCATACAAGACGTTTTCGCGCATTGATTATTTTCTTATCTCTGCCACGTTGATCCCTAGAATTGAGAACGTTTTTTATGATAGTATACTCCTGTCTGATCATGGGCCATACGGCTTTACATATAGCGACAACGCTCTCGTAAGAGATCCACCTAGATGGAGCCTGAATCAGAAATGGTTACTGGATGATAATTTTATTAATTATATTGGAAAAGTAATAGATAATTATTTTGAAGATAATACAACAGAAACAACTGTTGCTATTAAATGGGATGCTTTTAAGGCTGTTTTGAGGGGACATATAATAAGCTACACTTCATCTAAAACTAGAGATTTTCATAAAAAGAGACTACTATTGGAGTCAAAAATAAAAACACTTCAGAATCTGGTGATTAATAACTACACACCTACAACAGAAAAGGAATTGCTAACTCTAAAAGCAGAATATAACAAAATGACAGAGGACAGGGCAGCTGCTGATATTATTAGGCTTAATCAAACCTTTTATGAACAAGGGGAGAAATCTGGGAAATTGTTATCTTGGCAAATCAAACAGTTGGAAACAAGAAAAGCAATAACGTCAATTACAAAAAGTAATGGAGATTTAGTAACTAATCCTGTTGAGATAAACAAAGAATTTGGAGAATTTTATACAAAACTGTATAATTCTGAAATACCAAATAACCCGGATATTCAAAACGCATTTTTAGATGGTTTGGAAATTCCACAAGTCCCAAATGATTTAGTGGAAATATTAGAAGCGGACCTGAAAGATGCGGAAATCAGCAAAGCTATTGATGATATGAGGGCAGGTAAAACGCCAGGTCCTGATGGACTTCCAATAGACCTTTACAAAAAATTTAAATCTAAATTGCTTAAACCCCTTTTGGATATGTTTTTAGAAGCTTTCCAGTGTGGTAGCTTACCAACATCGCTGACGGCTGCATTAATAACATTATTACCAAAACCTGGAAGACCAAGTAATTCTTGTGGAAATATGAGACCGATAAGCCTATTAAATGCTGATCTAAAAATTTTATGTACAATTTTAGCAAGACGACTTCAAGAAACATTACCTTATGTAATACATAGGGATCAAAATGGATTCATCCTAGGACGACAGGGGTTCCACAATGTTAGGCGGGTCCTTAATATTATTCAAGGTTTGGATGAAACCACAGACAGGGCCCTCGTATCTTTGGATGCTGAAAAGGCATTTGATAAGGTGGAATGGCCTTATCTTTTTAATGTCCTGGAGCGATTTGGATATGGGAATACATTTTTAAAATGGGTTCGATTACTGTATTTAAATTCAACGGCAGAAGTAATAACAAATAAAAACATCTCACAACCAATTATGATAAAGAAAGGCTGTCGTCAGGGCTGCCCCCTTTCACCTCTTTTGTTCACTTTAGCAATAGAATCCCTGGCAATAGCCATAAGGGAAAATTCAGAAATAAAGGGAATCTCTTTTTGTAATACTGAACACAAAGTCGCACTTTACGCAGATTATGTAATCCTGTTCGTTTCACACATTAGTAAGTCAATTCCGGTCATTTTAGATCTGATAAGTGCCTTTAGTAAAATCTCAGGTTATACAATCAATAATACTAAATCTTCTATTCTATTGCTTAATGAGACTGAAGCCGCACATCCAGCCCCACAAGCTTCGTGTTTTAAAGTGGTGGATCACTTTATATATTTAGGTATTGAAATTAGGCGCAAGTTAAATTTGATTGTTAGGTCTAATTATGAATCTTTAATGAATGATATAACAGGATCGGTTGATAGGTGGGTATCTTTACCCCTGTCTTTGATTGGTAGGATAAGTGTGATAAAAATGAATATGCTCCCTAAAATATTGTATATATTTCAGAATGTGCCATTGCCCCCACCTACTGATTTTTTTGGAAAGATTAAAAAGCTATTCATAGGATTTATTTGGGAAAACTCTAAAGCTCGGATTCGGCTATCCTTATTACAAATGCCGTATAATAAGGGAGGGCTAAAATGTCCTAATATAATTTGGTATTATTGGGCGACACAGCTGCGATCAATTAAATTTTATTTTGATACAAGCGATGCGCCACAGTGGAGGGAGATGGAGTCAGAAGGTCTGGATTTACCATTTCCGCAATATTTATATTCAGACAAGGTTTCTAACCTAATTAAAAAAAATAAAAACCTAATTGTTAAGAACATGATTAAAATCTGGTCTAAAGTATGCAAATATGTAAAAGAGCCTTGTAACTTCTCTCTTTATACTCTAATTTGGAGGAACCAATGTTTTATTCCAGGAAGATCTGACATTGTTTTTCAGCTGTGGGCGTCAAAGGGATTAAAAAGAATACAGGATCTGTATAGACCAAATTCGGATGCACTAATGTCATTTGAGGAAATAACATGCCAGTATAACATTGACAAAAAATACTTTTTTAAATTTCTTCAACTTAGACATTTTATCAGAACTAATGATAATACTCTAACTAAACCTAAAAAAACAGACCTGGAAAAAATTATGTCTAAAAATAGTCGGAGCAAAGGTGCTATATCGGAATTGTATAGTTTCTTATCATCTAACTCAACTGAAAACTCAGATTCTAAGCTCAGGGCATGGAATGAGGATTTAGCAACAAACATTTCAAAAGAGGATTGGGAGTCTGCATGCACAAACGCACATAAACAATTAATTAATAGTCGATTTAGGCTCCTCCAGTATAAGTGGCTCATGAGAACCTATGTGACACCAGAAAAATTGAATAAATATAATAGGAATGTACCTGATGTGTGTACAAGATGTACTAATGCTAAAGGAACATTGTTCCACTGTATGTGGCAATGTCCTGAGGTGGAACTTTTTTGGGACGAGGTTAAGGGAGCTGTAGAGACAATTATCTCAAAGGATATTCCGAAAAATCCTGTACTTTTTATCTTAGGAATTTATCCTGGAAAACATTCGTTTACAAAGAGTGAGCAGATAATGATGAATATGTGTTTCCTTCAAGCTAAAAGAACAATTGCAATGCATTGGAAAAAGAGCAATAGGCCCAAGTTGGGATACTGGGTGAAACAAATGCTCATAGTATTTCCCCTGGAAAGGATTACGTGCTTTAGAAAGGGAAAGTTGTCAGTATTTGAAAAAGTGTGGGGACCATTTAAAGACTTTGTAGATAATGTTATTTTAACAGATTTTTAAAGACAACGAAGTTTTACTGTGAACCTATAGGTTATATACATGTGTGTTGTTTTAATTAAATGCTTGGCAGTATGGTAAATTGTAAACAAAATATCTGGGAAGAGTTAGGGTTTTGCTTTTAAGTTTATTATCCTTTTATTTTATTTTTGCAATGTTTTTTTGTGTGTATTTTTTTGTTAGTTTTTTGCTTCTTTTTTCTTTTTGTGTATAATAATACAAATTCTATGCCAATCAAATGTGGTGTATAAAACCAACTGTTGGATTACTGTTCTGATTGTACTATATTGATGTACAAAATTAATAAACACATTGTTCTAAAAAAAAAAAAAAATCAACAAAACATTTCAAAGTAAAGATAGGTGGCGCTGTACTGTGGTGAAGTTGGTCTTTTAATGAGTTCGTTCTGTGCAGCTTGGGTTAGTGCATTAGTGACACGAGTGTGAGCTCAATATTTCAATGCATGTTCGATTTATAAACGATAATGTGCCATTTACCTTGGCCACGCCCACATCTTATCAAATATGACGTGACTAATATATTTTTTGTTTTTTTATTATGTAGAAAATTATGTTTTATGTAGAATATTCATATAAATCATCCAAACACACATTTTCAAGGTATAGATAGATGGCGCTGTACTGTGGTGAAGTTGGTTTAAAGATGCCTGCCTGCCTGCCTGCCTACTTACTTGCCTGCCTACTTACTTGCCTACAAACTTACTTGCCTGCCTACTTACTTGCCTACAAACTTACTTGCCTGCCTGCCTACTTACTTGCCTACAAACTTACTTGCCTGCCTGCCTGCCTACTTACTTGCCTGCCTACTTACTTGTCTGCCTACTTACTTGCCTGCCTACTTACTTGCCTGCCTACTTACTTGCCTACAAACTTACTTGCCTGCCTGCCAACTTACTTGCCTGCCAACTTACTTGCTTGCCTGCCAACTTACTTGCCTACTTGCCTGCCTACTTACTTGCCTACAAACTTACTTGCCTGCCAACTTACTTGCTTGCCTACTTACTTGCCTACAAACTTACTTGCCTGCCTACTTACTTGCCTACAAACTTACTTGCCTGCCTGCCTACTTACTTGCCTACAAACTTACTTGCCTGCCTGCCTACTTACTTGCCTGCCTACTTACTTGCCTGCCTGCCTACTTACTTGTCTGCCTACTTACTTGCCTGCCTACTTACTTGCCTACAAACTTACTTGCCTACAAACTTACTTGCCTGCCTGCCAACTTACTTGCCTGCCTGCCAACTTACTTGCCTGCCTACTTGCCTGCCAACTTACTTGCCTGCCTGCTTACTTGCCTACAAACTTACTTGCCTGCCTACTTACTTGCCTACAAACTTACTTACCTGCCTACTTACTTGCCTACAAACGTACTTGCCTGCCTACTTACTTGCCTACAAACTTACTTGCCTGCCTGCTTACTTGCCTACAAACTTACTTGCCTGCCTACTTACTTGCCTGCCTACTTACTTGCCTGCCTACTTACTTGCCTGCCAACTTACTTGCCTGCCTACTTACTTGCCTGCCTACTTACTTGTCTGCCAAATTACTTGCCTGCCTACTTACTTGCCTACAAACTTACTTGCCTGCCAACTTACTTGCCTACAAACTTACTTGCCTGCCAACTTACTTGCCTACAAACTTACTTGCCTGCCAACTTACTTGCCTGCCTACTTACTTGCCTGCCTGCTTACTTGCCTACAAACTTACTTGCCTGCCTACTTACTTGCCTACAAACTTACTTACCTGCCTACTTACTTGCCTACAAACTTACTTGCCTGCCTACTTACTTGCCTACAAACTTACTTGCCTGCCTGCTTACTTGCCTACAAACTTACTTGCCTGCCTACTTACTTGCCTGCCTACTTACTTGCCTGCCTACTTACTTGCCTGCCAACTTACTTGCCTGCCTACTTACTTGCCTGCCTACTTACTTGCCTACAAACTTACTTGCCTGCCTGCCAACTTACTTGCCTACAAACTTACTTGCCTGCCAACTTACTTGCCTGCCTGCTTACTTGCCTACAAACTTACTTGCCTGCCTACTTACTTGCCTACAAACTTACTTACCTGCCTACTTACTTGCCTACAAACTTACTTGCCTGCCTACTTACTTGCCTACAAACTTACTTGCCTGCCTGCTTACTTGCCTACAAACTTACTTGCCTGCCTACTTACTTGCCTACAAACTTACTTGCCTGCCTACTTACTTGCCTGCCTACTTACTTGCCTGCCAACTTACTTGCCTGCCTACTTACTTGCCTGCCTACTTACTTGCCTGCCAAATTACTTGCCTGCCTACTTACTTGCCTACAAACTTACTTGCCTGCCAACTTACTTGCCTACAAACTTACTTGCCTACAAACTTACTTGCCTGCCAACTTACTTGCCTGCCTACTTACTTGCCTGCCTGCTTACTTGCCTACAAACTTACTTGCCTGCCTACTTACTTGCCTACAAACTTACTTACCTGCCTACTTACTTGCCTACAAACTTACTTGCCTGCCTACTTACTTGCCTACAAACTTACTTGCCTGCCTGCTTACTTGCCTACAAACTTACTTGCCTGCCTACTTACTTGCCTACAAACTTACTTGCCTGCCTACTTACTTGCCTGCCTACTTACTTGCCTGCCAACTTACTTGCCTGCCTACTTACTTGCCTGCCTACTTACTTGCCTGCCAAATTACTTGCCTGCCTACTTACTTGCCTACAAACTTACTTGCCTACAAACTTACTTGCCTACAAACTTACTTGCCTGCCAACTTACTTGCCTGCCTACTTACTTGCCTGCCTACTTACTTGCCTACAAACTTACTTGCCTGCCTACTTACTTGCCTGCCTACTTACTTGCCTACAAACTTACTTGCCTGCCAACTTACTTGCCTGCCTACTTGCCTACAAACTTACTTGCCTGCCAACTTACTTGCCTGCCTACTTACTTGCCTACAAACTTACTTGCCTGCCTGCCTACTTACTTGCCTACAAACTTACTTGCCTGCCTACTTACTTGCCTACAAACTTACTTGCCTGCCAACTTACTTGCCTGCCTACTTACTTGCCTGCCTACTTACTTGCCGGCCTGCCTACTTACTTGCCTACAAACTTACTTGCCTGCCTACTTACTTGCCTGCCTACTTACTTGCCTGCCAACTTACTTGCCTGCCAACTTACTTGCCTACAAACTTACTTGCCTGCCTGCCTACTTACTTGCCTGCCTGCCTACTTACTTGCCTGCCTACTTACTTGCCTACAAACTTACTTGCCTGCCTGCCTACTTACTTGCCTGCCAACTTACTTGCCTACAAACTTACTTGCCTGCCTGCCTACTTACTTGCCTACTTACTTGCCTGCCTGCCTACTTACTTGCCTGCCTACTTACTTGCCTGCCAACTTACTTGCCTACAAACTTACTTGCCTGCCTGCCTACTTACTTGCCTGCCTGCCTACTTACTTGCCTGCCTACTTACTTGCCTACAAACTTACTTGCCTGCCTGCCTACTTACTTGCCTGCCAACTTACTTGCCTACAAACTTACTTGCCTGCCTGCCTACTTACTTGCCTACTTACTTGCCTGCCTGCCTACTTACTTGCCTGCCTACTTACTTGCCTGCCAACTTACTTGCCTACAAACTTACTTGCCTGCCTGCCTACTTACTTGCCTACAAACTTAATTGCCTGCCTGCCAATTTACTTGCATCCACCCGCGGCGCTAAAATAAAACCTGTATTAGTGGCTGTACCCAAATCTAAGGAAGGAATAAATGAACGATAGCTGGACCCGTAAAACACAACGCACGACCTCTGGGCCCAGACAGAGGAAGTACAGTGAACCAGGGTGGGCTTTTATAGTAATTAAACGCCAGCGCCATCTGCTGTCCGTTTTGATATTTAAAATACATCAGTTTAATAAAGTTATTTAAAATATAGTTAATAAAAACGGGTAATGCCACAATTGTAAAGAAGAATCTTATTGTTTTGACTAAAGAAATAAAGGAAACAATAATAATACTGACTAAGACGACATATTTATTAGACACTTATTGATCCATAATAATCCACACAAAGTAATATCAAACAAAGTACGCCGCCAGTGCCGCCATCTTGTCCTTGGGTTTTTTGGGGTTGCCGCGGCGCCCTCGGCCCCGGCCCCGCCCCCCTCGCCGCGCCCCGCCGCGGTGCATGGGGTGTCTCATGGTGGCGTGCTTCAGCTCCACCAGGTCCAGGAACACCGGGTCACAGAACACACACCCGGAGTGCTGCGTCTGACCCAGCGGGAGGGGAGAGCGAGACTTATTAAAGTCCACGTCCACCAGGGCGGCGTCGCACGTGTCGCAGCTGTCCGACGACACCTGAGGAAGGAGGCCATGATTAGATAGAAAATATTAGTACATCTGTGAGCCTTAAAAGCAGTACATTTCAGCAAATACATATACATCTACTTTCAAAATCCAATGTGTTCAATGTACTCGTTTTATAGAAAAGCCTTTAGCTATCTGAGCTTCTTCCACACTTTGTTAGCCTGGACCTGATTTAAATCGAACATTACATCCCCATTCAAATGAATAGGGAAGCCAGGCGCAATTCTAACGTATGGGAAGGCATGGTTTGTCCTTTTAATGGGATTTATATCATTTCTGTGGTTTCTTTATTATTAAAGTTTTATACGATGATGTTTAGTGGCCACTGACTAAATGCGGTCGATGTGTTGACAACAACTGAAAACATCTGGATCCTTCATAATTTACAATGTTTGGTGGCTGATGCTAATGGCTATGGGAAAAATGCATTAAGCGGACTAATAGACTGTCACGACATTAAAATCTGAAGTCCGATATGTTGAGGCAGGAAAATATCGCAATAACGATATTATTGATGGCCTTTTAATGCCACAGAAACAAACTCTAAAGCTTCAAAATGACAGTAAATCTTTGGTTGAAAAATGCTTCATCTTAAAATATCCCACAATAAACACAAAATATAACGAAAGGCGACTTACTTGTGGTAAAAAATGTGGGTAAATGTCAGTATTTGTGAATGAATAAGCGTGGGAAAGACGAGCGAGTCATCTTTCCAAACTTGTTCCAATTTTCCAAAATGTACAAACATTTTTCAAAACTCTGACATTAAGGAGAAAACTAGCAACAAATCTCAGCATTGACCACTGCGTGAATAATTGTTTCCTAAAATCTAAATCTGGACAAAAACATTAAGAAGGTCCGTAAGTGGCACCTGGACTCTGTGTGCCTGCTCGAAGAAGTGCACCACCACGTTGCACTTGTTGCAGGCCATTTTCCACTTTGGGCCCGATATGGGGTCCAGGACCAGGACGCCGGACTCGCACTCCACGCACTGCCCGATGCCCAGGGAGGAGAGGGCATGGGCACACGAGGGGTGGGTACACTCGTTACAGCCGAACCCTGTAACGGAACGGGCACACGGTCACTGCTCAAAGCCCAAAACATGAAGGAACGTGAGATCAGAGCTCGAGTGCACGGTCAAACCTTCACTCAGAAAAGATACGAGACACAGAATACACAACAAAGGACTCAAAATACAACCCTGTGGCAAACCAATACTCGCAGTGAGTTCATCAGAGACAGTTATTAACCTTAACCCTTTGAGGACTACAGGTTAAATAAATTAAAATCCATTTGTAAAAGGCATCACCTAATCCCAGAGACTTCAGTTTCTGAATGAGCCTCGAGGGAACAAGGGAGTTAAAAGCTTCTGTTAAAAGTTTCTGTGATCAGTGCATCAGAGTGTGTAGCAGCGAGGGAC
Organism: Proterorhinus semilunaris; assembly: GCA_021464625.1. Lineage (NCBI taxonomy): Eukaryota > Metazoa > Chordata > Actinopteri > Gobiiformes > Gobiidae > Proterorhinus > Proterorhinus semilunaris. Next base: position 38,777,604 of record CM038345.1, on the reverse strand, counting down.
ACTGAATGGCCGGCCCTGGTGTACTGTGTATTTCCCATGTCTTGATGTTTTTTAGTATGTGCTTTGCCTCAACTTAACCTGATTGTAATTTAGCATATCTTCTTTTATAAGGCGCATTGAGATGCCTTGTGTACAAAATGCGCGGTATAAATAAACATGCCTTTCCGTGCCTAGCGCTGCGCCTAACGCTATGCTAATGGGGAAAAAAGCAATAGTCCTCTGCGGTGGCTGCAAACGCTAATATTTTCACTGTACATCCACAATCTACCGCGCACCTCAACTAGACTGTGAGACAAACAAAAGCACACGCCGGAGCGCATGTCGCCGCTACATTCACTTCTATGGGCCGCGGCCGTCAGCTGCAAGGGCCAAAATCGCGTGCCTCTGCGATTTGGAAATTACGCTGTGCAATATTGCGATAAAACTGCAAATGCAAAATCGTTCAGCCCTCGCTGTAGGGGGCCCTGTACCCACCTTTCTTCATGTCCCTGAAGGGCGGGTTGCCGTAGCAGTACGGGCACAGCGGGTAGCTCTTCCCCTTGGAGCCCGAGGTCCACAGCACCAGCTCGAAGTCGTCCAGCGGGCAGCGCAGCTCCTTGTACAGCTTGATGGCGCCGTTCTGCGGGAGGCTGTACGTCTCGTCGCAGTGAGAGCAGTGCATGCGGCTGGGCTTGGCCTGGAGAGAACAGCAGGGGGCGCCGCGGAGAGCCCATTTTCAGAACGTCAATTCAATGTGAAACTTCTGCTGTAGATTACCGACATAAAAATGTAGTAACATGTGCAGCCAGTTTTCTGTCATTTTATTGTTTTCATATCAAATACAACATTTTGAAACATACGCGTTACGAAGATTTGCTCATAGGATTCACTTTTTGAATAAACTAGTTATTAGTGCAAAAAATAGTAAAAAGTAAACAAATTCCTCCTTGTTTTTCTGGTTTCAGAGCTCAATAAATGTGGTATTAGATCTGTAAAAATCTTCCAAATGTCGTTGAGTCGGTGCCTGTAAAGTCATTTGAAGAATTGGGCACTTTGTCTGCACATACGTATTTCTCCCTTTCTGTGAGTTACATGTTATGGCCAATACAGTAGTTGTTTGGGTGGTATTAGTTTAAGAAGACACTGTTTATTCATTCTTCTGATTTTGATGAAGATAGGACCACATTTAATGAGCAATTTAGGCAGAAATGTGAGAAATTCCAAAGCGTACACATACTTTTTCCTCCCACTGTATACTAAAATATTTGTGTTTGGAGGATCTGCAAATGTACAATATCGAGTCCATCTGCAATGTCAAGAGATGTGTGAAAAATGGGGAATAATTTTGGAAAAAATAAACATGGCAAAAATGAGATTTTTTGGGGGGGGGGGGGGGGGGAATAATTTATTTGAGCCAAAACAACCAAGTCACTTCCTCTTTATGCTTAACAGCGTCAAAACTTGGATCTAAAGAGTGAAGATATTTCCGGACCTTCTTTTCGATACCTTCTCTTTTTCAATGCCAGTAGTGCCTAAACCTTTGTACCCAGCCCTGTTCCTTTGGCAGTGAATTGAAATGATACGAGGCTCTTTTAAACTGCGTCACTAAAGTTCATTTGTTTTTAGGAGTTGACCGAAATATCTACAGATTTCAGTCCCAGTTTTCGTCTCATTTTAGTCACACAAACATTGACTGGCATTACGATGAAGTATTTTAGTGGAGCTCTTATCTGCTTTGACGTGAACGCCGACCGAGAAGCTGCTCATGAATCGTCTCACTCAGAGAAGACCTCCGCAGATGAGTGTCTCTCCGGCTTCAGTTTCAGTACCGATTACTTGGATCGATTACTTTGCCGAGTGTGGCGGAGTCAGACTCGTCCTTGTTCGTTCATTAGTGAGAGCACAGACATGAATAATGCAAGGCTCAGAGCGCCGGTTTAAAGGCCTAGGCCGGACGGAGCGCTCGGATGGACAAAAGGCTGCGACGTCACGGGAACTTCACTTGCCCCTGACGTTATCCACTCTGCAGAAAACTGAATATTGTAGTAATTCAAATTGCATTGTTGATCGATGAATCATGCAGCCACTAATCAGGACCGTCAGCTGCACTGCAGAGGTTTGCAGCCGAGTGTGAAGTGCACCTCCATAGTTCTCTGTGGAAAAAGGTGGCGTTCCAGTATCTTGTTTTCAGTATGGATCGGTCGGCGTCAGCAGTGATGCGGTCACTGTATCGGACTGTTGTGGTGAAGAGGGTTTGATTTAGCGATCGATCTACGTTCCTCCCCTCACCTATGGTCATGAGATCTGGGTCATGACTGAAAGGTCAAGATCGCGGATACTAGCGGTGAGATGAGTTTCCTTCGCAGGGTGGCTGGGCGCTCGGAGTAGAGCTGCTGCTCCTTCACGTGGAGCGGAGCAGCGGAGGTGCCTCCTGGTACTTCCCCCCAGAAAGATGTTCCAAGCAGGTCCCATTAGGAGGAGGCCCCCCAAAAGGAAGGACTATGTCTCTGTGGCCTGGGAACAGCTCAGGATCCTACCAGAACAGCTGGAGGATGTGTGTGACGACCCGGAGGATGGATTTATATAGTAGTTGGTCACACTGATCAAGTTGAAAATCATAGTAGCTTATTTTCAAAATGTTTGAATTGATCAGGACCCGAGTCGTAACGAGCTCCCCCTGCGCGACACTGACCTGAATGTACTTCATGAAGCGATGGCACTTTCCGCAGCGTGACAGAGGTTTCCCCGACGCAGCGATGGGGGAAAAGGACACCTCCATCAGCTCGTCCATCCCTGAGGACAGAATAAAGACAGTACAGTCGTCTGTGAGACACGGCTCGATCGGGGACAGAGAGGTTGATAAAGACTTCTGTGGAACTAGGGATCAGTGGTTTCGCTGACGATAACTTCTGCATTATTTTGACGGACGAGGTCATAAACAAATCTGTCATGAGCATTTTTATCTGTCATTAATGAATCTCCTTTCATGCATGCTTTACGTGTTAAAGGGATCTGTATCATGCTATTTTAGCCATTCCAAAGTAAAGTATAGGTATTTATATGAAATATTGTACCACTACCACTATGGAGAACACATTTTTGTGATGAATGTATTTTCTGGGGGTATTTTCCAAACCCCGAAGACAAAACGCTTGGATTCAGTTAACTCCGCCCCCTCTCGCCGCTCATACAACTTTACAGTAGTATATAAATATCACAGCAATAAGTGAAGTTACTTCATGATGCAGTTATAAGGAGTTGCACATGTGCAACACAGCTTCATAAATGGCTAACACACATTTTGATTGACTCACCACTCTGATGTTTCCATTATGGGACTCGCGTTTGTTATACAAGTTAATCCACTTTGATTCTGGCCAAGGTTCATCAAACATCCATCAGTGACGGCCACAGACAAACACTACTTTGGCTGATAGTCGCTGAATCCCAGAGAGAAATTCCAACTTCTGGTGAGTGGCCTCTTCTTTAGGAAGGTTGAATAAAGTCCTGTCCTCGCAGCCAAACGCGGTTTTCTCCGTGACATTATCGTGAGGTAAGAAAAAAGAACCGGTGTCCAGACTCCAGAGCAGGTTAGAAAAAGCTCCTTCTTGACAGCTTTCGGTGCAAACATGACATCACATCTGTTCAGACGCTCAACATGGTTTGTTTTCTCTGCAGGGGCAGCGCGGACATGTCAGGCACCTTTTTTTTCCTTTATTTTTTATTACGACAGAAATAATGAAAAAGCTGTTTACATTTAAATCATGCCGTAAGGCATTAGATTACAGACGTCGAGCACTTCCGTTCCGCTGTGACGACACAACTGAACAAGTCAGTCGTTTACCAGGAGAGGGCGGAGCAGCTGTTCAGAGAGCAGGATTCAGGAGGATTACTGAGAAGCCAAAAAAACACTCTGGGGGTGTTTTTGAGAAGGAAATAGCATAACATGGTTAGAAGCTCCAAAAAGTCGATTTTGCATGATATAGGACCTTTAAATAATAAACATAGTATGTACAGTTGTGCTCAAAGGTTTACATACCCTGGCACAAAAAAGTGACCCTTACAAAAAAATCTAAACTTCTGTCAGGGTATGTAAACTATTGAGCATGACTGTATATAAAACATTTATAAAATAATCTAAGATTGCAGGATGGTGCACCATGTTGACAACAAGTCATGAAAAGTGCCCCATACCTACTGTGAAATATGGAGGTGTTTCGCTGATGCCAGTGGCTCCAGCAGAATAAAGTGAAGGTCCTGTTAGTGCCATCTCAGTGTCCTGACCTCAGTATCACTGAACCACTGTGAGCTCAAACGCTCTGTTCATGCAAAACAACCCAGGAACTTACAGGAACTGGAGGCTTTTTACCAAGAAGAATGGGACGCTTTACCATTAGATTATTTACAGAAGCTTCTCCACAACGACCACAAAAGACTCCAAGCTGTCATTGATGCGAAAGGGGGAAAGGCTCAGTATTAAAAACTGGGGTGTGTAAACTTTCCAACAGGGAATTTGATTTTGTTATGGTGATTTGAAATGAGTTCACAAATTTTTTCCCCCCACAAAAAAATGGCTTCACAACATCACTGACCATAATTGATAAAGAGACCATGAAGTGAAGACTCACCATTGATGGAGTCTACAAAGAAGTGGAACTTCCTCTTGAAGATGTCCAGCGTGTGTTGAAGCACCTGAGAGAAGTTGGCCTTCCCCAGAGCGATGAGGTTCAGCTGCTTCTCCAAAGCACTGCGGATGGTGGGCAGGACCAGCTCTGCATCTGAGGAACATCAGGAGAACATCATCTGACTGTGGAGAACATGGTCTAACAGAAGGAACACCGCTGGAGACATCAAGGCGAGACACTGCAGGCGAACTGGGAAGAATTAATGTAGAGATATAAAGTGAAACCTTTGCTGTAGTTAAGGGGTTTTCTGCCGCAGCTTAAGTCCAGGGGCGCCATGGGAAAACTGCTGATGAATATGACAAATCCAAATGGGGCTAACTTATCAAAAATCATTCAATTTAATTGTTGGAATTCACTTGTAACCCAGCAAGATACTAGTTTAAGTTGATTTTGCCTTTGTAATAAAGCATTTAGGCCGAGGGGGAGTTGAGTTACGCAGCAAACAGCTGTGGAGCTTCTCTCTCGGTCCGTGGAGTGCGTTCCCATGGAAAGATCAAAACGGATGACATTTTTATATTTCTATGACTTTTTATTGGGCTACAGTCGGCCCATGGACGGCTGACAAACACCCTGTTAAAGTCTTCAATCCGAAATATGCTATTTAAAATGTGCACGCGATAATTTGTGAAAGCGATCGATCAGAGGCAACACGCGGTGTTTCAAAACATGTCAACAACGTTTTCCTTGAAATTTGATCTGAAAAGGAGGTATTTAAGCATTTAACCTCTCCCCAACAAGTTTGTGCCTCACGTGAAAAAGGAGAGCGGAGCAGGAGTGAGGTGGACAGGAGATAGCATGACATTGGTCTCTCTGATGTGCAACACTGATAGTGATCATTATTATTTTGACGTCAAACAGGATTATGTTTTATTTATGTTGGAAAATATATTTACTAGTTTAGGTCAAAACAGTACAATTTAGGCGTTGCTTAGTGCTGCTGTAAAAGCATTCTGGATTGCATTTTCTAAATTTCACATAATCTATATAACAATTTAACACAACCAGGCTGAATGGTTTCTAGACAGAATTTTGCACAAATAAGGATTTTGAATCTCAGGGCCCTGACACCCCTTTAAAATGTGCCAAAAGGTTCAGCCCACACACCGGTGTTCAGCACCGCACGCTTCAACTCAACAGTGACTTTGAAGAGGAAAGTGAACTCTGCAATGCAATGACACAGAGCTAGGAAAGAGAATTATTATTGGTGCCTCACTCTAATGTGCTCTTATTTAACAAAAGCCTATAGCGGGCCTGAGATGATACTTTTTGTGTCATAAATGGCAGTTAAACATGAAGCGGACGGTGCAGAGTCAGACAGTCAGACAGAGAGAGCTGCTCTTCGCTCCTTTTCTCCTCGTTTTAGCCTAAAGTTTCTTAAAGGCCATCAGGCCAAAACAGTGACAAAAGCCCCGGGTCGCTCATGCTATTTCCGCACGCATTTGCAGACTCGCAGCTTTGGAGACTAGTCAGCGTGATTCCAGATAGTTCATAACCAGGGCCTAGAATTTGGTGCTACACCCCTGGGGAAAACCAGCTAGGCGGAAAAAAAGCAAGTACATAACTTTACAGAGTAGTAGTAGCAGTATAATAGCATTAGTAGTAGAAGTAGCTGTAGGAGTAGTAGTGCTGGGCGATATGACGATACATATCGTGGGGACGATAGAAAAGTGTCTATCGTGCCATTTCTCTTCTATCGTTTATATCGTTTCTAACCTAATTTCATCAATTATTAAAGCAAATATTACATTAAATAGGCCACAAAGAATGTATTAGTGTTTTCTTGTCACTATGCATCCTCTAAGTTTATATTAAGTGATTATAAACAAGAATAAAAAAGAACTTTTTCGCAAAGAAACTCCGTCTTGTGGTTTTGCGACACCTGCTTTACGATATTGCTGTCCGCCGCCCGCCACACCTGCTGTAGCAACGGCGACATCTAATGGACGTACACCCCTACTACAACACTCAGCATTCTTATTTCTGAGTTAAATGTCACTTCATAACAGAGGTTACATTAACCGAAAATTCTCCGTCATTTGCGTAATGTTTAGCTTTGACGCAGCGCTGATCCGTCTCTCTCTCAGCTACTTCCCTAAACACCGCGTGGTTTCGCTCTGCTTCACGTACGGCAAATAAACAGCTTTTTAGTGATGGATCTCACAACGGAGCTGACTGATAGGCAAGGAAACTTTATTTATACCGCGCATTTCGTACACAAGGCATCTCAATGCGCATTGATAGTGCATGGATCTGGATTAAACACACGAGAGAGAAGAGAGAGGAGAGGCTGGTGCAGGAGGTAAGAGACGGATCAGCGCGTAGAGCAGCTAAAGACGTACAATGCAAACTGCTCGCCCACTGTTTCTTAAACATTACGTTAAAATTGAGATATAAGCTCCAATTTACATTTGTATTGGTGTAATATGAGCCTTGATATTGAGGAGCAGATGATGCTCTGAATAAGTCGTTCTCTACGCACGAGTTTACACATTTCTGTTAAATTGGTGTTAGGACTCAGATGTTCAGATCATGTTTAGCCCATTTTTTTTTTAAACTTTTGAAAGAATAACTGAAAACGGACTATATTATGGTATATCGTGATATATATCGTTATCGTGATATAAAATAATCCATATCGTGATATAGGTTTTTTCCATATCGCCCAGCACTAAGGAGTAGTAGTAGTAGTATTACCGATCTTGTAGTATCCGTGCACCAGGACGATGCCCAGGTTGGTGGGTTTGAGTTTGCGCCCATTCTCCACAGTCACGTAGTTCCTCTGGCAGATGTTGTTGATGTGCACCGGGATACTGGCGTCTGTGCCTACAGAACAAAGATTCATTTAAGAAAAAGGATGAACTGTGTTTCTACAGGCAGCAAAAGTCAATAGAATATTTTCAATGGCACAAACTAACAAATCTACATATTATTTCTGAAGAAGGAATGAATTCAAATTTGTATATTTTAAGGTCCAATTTTTACAAAAACAATGTCAATTCACACGGTACCGGAATCACGAGAGGACCCTGGAGTTTGCAGCATCACCCCAAAGGCAAAGATCAGGGGAATTTTGACAATCCAAACACCAACATTTTTACTTTTTACCTGAGGTACCCAGATCATTTTAGTCCTGTGTGAATAGGGCTTAAGACTCGTTTTGACAAAATCCCATTATATTTTTTGTGCATTTTATTGTGTTGAAATTGTCAAGTCAAATATCGCAACAATATTGTAGTTGCAATGTTCCAAAAAGTCACCCACAACCAGCAGCTGGGGACGAGTGTTGTGTTGTGACTGTTACCGATGCCATGTTTCTCCATGAGGGTGATGAGCTCGGCCTCAGTGAGGTACTCCGGGGGGTTAGTCTGTCGCTCCACCAGTTTGACCTCGTCCACAGTGAACACGTCTCCACGCTCGCACACCGGGAGCGCCTCCTCGAGGGGGATGCCCTGCCACGGCATCACCGACGTGTAGCCTACAAGACAACAAGGGAGAACGCTGTAATAACAGGAGAGAACCCTGAAATAACAGCTGAAAACACTGTAATAACAGGAGAAAACCCTGGTCCCTCGTACCGTGGGAGACAGAGCTCGTACCTTGGGAGACGGAGCACGTACCTTGGGAGACGGAGCTCGTACCTTGGGAGACGGAGCTCGTACCTTGGGAGACGGAGCACGTACCTTGGGAGACGGAGCTCGTACCTTGGGAGACGGAGCTCGTACCTTGGGAGACGGAGCTCGTACCTTGGTAGACGGAGCACGTACCTTGGGAGACGGAGCTCGTACCTTGGGAGACGGAGCACGTACCTTGGGAGACGGAGCTCGTACCTTGGGAGACGGAGCACGTACCTTGGGAGACGGAGCACGTACCTTGGGAGACGGAGCACGTACCTTGGGAGACGGAGCTCGTACCTTGGGAGACGGAGCTCGTACCTTGGGAGACGGAGCACGTACCTTGGGAGACGGAGCTCGTACCTTGGGAGACGGAGCACGTACCTTGGGAGACGGAGCTCGTACCTTGGGAGACGGAGCACGTACCTTGGTAGACGGAGCACGTACCTTGGGAGACGGAGCACGTACCTTGGTAGACGGAGCTCGTACCTTGGGAGACGGAGCACGTACCTTGGTAGACGGAGCACGTACCTTGGGAGACGGAGCACGTACCTTGGTAGACGGAGCACGTACCTTGGGAGACGGAGCACGTACCTTGGGAGACGGAGCACGTACCTTGGGAGACGGAGCTCGTACCTTGGTAGACGGAGCTCGTACCTTGGGAGACGGAGCACGTACCTTGGTAGACGGAGCACGTACCTTGGGAGACGGAGCTCGTACCTTGGGAGACGGAGCTCGTACCTTGGTAGACGGAGCACGTACCTTGGGAGACGGAGCTCGTACCTTGGGAGACGGAGCACGTACCTTGGGAGACGGAGCTCGTACCTTGGGAGACGGAGCACGTACCTTGGGAGACGGAGCTCGTACCTTGGTAGACGGAGCTCGTACCTTGGGAGACGGAGCACGTACCTTGGTAGACGGAGCACGTACCTTGGGAGACGGAGCTCGTACCTTGGGAGACGGAGCACGTACCTTGGGAGACGGAGCTCGTACCTTGGGAGACGGAGCACGTACCTTGGGAGACGGAGCTCGTACCTTGGGAGACGGAGCTCGTACCTTGGGAGACGGAGCTCGTACCTTGGGAGACGGAGCTCGTTCCTTGGGAGAAGAAGCTCGTACCTGGGGAGAAGAAGCTCGTACCTGGGGAGATGAGCGTCTTGCCGCTGCAGCTGAAGTCTTCTCCTCCAATGTTGAACTCGATGGTGGTCTGGAGGAACTTGCAGTCCTGGCTCACAGTGGAGATGAAATGACGAGTAATATAGTCGAACAGACGCCAACCGTCGCTGCCTGGAACAAGGACACCTTCTTCAAAACTATGCTCATTTTTCTCACCTTGTTTTGTCATTTTGGGTTTTTTATTTTATTTTTATTTTGAATTGTTTTGGTAGTTTTCTGGTAGTCTTTACTTTTATCTTTATATTTTTCTAATTTAATACTTAATTAATTGTTTTGTTATTTTGTTTATATTTTACTGTACTTTTTGTATTTTTGTGATCTTCCACATGTTCTATGGTAAAAAATATGTTTTAATCATCAAGTTATTTTTGTTTTGGGAATTTTGAGGTAATTTTTCCTTATTTAATAAATGAATTTACTTTTTATTCATTTATTATTTATTATTTATTGGTTCATTTGGTCGGGACAGTGCATGTTAATGACACATATGGGTCTCATTATGTCTCAAAACATTTATTTTTTGGTCAATCACATTTTTTGGTACATTTGTCAAATCTTTTGTCAAAAACAGCAACAAAAAATCTCATTAAATCAATCTAAAAATAGTTGGTCTATTTTCTTGTATTTAATGTTGTGTTTCTTGTTTAATAACATTATTTTTTTATCAATATTCTCGCATAGAATATTTAGGTATATATGCCTTTCAGAATGTGAACTTTGTTGGTAATGGCGGCCATTTTGAATATCGAAGTAGAATTATGCAGTACTACAACATCTGACACCCCTCCTGGAACCGCCACCTTAACCCCCAGCTCACACTGAATCCGGTAAAGGTCCGGTACGGCGTCCGCAAACTTAGAAAGTCATTAAAACCAATGTAGCACACTCACACTGCTCCGCGAGGTCCGGCTCCGGCTACCGAGGCCATCCGGCGGCAACGGAAAGAATCCGCAAGAAGTTTATTTTTGCCGGATACCGGAGCCCCAACGGATCAAGCTGACAGAAAAACACGAGCCAAACAGGAAGTCAGGTCTCGTGAGAGAGGAAGATCCGGTGTATTTCAAAATAAAATCTGTCCGCTTACTACTTATTTGGTCTCGTTTACGACCTGTACACGCGTGTAACGTCGTAAATGTAAACATGTCTCCATTACCAGTGACACGGGGGCATTAGTGTGTTTAAAGCATCCACTTCACTGGGGAGAGTCGTTGTTCTGGCAAATACGGGGTTAAATATATGGGGCTATTTATGACGTGACCTCGCACCAAGAGGGAAACTCACGTGCACTTCTGTTCTCGCGAGGGCCGTTTCTGTGCCTGGCGCAGCATCTGGCGCCGGAGCTGGCAGAGCCACAGTGTCAGCCGGACTAAATGTGAGTGGTAGTTTGGGGGGAAACCGGACTGGATCAGGGCCGAAACCGGACCGGACCCGGACCGGATTCAGTGTGAGCCGGGCCTAACGTGGTGGAGGGGTTTGAGCGCCCGAATGATCCTGGGAGCTCTGGTGTCGGGGGCTTCGTGCCCCTGGTAGGGTCTCCCAGGGCAAACAGGTCCTAGGTGACGGGTCAGACAAAGAGCGGTTCAGAAGCCTCTTATGAGAGACCAACAGGCCCGGTTAGAACCATGAGGCCGTCCTTCCGTGGACCCACCACCTGCAGGAGGAGCCATAGGGGCTGGTGCTATGTGATTTAGGCAGCTCCAACAGCTGCCCCCAAAACCCGGCAACGGAAAAGTGGAAGAAAATGGGTGGATGGATCCAACATCTAACAACCTCTCTACTCAGGATGAAACTTGAACGGATTGACAGTGGCATTTTTATGTACTCGGAATTATTGCTCAAGACGATAACAGTAAAAATACGGTCCCAGAGACGCACGTTTATGTGAAGAAACCAGTGAGTCAGTGTTTAAGCTGCTCAAAATGTTAGCATTCTACCGGTTAGCATTTAGCATCAACAGCTCAACTATGACCTCTCCAAGAGAAATCTCTGAACAACACTCCAAACATCTAGCCTTGGATACAACATATGACAAAGGTCAGAGCTGAGCTGTTACTGTCGTATTTCCTCAGTGTTCATAGATGTGAGCCACGCGAGTGTTTATCATGTTGTAGCTATGTTGATTGAATTAACTGTCAATGGTTGACAGTTGCTAACCGGTAACATTTTAAGCAGCGTAAACACCGACTCAGACTGAGACTCTGTTGACATGTCAAACTGTAAAAATCCCAGAGAAAGGTTTTCTGTTTCCTCTTCGATGTGTTAATTTAGTCTGAGGAGTGAAGCAGATCTTTAGTAAATCCTGCTGTAGTTTTACAGGCAGAGCTGCTACGTCTGCCACATTTGCTGGTTGTATCACATAAACGTGCGTCTCTGGGGCCGTGTTTTAACTTACTTATCTTCATGAGCAATGATTTCGAGTACATGGAAATGCCACCGTCAATCATTGTCTTTCATTTTCATCCTGAGTAGAGATATTGTTACATGTTGTAGTACTGCATAATTCTACGTCGGCATTCAAAATGGTTGCCTGAACTATACGTGATGTCATTGGAAACACATGTATACCTTTGTTTTTTCTGTTCATCATCAGCCTCAGTCAGGGCGCTGTGCAGTCTCATGGCTGACATCTGCAGTAGTAGCTGTTGTAGAACTCATGTATGTGACTCACCGAGCTCGGCCTCCGTGGCGGACCTCATGGGGGTGATGGGAGGGTGGTCTCCGGCGTCGTTGCCTTTCCTCGGGCGGTTCAGACCGGACGACAGCAGCTCCTTCACCTGAACATGAACCACAGGTAAATACTAACAAACTTATCAGTCCTAGACATTTGGAACATTTGCATCTTTTCCCTTTCTCGGACATCAGTAAATTTACCCGAAGAGCGCCACAGTGAGGGTGCCCTTGGACTCACCTCGTCAGCCCACATAGGGTTGTTAGCCTGCTGTTTGAGCGCCCCCTTCAGGTCAAAGTTTTCGGGGTACTGTGTGGTCTCAGTGCGAGGGTAGCTGATGTAACCCTGAGTGTAGAGGCGCTCGGCTATCTGCATTGTGTGTTGAGGACCCATCCCTGCAACAGAAAAACAAAAACTTCCTTATTGGACAATGACAGGAAATGACATAGACAGAGGCAACTGTTGCCGTGCCAACCATGTTAAGTCAATGGGAAATGAGTGAGTCAAACTACTACGGAACTTTACCTTTATCCATGTCACTTCCTGCCATTAGCTTAAATATTCAAATAAAAATAACTTTCCTGCCCAACATTTCTTCATTAAATTGCAGCTAAATACGTCATATTTTAATTTAATTTAGTGACAAAAGCAGTTTCTTACAGAACACTAGAATGAACAACTTCTGGATTTTAGCTCCTCTCAAAAAACATAATCTGCACGCTACATCAGAGGGTTATGATAACACTTCAGATTACAGCATGTGTAATTACAGAGAATAAGAATGAGTAATTCCACATGTAAGTAGGGACAGCTGGTATCAATGGGCTAGGTGGTCTTAGCCCCTCCTGGGCACATCCGGGTTCAGCTGTTGTTAACTTTAGCAGGACTTAAGCGACTCCTTTATGCACTCATATCATTGTGCAGAGGGTAAACGCATTGTTAAATAAAAGCCTGCTGTTTAAATGACGTTATGTAGCAGTTTGCCGTTTATAGAGTAAACTTTTTCCTTGTCGTGTCTGTAGTCATATGTCTGATGCTCTGAGCTCTGGGAGTAAGAGTTGTCTGTAATGCTAGTTCCATGGGTATTTGCTGATATGTGGTTACATACTTCTTTTAGTCTCACAAGCAGCAGTAAATGCGTTTAAATCGATCTGATAGTATTTTTATTTTTTACCCAACATGAAAACAGCCCCACCTGGACTTTACATCACCAAAAGTACAAATATTAATGAAATGTATGTAAACTTCTGACTTTGTAGAAAGTAACAAAAATAATTCTAAAAAGGTCTATCTCTCATTCTTCTGGCATTTAGCAAATAGAAATAATTTAGAAATTTCTAAGTGACCCGAAAAAGCAAAAGTTAATTCTGGTTTTATGTCAAACACAGAGAACAAAATGCATATGTGTCTTTTTATACAGTGTATGTAAACATCTGATTCCCACTGTAATTTGTAACTACACGTCAGCGCGGGCTGTAATCTGAAGTGAGGCGTTATGTACACCTTTGTTACACTTTGCACACCTTTATTACATCTTGAACTTTAACGTGTAATTACCTGTACTAACATGTGTAATTACTTTCTTTTCAAGTGTATCTCATAAACATAATAATAATAATAGACTGTCTCCTCACTCCTCCCCATTTACCACGTTCGAGGGGGAAATCATGGCGGATTTACAGACTCCTCTTACCCTGCTCTGAGGGAGCATGTTCCTAAAAAGGGCATAAGGGCGGGATCTTCACTGTAGACTCGGCCCTCGCGAGGTTCGATCGTAACCGCGCCATTAGCTCTCATGCTAACAGCCTGTCAATCAAAGTCCGGCCCTCATTAGTAGAGATTTCTAAAATGTACCTTACATTTGTAACTAACCCAGCATTATCACAGGAGGAATATCTAACTGTAGAAAGTTCCAAAAAATTTGAAACCAGGCTTTACAGTTGCTTGAAACGTGTTGAAAGTGCAATACTATCTAATGGAAAACTAGCTTGTTTTGCCGCCCACATATGGATGTACTGCAGCAATGGCGGACAATGTCAGCCCCAAGCGTCATAAAGCAGTGCAACCAGTGGCCATTGCTGTACCTACACAAGAAGCTGGACTTCGTGACAGTTTTTGTTTCATGTCGATAGGTCCAGCCGATACAGAGACACAAACAAAGTCAAATATTCAGTGCTTTAAAGTCATTCTAACTTTAAAAGAAACAGGACTGACCCAGGGCAGAGCTGGCCACACGCAGCATCTCCACAGTGTTCAGCGCCTGAGGTCTTTGCTTGGACTTCTCCTTCTTACTCACCGACTCCACCTGCAGGACACACAGGGAACAGCAGCACGGAGTTGAGGTTTTATCTAGAAGCGACCAGAGCAACAAGACGACAGCTACATGATGTCAGAGATTTTTGGTTGCTTTAGGAGGAGACGCTGCAGCAAAACTCTTTTTTCCCCCTTATGTTTATGTCAGTAATCTACAGCAGAAGTTTCAACTTTACACCTCTACATTTCCCCCCCTTATTCAGCTGCAGCGTCTGACTTTAATATGCATGACGTCAAAGCCCTGACTATTCTAGTTTGGAAAACAAACAAATGAGTGAATGAGGAAAAAATCGGGAGTATTTTTGGAGATGGAAAGCGTAGTGAAACCTGGGCGTCTCTGGACGTCTTGGCCACGTTCACAAACATCTGCCCCACATCTCGATCGAACACTCGCACTCGGTTCCAGTCCAGGGTCAGCGCGCTCTCCTTCCCTTTGAACACCTGCAGACGGGAGCAATATGTGCTGAGAGAGCAGACGCTGGACTTAGGGACAGGTTTTGTTTCATGTGGATAGGTCTAGCCGTTACAGAGAAATTAACCATAAACCAAGTTCAAAATTCAGCTTTTTAACCATTACCATAGTTACCACAATAGGATTCTTAGCTGCACCAACTCCATTTAGATTATAGGCCGTTTTCAATGTTGTGACGTCAAGTGAATGCAACTCATGATGCAGCCATACCTTGGCTTGTAGGATCCAGAAGGTCTCTGGTTTGAAGGACTGGATCTTGTCGTGGCGCTCCACACAGAAGCCCAGAGTGGGCGTCTGACAGGGGCCGAAGGAGATCAGCGACGAGTCCAGGTTTCCATATTTCCCCTGGAAGTACTTGGTCTGGAACCTGCCATGAACCGGGAGCCATTTAAAATTACAAACTTATTTTAGACACGTTAAAGATTCAAAAGATTTGTTGCCACTTCATATAAATTGGAATGTTCGTTTCCCTCAAGTCCTTGGAGTGGGGCGGGGGGTGGTGGGGCAGGGGTGGAAGCACAGAGAGGGCAGGGAAGGGAGGGAGTTCTAACATGTAAATATGTTATTAACTACATTAGAAATTGTATTTAGTTACAGAATACTGAATACTCACCTTAAAAAAGGATTAAATAACATATTGTAATCTGAATACTTAGAATACTTTCACATTGATTTGAATTAGAATACCCTCAAATGAAAGACTAGGGCTGGGTACCGTTAAACCATATAAGTATGGTATAAAAAAAAAGGTTTAGGTAGTGCTGGTATAAAAAAAAATAAAAGTATTGAAAAAAGGTTTTGATGCAGTTGTCCAGGCCAGGGATAGCATTAAAGGAAGTGACGTGATTGATTCAGCTCAAATAAATGAAACACATTTAAAAGAAATAGTCTTTAAAGGAATAAATTAGCATTGTTGTTCTGTTTTCTGGTTCTATGTGACAAATTGTGGACAGTTAGTGCTCAGACACAGCAGCGCATGTACAGTGGGAGGGAAAAGTGAGTACACCACTTGGACTTCCTCACATTTCTGCCTAAATTGGTCATAAAATGTGATCTGATCTTCATTAAACTCATAAAAATGAGTAAAGTGTCTGGCCATATGTAAGCATTCACAAGAGAGTGTGAAACAAGTAAGTACACCGCCTGAACCTCACGGAACTCCAACAGTTTTGTAAAGGGCATAGGGTTTTGATGTTGGTTGTCCAGTAGTGCTGTGGAGCGTCCAAGTGCTCTTCGCAAACCAAAGCAAAATGGAACAGCACACCAACATCTAAACCCTCTCCTCACTGTGAAGTCTGGAGCAGGAGAATCAGGGTGTGGGGCTGTTTTGTTTCCTCAGGGCCTGGACATCGTGCTATCATCAATGGAAAATGAATTCACGTTTATCAAGACATTTTGCAGAAAAACCTGAGGCATTCACAACAGTGTGGAATAAGTAAGTGAACCCCTGTATTAGATAGCTGTTTTTTGGCAGCAATAACTTCATCCAGATGTTTCCTGAAGCTGCAGATTAGACGCTCACAATTATCAGGATGAATCTTGAACCATTCCTCTGTAGCAGTTCAGTGAGATTCAGGGGGTGTACTTACTTATTCCACGCTGTCCTGTGAATGTTTTCATGTTATGGCCAATAAAAATACGATAACATGTAAATGGATGGTATTACTTTTTACCAGACACTGTTTAATCATGCTTGTGATTTTAATAAAGATCAGACCACATCTTATGAGCAATTTAGGCAGAAATGTGAGAAATTCCAAACGGTGCACTTACTTTTTCCTCCCACTGTATTTCTTAAGGAAGTTGTTGCTCTTTGCGGTGAGCAGAGAAATGATGCTCATATTTATCAGGCCAGTTTAGAGTACGTTATGGTATTCAGGTGTGGTTTGGAAATGTGTCTGTGCTTTCTAAAACCGAACTTTCAAGTCTAGTGAGAACTGCTCTAAAGACAGTAGGTGTGACCAAAGAAAACCAAACCAGAGGCTCAGGAAGCTGTAAATGATCTGACTAATGTTTGAGTTTGAGATGCTTCTTCTGTTGTAGGTTCAGGAGACAAATATACATTACAATACAACACATTTAAAAATTAATTTATCCCGTCCTCCAAACGGCTCGTGAATAAGAATGTGTATCAGCGTTTCATTGTTTTATTATTCTTGTAGCTTCAGATGATTATGGTGTCTTTGTTTTTATTACTGTGTATTATTGTTATGTGGATGCATCTAAAGCGGACAAATGTCTCCACTGAGGTACAATGAAGTCCACCATACCAAGATGCATCTACAAGTGTGTAAATACCGAGTGAAGGCACAGCCGATGCGCAGGTCTAGCTCCTGCCGGGCGTCCACAGACAGAGCCTCGTTGTGGTTGGGTTCTCCCAGCCGGTTCATGGCGTTCCAGATGTCGGTGTCCGTGATGGAGCTGAACTTGGCCCGAAACACCGTCTGCTCCCGACCGTCGGGTTTGGACATGACCGGCTGGACCGCATCCAGCACCTGCAGCAGAGGAGTAACCGACTTTACCACAGCACCCACAGGAGAGGAGTAACCGACTTTACCACAGCACCCAGAGGAGAGGAGTACCCCACTTTACCACAGCACCCAGAGGAGAGGAGTACCCCACTTTACCAGGGCAGTAACAGAGCAGTTGTGACCATACCTCAAAGCAGATGTTCTCTCCCTCTTTGTCACAGTCCAACCACAGAACCACCACGTCACAGCCTCGAGCCTCCACCTGCACAAGAGGACAAAAGAACTTCAGTCTGATACTGCAGTACACACATACTACAGACGCAGCACAGTCTGTACTGCTACAGTCTGGGTACACACATACTACAGACGCAGCACAGTCTGTACTGCTACAGTCTGGGTACACACATACTACAGACGCAGCACAGTCTGTACTGCTACAGTCTGGGTACACACATACTACAGACGCAGTACAGTCTGTACTGCTACAGTCTGGGTACACACATACTACAGACGCAGCACAGTCTGTACTGCTACAGTTTGGGTACACACATACTACAGACGCAGCACAGTCTGTACTGCTACAGTCTGGGTACACACATACTACAGACGCAGTACAGTCTGTACTGCTACAGTCTGGGTACACACATACTACAGACGCAGCACAGTCTGTACTGCTACAGTCTGGGTACACACATACTACAGACGCAGTACAGTCTGTACTGCTACAGTCTGGGTACACACATACTACAGACGCAGTACAGTCTGTACTGCTACAGTCTGGGTACACACATACTACAGACGCAGTACAGTCTGTACAGTCTGGGTACACACATACTACAGACGCAGTACAGTCTGTACTGCTACAGTCTGGGTACACACATACTACAGACGCAGTACAGTCTGGGTACACACATTTCATTTGTAAACGTAAGGTCAAACAAACAACACAAATAAGAGAAAGTTAAAAGCCACTGGTTCTTGCACCCTGATCTGCAATAGCAAAATTAAGTCACTTTTGCCTTGTAGCCATGGAAACGTTTTGTAACTGACAACAGAATGGAGCAACATCCAGGAACTTGTGCTAAGCCACGCCCCCTTTGGGGGGAAACAAGAGTTAAACATGTCATTGGTGTGTTTGTGGGAACAGGATCATTTCTCTCTTGAGGAAAAAATATTCCAAACCAGTGTCAGAACCACCCCTCCTGGAACCGCCACCTTAACGTGGTGGAGGGGTTTGAGCCTGAATGATCCTGGAGCTCTGGTGTCGGGGGCTTGGTGCCCCTGGTAGGGTCTCTCATGGCAAACAGGTCCTAGGTGACGGGTCAGACAAAGAGCGGTTCAGAAGCCCCTTATGAGAGACCAACAGGCCCGGTTAGAACCATGAGGCCGTCCTTCTGTGGACCCACCACCTGCAGGAGGAGCCATAGGGGCTGGTGCAGCTCCAACAGCTGCCCCCACGACCCGGCAACAGACAAGTGGTAGAAGATGGATGGATGGATGGATGGATGTCAGAACCACAGGAAAATGTCTTTATTACGGACACATCAACTCACTGTCAGAAGACGATTGGAAATTATAATTTTTTTGTGGAAAATTACATGAGCGAGTTTATGATTGCTCCTCTCTGTCAGGGCTCATTATTGAGGAAACCGGTCCTCCTGGTGGCCGTGTTTTATGCCCTTTGTGACGTCTTTATTCGGTAAATATTCAGACTTATTAAACCTGTTCAGCGTTAGGCCTTGTAGGAACCGATAATGTAATAAATTTGGCCAATTTCAAAATGTAATAAGCCGATAACGTAATAAGTTATTACGTTATCGGCCTTGCAACGAGAAAATCCTTTGATAATGTAATAACTGCAGTCAATAATGTAATAACAACCAAGTATTTGATGTATCAACATAATGTGGCTAATTTTTCATGTCTTCTTTTGGGTTTGTGCAATATGCTAACAAGGAAAACACACTTTTTTTCTTTAAAAGCATTTAATTATAACTCGCCCATTTATGTCAGTGTTATTGAGTGGTTAGAATGAACAATTTTAAACATATTTTATATATATATATACACTCAATAACACTGACATGTACACAATATATACAGTGCCTTGCGAAATACACCTTGAACTTTTGCACATTTTGTCATGTTTACAACCCTAAACAAACATTTTATTTTGAATTTTTCAACAGATGACGTGCTCAATGAATGTCTCAGACAATGGGGAACAGAAGATGAGGTGCTGGAGGTCCCATCATGGGAGGACAAGCCCCTACACGGGATGCACCACCAAAACATAACTGAAGTGGCGGATATCAAGAAATCCTACCAATGGCTAGTCAGAGCTGGCCTGAAGGACAGCACAGAGGCTCATCATGGCTGCACAGGAGCAGGCCTTAAGCACCAGAGCAATATAGGCCCAGATCTATCATACCAGACAAGACCCCAGGTGTAGACTGTGCAAAAAGGCCAATGAGACAATCCAGCACTTAACTGCAGGGTGTAAGATGCTGCAGGGAAAGCTTACATGGAGCGCCATAACCAAGTGGCTGGAATAGTGTGCAGGAACATCTGTGCAGAGTATGGGCTGGAAACCCCAAGGTCAAAGTGGGAAACAGATAAGGATTGAGTCAAGATCCTGTGAGACTTCCAGATACAGACAGACAAAATGGTAATGGTGAACCAATCGGACATTGTTGTGGTGGACAAAGAGCAGAGGAAAGCTGTTGTGGTTGACATAGCAATACCAAGCGACTTCAACATCAGGAAAAAGGAACATGAGAAACGAGAGAAATACCAGGGGCTCAGAGAAGAGCTGGAGAAGGCCTGGAGAGTGAAAGCATCAGGCCTTCCCTAGCCTGATGCTAGAGAAGGCCTGATGCTGCCCCGAGTGCCCGTGGTCATTGGGGCACTCGGGGCAGTGACCCCCAAACTGGAGGAGTGGCTACAGCAGATCCCAGGAAGTAAATTTGACATCTCGGTCCAGAAAAGTGCAGTTCTAGGAACTGCAAAGATACTGCGCAGAACCCTCAAGCTCCCAGGCCTCTGGAAGAGGACCCAAGCTTGGAGGAAAAAGAGACCGCCCGTGGAGGGTGAGGGGAGATCCATAAGCACATCAAGGACAAGGCTCCAACAGATGACGTGCTGAGTGAATGTCACAGACAATGGGGAACAGAAGATGAGGCACTGGAGGTCCCGTCATGGGATATCAAGAAATCCTACCAATGGCTAGACAGAGAAGGACTGAAGGACAGCACAGAGGCACTCATCATGGCTACACAGGAGCAGGCCTTGAGCACCAGAGCAGACTGCTAATACTGTAGTCTGCTCAGTATTAGCAGTGCAGGGTTACAGTCATAGTCGTGACACGGATAAAGTGACGTAGAGACAGATATTTTTGCATGCATTTTTGCAAAGGGGGGTATTGCACATGTTTGATTGATTTGATTGATTTTTTTTATTTCAGGCAGGCAGGCAATGGGCAACAAAGAGAGAATATACAATATATATATATATAGCTCACTGGAGGTGTGTTTAAAATTGTTCAGCCTAACCACTCAATAACACGGAGTTCTATGTAGCCATTTTTTTTTCCATTCTTACATGTTATGATTAAATGCTTTAAAAGAAAATAAAAAATTATGTGTTTTCCTTGTTAGCATATTGCACAAACCCAAAAGAAGACATGAGAAGATGAAAAAGTAGCCACATTGTGTTGATACATCAAATCACTTGATTAAGGTTGTTACATTATTGGCTGCAGTTATTACTCCAAAGGATTTTCTCATTGCAAGGCCGATAACGTAATAACCAGCCAATAATGTAATAACTTATTACATTATCGGTCAATCGTTATTACGTTATCGGCTTATTACATTTTGAAACTGATCAAATTTATTACGTTATGGGTCGTTATTACATTATTGGCCGTTATTACGTGATCGGTTCCTACAGGCCTAATTAATGATTCTCTGGGTTTTAAACACACATTAACGTTAGCATTAGCAGCTAGAGGTGGGAGATATATCGTTTTGACGATAATATCGAAATTGTTGTCTGGACGATATGCAAAAATGGATATCGAGATAATATTTCATAATTTGTACAATACGACCCCCAAACATGAAAAGAGCAGAAGGAAGTTAAAGAGAAAACAAATAACGCTCACTATAACCTTCTAAACAATTATATGCAGCGACTTCAATACTGTCGGGTTTGGTTTGACTGTATTTTGTGTTTTTTTGTACAAAATCACAATCGTTCCTCAATTGCACGCGCGTACGCTGCTACTAATTTGCAAAACAACGACGGAGTTCTTACCTGTGTGTTATGGCGTTTCTTAGGTTGAAGCAACAATCCAAAAACATAAAGAGTAAAGCTGATGTACGATTAATAAAATAGCTGCTAAAAAAGGCCAAATCTGCGTTGTTTGCGAAAAACTGAAGTCTAAAGTTAAACATTTTTCGTAACCGTCTGCGGCGTCCTCAAGTGGCGAGCTTCGTGATTGTATCATTAGAAAATTGGGTTGTATAATATAATGAGTCCAAAAGATGGAATACATTTCCCCAAGAGATCCACCGGAATAGCCTCCGAACAGGGCTTCTTTTAACTTCTAAACATTTGTATTTATTATTACGGGGAACTGCCCATGATGCCTCAGTGCCCCTGACGCTTACGTCATTAGAGCGTGCCGTTAGTATGTTACTATGGTTACTGTCAATCACTTGTTATCTAGCTTCAAGCGCAACAACACAAAAATGAGCGAAGAAAGCGAAAATACAATAATACCGGTGGATTACTCGGATATTCTTCGTTTTTTGGACGACTCCTCGCGACGGGACTTTTTTGCTGGCGACACAAGATGAAGTGTGGAAGCTGCCGTGCGTTTATGTACGTAAGGAGGACGCTTCTGAACGCGGGTGAGTCCATGTTTACGCCACGGTTTACATCTGTCCGCGTTCAGCGCTTTTTTAACTTTAGCAGGACGTAAACGACTCCTTTATGCTCTCATATCATTTGGGTGAATGCATTGTTAGGTAATGTGCGGTTTCATAGCCTGCTGTTTAAATTATGTTTTGGAGCTGTTTGACTGCCGTCTATAGTAAACTTTTGGTCTGACGCTCCGGGAATAAGCCTTGTTTGCGATGCTTGTTCCGTGAGTATTTGCTGATACGTGGTCACATGCTTCTTTTTAGTCTGACAAGTGGTGGCAAATGCGTTTAGTAGATCTGATAGTAAAAATAATAAAAGCACGAACACTTTGTGCAACAGCCCCACCTAGAGTTTACATCACCAGCCGCCACTGTATACAATAATGGGTCAGACGCAAAAGACCAACCGGACCTTCTTTACCAGTTTGCACACATTTCTTTGAAGGATTGCAAAAATATCGTCTGAATATCGATATCGAGATATTGAAAAAAAATATCGAGATATTCATTTTTGTCAATATCGCCCACCCCTATTAGCAGCTAGTAGATTAGCTGCTGAATGAACCATGAACCATTTGCTCTAAAGCTACAAAACTACATCGTAGGCTGTATGATTTTAAATGAATGATAATATAAAAGGGACAGACTAAGAGCTGAATCTGTAATGACATTATAAAGCAGCCAGCGAAAAAGTTACACAAACAAATGCAAGTGACAAGTCATGATTCAGCTGCTCAGTTTAAAAACATTAACATCTTCTCTGTGAATTATCTGAAGCAACAGGTCACTTCCATGGCTTCATTTTCACTTTTGATAAATAAAACAATGAAATGCTGTGACCTGTAGGAACTTGACCATGCTGAGTTTGGGGTTGGCCTCCTTCTTCTCAGTGGGAGCTTTGCTGAACAGCTCGGCGGGGTCCACTTTGTCCCAGTTGTTGTATTTCCCTGAAGGCGACACAAAGCTCACAGTGAGACCTTTCAGTCTGGGAAGTGAAGTGATGCTCTACTAATCTATAATGTTACACGGAAAGGACACTATGATGAACGTCCTAACTGTGACTTGACTTTCCCCTGTGGCTGCATGTGATGGAGTTATTAATGTACGCACCGATGAAGTCCAGGCTCATGACGTGGCCGCACACCGAGGTCATCTTGAAGCGGACGCTCTGGCCCTGGAAAGAGCCGCTGTACTCGTGGACTGAGCACGCTCCATTCAGCCCCTTACGACTCAAGCAGCTGCCTACGACAATACAGAGAGGACATTATTATAGATCAGTCCAGATGATCTATGCAGGAGGAAAAGTCAATCAACTTCAGAATTACATAAGCACTTGAGTTTTGGGGAGGAGGCCTGTCACAATACAGACTATATCAACTTATCGTTCAACGACACTTTACAACTTCATCGACCTCAGGTAAAACTAACGGGCAATCAAAAAATACCGAAATTATTCAGATTTCAAAACACTTTCACCCCATTTACCACATTCTTATTCCGATTTCTACAAATTAGACGGCGACGCTGATGTGAGGATAAATTCATTAATCTATATTTATGAATAGTATTGAATTCAACATATTGAATATATTCGAACAAAAGTGAGTAAATGCATAGGTATTTTGCATAAAGTAAAATATGTTTTTGATAAGGTTTCCTTATTTCTTTTATATTCTTCATTAATTGTCCCTTATTTTACTTATTGTATCGAGGTCTGGGGAAATGCATGCAAAAGTGTAATAGATCGAATGTCTTTGCTACAAAAAAAGGCTGTAAGCATTATAAGTCATAAAGGCTCTAGAACATGTGAAGCTGAAACTATTAAAATTTAAAGATCTCGCAAATTAAAAAAATTTACAGACCATGTGGAAAATTAAACACAAGTTGGTACCTGAACATATTTATAAGATACTGACTTTGATCACAGACGACACAAGGCGAAAAGGAAATTTTTGTGTACCGTTCTCCTGAATGACACTAAGACAGAGGGGTTTCTTGGTTGCTGGGGTAAGATTATGGAATTCATTAAAGAACACATTAAAATGTTCTCAAACAATAGATACATTTAAAAATATGTTCAAGGAGATGCAGATGGAAAAATATATACAAAAAACATAACTCATATGCTGAAATGAATGAACATTTTTGTTTGTTAAAATTGTTAAAATTATTGATTTTTGTAAAACCAAAAACCATGTCACAAATCTGTTGAATGGATCACCTGCCGTTTTGGTCATCGATTTTCCTATAATTATTACAAAGGGGCATGGACAATAAGACAATGTCTTCCTCATGCTCCTTTTCACCATGTACTGTTCGTATTAATGTATGACCCTGTAAAGAAAAATATGAACATGGATGAATAAATAAATAAAAAGAAAGAAAGATAGTATGCTAGCAAAAGTATCAAAGATTTGCAGAACAAGAGATGATAAAGTTTTGAACTGTTCACAATTACTACTAAATTATGTGGGAATAGACCTGGCCTGGTGTAGTAAATATAGATACTTGGGAATTTTATAACTGATGATCTGTCAAATGATGAAGATGTGTACCGGATGTAGTGTAAAAGACACTGTTTAAGGTATTGTACACTGATGATCCAGCTATAAACGTTCAACTCGAACATTAGGAAACTTAATCACTGTCTAAGAATACTGTTGAAAAAAGAAACTTGATGGGAGAGTGCCAGACATTTTTTGTGTGTTTCTGCTGGGATCCAAACATTTCAAGCAGGTTTGAGAAACTTAATGCACAGATTTTTTGTTGGCTCCAAAACTGTGATAATAGGATTATTTTTAAATCAATTTATAAATTATTGTTATTGCCAATCTGAACTGTGGCGTCACTGCTACAGTTGTCTGCTCTAAACTTTGATGTGTTTTTTAAAGTTCGATGGTAATGTTTAATTTTAAGAATATCTGAACAGCATTTGAGATGATTATCCAGTTGTCCGAGTGTAGTGTTAAAGGGTGTTCAAAGTTATGTTTTCTTCTGCTTGTCTGTTAACAGTGAAAATGGTTTGTAGTCCATGTAGCAACAGCCAGTGTTTTGCTTCGTGAATAACTAAACATTATTGCAAAATAACCAAGTCCTTCCATTTCAGTCCTGACTTCAGAAACAGTCCTTAGTGGTATAAAAATTACCCCACACCTCCAAACAATACCAGTACATCAGGTATGGCAAAATAAAAGACCAATATAGGATTCTTATCGTCTTATAATTACAGTGAAGTGAAAAGTTTAGGCCCCAGCACAGAGCCTTGAGGGACTTCACACAGAATTGCTTTATTCTTAGATTAATTGGTCTACATACTAAGAGATGCGTGGGTCAGCATTTTTTCTGACACAGCCCAACCCAATGAAAAACAAACCCGATCCACTGAAAATCAAACCCAACTCTAAAAAATGGGTCTCAATTTGCAGACGCAACCCCAACCTGCCCCGTAGCAGCTGTCACTCTAATGGGGCAGGCTACTTTGAGTCACCTTTCAGTGACCCAGCAGCTGTATGTGGTCAGAATGGCACCTTTACTTTCAATCCCAGTGGAATCTAGGATGCTCCGGGATCAACTGTTTATATTTTCCGGTGGGTTTTCATTGATGATTGATCTGTCTTCATGGCTATGTATACATTTCATCCAGAAAACCTACCAGAAACCCTAAAAACCCTTAAACAAAATTGGTCCTGGAGTCTCATAAAGTGGCCTCTATGGAAAGCAAAGAGGCCAAGCTGGGTCACTGACCCAGCTAATATCAACTTTTCTTGCATAAAAGGTTGCATAATGGACATTTAAGGTAAATAAAAACTCAGACTGCATGATTTTTATTTTCCAATTCATCCCGAGAGCTCATGTGAACCGATAACAGTAAACAAAGTTTTAGTGCATTACCGAAGGCTGAGACAGAATCATGTTTAACGTAGACACGCTTCGGTGGAAAGTTCTAGACGTGACGTGGCTCCGACGGAGGCTAAATGCTAATGCCGAATCTGAAATGTAAATGTTGTGTCCAAGGCTGAGGCTAATGGACGCGGCGAGGATTCATTTCGGAATTAAAATGACCCAATCAGAGGCCAGAGAAACGTGGGCGACGCACACGTGACATTAACGGGGCGCGTATAAATGAGGCGAGTCTGAACCCATGGACGCAGCAAAGTCTGAGCACCGCAAACCGACCAGACCACCACCCGCACGACCGACAACATGCAGCACACACAGGTGAGACGCGAGCCACGGCGACGGGAACATGTGTCTTTTTTGGAAATTTGAACATTTGTTGTTGAGTTACTTTATTTTCGATACCATTACTTTAACGATACCTGCTTTCAGTACCGTTGACTTAACAGTACTTTTTTTCAATACCTATGTTATTTTAATTCAATTAAAATAACATAGGTATAGACCGGCACTGCTATCTCTAATAACTTCAAAAGTTTTGGTAAGTTATAGCCTTGCTTTAACTAAGAAAACAGCCTCCATTTGCACTGAAGTGGCTAAAAATGAGGGCTAAACGATATTACAGTAACTTACGATATGCGATATGGCTGTGTAATATCACGATGATGATATTATTGCGATATTTCACTGAGCCATTTCAACACGACATGTTCCATTCAACACAAATCGTGAGTAACTCGTTTTTCAGCAAATTGTGTCAAAAGAAGTCTTAAAGAAAGACTGCTTCAGCACCACAACGAGACTACAATTGAACTAAGTTAGTCAATGTTTAACTAAAACTGAACTTTTACACATTTCTAATAAGTTCTGTTTGTTTTTGGCTGAGTTTGCAGAAAAATTGTCGATCTCAGTCCGATGAAGACTTTAGTGAAGTTGTGATATATTATGGCTTCTTGCGATGTGGATATTGCGTCACCAAATATCACAATAAGATATTTTTTGTGACAACTGCGGGCATATATTGACATCTGGAGAGAACAAAGTACCGAAACTAGGCACTGAAAAAATGTTTGTTTTTTGATACCGCCCCCTACCGGAGCTTTTCGGTCAGTACCAAGTAGGTACCGTTTAACAGTATCCGGCTAGTCTTTATCCGTTTCCCACAAAGGAAGTGACCATATTTGAACTACAGCGTCTTCTCGGATACAGCCTTTCATGCCACACGTTTTTCCCTAATAACTAGTGATGATTCACACTTGATTAACTGATTCAAAAACTAAAGAACATCCCAATTCCCTCTGAGCAAATCTTTGTAACTGATAAGTCACAAATTAAAACCATTATCAAGATTTTGTTGCTGGTAATTTTTAAACAAAACTAATATTTTGTTATATATAAAAACGTGAAATGACAGAAGACGTATTACATATTTATGTCAATAATCTACAGCAGAAGTTTCACATTGATATCACTTTCCGATGTAGTCATGTTTCCACAGACGGTGCGCCCCCGTTGGTGCTCCTTTCCGATGTAGTCATGTTTCCACAGACGGTGCGCCCCCTGCTGGTGCTCCTTTCCGATGTAGTCATGTTTCCACAGACGGTGCGCCCCCGTTGGTGCTCCTTTCCGATGTAGTCATGTTTCCACGGACGGTGCGCCCCCTGCTGGTGCTCCTTTCCGATGTAGTCATGTTTCCACAGACGGTGCGCCCCCGTTGGTGCTCCTTTCCGATGTAGTCATGTTTCCACGGACGGTGCGCCCCCTGCTGGTGCTCCTTTCCGATGTAGTCATGTTTCCACAGACGGTGCGCCCCCGTTGGTGCTCCTTTCCGATGTAGTCATGTTTCCACAGACAGTGCGCCCCCTGCTGGTGCTCCTTTCCGATGTAGTCATGTTTCCACAGACGGTGCGCCCCCGTTGGTGCTCCTTTCCGATGTAGTCATGTTTCCACGGACGGTGCGCCCCCTGCTGGTGCTCCTTTCCGATGTAGTCATGTTTCCACGGACGGTGCGCCCCCTGCTGGTGCTCCTTTCCGATGTAGTCATGTTTCCACGGACGGTGCGCCCCCTGCTGGTGCTCCTTTCCGATGTAGTCATGTTTCCACGGACGGTGCGCCCCCTGCTGGTGCTCCTTTCCGATGTAGTCATGTTTCCACAGACGGTGCGCCCCCGTTGGTGCTCCTTTCCGATGTAGTCATGTTTCCACAGACGGTGCGCCCCCTGCTGGTGCTCCTTTCCGATGTAGTCATGTTTCCACAGACGGTGCGCCCCCTGCTGGTGCTCCTTTCCGATGTAGTCATGTTTCCACAGACAGTGCGCCCCCTGCTGGTGCTCCTTTCTGATGTAGTCATGTTTCCACAGACCGTGCGCCCCCTGCTGGTGCTCCTGCTCCTCGTGCGCAGTTCCCTGGCCGTCCCCATGGGGGAGCAGTGCGTGGATGAGACCTTCTGCTCCTATAACCTTCAGGATTACTACGGTCAGATGGTGAACCTGCCCACCCGCATCAACGAGCGCAGTATCGCCGCCTGGAGCTACGTGTAAGTCACTGCACCTGCACAACAACCACACTGCCCCCTTCAGGCCGTGAGGCAGACCACACTGACCCCGCCAGACATTTATGTTGTAATAAAATCAGGAGATGTCTGCAGGAGAATCACGCTTGTATGCGCTGCAGTGGCTATAAACAAGTCTGTTCAACAACAAACTGCCACTCCATATTAAAGCCATAGGAATTAATGGGCTGCTAAGCTATTGTTAGCAACACTCGCTAATTCCACAGTTTATATCAAAGCACGTCCGGTTGCAGGAGCAGATCCTAGGTTTAGTTTTAGAGCTTTATCCAGAGGTTTAGTAAAACTAAGAGCCAGTTAGATAAAAGTCAAGACTTTGGGAAACATTATGGCTGCGGGAGGGACGGAGCTGGGCGTGTCAAACATGCGGCCGCGGAGGAGATAATGGAAAGTATTGATACCTGCTCTCACAAATGGGGCTGTGTACCGTTAAACGATACCAGTATGGTATGGAAAAAAACGTTTAGGTACTTTTTCCTCGCCTTGTTGTTTTTCACGTTCTTTTTTTTTTATCTCATATTTGCCACTTTTTTGTTGAGTTTTTGTCATGTTTTTGTTGCACTTTTTTGTGGCTTTTTTCTTGTATTTTCATCCTCATTGTGGCCCTATTTTGACGCTTTTTTCAAGAAGCTTTTAGATTTGCATAATGCCAAACTGGAGAAAATGTGATCAGATGGGGGTAAGGAGGTTAATCTATTTTATGGTTTTAAAAACAAGTATCATCAAAGCACTAGTATCCATCCCTACTCACGAATACTTCTTTAGTATGGATATAATATGCGCCCCCCCCCCCCCCCCGCCCCCCGCCTGCAGGCAGAACTTCGACCTGAACCGTGTGCCACAGGTGATCCACGAGGCCAGCTGCCACACGTCGCACTCGTGCGGCCTCCTGGAGGGAGGCCTGGAGACCATCCCCGTCACGCTGCGGGTGCCCGTGCTGAGGAAGACCGCCGGCTGCTTCCCCTCCACCGGCTATTCCCTGGACTTTGAGCTCATCACTGTGGCCTGCCTGTGCGCCACCTCCAGGAACAACTGAGCACCGCGCCCCAGAGAGCAGCGCGGCGGGACCCACTACCGCACCCTTTACAGGACAGTAGCAGCAGCCGCTCAAATTTAAACACATATTATGGCATTTTTCAGGCATTTTGTGATCATCTATTCCACACAACATTATTCAACACTTAAAACATTGCAAGAGAAGATATTTCCCTATAAACAACTTGAAAATAGAAACGATGAATGTCTCCGTGAATGTAAAACATACGAAGGTGCATAAAGCACTTCCCTGTTTCATGAGGAGAGTTTTGTAGTGATGGTGTCGTTTCTGAGACATGTATAACGTTAGTGTCACAGTTGCACCGATCCAGCTTTTTTGCTTCCGATACCGATACTGGGGATTTGAGTATCTGCTGCTATCCGATATTAACAGATACCAAGAGACTTTCTTAAAGGTGGCTGCTTTGAGTGAAAAAAGAGAATGTTCCTCTTTTCTCCAGTGTGAGATCAATACAGTCTGATCTTATCTTGCAAACGAGATGTTACAGATAAATTATCAATTAATAAACTATAATGAAATGAAACAAGAATTATTGGACTTTTCTAAATATCCTCGGGAATACGACAGGCTGTTTAGGTAACATTAATATGAACAACTCACATAAATTGATGTGATTATTACAACTTGTGCGTAGGGCTGGGCGATATGGCCACTCAGGTGGGACGATTACAATTTTAATCGATTTTATTGGAAATAAACTTAAAAAGGTCTCCTGATCTTTCATATGTATAACACTGCAGAGTCCTGCTCATTAATATTTAGATTCATAATATAGCCTACAACCCATTCAAAATTGTTATTTCTGTTTTAAATATTCTTTGTCTGCTCTCAAAAGTAAAACTTCTCAATAAGCTTTTAGTTTTATCATCCTCGAGCTCAGCTGTGATTGACAACCGTCTCCATGGAGACTCAAGGGGCGGAGTTAAAAGTTGCAGGCTGGTTCCGCTGGTGTCAGTTTTGAAATGAGTCGCTACGGAGCGTCTGAAACGTCGCTAAATGGCAGTACGGCGCTCGTCAGGTGGACATGCAGCGGCGGACACGATTTTACGATTCAGCCATTTTCCGCATAGTCTGTTTTTAAAAGCATCAATTAGCCCTACTTGTGCGTTACATAACAGCATTTCATAAAATACAAACACTATTATATTAGGCTATTTTGGGCGACAAAATCATAGTTTCTGACCTAGCCTTGATAGCTCCCGCTAACATTAGCATGCCGCCGCTAGCTTTAGCATACTGTTGCAATCCGCGGCATTTTGTGTGGCTATGAAAAAAACATTTGCGGAGTTTAAAACTAAATTCCCCCTGAATTCAGAGCTTCAAAATGAGGTGCAGGCAGCATGTCCATATTTACTTAGGTTTAATTGGTGAAAGTTGTGCTATCAGTTCAGTATTAAATATTTGCAGCCGATACCCGAAATCGTATTTTTTGTATCGGCTCCGATATTTGATACCAGTATCACGCATCCCTACAATTCACTGTAGTTTTGTTTTACTTACCGTTGAAGGTTGGTAAAGCAGCAGCGTCTTATATCTTGGGACTGCACCAGGTTTGAAACAAAGTGCTTATTTTTCCAATAAGTCCTTGTTTACGTAAAATGCTGAGCCCAAATAAGAGCATTTTGGTCCAAACAATGCTCCCCACTAAGTCCAACTGATCTGGCCTTGTGTCACGGCCCGGACACTTGAAAACCGTGCAGCTCCTTGACGTCCAAAGAAACGTTTTCCTCGTGGAGACGTCGTAATAATCCAGAAATGAAACTGAGCGTCATGTATTCCAGCAGCTCTGAGCGCGTTTGTTTGTGGGCAGCGTCAGAGGTTTTTCTGCATGGCGACAGATGTGCACAATGACATCATGATTTGGCTTTGTGAAACAGCAGAGATCGTCAGAAAGTCATTGGATTCTCCTCAGGTGTCTTTTCCAAAAACAGCCGCTGTGGAGCGTCTGAAACGCCGCTGAATGGGCCGCACTGCGCAAGTGAAGAAGACATGAAGTGACGGATGTGATTTTATGATCAAGCCATTTTCAACATTGTCTGTTTTCAAAAGCATGAATTCATCAAATTAATAACAAATAACAGTATAGAAAGCAGGTACTGAGAAATATATGAAATCTTTATATTCAAGTTTTGCTATTGGTCATAAAAAACTGAGGGAAAAAATATATCTTCTAATTCTGTGATCTTCCACAAAGACTTTACTCAGATGTGGTACTTTAGGCTAGGGCTGGGCGATATGGACCAAAAGTCATATCCCGATATATTTAGGTTGAATATCGATATACGATATATATCCCGATATTTTTTCCACAAAGTGAGAGCTGTGAAATGAAATGTTAAGTCAAAGTCACTGCCAAATAGGAGTGTTTTCATATTTAATATTGCGATTTTTATTGCATTTATTTTTCTTCTACCCCATTTGCTGTTAATAACTTTATGTTGCATAAAACTAAACTAAAGCCTAAACTGAGACAATGAAATATGACTTATTAAAGTATTACTTACTTTTTAGTCCTTAATAATCGTGAAATATAATAAATAAATAGCCCAAATAATTTCTTGATATTTGCTCTTGATTTAACTGTGTTTTAGTCAGTGGTTTTGAGATAAGTTCTTATCTTTATCCAAAGCATTCCCAAATATAAGCCCCTAAACTGAGCCACAAACGACTCTTTACTCTTTACAAGCAGCACAGGCTCACCATCGCTGCTCATCATCAGAGCTCAGCGAGGGAACAGAGTGATTAGCGCTGCGGCTAACGCAATGCTAACGGGGAAAAAGCGATAGTCCTTGGCGGTGGCAGCATTACAAACGCTGATATTTTCACAGTACATCCACGATCTACGCAAACCATAATTAGACTGAGAAGTAAACAAAAGCACATGGCGCAGCGCACGTAAACAAAAGCACATGGCGCAGCTCATGTCGCCACCATATCTCGCCGCTACATTCACTTCTATCCAAACCATCTCCAAATGATTGAGCCACTGTTTTTGTTTTACCAACCAAGGGGCTCTCCTCCGCGCGCTTCACAGACATTGTTGCTTTCTTCATGTTTGTTGAAGAGTGCCGGCGGAGTGTCTGTTCCTGTTCCTGCCCCATCTCCCCTCTCCCTCTCCCCCCTCTCCCTCTATGCATGCAAAGACGAAGGGCGGGGCCGGGGCGCTGGGAGCAGTGCAGAGCTCCGCTCAGCGGGTTGCCTGAAGCAAGTATTACAGCGCAAATTTGGACTATATCGATATATACGATATGGTCTGATTCCATATCTCTTTTTAAAATATATCGATATATCTTAAATATCGATATATCGCCCAGCCCTACTTTAGGCCTAGAGAATGGATTATCAGCACACAAAAAAAAGTTTTGTCTTGTTCAAATATCCGCGGATTAAACTGATCTACAGTCTGTTTATGAGCCTCATTACATGCAGTGCATTTACGCAGAAACGCCATGTTTGTAGTTTCATTAGATCCAGATGTTTACCCACATGTGAGGGCGTTTTCACACAGGCTCTAGAGAGCGGTGTGTATCCAACTGCAGCACTTTAAGCCGGTCTCGAGTGCGGCTGAAACAGGTGGTCTCGGAGCTGCTCATCATACACTTCAACTACAGAGCACAGAAGACGACGGTACAGCCCCCGGTACTGCTCCTTTCCAAGTGCAATAACGTGCAGTATTATTAAGGTTTATTTGGTCGGGACAGTCCGTGCATGTTAATGAGCACACATGGGACTCATTTCCACCCATCGTCTCAAACACACATACCTATTGTACATGGTTTTAGTGGGAGGGGAAACAGACACAGGTAGAACATGCAAACTCCACACAGAAAGGCCCCGTCCAGGTTGGAATCGAACCCGGGACCTTGTAGCTGTGAAACACGAACGCAAACCACTGCACCACCGAGCCGCCATGACATAAATGTAAGTTAAAAGCTGCCCAGGCTTAATAAAGCTTAACCCCCGCCCAAATATATCAAAATAGCGACGAAAACAAGGATGGAAATACAACTAAAAAAGTGACCAAAGTAAGCAGAAAAGAGTGACAAAAGAATGACAAAAACTTTCCAGAAAAGCAACAAAAACACAATTAAAAAAGCATGATCAAGGGACCAAACCGATGAAGAAAGCAACAAAAAATGACCAAAACGCGGCAAAAGAACCTTACGAAAACCAGACAAAAAAAAGAGACAAAAATGTGACAAAAACACAATCACTTTTTTGTCACTTTCGTAGGTCTTAGCTTTCAAATGAGGTGTCAAGTCTGGCCTCGAGGCTGTAAACTCCAGTCGAGAAACTTTTAGATTTGGGTAAAGCTGAACTGGAGAAAATGCGCTTCGTTCATTACAGCACGTAAAATACATTGAACTCGGCATAAACAATCATTTTGCATATCAACGTGATGTAACACGACGACTATGTGCAGTCAATTGAGAATTCACAGAATAAATGATAGATTATAGTAGGAAATAAAAGGCTAAAAACTAATTATTTCCTCTATTATTTCATTGCACAGACCTGTTCCTTTGGCAGTAAATTCCAATGATGTGAGGCTCTTTACTCGACCGAAATATCTGCAGATTTTAGTCACAGTTCAAGTCTCACTAACTACTTTTCTCCCGTGTTTGTCTCATTCTAGTGACAATAACATTGCTCTGACTAAACAGTAAGACGTGAAATCCTTTTGTCGAGGGAGTCGTCATTGTTTTGCCGCAGAATCGCGCCAAAAGTCTCCCATCTTTTCCTGAAAGAACTCACCTTTGGAGAGGATCTTAGCGATGGACTGAGCCAGTGAGGGCTTCTCCGCGACCATCAAAACCGTCCGCATTTTGGGATAAATCTGTCCTTTTCCTCCTCGGTTTGGGCCTCACATACAGGACTAGTTTATAGTCGATCAAACGCGTCTAAAAAGGCTTTATTTCGAGGGTAATCTTGAGTAAATGAAGTGAAAACGCGGTTTTGTTTTCAGATTGTGTCAGCCCGCCGCCATGACAGTCCGAGTTTCTCTTCCGGGTGCAGCGCCCCCTGTGGGAGCGGAGGCGTCACTGCAGCGCTACAGCAGAGCCGCGTTTTTGTTGTTGTTCTTTCTGAACATTTTGAGGAACGTTCAGGTGAATATAATAAAGTATAAACATCAAACGGAAGTCATTATCCTCACTGTGTTAAAATATATGTTTCTAAAGCAGGAACGAGTCAGATTTAATGCTTGCTTTTTTTTTTTTTATCAATGTGACGCATAAATGTTTTGAAGTGCCACATATATTTTAAGTTTTCAGGCCAATGTAGTCTCTTATATAAACTTTAATCTGGAGAGAGCTGGCTGTCACACCTCTGTCACCGCGGCTCCTCAACGGCACGTTCTCAGCGGTCAGCGCCCGTGCGTCACAGCGAGAGGGTCTCTGGTTCGATTCCCGCGTGGGGCCTTTCTGTGGAGTTTGCATGTTCTCCTCGTGTCTGCCTATCAGAATCAGGTACTCCGGTTTCCCCTACCACTAAAAACATGTACAATAGCATGAATGATGAGTAAATTAAAGTTGGTGGTCAGAGCTTTAGTCTGCCCCAGGGGAAACTGTGGCTATACTTTTTTTGAAGCCATGACCTGTAGCTTTTTGCTAAATACACAGTAAACGACTCCAGTTTACAAACATAAGTTGTAAACTGGACAAACATCTCCTCATTTCAGGATGTTTTAACTTAACGTTCAACTCACAGTTTTACTCTTTTCTCTTTGATCATAACAGGGAAACATCCGAGAAAAGAAACAACAGCAGAAAAATCAACAGTTGATGCTGTTCCCGTTTGGACCAGCAGAGGGCGCGACAGGACGTAAAATGAGCGGAAAGTTTCACAAACAACTGATCAGGTTTGTTTGAGAGAGTTTTTGTCGTGGTTCATTTTTGTCACGGTGTAGTTTTCTTTCTTTTTTTTTGTCACTCTTTCTCTTTTTATTTTGTTGTTGCTTTTTCCTTACACTTTAGTCGTGTGTTTTTATTGCGTTATTGTTGCTTTACCGGCGCGTTTTTGCCGCTCTTTTGCCACTTTTTTTGCTTTTAGATTTGGTTAAAGCCAAACTGGAGGAGAAAACGTGCCGGGTTCATGTGGGGATGTAGAGACTGATACTTTTATCATCTCATTACAGTCGGTGATATTCACACTGTCGGGTCAGGATTAGTTTGTTCATTTTAACCTCTTAACCTCCGCCTGAACCGAGCACATGGTCTCCAGTTTGGCTTTACCCAAATCTAAAAACCTTTGGAGCAAAGCGTCAAAATGGCCACAAGAACGATGATGAAAATATATTTTTTTTATTGTGTCTTTGACCCATTTTTGTCCCTTTTTCTGTTTTTTTTTTGTCACTTTTTTGTTGCCTCTCCATCCTTGTTTTCGTCACTATTTGACCGTTTTTTCCAGAGGCTTTAAGATTTGGGTGAAGCCAAACTGGAGGAAACGGTTCAGGTGGAGGTTAAGAGGTTAAGCTTCGTTTTTGTGATATTTCTATCGACCTTTGTTTTGTTTTTTTTGTTTTGTTTTTAATTTCAAATAGTTGTTTTCTTCAGTTGGAGTAACTCATCACAGCTCGAATGCATTTCCCCCCAATCCCAAAGGTCGGCAGTTTGAATAGCTGTGCCCTTGGGCAAGGCGCCTTTGTATGAATGCGGCGCATGAGCGAGCGGTCGGTGGTGGAAGGGAGGGGCCCATGGCACAGCTTAGCGTGCCTCTCTTCAATTGGTCTTACCCGGGGCAGCTGTGGCTACAATAGTCGGGTAATAAAAAAATTAAGTGAATGAGGCCATGTAAAGTGTATTTCAGTGTCCAGAAGATAATCGGTCTGACGAGGCTGTCAAACTGTGCCTTCGGCGACTGGTAACCGGTAGCTTTCCGACCTCCCACTTGGAAAACAATTCCTTGGAACGCCGCTCGAACGTGTCAGATGTCCAGACTGGTCCGAGTTCAGATACAGATGAGGACAACACTGACGCCCCCCAGTGGAGAAGTGCAGCTGCATTAGCCTTCACTATAACGTTATGTAGCATGTTTTGAATGATATCCCGTGTGAAATCGGAGGGTATACTTGTTGCGATCACTTTTGTTGTGGTTTTTCAATTCCCATGAAAATTGGCCCCGAGGTGTGTTTTTACATGTTTTTAAACATATCTGAGTTTCATTTGGTTCTGATCAGTTTTGACTGAAGTTTTGTCCCTCTGGGCGTGTTTGGAAATCTGCATACCCAACTCTTTTTTTGACCTCCCATCTCTAAATCGAGGTGAAACTTATTTTTCATACAATTTCCCTTTTTTAGTCTTCTAAATCCTTTACATTTTGGAAAAAATAAGGTCATCATAAATTTTGCTCACTTTTAAGCCCTTCCCCCCGGCCTCTATTGCAGACCCATAAATCAGTGTTTCCCATTGACTTCCATTATATTTTCAGATTTTGACCTCCCCTCTATCAAGGTTAAAATCATTTCCCCTGCAATTTTAAGTTTTTATTCTACCAACCCCTTACTTTAATGTAAATAATATGTCATTTTTTGTTTTGACCATTTTTTACCCCTTCCCTCCCTTGCCCTATATTATAGCCCTATACCAGAACAAGGCAGTATTGGTTTATTCATGTCTAGTTTAGTTTAGTTTAGTTTATTTGTTTATTTGAGCAGTACACATAGTGCTCAAAAGGAGTGGACTGAAGCAAAAGCTTATGAGTGCCCACCCCCGAGTGCAATAAAAGAAATAAAATAATAGTAATAAAAATTTTAAAAAGAACATTTCAGAACATTTCAAGCAGCTACATTCGTACAGACCAACTTACAACTTACAAAAAAATATATGAACTGTTTATATAATTAATTGAAACAACAATCTCGTTTCATATACGATGTCTAGAACAAAGCAGTCAAAAAAAAATGTGATCCTTAATATATTTCTTTCAGATTTTTACCCTTGATAACCGAGAGTTACTTTTATGTTATGAAGGTACATTAATAGGTATTATACTCCGAGATCTTGATACTTTTCAGTTGTCATTACCATTCTCAGTATAATTTTAATTTGGGTGTAATTTTCATAATCATTATTATTATATATTTATTTAATTGAGTTATATGTGAAGTATGCTGTAGCCCTGCATAGTGTGGTGCATTAAAAAGCCAGAGTGTAGAGCGGGCCATTTGAAGAGAGCAGTAACTCCCCATCAACAAACACCCACACAACTGCCCTAACAGCTGATTTTGTAGAATATGTTCCTATGCTGAGTGGTGCATTAAAGGACAAGGTTTAGAGCCCGTTGGGAGGATTTCCCTCAACAGATCTAGAAACCAGACCTTTTTTTTTCTTTCTAAAATGGTTTGGATGTGTTGGCAGTGTACCCCTCCTGGAGCCTCCACCTTAACGTGGTGGAGGGGTTTGAGCACCCGAATGATCCTGGAGCTCTGTTGTCGGGGGCTTCGTGCCCCTGGTAGGGTCTCCCAGGGCAAACAGGTCCTATAGGTGACGGGTCAGACAAAGAGCGGTTCAGAAGCCCCTTATGAGAGACCAACAGGCCCGGTTAGAACCATCTTTGAGTCTGAATGATTGGAATGAAAAAATATGTCCCAGGAGTGTGTCTATGGATGGTTGATCAGCAGGCTCCAATCTCCTCATTGTGTTAGTAAACAAAACTGTAAAAACAACTCAAAACAACACATTTTGTTCCTCTTGTAAGGCAGGGGGAAAATGTATTTACAACAAGTGTAGGCATTAATTTTAAAGGTAAGAGTACACTTCTTTTTTTTTTTACCCAGATTTTGTTGATTTAGAGGGGTTTTAATATAGTTTTCCCGAAAACAAACAACCAAGCCTAAAAAATACAGGTAAAAAATGAAGAAAAAAATTGAAAAGTGTAAAAAATGTGACCTTACAGGCCACGCTGACAAAATATCTTACATTTTTTTGGGATATTATTGTGGGGGGAAAAGGCTAAACTCTTTAATCCTGCTTATTAGACAGATACTGCTGCCAGAAAATGGGCAGTAAAAGAAAAAAATGGTTTGTTCACTTTCTGTTGACAGCGGGTGAATTTCTGCTCATTCCAATGAAGTCAATGGGACACGTCCTGTAGTGTAACACTACGGAAGTAACTATTGTTCAAACTGATATGATACCAAAACAAAAACTGTCCCACACTCAATCTTCCCACTGATCCTTCATATGGGTGAGCCGGTCACAATGATGTCAGTGAAATTTGTCTTAACATTATTGAGTTAGGAGTCAATGACGGTCACATGTCAATGTCAATGCAAAGCCTTGGTTTCAGGATACACTGAAAATGTGGCCATTTAGTAAAAACATTCAAAAATTCTCACATTTTGCATAATTGTATGCAGATTGATGCTAAAAAATGGCAAATTTAAAAAAAAAATTTTCAGGCTTTGCATAATGGGGGAGGAGGGGGTCTCTAAAAGCCATCCATCCATTTTCTTCCACTTGTCCGTTGCCGGGTCGTGGGGGCAGCTGTTGGAGCTGCACCAGCCCCTATGGCGCCCCCTGCAGGTGGTGGGTCCACAGAAGGACGGCCTCATGGTTCTAACCGGGCCTGTTGGTCTGTCATGAGGGGCTTCTGAACCGCTCTTTGTCTGACCCGTCACCTAGGACCTGTTTGCCCTGGGGGAGACCCTACCAGGGGCACGAAGCCCCCGACAACAGAGCTCCAGGATCATTCAGGCTCAAACCCCTCCACCACGTTAAGGTGGGGGTTCCAGGAGGGGATCTCTAAAAGCATGCACTTATAAAGGGAGTCTATGGGCCACAATTAAACAAACTGACTTTACACAAAAACAAAAAAATACACCAAAAAATCTTCCCGCTGATTATCCACATGGACAGACCTGTCGCACTGATAGACAAGGCAGGTTTATTTGTAGAGCACAATTCATACACAAGGTGCTTCACAGTTGCATAAAATTACAAGAAAACAGATCAAATCAATCAATAAAACATCAACATCAAAATGAATCAATTACATTGATAGTAGCCATGGTAAAAAAATAAATAAGTGTTATTTCATATTATTCAACATTACTGAGGGTCGTATATGACAAACACTGGCATTTAAAGGGTTAATTCTATTTGATAATTTATAAAGTTAATATGTCAATGTAGAGAGGACTCTTTCAAGAAAACAATAAAAAAAACATATTTAGAAAATATTAATCTTTGACAATTTTATGTCAGTTTAAAGGTCGAAAAACACAGAATGTACGAAACACATTTTTTCAAATCACAAAAACAAAAATGCACCAAATTCAATCTTCCTACTGATTATCTGCACTGACAGGCCGGTCACACGGACAATAGCCATGTTTTTAAACGGTTATTTTACAATTATTACATTTTTTTAAATGTTGTTTGTTCATGGTAAACATTGGCATCTAAAGGGTTAATGATTTATGATAATATATCATAACTATGTCATTTTCAAGGTAACCCCTTCACAAACAAAAACAAACATTTTTTTTTTTCCGAATCCGTCAGTATTTGAGGATTTTATGGCCGTGTAAAGCATTGAAATACACAGAATGTTCGAAACACTCCCAGTGGTGCATAAAGGTAACAGAGTTATTATATATAAGCATCTTATTAGCTAACTGTGGTAGCATTAGCCGTTTTGTTTACATTACGAGGCGGAGGGCAAGTAAGAATGCTGTGATGGTAACTATGGTAACGGTCCAAATTCAGATTATTTTTTTTGGTCTTGGTTTTTGACGAACTTCTCTGGCATTAGCGGCAATCCAAATGAAACAAAAACAGTCACAAAGTTCAATGTCTTCTCCGTCATCACGTGTAAACCAAGGTCCGATCATTTTCTCGTCAATATTCAAAAACGTTTGCGTGATATTGGTCGGACTTTTAGCCATAGCAGGGAATGTAGCTTATCACGTTTGTGAATCCACCACATCCAAATATTGGTCAGTTTCAACATTTGTACATTTTTTGGGAGGAAATTTCTTTAAAAACAGTTTTTCTTTTAACTCTACCATAGTTATATTGGTCCCTGCCCTCCTCCTGACATTATGACATGGCGACCCCTCGATCTATGTCATTAACTCAAACATTTAGATAAAAATAACTTTTCGTCAAAACTTTTCTCGAATTGCTGCTTGACTGAAATAAAACTATGATTATTACTAACAGCAGATGTTATCCACTAAGTAATGATTGCAAAAGGATTCAAACCTGTCATATGCGCTTCAATGCTAATTCAATGGTCATTTGTGGGAAATGTAACTAATCCAGTTCTTCTTTTCCTGCCACTGCCTCCGAAATGACAACGCGAGCTAAAGGGCTCTGCTAACATCCTGGTACTTTCAGAGCGCCGCAGACGTGGAGGTGAAAACAATGGCGGTATTAAACAGCGTTTTTGCCTGTGAGTGACAGATTATTTTCGATACATACATTTTTTCTCTCTGTAAATCCGGCCTAAAAGCTGCTGTGCGGTCGGATGTTCCATTTTGTCTGAACTACAGCTTCAATCTTATAAACTGTGTAAGTTTTATGATTAGAATCGACGTCGGCAGATCTAAACACATTATGTTTTAAAGTTTAACGTAACTGTGCCGGACACGTCAGGCTTTTACTTTGCTTTAAACATCAAATAAATTGTTAATCAAATGTTTAATGTCATGACATGTGTTAGCTAAGTCATGCTTTAGCTAAATCTAAAGTTGAATAAACTAGACAGAACGTCGCCTAAAAGCTTCTAAAACATTTTCTCGTCAGCTTTACGTTTAACTTAGATCATGATTATTTCCCGAAAGGCGAAACATAAATGCGTGAAATTCTACGCAAAGTTACGATGGATCAGCGACGCGTACGAGGCGACCTCTGTTTGTACAAACATTCATCCAGACCAATTATGTCCAATTTCTGTTTATATCAGACTTTTAGGTCACCATGGTAATCAAATCACATTTCATCACAATCCAACAATTATTCACCTTCATAAATCCTCTCAAACAACCACCAAATATCTCCCATTGTTTTCACTGAAGCGAGAGCGCTGTATTCACCTCCGCTTCATTTGTGCCGTAGAGCCCTATAGGTGATCAGGAAGCCAAACTTAAAACTCTGCTGAAGTGGGATCTTTATCCACAGATATAGGCCTACGCTGTTTTCGATTAGGAATTTTATAAAATATAGTGTTCATATCT
Source organism: Proterorhinus semilunaris (assembly GCA_021464625.1). Taxonomy (NCBI): domain Eukaryota; kingdom Metazoa; phylum Chordata; class Actinopteri; order Gobiiformes; family Gobiidae; genus Proterorhinus; species Proterorhinus semilunaris. The sequence goes on along the minus strand of CM038345.1, from coordinate 38,735,598 downwards.
TTCATTTTTGTTTATCTTGGCACCCCCTGGAGGGCCCTGACCCCCACTTTGGGAACCAGTGGCCTATGTGACAAGCCTGAGGGAAGAGGAGCTCCTCTATTTATTTGTATCTTTTCTTTTCAAAGTATATTAATAATAATAATTAATAATAGGCTAGTCCTGTTTCAGAGTGCCCATGGGTTCATCACAGACCAGGCCAAATGAAACACTCATTACTCTGTATTATACTTAGGCTTAAATATCGTTCATTTCCTCCAAACTGTGACAGAGACATCAGCTCATTATAACTGTCATCGATCCCTAATTGATTAATGCCGTCCACATTAACATAAAAACCCCTTTTGTTCTCACATTATGGTGAAAATATGTTTCTAAAGCTTGTGTCGCCACATAATTCGTTCAGAATAATTTCTTGTGACATTGGGGAAGCGAGCCCCCGCCGTGTCCGCGCTCGGGCTTTGTCCAGCGGCTGTGAAGGATTTATTCACGGGTTTAATCCTGTCAGAGCCGTCTCCGCACAGAGGCCTTCAGCGCCTCCACAGCCCCGGCCCCGGGGAGCAGAGGAGCGGCTGTGGAGGCCGGAGAGGACGCGCTGTACTCGGCCTGCTCTCGCCTCCTTCTTCCACATTTACCCCCGCAGAAGCTCCGGGGCCGCTGTCAGGGGCCCGCTGTGACCCTAGACTCTGAAACTGAGGAGGAATACTTGGAAATGTTGCTAAAAAAATCCCAAAACAAGCGGGTGTCAGCGTTAGCTTTAACCGCTAGCTCAACGTAAGGAATGTTTAAGGTTAGCGTATCCCTCCGCGGACAGGTAGTATAGTGCGTCTATACGCACGTTGCCATGGCTACGCGTTTAAATGAATGGGGCGAGTACAGAGCACGGCCGCGTGTGTCACTCCGCGGCCGTAGGGAAATAAAAACACGACAAATATTAGCTGTTTTGTCAAGAATAAAAGTGTACATTATTGTAGTGAAATGCGTCATGGCATTAAAAACATATATAATAAGGCCACGATTTTCTATTTGGTGTTTTGAAAATAAATTTTTGCATAAAAATCAGGCTCTCAAATCATGTAAATACATTTGAAAAATAAAATGATATATATATATATATATATATATATATATATATATATATATATATATATATATATATATACACATATAAGAATCTGCATGACTTTTCAAGCTAATATATAATATATAATTTACCAACAATTTCCAAATTTGATAAAGGCTAAATAATTATTTATTATTTGTAAAAAGAAAATATATTAAGTGAGAACTATACTGTATTTTTCTATGTTCACAGATAGTTACATAGCCTATATATTTCAATTTACACCATGTTAAATGTATAATTTCATATCATCAACATGATATCAATACAAACTGAACCAGCATCAATCCAGTTTGTGCCTGAACCAGGCCTCTAAACTCCAGTGCATTTGAAAAGTCACTGGTTCATAACTTTATCCAGCGACAAGAGACGAGTATCTCCTGAAGTAGCTGGTAGTACTAGTCTTAGTGGTAAAGTTGGTCCTTGCATGTACTCACTACTCCAACTTGAATGTGCAAAGGTTCGTTTGGAGAAGAGAGGGCACCAAATTCTTTGGGGTTGTACTGCAGCCAGTGGCACAGGGAACATTTCTTAGCTCGAGCAAATAATTTATTAAGTTGATTTCCAACAAATTGTGAGGGACAATGTGAGACCAGCTGTGGAAAAAGCTGACGTTAAAAGCAAATGGCTACAAATGGTAAAGACAGTGCAAAATCTATGGATGACCTCAGGAGGGGCAGTCTGACGGTTTTGACGTGGCCTTCACAGTCTCCTGACCTAAACATCATTGAAGATCTGTGGACCTCCAAAGAGCAAAATCCCTCAAACTAGAACTGATAGACTCTTGGCTGCCCAGAAAAGCATTTACAGGTGTGATACTTGTCATATTTGGGCGCTACGGGGCATCAACTTTGGCCTTTTTAGGGGGAGCTTGGGCTGGACAGTTTGAGGACCACTGGACTAAGCGAAGCATGTTACTGTTTTGAGTGTTTTAAACCAGGAACAATTTATTGCAAATGGTGAATGGATTGATCAGCGAAAACTTAAAAAAAACAACAACAACAAAAAGTCATTCTCTTGGTAATTCATGTTGAATATTAAAACGTGCTATATAGCCTGGAAATTAATAAAAAATGAAATAAAAACTGTGCATGTTTCCAAACATTAAAGATCTAATTTTACGCAGTTTTGGTCCACTCGTCTCTTTCACACATGTTGACTGGTTTGTCGATGTTAATTGTAGGTCTTCAGGGTCTGTGGAGGATCGCGATAAACCAGGGATTGGATTAAGATTCTCTTAAAAAAATCCTTTTGAGACATTTATCCCTTTTCGACACATTCTCCGTTTCCATCAGGGCATCCACCCACACTAAAATGGATTTGCGATCAGGAACACATACTTTCATCTCTCCTTATTGCACTGTGTATTTGCGTGAATACTTTGTGAAGACTGCCACCTGTAAACCTGCGTCTGTGGTTGTTCTGTTTGAGGTGTTCTGCCTGATTTACAGACTCACAGATCAGCGGGGGGAAATGAGTGGAATCCTGCAGAAAACCTTTGGTGTCGAGTTCTTTTTTCTTTTCGAGTCGGGACACGTCTGACCGTAAAAAAAACGACAGACCGTTTCAGTTTTACAGGTCGAGCCACACATTTCTACACTTTCAGATCGTGTTGTTAGTTCAGTCTCTTCACATGTTAACTGTCACCTGAAAACAACAAGAAAATACCCTAATATTCACAATAATATAATATTTAGGGAATTCTAATATGGAGGGCCATTTTTTCTATGCGTTTACAAGAACATCTCCACTTCAGTAGCTCTGACAGACTCCAAACGTTCCAGTCCTTTGGAAGTTTTTTTTCACAGGGATTTTTACATATCCAATTCATGCCTGATTTGTTGAGCTTCCAACCCAAAAAAAAAAACAAGGAGAAATTAGAATTTTTACAGAGCTGTCAAGCCATTATTTGAACCCACAACATTGTAAACAGCCTATAGTTTAAATGAAGCTAAGAATCCTATTGTGGTAACTATGGTATGGCCCCTGTTCCAACTCACATAATTACGGGACTGAATTCGACGATGTCATAATCCCAGATGAAGGACGGGGACCAATGCGAATCTGTGGTAGAGAAACAGTTTTAGAAGGAAATCTCCAAAAAGAGAACGACCAAATGTTGAAACGGATCATTATTTGAAAGTGATTGGATTTACGAACCTGCCGGTCTTCTTGTGGCTAAAACTCCTTACTATCGGACAAAGTCACACAAATGTTCCTGAACACTGTCGACACTTTTGTTCACCTTTATGTGAAAATAATTGGCCCTCAGTAATACATGCTGACAGAGGAGACCCTGAACATTGTGACTGTTTTTGTTTCATGTGGACAGTAATAACCGAGATATAAGCCATGAAACAATATAGAAACTCTGCATTTTGAGTTACTATAGTTACCTTCATGGAATACTTAACTATTCACCATAGAAATAAAAAGGAGAAGCGGCTTCCGATCCTGACATAATGCAGACAGTTAGCAAGTGGGCTAGACCGGGAGTCTGTTAGCCTGCTCATTTAATTTTTGCTGTAGCCGTTAGCATTAGCCATCTATCATTGTAAATTATGAAGATGTTTTCAGCTGTTGTCGACCATCGACCACATTTAGGTCAAAGCCTGGTTAGAAATGATTGGTGAACGTACAGACCTTTGGAGATTTTACTTTAGATACAAATTAGTGCTATGAAAAAAAGTGAATCCTCTGAGCTAAATGCTAACTCAAATTCAGTTAAGTTTCTGCTTTTTGTGGATCGGATACACATCCAATGGCCAGTAAACATCATCTTATAAGATATTAATGATAGAGAAAGCACAGAAATGATGTAAATGCCATGAAAAGGACAAAACATACCTCCCCATTCGTTACAATTAAGCTTGTCTTCCCTAATTGTACGGGGATGGAATGTTCAATTTAAATCGGGTCCAGGATTCGACGGCAAACCAAATATGTACATTTGCAGGAACAGGCTCAGAAAGCTAAAGTCATTTCCACATCTGCCCATCACCTCAGTTTGTATCGGTTGTTTAGAACGTTGTGGTGTGGGCTATATGCGCGATGTCCCCATGTGATCTCCCCCTGGACGGTAATATCTTTTACATTCAAAATTAGCAGGGTCCCAAACAAATGAAAAGAGAGCGCCGGATTGAGTAAAGGACAATGAGTGGCTGATGGACAGTCCCTGCTACGTGTTAAAAACATCGTGGTCGCTGTGAAACACCAGTAGTCGTAAGGTAGGGGCTTTTATCTTGCGAGCTAAAGGCTAGTGTTAAATAATGATCATGTAAAATTTTAACTCAAATTTTTTTTAACTAGGCCAATTCTTTTTTGCTCAGGCTCGTTCAAAGCCTCGTTGCACTATTTTTATTATTATTTTTTTTATTAACATTTTATTGATTTCAACAACAAAGAAGACAAGCACGAAAGACTATACATCAGACCGGACATACAAGAAAAAGACATGGGAGACGTACAAAACACCATACACAATAAAACAGAGACAAAAAAAAAACTATAAAAAAAAAAAAAACTATGATAATAATAAAAAATGTTTTTAACCTCGCTGTACACAATACTGAGCCATCTCCTCATTTGTGTGGGACCTACACAGTTTGAATGTACATCATTTTATTTACAAATAAAATATATTAATAAATAAATGCTTTTCTTGTGGATAACCCCAGGAATTATGCATATAGTATCCATTAACCGGTTACCCTGGTTACCAACCCCCTCCCCCCTCTGACACATGAACCGCCAGGTCAGAGGTCGCCACCGCAGCCCCCCCCCCTGCAGTGGTGACCTCTGACCTGAGTTACGCCCAGAAGCCCATCCCGCCTGCACAAAGCTCAGTTTATTCATCTCACTCCTCCTATTAAACATGCGAATAAGGATTTTTCTTTGTATCTGAGACTTTACATAACTCACATTAGACCAACATATTCCCATAACACATTAATGAGGGTCAGCAGTCGCAGTAGGAACGTGACATAATGACAGGAAATTAAAAATGTAAAATGCAGCTGGAAGTGCCGGAGGTTTGGGATTAGATTACTGAAAATTTGGGCTCCAGAGTTTTGAGTTCATTTCCAAAAACAGTCTGCACAAACGGCGAAATACAAAGCACCGACTGCAGAAGTGTTTGTGTCACGACATGCCAGAGCCTCAGAATGCAACGCGCTCAGGAACATGCTCAGATATAAAACTGAGCGGTACTTTCAAACAAATGAGGCTGAAGTCAGAAAATATCACCTCATGTTCAAAGTTGGACACGGCACTCTCTCGGTCTCGCGCCCGGCTTCCCCATCCGTTTGTTTGGGATAGAATTTACAACCAGGGTCCGGGATTCGACGGCGAACAAAATGAGCGCATTTGTAGCAACAGGCTCAAATAGCTAACGGCATTTCTTTGGCACGCTAAATTGTATCTGAAGTCAAATCTCCAAAGGTCTGTACATTCATTAAGGATTTCTAACGAGGCCTGGACCTAAATGTGGTCGATGGGTTTACAACAGCTGAAAACATCTGGATTGTTCATCATTTGCGATGTTTGACGGCTAATGCTAACAGCTACAGGAGCAGGCTAACGGACTCTGAGAAGTCTCTCCTCTCCCAGTGCCGCCGCCTGCTTTATGCTCATTACGCTTTGGCCATACAAACTGGATTTTTCTGTGTAATTGACCTTTTTGTGAACTGGTGGCTGTATGGATGGTTAGCATGTAGCCTATGTTTGCAATCACAGTGGCCTACAACGCTCCAGGATCAATGATCTTTAGGGAAAACTGGATAGAATATATGCGTGACCATGGCGAGGGTCCGTCAGCAGTGAAAACCATACCTGAAACCCCACAAAAAAACGATTGATCCTGGAGCGTTATACATGGCCACAGTGATGGAAAGGTGCCACGCTAACCACCCGCTGGGGTTACTCAAGAGTCAAATACAGACTAATATTGGGTTGTTTATTTAGTATGAAAAGCTCCATAATGCACCTTTAACCCGAACACCTTATCTGCTTTTTGAAAAAAAACAGATTTAAATATTCATTCGAAGGATCATTATCCGCTTGGGATGTGACGTCTCGTTTGTCCCCAGAACAACCAGACAGAACAGTCATCAAAACAAAACGACAGAATAAGAATAAGTTTGATTCAGTGTAGTGTCAGAAACCGGAGCATTTGGTTTCTGAACAAATGACAGTCATCAAATGATTGAGGGTGCGATGGATCTGATTCTTTGTTTTAATCTAAAAATGACTAAAGGATTTGAATGTTGTACATTTAGTTTGGAAAATATCAGAATACAAATTCCTACAAAAATGTTGTCGGGTCTATTGTCGGTGTCATGTTCAATCTTTATAAAAGACTGGGCACAGGTTTTCAGCAAAAACTGATTTACATTTGTCTCTTTTGGGCCTGTTGAGAACCCCTGCTCCGACATCAGGTTGTTATCCCACACACACGCACACACGTTTGTAATTCTATTTTAGTGAGGACACTCATAAACATAATCTATTACCCAGACCCTAACCCTGAACCCTAAACCTAACCTTAATCCTAACCCAAACCCTAATCTAAACCCAATTCTAACCCGAACCCTCAAACAGTCCTTCAAATAGTGCGGACCACCCAAAATGTCCTCACTCTGTTAAAACCTCAAACTGGTTCTCACAATGTCGTAATTACAAGAACACACACACACACACACACACACACACACACGCACAGGCACTCACAAACATCCACATGCACGCCTGGCTGCCGTGTGCACGTGCATTCCTGACATTCCAACAGCAGCGCGTCATTTACCCAATACTCCCCAAACACAGGGGTATGAGGATGATGTCCCAGTGTAAGTGTGGAGTATACAAATGATGTCCCAGTGTACGTGTGGGGTATGCAGATGATGTCCCGGTGTAAATGTGGGGTATGCAGATGATGTCCCGGTGTAAATGTGGGGTATGCAGATGATGTCCCGGTGTAAATGTGGGGTATAAAGAGGATGTCCCGGTGTAAGTGTGGGGTATGCAGATGATGTCCCAGTGATTTGTGAATGGATCAGATCTGTTCATTGTGAAAGTCTCACTGACGGAGCGCACGCGCAGCCAGTCAGAGCTCGCGGGCAGGCCGCGGCCAATCAGAGCGGAGCATGCAAATGAGGAGCTCTCTGGAGTGAAGCGTCTGCAGAGGGGAGCCGCCGCAGATCCAGGGCCGCGGCTTCAAGGGGAGAGTTCGTTTCACTGCAGTAAACAGATAAATGAAGTCTGGAGTCTGAAGAAGTATCAATGCTCCTGCGCGTGCAGCGGTCAGAAACATCCACGAGACTAAATATGTCCATGTAACATGTTGGCCAATCTACAGAATAAAGCGCATAACTAAATAAACTTTAAAATACGGATCTGTGCCTGTTGTGTTCCCCGTTCCAACTTTGTGCGGTCATGAATGTGCTGTCATGAATGTGCTGTCATGAATGTGCGGTCCTGGATGTGTGGCTCCGGCCCGCGGGTCCAGGCCGTGCTGTGTCTGCGAGAGCGGAATGTCAACGAGTCAAAGATGGAGTCTGCGGCCCGCGGTCCCGTGTGGTCCCCGCGTGTGCGCGTATGTGCGGACCGTGGGGCCGAACGCACGCGCCAGGACCACCATCGAACACGCGCACGAACCCGTGAGCGTTTTAGCGCCGCGGAGACGGGGCAAAACGCCGAGTCCCAATCGAGTCTCAGCCGAGTCTGCAGCGGCGTGGACCCGGAGCAGCCCGAGTGGAGGAGCAGGTATGTGCTCTGGCCCCAGGCGCCTGCCGCTCCCGCCGCTCCCGCCGCGCGGCAGGAGCGGCGTGAGCGGTGCGTGGTCGGACGCTTTTGTTATTCCCTGTTTTTTCCGTTTCGTTTTACCGGAGCTCCAGCGTCTGCAGCGGCGACAGAGCGCGTCCAGAGCCGCTACGGTTCCGTTCAGGAGCCGCCAGCTGCGCAGGGCAACGGCCGGGACTAGACTCGGACTGGGACAGGGGCTGGGACTAAACCAAGACCAGATCAGGGACCTTGGTAAATGAGTGGCTGAAGGAGGACACTGTGGACATGGCCTGAGCACAAACGCATGGATTGATCTGGTCTGCAGCGGGGCAGACTGAGCTCATGTGCGGGTGAAGCTTCGGGAGTAGAAGCAGAAGTTTGTCACTAAAAAGGCCTTGAGGCTTTAAAACGCGTCCATTCTCTGATCCACAGCTCCCCAAAGCAACCGAGCGAATCTGTGACCGTCTTTTATACTTTCATAATGAGAAATCTGCCTCATTTCCATTTGTTGATGAAGTTCATTAAGTGTGCTCGGTCCTGGACGAGTCTCTGGCCGTGCGGACGTTACTCACGGTGAACCCAGACGTTACTCACGGTGAACCCAGAGCCGTAGAACTTCCCTGTGTTCTGCTGAGTGAGGCGTTCGTGTCATTTACTCCAAGTCTGTTTAACTCTTCAAAACCGCGGTTTATTATAAACCGTTCACAACAGTGTGTCGCTAAAGGATCGGATCAATCCGTCGGCGATACCGGATGAAACCGCGGCGAAGCGTCAACGCTGTCGAGGAGGCGATTTCCTCTGAGCTGCTCCCGCACTCGCTACGTCAACGCTCGTAAATCATGATGGCGTATAGAGCCAGGAAAATATAGTTACTTCCCTAAAAACAGACACGCCCGACGCCACCCGTGCCGTAGCATCAGGTGGGGTAAACGAGCGGCCCCTTTATCCGATGGTATGTCTCCTTTAGCACATGGCCTCCCGAAGAGCCGTAAAGGGTTTCACGGCACAACAACATTGCAACAAATAAGACGTCAATACCAATCGAGCGGAAAGCGGCCTTTCTCCTCGACTCCGTTCCGACCCGCCACGACACATTTCACCCGTTGCAGGAAACTGGGCAATGTTTGGCACTCTCCAAAGCGAGGCGTATCATCCGTACGGGCAAAAGGCCTCGGAAACAATAGGCAAAACCAGAGGCCGGTGTACGGATGTTTCGACACGGTCTCCATTTTAAAAGGTTTCGTTTTGGATCAGAAATTATGAATGGGTCCATAATGTCCTGAAGTCTGTAAACCGTATAGAATGTACCGTAAACTAACCGTGTTGGGGGTTTTTGAGGCCCTGTTTTGTGTTGATCCGTTTAAAAGACTGGGGGGGGGGGAAAATGCCATCTCATCATGGACAAAAAAATGACTTAAAAGTGCTTGAATTATCGAAACGGTCCAAAACCTGCCAAAGCCCCTTTCAAGCCGGTGTTGTGGCTCACGGTGAGCACAGCGAGGAAATCTCAAACCGACTCGGCCCTGATCCAAAACCGATCCGCGGTATCGCCGTATCGCGATATTGTATAAGTTATCGAATATCGCGCCGCTCTGATTGAATACTGTGAGGGCTGGTTGGATGTGTAAATGGAGCTGAGGCCCGTTTTTGCAGATGATTTGGTGAAGTTTGAATGCTAATGTGGTCATGTACTGTAGTAGTAGTAGTAGTAGTAGTAGTAGTAGTAGTAGTAGTAGTAGTAGTAGTAGTAGTAGTAGTAGTAGTAGTAGTAGTAGGCCTGTCACGATACAAAAATTCGAAGTTCAATTTATTGAGGCAGTAAAATATCGCGATAAACGATAATATGGTTACTCAAAGATATATGATTAACTCTAAAGCAAAAAGAGTGATAACAACATTGCTCGAGCTTTTAGGCCATAAATGTATTTAAAAAAAGACTGACTCTATGGTCCGAGACACATTCAACTGCACACACACATTTTTGGCCCAATCTGTGGAATTGACTTTCAAATGATCAAAGTTTCAATTCTTCCCTCTGCTTCATCGGAAGTTTGCAAGTCTTTAAATATGTACATGTGTAGATTTGTTACGTTTGTGGCAAAAAACAAAATATAACAAACATTAAAAGCATTCAAATGCACTTGCTACATACAAACATAAAGTGTAACAAAGTAGTAGTAGTAGTAGTAGTAGTAGTAGTACACAGCCGTGGCACAGGCCTTTAGTGTGAGGCAGTATTGTTTACGTAAGAATGTGCTCTTTGACCCACATTCATGTCGCTCTTCTCCTCCACCTGCACCAAACAGGAATCCAGCGCCTCGACTCTGCGCTCGCTCAAGTCTCTCCTCACAGTTTCAGTCACGGTGTTTCTGTGACTCAAACTAAAGTAAAAAAGAGACTAAAACTCTTCAAATGTGCAGATATTTGGAGGAAGGGACTGAACCGTTTGAACGAGACGGTCTGCGCCCTGTGAGAGAACGAACGTTACATTTGGGAAACGAAATGACAGAAGGTGAAACATGTATTTTCAAACGTTTCTAGTGAGTTGTTTTCATGTAAATGTTTGAACTGATCCGTCTGTTAGCGACACACGAGACACTTTGGTACACGGGTGTAATAACGACGATATGACCGCGATATTTTACATTTCATTTAAACCGTTTTTCCGGTCATCCATCTTATCATTTTCTGTCTTTTTCTTTCTTAGCTTTTTTCTAACTTTCAGTTTCTTTTTTTTCTTGGTTTGTTTTCACCATTGTTAACCAATTTATTCCCGTACTTTCTTTTTACATTTTTCATTTCTCTTTCTCTCTATTTTTGGTATTTTTTACCATTTTGATTTGATTTAATTTAATCCCATATTTTCAAACAGATGACGTTACATATTTAATTTTCTCTTTTTCCCCTCACTTTCTGGGGATAATTTTTCCTTATTTTTTTCCCTCTTGTTTTTGTAATTTTCCTTTTCCTTTCATGTTTTTTCCCCTCCATTTTATTTTTGTTGTTTTCTATTTTTGGTCATTTTCTTTCTTTCTATATATATATATATATATATATATATATATATATATATATATATATATATATATATATATATATATATTTATTGACATTTTTTCTGATTAAAATTAAACCACTGAACTTACAAATTAAAATTTCTCTTGTTTTTTTCCCTTTTAACACACAGAGTGGTTATCCATTTATTTTTGGTCATTTTCAGTTTTTGTTTTACTTTTTGCTGATTTAATCCCATATACTTTCAAACTAAACAGATCAACTTACTTTAATGTCGCCATTTTTTTCCGACATTTTCCTTATTCCCCCCCTCTCTTTAGTTGCTTCAGTTTGTGGTCATTTTTTAAATTTAATTTAAAAATATATTTGTTCCCATTTTTCTAATTTGATTCATTCTCATACCTTTTAAAATAAACTGATGAACTTACATAGTCAAAATTTTCTTTTCCTAATTTTGTCTTGCTCCCCCCCCCCCCTCTCATTTCAGTTGTTTCTATTTTTGGTAATTTTTCAAAAAAAATCCTATTTTATATATTATTGTTATTATTTTTTTTTTAACCTTCCAACTAAACAGCTGATGTTGCATATTCCATCTCTTGCTCTCGTCACTTTCCTCGGTTATCGTGGCGTTGATAATGGCGTAAAAGGATTAATTTGGGGAGTTTCCTGGAGTCGCCGGCGCGGCCCATTGTTCGGGTCAAATCCTGTTTAGGACTTCACGCTACTGCAAATACCACGTAGTACTACTACTACTACCACTACTGCTGCTTCTACTGTGACATTACATTAGTCTCATGTTCAGCCACGGTTTCTTCAGCAGCGAGTCAGATGGAAGTCAGATTTTTTTTTCCGGCGAGACGCTGCAGGTGAATAGGCAAAAAAACGAAAAAGTGGGAAACATTTTTCATTGCAGATTTTAATAATGCCACACAATTCAAACCTCCAAAAAGCTGCATTTATTGTGAGACAGAGCAAGCATTATGGCTCCGAGACCTATTTAATGTTAGCTAAGTCCAAGCCATATTTTTGACTGATATTTGTGTATTTCCAAATGTCTGGTGTATAATCCTCTAAAAACATAAATACTTGGCCACTCCAGCAGAGACCGATTTTACTGTATTACTTTAGGTGATTCCATCATAGTTTCTGTCTTAGCTTTGGTTGGTTGTAGTTATCATTAGCATACTGTTGTTAGCATTAGCATACTACTGTTGCTAGCCTTGTGGAGGTTCAAAGTTAAAACTAACTCAGCGATTGAATTCCCCAGGTTTTGTGCTTCAAAATGACACGCAGCATCCGTCCATATTGACTGAGGGTTAGTGAAACTTGTATTTAACAAACCTGTAGCAAACCAATTTCCATCTCTGTTCCCCTGAGGCCTAGGGAGAAGTGGGAGAACTCGTTTTAAAGCCCCGACTTTGCTCTTTCCAATGCAAATCCCCAAATCCCTCTTTCCAATGCAATCCCCAAATATCGGCCCGATTATATCGGTTAAGAGGTACCAAAAGAAAAAGTATCTTATCTTTAGATCCAGGTTTTGATGCTGTTGGTCAAGGGATAGAATTAAAGGAAGTGACTTGGTTGTTTCTGCTCAAGTAAATGATTCCCCCCCCATTTTATACTTTTGCCCAATTTTTGCCCCATTTCCCCTCAATTCTTATTCCAAATGTTTTCTCTGTTTCTTTCCTATTTTTTCTCCTTAAGTTTGCCACAGTTTCTCCCAATTTCCCCCTAAATTATTCCCCATTTTTCACACATTTCTTGACATTGGAGATAAGCCCGATGTTGTAAATTGGCAGAGCTCAAATATTGATGATAGCTGACAAATATTTTAGTATCGGTATCAGAAATAAAGTATTGTTCAGGTATCGGTACCGTACACCAAGTGTCGTTAAAGTACTTGTATGGAGAGAAAAAATTACTACCCAGCCCTAGTCGCATGGATACCAAACTGGTACTCAGTCATTATATTTCAACTAGTTGCAGTAAAAATAGAAACAAAAAAATCATTTAACCAGTCATGGTTCATTCAAAACACATGTGCACCATGTGTCATGCGATCTGAAATGTTACAGGTGGAATGAGGTTAATATATAAATCAGTGAGTAAATGAATGTCCAATAGGCAGATAATGATTGAAATATGTGCAGCCCTTTGGAAACGAGTGATCATGTGCTAATATAGAAATGAATAACCCGTAAGTTCATAGCAGACGTTAAGGCTGCACTCTTTGGACAAAAAACGAATTGCGTTTTTTGTTTTTTTTGTGATTGCGATTCAATTTGCGATTTTCATATTTGATACATTTAAAGCAGAACTAAGTAACTTGTTTACCTTAATAAAGTCCGTCTGGGGGTAATACAAGTGTTAATGGGATGATTGGGGGGGGGGGGGTCTTTCATCTCCCCCTGGTGTCTCTTGCCAGAAAACCACAATCGCAACTTTCCTTGCTTCAACCCAGAGGCCCAATACACACTAATGGAATCTTGAAGAAGAAGCTAACAGGCAGAGCTAACTGCGGGCTAGCCCCACTTAAACAGTATTTACAGCCAAGTTTGAGTGAAAAAATGATCTCCATTGTGTAATTGGATGTATAATATCCCTCTCTCCCTTTTGTCTTTTCTGTCAGCGTAGTATTTACTCTCACGGACAATTAATGAGTAAAAAACACAACATGCTACGACACCTGCAGTGGCGCTTATGGCCACTAGGGGCATAAGTTACTTAGTCCATGATTTAAATGCATAAATTGCTAAAATGGTGAGTGAAGGACATTTGGCACTTAAAGCGCTTTACTTTCATACTCCAGTGTATGCAGACACAGCATACACTGGTGGCACGGTAGTACAGTGGTTAGCGCTCGTGCTTCACAGCTAGAAGGTCCGGGTTCGATTCCCACCTGGACGGGGCCTTTCTGTGTGGAGTTTGCATGTTCTCCCCGTGTCTGCGTAGGTTTCCTCCGGTTTCCCCTACCACTAAAAACATGTACAATAGGCCAGTATGAATGAGAGTGCGCATGGGGGAAGACGGATGGAAATTAGCCCAAGGCTACAATCCGGTGTGGCTTGTTCATTAACTTGCACTGTCCCTACCAAATAAACCAATAAACATAAACAGCGTCTTGCCCAAGAACAAGACAGGTACACCTTCAGGAGCTGGGATTCAAACCCCTGACCATGAGACGACCCGCTCTACCACCTGTGCCACTGTCGTCCCAATTGGGGCAACATATTCTTGCTCAAATTGCCCCACATTGTAACAATACACAATCTTTTAAAAATATTTGGTTTTATGTGGACAGCACCCTCTTCTGGAGGAGTTCATCGTCCACCTTTCATGGACATTCAGAGTACCTCTTGGGGACAGCCATGTGACTAAAATAAGTCCGGGATAGAATCACAATGCGTTATAGAAACTCAGTCATTGCAGTAGTCAAAACCTCGACTGCGATTTGATATCGATAAACCTTGCAGCCCTAACAGATGTTTTAACAAACGCAGCGACATGGTTTTAATCATACGCCTCACGTATATATGAATATAATGCACATTAAAGGAACAGGCCACCGTTTTTCCATTCTGAGATATGTTCTTACCTGAGCTTAGACGAGTTGATGCGTACCTGTCTGGTCTTTGTGCGTGCGTTCAGTTACGCAAAACGACCAAAGATGTTGCTTGCATTTAGCCTCTCCTCCTCTCCTCTATGGGGCCAAACTGGAATCAAGTTAGAAGCGACCCAGCTCTTTCACGTTTCCCCTATTTAAATACGATTACGTGAGCAGTTACACGATCCAAGTCTAGTTACACAAAATTAAACATGTGGATTTTCTAAGCGGATAAAAAGGGGTACTATATTATAAGGCGTAATAACACCTTAGGAGCACTTCGACGTCCGTGCAGTAATATCTTCAATGCTAAAGAATTGTGAAGATTTTATTTTCTGTTTATATATTTAGACCTTTTAAAGTAGCCATTTAACGGAATAAAACAAGAAAGAACATTAAAAGCATCCATTCGGATGTATAAATATACAAAAAAAAAAAAACAAATTTAACAATTAACAATAATAATAGCATGTGCATATGAATGATCTTAAAATCGCGATATTTTTCCTCAGAATAATTGTGACTCATAATTAAGGTTGTATATCGCACAAATATTGTATTGTGATATTAGGTGCTGCAATATCCGTATCGCAAGAGGCCACAATATATGGCAACTTCACTAAAGTCTTCATCTGACTGAGATCAACACATTTAAAAAAAATTAAGTCTACCCCAGGGCAGTTGTGGCTACATAGTGCTATATGAGACTAAAGCATTATTATTATTCGTATTATTATTATTAGTAGTAGTGAGTATGCATTTGATTTATTTTTACTAATTTTTCCACTAATAAACAATTTCTTTTCTAAATAAAGATTTGCTCAGAGGGATTTGGGATCTTATTTATAACTAATATGTAACAAAATAAATCCACACATTTAAACCTGGCTTTGTCCAAATTTTTGGCATAAATGACAGAAATGTGTCATTTATGTCAATATTAGAGAAGTCACAAAAAAATAACTCAAAATTTTGCGACTTTACAATTATTCACGGTTATAAAAATGAGGAAAAAAATACAGAGAATTTCTCTAAACCTTTACAGTCCTGTCTAAATGTTCACAAAAAAACAAAACAAGACATATATACATTTCTATGTTTATTTAAGGGTTGTTTTAAATGAGAATCTATTGAACATTCAGCCTGCAAAATAATGGACAATAGAATAGCCCCCCCTCCCCCACCCCTGAATACAGGTAGTTAACCGTAACTAATGGCAAACGCAAAAGAAAATAAAAGCAAAAATACTTAGGGGTCGTTTACAGAATATTATTAGCCAGCTTAGGAAGCAAATTGGTTATTTCAAAACGTCTTCTATAAAGACGTCTGATCTGTGACATAACAAAAGCAGCTCTGCACATGGTTCTTTTGGGACTCTTCCTTTGAAACTGGATCCGATTTACTCTGCACATTTGATTATTGAACTTTCCTTCATGTGTTTTGTGGTAGATTTAACACTGGACGTTGTTTCTTCTGCCTTTACCGGTGAGTGGGGGAGGAAAATACTTATTTTGTACATTTTTAAACTCTGTATAGTCCCTTTTAAAACGAAACGAAATAATCAGTTTATTGGTGTGCTGCTTTTGGGACTCTTCCTTTGGCAACGTCATGCGTTCGGATGGATGTTCCTGCTGAGTTCAAGGCCCTTTTCCTGTTGGACTCCTGTGGCCTGTAGAGGAGCAGTGCAATATGAAAAGGGCGTAGCACTCAGACCCCCATGGTCCCGCGGCCCCCGCTTTGGGAACCCCTGATGTAGACGACTCTGCGGTGGTCTGTGGCTTTGACGTTGTTGCACTACTGTTCCATCTCTAAAGCAGTGCAATAGTAATGTCATAGCATCAGCCCATCGCTACAGCGCCACCTACATTCTGCTACAGCTCCCCCTACTGTCTGCTACAGGGCCCCCCACTGTCTGCTACAGCGCCCCCCACTGTCTGCTACAGGGCCCCCTACTGTCTGCTACAGCGCCACCTACATTCTGCTACAGCTCCCCCTACTGTCTGCTACAGCGCCCCCTACTGTCTGCTACAGGGCCCCCTACTGTCTGCTACAGCGCCACCTACATTCTGCTACAGCGCCCCCCACTGTCTGCTACAGCGCCCCCTACTGTCTGCTACAGCGCCCCCTACTGTCTGCTACAGCGCCCGCTACTGTCTGCTACAGCGCCCCCTACTGTCTGCTACAGCGCCACCTACATTCTGCTACAGCTCCCCCTACTGTCTGCAACAGCGCCCCCTACTGTCTGCTACAGGGCCCCCTACTGTCTGCTACAGCGCCACCTACATTCTGCTACAGCGCCCCCTACTGTCTGCTACAGCGCCCCCTACTGTCTGCTACAGCGCCCCCTACTGTCTGCTACAGCGCCCCCTACTGTCTGCTACAGCAGACAGCATGTATATATGTAAAATAAACAATTTAAACATTTTTTTAAATGTATATAATAGATAAAAAATAGTAATATATTAAACATTTAAAGAGAAAACAAATAAATAAAATTGATGATAAGTTTTTTAAATAATGACAAAAAACTACACAAAGTAATCTAAAAATACGTTGACTTTTAGTGAAATACGTACTGTAGATTTGCCGTTGATTGAAGTGGTTAGTGAAACAATCTGTTGGTGAAAAAGACCTACTTTTCCCACTTAAAATAAAAGAATCATCATAAAAAAAAATATTGCGT
Source organism: Proterorhinus semilunaris (assembly GCA_021464625.1). Taxonomy (NCBI): domain Eukaryota; kingdom Metazoa; phylum Chordata; class Actinopteri; order Gobiiformes; family Gobiidae; genus Proterorhinus; species Proterorhinus semilunaris. The sequence goes on along the minus strand of CM038345.1, from coordinate 38,718,399 downwards.
TTAAATTTCGATATCCAAATCCAATTTTACTCGAAATACATTTTTTTACCCGTTATAAGCAGATCCATGACCGTACGGGTGGGTGACTGGACACAGGAGCTTTTGTCGCCGTAATACGTTCTCAACACAAATACTCTACTGAAGTACAGGACTGCAGTAAATATACTTTGCTCACTGTCATCTCCCTTACAGGCTGGAGTACCTCGCCGAGCGCCTCATGAGTACCAGAGAACTTCATGAGCTCCTCGCCCAGTGCCTCGTCTTGTTGGTCCTGGGGGTGGGCCCCTATCGATGTTGCCTCTGCTCCGCTTTAGTCAGTAGTGCAATATTGCTTATAGGGTCTCACCTCCAGGAGAAACTACAGAGAGAGTACCCGGAGGAGAGAGAGTACCCAGATGGGAGGGAGACAGAGTATCGGGAGGAGAGAGTACCTGGAGGTATCTTCATTTATTTATTGGTTTATTTGGTCGGGACATGTTACTAGGTCTCATGCCACACCGGATGCCACACCGGCCTTGGGCTAATTTGCATCCGTCGTCCCCCATGCACACTCTCATTCATCCTGGCCTATTGTACATGTTTTTAGTGGTAGGGGAAACCGGAGTACCCGGAGAAAATCTACGCAGACACGGGGAGAACATGCAAACTCCACACAGAAAGGCCCCGTCCAGGTGGGAATCGAACCCCAGACCTTCTAGCTGTGAAGCACAAGCGCTAACCACTGTGCTACCGTGCTGCCCCAGAAAGAAATAGAGAGTACCTTGACTGTAAATAAAAAAGGATTACATTTTTTACCAGCCTTAGACGTGCGTGTGTTGCTATAATAAACAATGGCTCCACCACCTTTGAGTCCTGTAGACAAAACACCACTATAAACCAATATCACTTCATTATGGCAATGGAAAACAATATATATAATTCTGTTCTTTTTAATTTTCTTGATTATAGTTCCAATCCACTTTATTTATAACACACTAATAAAAACAACAAAGATGACCAAAGGGCCGTACAAAAAGACAATATAAAAATACACATATACAGTGGCATGAGAGGACGATTTGCAAAAGTCAACTAAACGCCAAAGAGAACATTTGCGTCTTAAGGTGTGATTTAAAAACAGGAAGGAGTCAGCCGGTCTAACACAGAGGCAGCTCATTCCACAGTTTGGGACCAATGACAGAAAACACTCGGTCTCCTGAGTCTGCGCTGGTTTCACATTGATAACTGCAGCTGAAATCAGTTTTAGACCCGGGGTTTTTCATTGTTGAAGTTACGCAGTATCATGTTTTTAACGTGGGTTCTTCTTATGGACTCGTAGGATCTTCATTTAGTCAGTTTGTGTCGTCCTGAGCCTCTTTCCCTGTTGCACTCCTGTAGGGGGCAGCAGCGAGCAGTGCAATACTGAAAGGGCATCAGTGCCACACACACTACTACTACCGTTTTTCATGGTTTATTAAAAGTAAGAGTTTTTCGTTCAGTAATGTGAACTGTCCTGTTTGTTCCTTGATCACAAACTGCACTGTAATAAAAACATGTAATTAAAGACTTTGTAATTATTAAAATGTTGTTGCAAGATTAGTATTTAAGCCATTTTGTTTTCTTTGTCCTATTACGTCATAATACAAATAAACTTACCACTGTGTTTCTCTTAAATCATTTTATTTGTATATTAAATAATTTGTAGACCATGAGAAAGAAAAACGGTAATTGAGCAGCAGAAAGAAAGTTGTGAGGGACAGGCGAAAAGCAGAGGTTACTCGTCCTGCTACGAAGAAAACAAAAGCTAAAAATATGGCTTTATTTCCTTTTGAGACTTGCAAACTGCCATACAGGAATGAGGGGAATTTGAATCGTATCTAGGTTTTGGTCTGATCTGTTGAACTCATTTTGGCCTGCTCTCTCCTGAACGTGATCCATAATGTTATATTGTTGCGTTTACAGAGAATTCCTTTTGATGCGACACTAGACTCTGTATATTTGTTCCTCTCCATATCCTGTTTGTTTCATCCTAACTCATTGCACTGCAGGAATCCTGAGGAAACTGCTTGAAAGTGCAGTCATCTTCATCTGAGCAAATGTAAGCATCTGTCGCCCCCTGCAGGACACACGCCGCAGTTACAGCTCAGTCACATGACTCAAAAGAAACACGACAACGTTTTTTTTATGTCGTTTTATTTTATAAAAAACAACCCACAGCCCCCACAAAAAACCTAAACAGAAATAAGATTGAAAAAAAATCTTCCCTTTTACAGAGGACGTTTATCACCGGCGAAAACTAAAAGACAATAATAACAAATGTGCCACTGGAGTGGAACGGCAGTTTTGTTCTGTCATTCTAGTTTTACCAAAACAAAAGGAAAAACACTGTGCTTTCTAGAATTCTGATAACATCTAACGCCTCAGCGCTCAAAGTTCTTCAAAGCCACATTTTACACTAAACTCTGATTCTGGAGAAACAAAAACAATTCAGGCAGCAGTCTCAGGCTCCACCAGGTGGCCACGATGGGAACTGCATTTCATCAGATAAGGGCATTCAGATTTATAAATAGCTGAAGTTAGAATAAAAGTATGGTTGAATTTTTCTTTACATAGTTATTGATGAAATGAAAGAATTGATAATTCTAGAAGAAGTTTGTGGGTTGACTTGATTTAAAGTTCATCAACTTAAAGTGATTATTGATTCAGTCCTGCACTTCAGACACATGGTGGCGCTACAGCTCGTCGTGGCGCAGCGGCTCTGTGCTGGGCTGGATGAACACGCCCTCCATGGTGCGCCAGTGGCTGTGGGCGCTCAGGGCGCTGGAGCCGTGCACCTCGCGCTGCCCGCGGATGGGGTGGCCGTACTGTTCCCCGGTGATGGACAGGAACACCTCTGTGCCCACGTGTTTAAAGGTCACGCTCTCCTCGCGTTCCCAGGACATGCCGTCGCACTGCACCGCCCACACATCCAGGTCATCGCCCTCGCCGCTCTCGCCAAACGCACTCACCTCCTGTGGGGAAGAGACGTTTGAATGACCGCGCCTCTTTAAGAGGCAGTTTTACACAGGAACCGGCCCAACATCGGAACCGGCCCAACAACGGAGCCGGCCCAACAACGGAGCCGGCCCAACAACGGAACCGGCCCAACAACGAAGCCGGCCCAACAACGGAACCGGCCCAACAACGGAACCGGCCCAACAACGGAGCCGGCCCAACAACAGAACCGGCCCAACAACAGAGTCAAAGCCAAAACTAAACGCACCAACAACTAGGGCTGCACAATATATCGCAAAAAATATCGTATCGCGATATTAGGTGATGCAACAATATATCGCAACATCAGATAAACAGTCTGACTGAGAACACATTTTATTTGCAAACTCGGCAAAAAATGCACTGAATTGATGAATGTTTCAAAAGTTTTAGTCCAACACTTCCTGATTTAGTTCAATTTCAGTCTTGTTGTGGCGCTGATGTGAAAGTCTTCTTTTGACACAATGTTTGAATAACTAGTTACTATCCAGTTGTGTTGAAATGGTTTAGTGAAATATCGCGATATTGCACAGTGGTATTGCATATCGGAAATAACTTCAATACCGTGCAGCCCTACTTTAAATCATTTGTCAGACAGTCGCCTCTTTTTATTAGTTCACAAACTATCAGTCCCATTGTAACTTTAAACCGTTCGTGTCTTAGACATTGTGAGTTGGCGTTATTACAATGTTATATTGTTTATGTTTATCTGAGGAGTTAACATTCTGCTCAAAAGGAGTGGGCCGAAGCAAAAAGCTTATGGGCGCCCACCCCCAAACTCAACGCAATAAAACATTTCATTTCACAATAGTGCAAGATCATCTGCACTCACAGCATCTGATCATGGTGGAAATGTCACGATGGCATTTACATTGAGGAAGATTATATGGCTGAAACTATCATATATTAAGTTTCACATTTTAAGTTGAATTACTTACATTTATAGTTTTATCCTCATCTTTAAAATATTGTGGATAATTGATTGTTCTTGGTTCATTTCTAATTATACTATTTAAGATATTCCATACGCCCTTAATGTTATTCTTATTATCTAACATCTTATTATAATAATCCTGTTTACATTTTCTAATTATGCCTCTCAATTTATTTGTATATTTCTTATATTTATCCTCCGCTGCTTTTGATTCTATTAATTATATTTTTTTGTAAAGTGAATTATTTTTCTTGCATGCATTTAACAGCCCCTTAGACACCCATGGATTTTCTGGCTCTCCTAAAAAGAGCCAGTCTTTTGAATGGCTCTTTGAAATGAACCGATCCCATTGGGATTTAAAGAGCTGTAAATCCCATCACTAATTTAGACCAAGACTGGGGTCTTTGATTTTTATTCAGTTCAACTTGATTTCAGACTGGTCTGTGAAATAGAAAAGACACTGATCACACAGAAGGCATTTTAAAAAGATGGTCACATGTTATTTAGAAAAAGCCTCTCGACTCTTCCCTCCTGTATGCACACTCTTTCTCCCCTTTTGAACACATTTTACAGTCAAAATAGAAATGCAACTAAACACAATAATGAGGGTGAGTGAAGACATGATGTGATCTAGGGCTTCAGGGGTTACAGAAGCGCTTTTAGTCCAGCCCTTCCTCCTCAGGGCTGTTCTCAAACTATTTCATCACAATGAAGAGGCCACTCCCCCCCCCCCCCACACACACACACACACACACGAAACCTGATCAACAGGATTGACTTACAACTTTTGTTTCTGCAGAAAATACAAAAAGACAGATCCGCCCAGCCTCCAGCTGAGACTTTCCATCATCATTCTAGCCGAGGGCGAGTTACTGTGACGGAAAAAAGACTGTGACCTAAAGTTACTAAAGTAACCTGGTCGAACTTGTCTTGAATGAACCCCCGGGTGGACTACTGGACGCGAGACTGGTTTATTACCTGGTGGTCGGACGGGGGGGGGTTTATTACCTGGTGGTCGGACAGGGGGGGGGGGGGGTTTATTACCTGGTGGTCGGACGGGGGGGGAGGGTTTATTACCTGGTGGTCGGACAGGGGGGGGGTTTATTACCTGGTGGTCGGACGGGGGGGGAGGGTTTATTACCTGGTGGTCGGACGGGGGGGAGGGTTTATTACCTGGTGGTCAGACAGGGGGGGGGTTTTACACTGGAGGCTGCCATTGCTCCACCTTTGCTGTAGTACCTCCATATGACCGCTATCCCCCCATTGCAATGCATTGGACTTTAGACACGTTAAAAACAACGTTAATGCCTGGTGCTTAATGGTTTAGAAGTGGCTAGAGCTACATATTCCTCCTGTGATTACGCTGGGTTAAAAACAATCTGGGGCACCAGGGTTTTTATCGTAGTTTAAATTTTACAAATCTTGCATAATTAATGAGGGCCTGACTTTGATTGACAGGCCGTTTACGTTGCTGCCTGGCCATGGGCGTGATTACAACAGAAATACACGCCCATTACATGCCCCGCGAGGGCCAAGCAGGGCGGGGTCTACAGTCAAGATCCCGCCCTTATGACCTTTTTAGGAACATGCTTCGTCAGAGCTGGAGAGGAGGAGCCTGTAAATCCGCCATGATTTCCCCCACGAACGTGGTCATTGTGGTAAACGGGGAGGAGTGAGGAGGAGCTGTCTATTCTTTATACAGTCTATGGGTCGGACAGAGGGGGTGGGAGGTTTATTACCTGGTGGTCGGACAGGGGGGAGGGTTCATTACCTGGTGGTTGGACGGGGGGGGGTTATTACCTGGTGGTTGGACAGGGGGGAGCTGAAGCGGTGCGAGTGCAGGTTGCGGCCGGTCTTCAGGTGCGTGATGCGGATCTGTTGCCCACACTTGATGGGCACGCCTCGGGCACACGGGCGGCCCGGCTTCCCTCGGATCTGCCAGTAGCTGTTGGCATCGTCCGCCGCGTCCACTCCGGTCACAGACTGCTGCCCGCTGCCTGGACACACGCACACAATCAGCAACCGGCTCACAATACTTTAGTTGATCCAATCATAGTTTCTGTCCCAGCTTTGGTTAGTTGTCATTAGCATTAGCATATTGTTACTAGCCGCGGTATTTTGCACGGCAATCAAACATACAATAGCGGAGGTTAAAGCTAACTCAACGGTTGAATTCCTCTGATTCTGCAGCAGGTCCATGTCGACGGAGGTTTAGTGAAACTTGTGTTTAACAAACTTGAAGCTAACCAGTTTTCATTGCGATGTTTCTCACCTCCCCTGAGGCCGAGGGAGTTGTGGGTGGACTTGTTTTAAAGCCCTGACGTTGCTCTTTCTAAACGGGAGGTCTCTATCATTTTTGGTCCTAAAAAATAAATAGAAAGATGTCGGCACTAGATCGGCCGAAACCCCGATATTGTAAAATCTCCAAATATCGCTCCGTCGGCCTCTCGTGAATATTTCTGCGGACTTTGTAGGCTTCCAACTATCATTCAGTGCGATTTAACAGTTGCTTCACGACTCTTCTCAGTCTCAGTTATTTGTGGAATGGTCTTAATATAGGACTAAAGCTCTTATTTATGATGGAATTATTAGGGATATTCTAGTCCTAGTTTTCTAATTCTAATCATATGTAGCAACTGTATCTAGCAGTCTCAATACAACAAAATATAGGCCTCCCCCTGTGAACTTCGGCTCGGGGCCCCAGGGCAGGCACCCTTGCTACGCCAACTGGTAAAAGCTCAAACCAGGCTCGGAATAAGATATTAACCTCTTACCACCCCCCCCCCCCTCCTGAACAGAGCACATTATCTTCAGTTTGGCTTTACCCAAATCGAAAAGCTTCTTTGATAACAAGCGTCAAAAAAAATAGAAACAAAAACGAGGATGAAGTGAAATGACAAAAACACAACAAAAAAGTAAAAAAAAAAAAAAAAAAAAAAAAAAAAGCGCTGGAAAAAACTAAGTAAAAAACAAAACAAAAAAATGACTACAACACAGCGACAGTGCAAGGAAAAAGCTCCATATAGATGAGTTGTGTTGGTCTTAGCTTTCAAATGAGGCGTTACACTGGCCTACAGGCTGTACCAAGCACATTTTCCCCAGTTTAGGTTTATCCAAATCTAAAAGCACCACACACACAAAAGCATCAACACAGCCACAAAAAGGTGACAATAATGTGGCTAAAACACAACAACAAAAACAACAGATATCGACAAAAATGTTATCACTTTACTCAGTCTTAGCTTTCAAATGAGGCATTACACTGCTGCTCTACAGTCGAGAATCTTTTAGTTTTGGGTAAAGCCAAACTGGAGAAAATCTGAACGATAATTAGGATTTAAAAAAAGGGACAGACGGAAACAGTACATTTGGTAAATAATCCATGAAAGTAAGCTGATAAAGGATTGTGTTGAACTGAGAGCGTGAAGGGAAGGCTTATCGCTTCGCGGATGTCGTGACCCACATCTTCCTGTGACAGGTGTAAAAATGTGCAGAGCTGAGAATGGCTCAAACCAAGCGTCAATTTTAAACATTCTTCACCCACTATTTAAAACAGGTCAATAACTTTTACTAGGAGGAAACCTGGTTCTAAATGTTGGCACAGCTTTTAATACTTGAAACAATAACAGCTAAAGCAGACGGCAAAAGGAAATGAATTAACTCCCGTGTTACATGTGGTTTACGGACGGAATAAGCTGTAATATGATGTTTAATAAGTGAATGTGAGGAAATTGATTGATATTTAAGGATAAAAGTCGACATTTAATGATAAAAAGATGCATCTCCTTGCTTACCTGATCCGTACTTGACGTCGTGCGAGTGCAGCCGGACATTGTGCCTCGTGTTGAGCAGTTTCACTAAAGAGCCGCAGGTCACGAAGCTCGAGTCCGAGTCCCGAGCTTCAGCCCCAGTCCAGGCCCAGACCCAGGAGCAGGTGAGGAGCAGCAGCAGGCGGCCCAGAAGCGGCCCGGAGCCGGGTACGAGCCGCAGCATCTTCACTTTATTCCTCCTCCGCATCTGCGCTCATTCCAGAACAACACGGAACACAATCCGCGCCGCCGAGCCGCCTCCAGCCAATCACAGCGCGACAGCGGGCAGACTCGGCCAATCACAGCCTGACAGGTCTGACAACACGGAAGTATGCAGACGATTCCGATTGGTCCAGGTGGCGTTTATTTTCTCAAACACCGGGAAAACGTAAAAAAAAGAGTGTACCTTTTATTACTAAAACTTTCCACAGCCTTTAGACCTAAATTACTTTTTTTGTAACAAGTTGATGTAAACGTAAAACAAATAAATAAAAGATGTTTAAATTCATTCTTTCAATGATTTTTCTCCTGAACATGAGGGGTGCTGTGTATGCATTGTGTGTATGGTACAAAATAATCTGCCATATTTTATTTCAGGAAGGAATACGTTTTATGATTTTAACCATGTTTTAACCCCTGAAACTGGGCACATTTTCTCCAGTTTAGCTAGCCTTTACCCAAATAAAAACATAAAACCATAATTAAGTCGAGGATGAAAACGCAATAAAAAAAATACAATATGAGTAAAACGTGATCCGAAAGCAAAAAAAAAAAAAAACACACACAGAGTTTTTATTGCCATTGTTGGTGACAAAACATTTTATCCCGGTTCAATCGTGCAACATAAAACATATTTGCCTGTCCTGCCAAACGACATGCCTTTTCATAGATATTTCAAAGACATATAGTCCGGGAGTAAGAGTAATTTCAACAATTTCTCAGTGGGCGTGATTGACAGACGGCATCAACCAATTAGAGCAGTGGTTCCCAGAGTGGGGTCCGGGGCCCCCTGGGGGGCCTCAGAGGCACTGCAGGGGGGCCCCCAAAGCTTGCCAACAAAACAAGTACATTGGGGGGAAAAATATATTAAAAAGAAAAGTACATTTATTTGCACCATTATACTATTTTAAACCAGTATTTAGCCTACAGTCATTGCTAAATTTGATTTGTATGTAATCTTAGCTGTAAAATAATAATTCCTCAGAATAGAGTAAATATATAATTGCTGGGGGGACCCCAAGAGATGTTTGGATCAATAAGGGGGCCGTGACGTCCCGGACTTTGGGAATAGCTGAATTAGAGCAAGGCTAACAAGCGGCAGAAAGTCCTTTTTTACGAGGAATGCTTCGAACGCTGTTTCTTGCTCTTGTTTTAGGGATTTCATATTTTCCAAATGATTTAAAACAGACGAAAGAGCAGAAGAAAACAGTGTATCATGCTCTACCGACTGAGCTAGCCGAGCAAGCGTCGCTAACCCTGTATAGGGTAAGTGACTACTTTTGGTAATTTCTAGGGCTGGGAACTTCGGTCGTTTAGTCGACTAAATGGTCGATGCCGTCGCGGTCGATAAAATCTCATTTTTTCTGTGTAGCGCCCTCTCTACATTTTTGGCTGCACTACATTTGAATCTCGTGCCTGTCCTCCCCATTCGCTCTGCCAGCTGTGTAACGTCACGTTGTGCTGTGTGACGTCCGTCGCTCTGCTGCTCGGGGTATAAAAGCCAAGTCTCGCACACGCCCCCGTAGCGAGTTGGAGTTGGAATAGCGAGCGAGCGTTTTACATCGATTTTCAGGTTAGCAATTTATTAGCATAGTATTTGATCTACGAGCTCCGCTCTGTGTGTGAACCACAGCACTCACATCCCCGACTTCTCCTCCTTAAAAAAGACAAATGTAACCCTAAAATACCCAGATTCACTTATTTAGTGACATGGCTGGATGTTTTCACGTTGAAACTACAGACACGATAAAGCTGTATCAGGCAGACAGAGCTCATCAGGGCTGTCAGTGCTGATGGGTCTGAGGGCTTTTTACTGTAGTCTCCCCCAGGGAGAGCTCACAGACACCGGGGCAGCGGTTAGCCATCCCCTGCCTTGGAGGCTCAGAGCGGGGCAGTGTGTGACTGAGTGTCCGCTAAAGCCAGGAGGAGGAACGGGGCGATACGAGCGCCAAATGTCCGCCGCGTGTGCTCGGCATGTGGCCGGTACGACGGGCTCGAGAGTCCGGGACAGGGGCGCCACGTGTTCGGTGAAGCTAGCCGGTACGAGAGGCTGCAGTGTCCGGGACAGTGGCGCCACATCGTCTAAATGCAGCATAACGGGAGTCAGTCAGTCCTGGTCACTCTGGCCCTTGGTCTGAGACTGTCAACAGAGCAGAGACCGCTCATACACTCCCCCCCGCGCCCCCCCAAAGCCTCCCGCCACGCCTCTTTCTGAGTTTTTTGAATTTTGGGAGTGGGTAGAGTAAGATCTGGAAGGGGTGTTTAGTAGCTCTTTAATGTTTTTGGAAGAGTGTGTCTGGCAGGCCAGGAAAAAAACATATCACTTCTAAACTATAAACATTTTAAAACTATCAGATCATAGAATAAAATAAAATATGAGCAGTGTATTTACCGATGTGCAGGTTCATTAAAAAAGTGACAACAAGCAAGAGAAGATTTCAGCCAAATTTGCTAAAGTCTTGTAAGGGGAAAACAAAAACATGACGTTTATGACAAAAAGCCACATGATGTTCTCATGTGGCTTTTTGGTTAAATTGGGTTAAATTCAAAGCCTTTGAATTTACCCCTTTTTTTGGCATAAATTTGCATGTATGAACTCAAAATAATTGTATCCCCATTTCTAAATGGCTCCGTCGTAATTCCTCTGTTGTAGTATTAGTAGTAGTAGTAGTAGTAGTAGTAATAATATGTTTGTCCCAAACAACAGAAAGGAACCAAAGCTGAATCCAAACATTTTATTAAAAGTAGTTCCTCCACAAACAGATTCATTTGGACACGAAAACTATTTCCTTCAACAGTTTCAAAGACAAAACGTATAAATAAAATGTGATTTTTAAAAAGAGCTTATAAACGACAGAAATTTGCATCTACAAATCAATCAGCTTTACCTCATCGGAAAATACAAACTTTATTTACAGGCGTGTCCGGGAGGAGCGGCGGGAATAAAACCAGCGTGAAGCCTTGAAGTGGGCAGTGACATTTCAATGGATTTTACGCCAACATTGTTCTTTACGGTTCATACTTGTATTGATCACAGGTTTCAGATAAAAAACAAAAACAAATTTAACTTAAAATAAAATTACAAGCACTTGTGGAGAATTTATTATGGCTCAGAGTCCCATCTATTCCTGAGTAACAACAAGCAGGATGTCGGGTAGATGTCGGGTGGATGTCGGGTGAATGTCGGATGGATGTCGGGTGGATGTCGGGTGGATGTCGGGTGGATGTCGGGTAGATGTCGGGTGGATGTCGGGTAAATGTCGGGTGGATGTCGGGTAGATGGCGGGTAGATGGCGGGTAGATGGCGGGTGGATGGCGGGTGGATGGCGGGTGGATGGCGGGTGGATGGCGGGTAGATGTCGGGTAGATGTCGGGTAGATGTCGGGTGGATGTCGGGTGGATGTCGGGTGGATGTCGGGTGGATGTCGGATGGATGTCGGGTAGATGTCGGGTGGATGTCGGGTGGATGTCGGGTAGATGTCGGGTGGATGTCGGGTGGATGTCGGGTGGATGTCGGGTAGATGTCGGGTGGATGTCGGGTGGATGTCGGATGGATGTCGGATGGATGTCGGGTAGATGTCGGGTGGATGTCGGGTGGATGTCGGATGGATGTCGGGTGGATGTCGGGTAGATGTCGGATGGATGTCGGGTAGATGTCGGGTGGATGTCGGGTGGATGTCGGGTGGATGTCGGGTGGATGTCGGGTGGATGTCGGGTAGATGTCGGGTAGATGTCGGGTGGATGTCGGGTGGATGTCGGGTGGATGTCGGGTAGATGTCGGATGGATGTCGGATGGATGTCGGGTAGATGTCGGGTGGATGTCGGGTGGATGTCGGGTGGATGTCGGGTGGATGTCGGGTAGATGTCGGGTAGATGTCGGATGGATGTCGGGCGGATGTCGGGCGGATGTCGGGTAGATGTCGGGTGGATGTCGGGCGGATGTCGGGTAGATGTCGGGTGGATATCGGATGGATGTCGGGTGGATGTCGGGTGGATGTCGGGTGGATGTCGGGTGGATGTCGGGTGGATGTCGGGTAGATGTCGGGTAGATGTCGGGTAGATGTCGGATGGATGTCGGGTGGATGTCGGGTGGATGTCGGGCGGATGTCGGGCGGATGTCGGGTGGATGTCGGGTAGATGTCGGGCGGATGTCGGGCAGATGTCGGGTGGATGTCGGGCGGATGTCGGGTCCGGGTTTGGGGTTCAGGGCCTGCGGTCGTAGTCGCTGATCTGCCTCTTGATGTGGGACAGTTTGGAGCGCAGATATTTGCAGCGTTTCTTCTTCATCTGATACTGAGGCGACTGAGGAGAACACGTTTATTAGTCAGAGGAGGGTAGAGTCGCCAAAATATTTACTCAAGTAGGAGTGACGTTACTTTGAAACAATTTTACTCAAGTACAAGTAAAAAGAAGTGGCCCAAATTAATACTCCAGTAAAAGTCAAAAAGTTATAAAAATAGACTGTTTGCGATGCTAACGTTGCCAACATCGCTCACGGGCTAATGCCAACAGCGCTCTCTTATTGATTTGTAACATTATTTATGAGATCGTAAATATAACCACACTATTCGGGTTTATAGAACAAGTAAGCTATATTATGTTGAATTTTTAACAGAATCGCAGCCTAAATGATTCTCATTCTTTTACGGTCATAAAAATGGAAGCATCACGTCAAACCCATGGCCTGTTCAGACGGAGCGGACCTCACCTTCTTCTGGCTCCTGAGTTGATTAAACTCGTCCAGCGCGTCCTGAAAGGAAGAAGAAGAAGGATATAAAAGTGTTTGAACCCGTCTGAGTAAAGCTGACTCAGCGGCGCCCTCACCAGGTACTGCGGGCTGCCTGGGGCTCGCTGATCCAGCTTCTGCTCCAGCAACGCCAGATCCTGGTTCAGGAAGTCGAGCTCGGCCTGGAGAGCGCGGTACTCCTGGTGGTCTCGGTCGAACTCGCGCTTGTACGAGAGCCGCTCCGCCTCGTCCGCGATCGCAGGAAACGGGCTGCGTCACACAAACACATCACACATAAGAACATTCTACACATCATCATCATCAAGCCCTCTCTCTCCCCACCTTCTCTCCTCTTTTCTCTTCATCTCTTCTCCTCCCTCTCTCTTCCCTCCATCTTTCTTCTCCTCCCTCTCTTCCCACCTCCTCCTTCCTCTTTCCTTCTTCTATCTTCTTCTCCTCCTCCCTCTCTTCCCTCCTCTTCTTCTCCTCCTCTCTTCCCTCTCTCTTCCCTCCTTCTCTTCTCCTCCCTTTCTCCTTCTCTTCTCATCCTCCCTGTCTCTCTTGCCTCCTTCTCTCTTCTCCTCCTCCTCCCTCTCTTTGCTCCTCCTCCCCCCATCTCTCTGCTCCTCTTCTCCTCCCTCCTTTTCTCCTCCCTCTCTCTTCTCCCTCCTTCTCCTCCCTCACTTCCATCCTCTCTTCTCCTCCCTCCCCTCTTCTCCTCCTTCTCTCTTCCCTCCTTCCCTCTTCTCCTCCCTCTCTTCTCCTCCTCCCTGTCTCTTCCCTCCTTCCCTCTCTTCTGAGTAAAACATGACTAAAACTAAAAGAATTTTCAACTAAGCCTGAAATTGACCTGCTGAAGTCGTGCTCCTCCAGATCGTCTGCTGACTCCGCCCCCATGTCGTACTCTCGAGGTCTGGAGCTCAGGACGGAGCTCACCTCAGACTCTCTGCAACAGACAAAAAAAACTTTCACAACTTTCACCGGGACAGACAACAACAGAGAGGTGTTTACATCAGTAAACAACAGTCAGTGGAGAGTGACTATATTAACCCCACGCGGTTAAAAAGGAGCTGGTTTAATAGCGGAGAGCTAATATAAAGCTAATAGTTAGCGCTGCTCTCTGACACAAGCAGCAGCACAAAGAGAACAGTTACATTCTTATGTTCAGTGCTGTGGACAGGGCGCGTCAGACACCAAAGATGACACGCTTGGGTTTTTATAAAGACAGATTTTTTTTTTTCGGTTCCTACTTTTGATACTTGCGTTCTTTTGGTACCGGTAGAACCTAAACCTAGACCTGTGATTTTCCCCACGATGAGTGATCGTTTGTCGCAGACGGTCAAAATCACACAGTGTGTTCTGCTGCTGCGGGACTCCGGAGTGCAGGAACAGCCGCTCTTTCCTCTCTCTGTACTTTAGGATTCTGTCGGAGGAGGTTTACCCGGGCAGGTAGAGTGGGCGCTCTGGGTCCAGGTTGTCGAGAAAGTCGCGGGAACCTCCGATTCTGGTGTTGGGAGAGTTCAGCATGATCTCGGGGTCTCCGGACACGTTATTCACCTGCAACACACAAACACGGGTATGACAGACACATGACCCCTCCCAAAAATCTGTTCTTATTACCTTTAAGATTTGTAAAAGTTCCATCAAACAGAGGAATGAGGGAAATTCAATATTCAAAAAGGAAATTGGACACAACAAGAATACGATTTCATCCAAAAACTGCAGCTAAATGTAAAAAAATAAAAATAAAAATTGGTAAAAAACAAACAATTTTGGTTAAAAAAAAAAACGTACGGAGGGATAATAGTCACTAAATGTCAGAGAAAAGTTGGATGTAACATTTGAAGCCCTGTGTGGTGAAGGCGATAAAAGCTGGAGCTGTTTGTGGTTTGTGCGGTGCATAAACACGACTGAACTGACCGGTCAGACCAACCTTCAGTCTAGGCCCTGTTGGACACACCTGGACGACTGAGAGCACTCACACAGTGTCGACCACATGCAGTAGTAGTATTTATAGAAGGAGAGGTAGTACAGTCCTGATCAAAAGGTTTAAGACCAGATTGATGATTGGATCATCCATTTTCTTCCGCTTTACCCGGGGCCGGGTCGCGGGGTTCAAATAGAACATCAATATGTAACTAGAAGAAATGGGAGTGAGTCTGTTTTTGCAGCTGATCTAACGTTTAGGACCACATGTCTTTAAAAGGACATATCTGTGCAAAAATGTGGATTCAGTGTCATTTTCTGTCAGAACTTAGTCCTGATGCAAAGTCTTTGATCGTGTTTGGGTTGTTGAGCCTCTCACAGCCCGCCACCGCTCTTGAGGTGGGACGCAGTAAAGCAGTCATGTTGAATTTCTTAAAAGATCCTGGGGGTTATGGAACAAAAAAGTCAAGTGGAAAACCCCCAAAAATGTCCCCAGCTCTGAGCCGGAGGATCTGATTGGCTGGAGGAACCTCAACCCAAATGAAGGCCGACCACAGCCCAATAACTACGGCTGGGTATCGATTCGGATTTCCCAAACCGATTTGATTCACTTCACGCAATACCAATTTGACTTGGATATGGAATACATTCTCAGTTTCTACTATTTGCAGCACTAGTTCTTCTAACTCTAACTTGGTAAATTAGTTAAAATATGAATATTTACATTAAGAATTGAACCCCCCTTTGTTGTCATGTGCGTAATAATGCTCTGGCTCAGCCAATCAGGTTGGCCTGGATCTGAGCGCCGCCTTTGATACAGTCGACCATACTATTCTTTTAACTCGTTTAAAACACATCGGCCTCTCTGGTGCTGTCCACAAATGGTTTACATCCTACCTCACAGACAGGACATTCATGGTAAGTGTGGATACCTGCTCCTCCAAGGTCCATAGAATTACATGTGGGGTGCCCCAGGGTTCGATTTTAGGCCCAGTGCTTTTTAACCTGTATATGCTCCCTCTTGGTGATGTCATCAGGAGACATGGGGTCAACTTTCATAGTTACGCTGATGATACACAGTTGTACATCTCCATGTCTCCTGAGGACACCAGGCCAATGGATGCACTTTTTAACTGCATTTTAGATATTAAATCCTGGATGGCAGAAAACTTTCTCCAGCTTAACCAGGACAAAACTGAAGTTTTAGTCATCGGTCCTAAAGGCCCAGAGAGAGAAACTTTTACCCAAACTACAGTCATTGTCTTTTAATCGTTCCTCACAGGTGAAGAACCTGGGTGTGATTTTTGACTCTGAGCTGACTTTAATTCCACACATTAAGAATATCACAAAGATAGGTTTTTACCATCTGAAGAACATAGCCAGAGTCCGCCCCATTCTCTCTCGGGCCAACACGGAGACACTAATGCATGCTTTTATCACCAGTCGTATTGACTACTGTAATGCCCTGCTTTCTGGTCTTCCCAAAAAGAGTATCTCAGGTTTACAACTTTTACAAAATTCAGCAGCTCGTGTCCTGACGAAGACCAGGAGGCGGGACCACATTACACCGGTTTTAGAGTCGCTGCATTGGCTCCCCGTGTGTTTCAGGATCCATTTTAAAGTTCTTTTAATGGTTTTTAAATGTCTTAATGGTCTTGGTCCTTCTTATTTTTCAGAACTGCTTTTACCTTATGAACCTTCACGGCCCCTGCGCTCCTCCGGCAGGGGTCTCCTAGTTATTCCTAAAGTCAACAGAAAGACTCACGGCGAGGCGTCTTTCCAATATTATGGCCCTCGCCTCTGGAACGACCTGAGGAGGAGCTCAGGACCACAGAGAACGTTCATGTTTTTAAGAGCAGGCTCAAGACCCAGCTTTTTAGCTTAGCTTTTAGCTGACATCTATTTATTTAATTTAGTCCCATTTATTGACCTATTTATTAATCGTGATAACTTATTTATTGATATTTCTAGTTTCTTACTGGTTTTTACTTTTTTTTAAAACTTTTAATCAATGTTTTTATACTGCTTCTTACATGTTTAGAATCTCCAGTGTTTCCTCTGAAGGAGCCCTCTGCCTCGGGAGCGGTGACTGGCCGTGGCTGTGTGGGCCCATGTGGAGGTACCACACTTCTCTGCCGCGCCTCCTATGGAGACCCTTGTGTCGGTGCCCAGGCGGCCGCGGCTGGTCTGCTGCTCCCGGGGAGGAAAGCTCCTCTGATGGGGTTTCCTCACCTTGGTCATCTGTACTTGAGTGTGAGTGAGTGAGTGAGTGAGTGAGTGAGTGAGTGAGTGAGTGTGTGAGTGTGTGATGTGATAACTATATATATTGGGAGGGTGGGAAGGTTTGACGGGCGAGAATGTTATTGTCTTTTTAAATGTCAAGCACTTTGCAATGCACCTGTGTATGAAAAGCGCTCTATAAATAAAGATTGATTGATTGATTGAAAGGAAGCAACATGGCTGCCCCCTACAGTCAGACTGTAACTGTCCATGGCAAGAGTTTTGGAAATAAACCACTAAATCTTGGTTTGGAAGATATGCGGGACAAGGAAACATGTGCAAAAGGTGTTTTATACCAGGGGAAGCTATTTTTCATGAACTATGAGGTTCCTCATAGTTCATGAGGAACTATGAATTATGAGGATTCATAGTTCCCTATGAGCCCTCACAGGAAACACCCTTTAACGTTAGGACCTTGATGGTTCTGATGGTTTCCATGGTTACAGATCAGACGTGCGGCCGTCACTTCATCCGTGCAGCAAACGCACGACCAACCGGTGATAAACGTACTAACTGTGGGTTCCATGCAGTCTTTGTAAGAACGCTGTGCATTTATCTCAGATTACCGGGCAATTTGGAGGGAACAGCCTATATATTTGGCCTTTGGAAGGCGCATGTTTGGGCAGTATGACACACTTTTCCAGGAGCTGGAGAGCAAAAGCCACAGTTACTACATGTCTTATATTCACATAGATCCAAAAAAACCCTTGAAGCTGCTGCACGTCACACCAGCATAACGCTTCTCCTCCCTCTCTGACTCCTGTTATCCTCGCCTTCCCTCTTCCCCTCGGCGTATTGCTAAAACTTTGTACCTGGTCAGAGGCAGCTCTGAAGTTTTATACTTTTTCATGCGGTAGATGCACTCTCGCCGAACGGGCAATTCACGAACGTCTTGCACAACATGTATAGAGGACGCACGAGATATCTGACCGTGCGTTGGCCGCACTAGGCACATATACGAAGTCCACAAGTGCGGCATACGAAAAATGTTTTGTACAAAACGTACGAAAGACATACACTGGCCGTACAGACGATGTACGCAGACGTACGGCGTTCTTGCTACCTGAAAAAACCGTAAGCACCCGTAGAGTTTGTTTGACATGTCAATGAACCTCTGCGGCGGATCTGCGGCTCCAAAATAAGCACGTCACACACACGCTCTGTGCGTTTTCTTGCGTTTTGTGCACGTAGACCGACCGTAGAAGCCCGTACGGGCGGTTGTGACCATAGCTTTACAGAGAGCATCCCTCAGACCAGACCTGGGCAAAGTACGGCCCGGGGGCAGCTCATTTTCCATAAGAGTATACTTGTGTGGGCATTTTCTGTGCCGCAGGAATCAGGAAGCATGCGCGGCGCATTTTGAGTAGCGGTGTTTTGGGGCTGTGACCATCATCACCTGTTAGAGCGGGCACAACATGGCTCTGCCTCTATCAAACGGAGTACGAGGCTAATCTAAGAAAACAGGAGGCGTATTGTTGCACAGAATGACGGATGTTATAAAACAGAAACATAAGGACCATGTGCATTCCCACAGACAGGAGCCTGATCAGTCTCTGTCCGCACAGCGGAGTTTATAAAGACCTTCCTCCCCTGTAGCCTTTGTCTTGTTTAGTTAGTCGTAGACCTGTTTTTGGTCTGGTTTACATGTGGTCAAGTTCTTGGCTTGATATGGCTAAATGTTTACAGAAAATGATAGTCCTACTAAATACCAGTACCAGCTATTCAAAAACGTACAATAGGGTAAAGTTGAGCGGAATAAGTTCGAGTTATTGTTGGTACGGCCCTCTGACTCAACTCTGGCTTCTCACGTGGCCCCTTACGAAAGTTCATTGCCCACCCCTGACTCTGGTTATCGGGCTGCAGTCGAACAGAGGTTCCTCCAGCCAATCAGATCCTCCGGCTCAGAGCTGGGGACATTTTTTGAGGGTCTTTAACTTGACTTTTTTGTTCCATAACTCTCAGGATCTTTTAAGAAATTCTAAATGACTGCTTTACTGCGTCCCACCTCAAGAGCGATGGCGCACGATCAAAACCTTTGCATCAGGACAAGGTCATGACAGAGTGAAAACCTGACAGAACATTTTTGCACAGATGTGTCCTTTTAAAGACATGTGGTCCTAAACCTTTGAACAGCCGTAAAAACAGACTATTTCAGTTTTATTATTGTGTTCACTCAACGTTTTTCTTTTTTGTCCCACTCACTTTCCTTCTTGTTGCATACTGAAGTTCTGCTTGAGCCTTGTTAACTCAAAAAGTGCATTTTTGCTGTTTTTCAACTGGTCTTAAACTTTTGATCGACACTGTATTTGTAGTAGTAATAATAACAGTAGTACCAGTCGCAGTAGTATTTGCAGTAATAGTAGCAGTACCAGTCGCAGTAGTGCCCATTAGCCCACGCCCAGAAACTGCAGATGAAACTCTTTTGTTTGTGTGCGACAGGAGCCACAGGAATGTGCCGCGCGTCGACGTGCAGCACGTTCACTTCAGGCTCAGCCAGTCGCCCCGGGGCAGGCTGACCGAGACGCAGCTGGCACTCTGCGCCTCAGTCAGTGACAGGAGGGCACAGGGTCCTGGTATAGACCTGGTTCAGTCCAAACCCACACTGGGGTTTGGAGATTACAAGACTTGACCAGATTTATTTCATAATAGCAGAATTACGCAAATCCTCGATCCAGAAATATGTGCTTGAGTCGAGTTACGCAAACACAGGAGAGAGACGGGAAGTTAGGACATAACCATGAAGTATTACCAGCATGTGGCTACGTTTCCATGGAGACCAAATATCTGATCATAATCTGATTTCTGGAGCTCTCAGATTATTGAACATGTAAACAGCATAATCTGATAAAGATGTATCCGATTTCTTTCTGATCTGATCATATTTGTGCATAAACTAACCAGGAAAATAAAGCAAAAAGGACAAACTGATGTCACAAAGATTAAAAGATATAAAGACTTAAAGTATTTTTAATAAAAATGTAAACCATGGCATAAATCCCAAATTAGTTTAATGTGAAAACACAGTGTGCAGCCGATAGTCGAGTGGTTTGAGCTGCTGCACATGTGCAGAGTACTGTTCCAGCGCATTGAGTTGCCTTGTGTACGAAATAAATAAAGTTGCCTTGCCTTGTTCCATTCTCAGAGTTGTGGGTATTTATTACTCTACAGCTCATGCCTTACATCCTTGTTAAAAGTTAAAGCGTCTTTTGTGTGTTCCAAAAAGATAACTGATCACTTCAGAGACAGCAGAGACACTCGGAGTCTGTGGTAGGGGATAAAGACCATCACAGACTATAAACCTCCTCGACAAACTTGTGACAGTGACACCTATCTGTTAAACGCTCTAAATGAATTCTTTGCTCGCTACGAGGCACTCAACAGAACCTCGGTACAAAAGTCAACACCCCCTCCTGAAGACCAAGTGCTGAAGCTATCTCCAGAGAGTGTGAGAAGATCTCTGAGCAGGATCAACATACACAAAGCACCGGGTCCAGACAACATACCAGGTCGTGTACTGAAAGGTTGCGCTGATGAACTCACTGAGGTCTTCACAGACATTTTTAACACATCTCTGCAGCAGGCTGTGGTTCCAACGTGCCTTAAAGCGACAACCATCATTCCGGTGCCAAAGAAGTCATCACCCTCCTGCTTTAATGACTACCGCCCAGTAGCACTCACTCCAATTCTTATGAAGTGCTTCGAGCGGCTCGTCATGGAACATATCAAGTCTGTTCTCCCTCCCACCCTGGACCCATACCAGTTTGCTTATCGGCCCAATCGCTCAACTGAAGATGCCATCTCCACTGCACTTCATTCAGCCCTCACTCACCTTGAAACAAAGGACTCTTACGTTAGAATGCTGTTTTTAGACTTTAGCTCAGCATTCAACACTATAATCCCACAGCAGCTAATACACAAACTGCTCCACCTGGGGATCAACACATCACTGTGCAACTGGCTGCTGGACCTTCTGACGGGGAGACCACAGGCTGTACGTGTCGGCGGAAAGTCCTCCAGAACCATCACACTGAACACGGGAGCTCCCCAAGGATGTGTGCTGAGCCCCATCCTGTTCACTCTGCTGACCCATGACTGCGCTCCAAAGTACGACTCAAACCTCTTCATCAAGTTTGCAGACGACACAACAGTGGTGGGTCTCATCAACAACAGAGACGAGGCAAACTACAGGAGTGAGGTGAGCAGTCTGGCCATGTGGTGCACACAGAACAACCTCTCTCTAAATGTGGAGAAGACAAAAGAGATTGTTGTGGACTTTCGAAGAGCACGGGTCCAGCATGCTCCTCTAACAATCAACGGTGCTGCAGTGGAGAGGGTGACCAGCACTAAGTTCCTGGGTGTGCACATCACAGAGAACCTTTCCTGGACCATGCACACTACATCTCTGGTCAAGAAAAGTAATCAGCGTCTCTACTTTCTCTGCAAGTTAAGAAGAGCTCGTGTCCCAGCCTCTGTTATGTGCAACTTCTACAGAGGGACTATAGAGAGCATCCTGACCAGCTCCATCACTGTGTGGTTCTTCTACAGAGGGACTATAGAGAGCATCCTGACCAGCTCCCTCACTGTGTGGTTCTTCTACAGAGGGACTATAGAGAGCATCCTGACCAGCTCCATCACTGTGAGGTTCTTCTACAGAGGGACTATAGAGAGCATCCTGACCAGCTCCATCACTGTGAGGTTCTTCTACAGAGGGACTATAGAGAGCATCCTGACCAGCTCCATCACTGTGTGTTTTTTCTACAGAGGGACCATAGAGAGCATCCTGACCAGCTCCATCACTGTGTGGCACGGCGCTAGCACTGCCTCCTGCCGAAGGAGCCTCCAGCGCATCGTGAGAGCAGCGGAGAAGATCTGTGGAGCTCCTCTCCCCTCCATTAAGGACATGTACTCCACCCGTCTCACCCGCAAAGCCGTCAGAATCACCAGGGACCCTACGCACCATCACACAGTCTCTTCAAGGTAATGCCTTCAGGGAGGAGACTGCGGAATCTACGGGCCAGGTCGAGTCGCCTTAAGAACAGTTTCGTACACAGGGCCATCGGGGAGCTGAACTCCCTGCCCCACCCCTCTTCCCCCACCCCCCGCTCCACAATCAAGGATGAGAGAAATATAATTTCAAATCAGTCACATGGTTTGACAAATTAAACAATCTTGAATAAAAATATGTACTTATTTTACACCCCCCTGCATTCATAATGGTTCGCTCCTCCATTCTGCTGCGTGCCGACTGGCAACGTGTTTGGTAGAGAAGAGCTCCTCGCCGAAGGGTTCGGCCTCCGTCACTGCTCCTTCACAGCCACATCATGTTAGAAGTCAGGCAGGGCTTGGCAGGCTTCAAACACAAGGCTTGATTCTCTTCATCATGCCTTCGAGTATTGAGACGCTTAAGCAGTGCGTTCTCCCCTCGTGCTTCTCGCGCTTCGAGTTCACGCAGCTGCCCACAGCCAGGCCACTCAAACCGGGAACACTGTCACTAAACACATCAATCCCTGCAGCATCAGCCTGGTCACTCTGAGCTCGCTGTGCGCACTTTGATCTCCGACCGTGGCCTAGTTCAGTATCGGCCAATTTATCCCCGAATGCCAGCAGCTGTAATAAGTGCCAGTCAATAGCGCAAATGACTACGGTGACTCGACTCGTGACGCACTGTTCACAGTACTTCAGTCAAACTTACAAAAGCCATTTAGCCATTTAACACTTGGTCTTATGTTTTATTTAAAACATAAGACCAAGTGTCAGGACTAAAGCTTTAGGCTGTTGTGTTGACTGGAGCCAGGGTCCAGTGTGAGGCTGTAGCTCACAGTGAAAAATTAAATTAAGAGCAGGGGCGGAGCACAGGCCCCCACTCACTCAAATTGATAAGCAACAGTTTTGTCAACATAAAAAAAATATATTTTGAATTTAAAATATAAGCCGATTATGATTTTAATGTGGTCCATTATTTTTCCATTGTGTACTGAAATATTTGACTTTAATTTTAATAGGCCTTTATTGCATTAATAAAATGTAGCCATACAACAGCATTTTATGAAAATGAAAATACACAACTTGAACCATACTAACCTGCTGGGGCACCTCTAAAAGGCACCAAATTACTTAAAAATTTCTGGTGGAGCACCACCACCCCTTGCTGTATGCTACTGTAAGTCAATGTACCTAGGCTACATTTAAATGAGCTGTTTAAGGTTTATAGGTGATTTTTAATGGGTTATTTAAAAGGCAGAATTATTTTCTGCCATAGGGCCCAGAATATCTAGCGGCACCCCTGGTTTGTAAACCTTTGCCGTCTCCACTGGGCTCGTGCTCAGGAGGGCAAGGCCACATGGAGCACTATGACTCCGTCCAGTCCAAATCTGGACCAGCTCCTCCTGGTTCAGGTGGGTCTGACTGAAGTAGAGAGAACATTCAGTTGCTCTAAAAATCCAAATCTGCTCTGATTACCTAAAACATGCAAGTTTTGGATAATCAGATTTTTGAAGTAAATATAAACACATCAGGTCTTATTGAGAGAGATTAATTGATTGGGACAAGAATTAAGACAATTCCTATGGAAGTTATTATGGAAAATGGTGCAGTGGAGCTGAGACAAGAGCGAGTGGTTGAAAAATGGGAACTTGTTTTTTCAAATTTATATTTCAGGTCTGACTAATACTGACGACTTTGACCCTGGTTTTAGTGTTCTCTCAGTTCAAGTAAAAGAAAAACCTGAATTCGTTATGGGTGATAACCGGCGATCAAATATCTCAATTTTGACATTACTTTGGAAGAAGTGAGTGATTCTCTCAAAAAGGCAAAGCTGAGGAAGGCCATGGGAGTGGAGGAAATTCCAAATGAGGTGTTAAAGTCTCCACATCGTAAGCATATGGCTTCTTGGTTTATTTAAATGTTGTTTTGACAACGGCATTGTTCCCTCTACGTGGTATAAAAATCAATCATTAAACCTATTCCCAAATCAGCAAAAGATGACCCACGCATACCTCTCAACTACAGAGGAATTAGCCTCCTCCGTACTGTCTATAAAATCTACTCTAGTATTTTAAATGCTAGATTAAGTTATTTTTGGGAAACAACAGAGTATCTATCATATCTTCTTTTGTAAGGCGCATTGAGTTGCCTTGTGTACGAAATGTGCGGTATAAATAAAGTTGCCTTGCCTTTGGCCGTAAGCTGTGTGTGCAGGTTAAGGACAATATAACGTAGTCATTGTCCATGGCACTAATGATCGTGTGTGTGTTCTTCTTTCCCTCTGGTCAAATGTGTGTGTGTTGGGATAATGTTGCTAGTTGTAATTGTGTTGCTAGTTGCTGTAGAGGTAGGCTCTATGGGAAGTGGATTTATGCAAGAAACTTATTTATGCAAGATATTTATTTATATATTACCTGTGCTAACCTTTTTTTTTTTACTTTGATGGCACATTTTTCTTTTTGCCTTTTCTTACTCTAGTATTTTAAATGCTAGATTAAGTTATTTTTGGGAAACAACAGAGTATCTAGTAGATGAATAAAATAGATTTCGAAAACACAGGGCATGTATTGATCATATTTATTCGGTATCAACAATAGTCAGAACCAGATTGACTGAAAACAAACCCACTTTTGTTTGTTTTGTGGACTTCGACTGGGTGAATAGAGATCTGTTAAGTTTGAAGCTTCTCCAGGCCGGGGTTGATGGGAAGTTCTACTGGGCGTTAAAGTCCCTGTATGCAGACTGTGTGGGATGTGTGCAGGTGAATGATAAGCAGACTGAGTGGTTCCGTTTCCCATTGGGGTAAAACAGGGGGATATTCTGTCCCCATGCCTGTTCTCTCTGTTCATATATGATTTGGCTCTTGAAATAAAACATCTGAACTTAGGAGTGCACCTAGACAGTGTGATTGTTGGCATTCTGCTCTATGCTGATGATGTAGCACAACTGGCTGAAACTGAAGAGGATCTACAGAAAATGTTAAATGTTTTACAAAACTAGTGTGTAGATGGAGACTTGTTACAAAACAATTATGCACTTTAGGAAAGGATTAACTCCACGAAGCACACACGTTTTTACTTTTGGAAATACCATTCTTGAGTAGGCAGCCCAGTATAAGTATCGAGGATTTGTATTTGATTAATTTATGACGTTTGACAGAGGAGTTAAAATCCTAGCTGCTTCAGCCAGTAGAGCCCTGGGTTCTGTGATAAAGAAGTCAAAAATCTGTAAAGATCTTGGTTATGGAACATTCTCTCAGTTGTATGCTACCTGTGTGTCGCCTGTGTTAAACTATGCTGCTGGTGTGTGGGTGTGTGTGTGTCGGGGGGGTGGGTCGTGCAGAGCCCAGCCTTAGACGCTGTAGAAAACCATGAAATCCGCTGCTTCTTGGGAGTTCAGAAGTGTGTCCCAGTGCTGGCAGCGCAGGGCGATATGGGCTGGGTTCCTGGATCAGTCCAAAGGAAATGTGAAATGGTGAGACTGTGGAATTGACTCATTAACCTGTCTGAAAATAGAGTATCAAAAAAAGTCTTTCTACGGAGTAAAAATAAGTGTCCCAGGGCTGCGGAGCTCCGGACTGTCTTTGCTGATGCACAACTCCAGTATGTATTCCAGAATAATTTGTCCTGTAGTGTTAAAACCATCAGTTTGACAATTTTAATGTCAAACTTTGAACACAAATGGTTGACTGGGATTATGGCAAAGCCAAAGCTAAGGACTTACTAACAAATTAAAGATGTATTTGAAACTGAGTTGAAACTTAAACAGCCACATCAAAGCAATAACATCATCAGATTTTTACCATCTGAAAAACATTGCTAAGATCAGAGGAATAGTGTCAAAACCAGACTTAGAGACACTCATCCATGCATCTGTCTCCAGCAGGTTAGACTACTGTAACGGCTGCTCACTGGCCTTTCTAAACGAGCTGTTAGAGCTGCAGAACATCCAGAACGCTGCTGCTCGAGTCCTGACAAGAACCAGGAAATACCACCATATTAGTCCAGTGCTCTGGTCTCTGCACTGGCTTCCTGTCACTCAGAGAATAGAATTTAAAACAGCTCTGCTTGTGTACAAGTCTTTTCCATCTCCACCTCTGACATGTTAGAGCCGTATGAACCATCTCGGGCCCTGAGAACTTCAGGGAGGGGTCTCCTGGTGGTTCCCAGAGTCAATAATAAACACGGTGAAGCTGCGTTTCAGTTTCATGCAGCTAAAATCTGGAACAGTCTTCATGAGGATGTGACTCTGACCATGTTCAAATCCAGGCTGAAAACAGCTCTTTTTACCCGAGCATATGAAAACTGAAAGTATTTTATCTGCACTCTTGCCTTTTAATTGATACATTTTTATGTTGATGTTTTAATGATTGATTTGATCTGTTTTCTTGTAACTTTTTGCAACTGTGAAGCACTTTGAATTGCCTTGTGTATGAATTGTGCTCTACAAATAAACTTGCCTTGCCTTGAGTTGTATGTAAAGGCAACCTGACAAGGAACCAAAGATCTTTGATGGCTCAGCTGCGAACTGTCATCCTTCCCCTGGCCTTAGAAACTGGCCGGTTCACTCAAACTCCTGAAGAGGACAGACTCTCTAGATTGTGTGAGTTAGGAGAGGTTGAAAGTGAAACTCATTTTGTGTCATCTCGTCCACGGTACAATTATCAAAATTTATTGTTTGGTGAATTGTTTGTTCAGAAGCCTGAAATGTTTTGGCTCAGTGATGACAAGATGAAATGGTTGTTTAATTATAATGTGTTTAAATTGGCTACTTTTGTTTGTAAAGCCTGGATGAAGCGGCAGACTCGTTTGTTCAAATAAGTTTATGTATCGTATATTGTGCCTACGGTCTGGCAACTGGTCCTTTTGTTGGCGTTATTGTTGTCTTATAATGTGTCAACAAAAGGTCATACTTTAGTTCCGATTGGACAGACTCTTCTCTAAAGGCGACATGGAAGAATCACAGAGATCATTCTTTCTCTGTAATAATGATGTTTTAGCAGTGAGAGTAGAAGCTTCTGCGGATGATAGCATTAGCCGTGTTAGCATTAGCCTATTGATTTATTATGAACCAAGGTTATGGCTGTGCCATATAGCACGAGCCAATATGATAAATAGGGATGTAAATGAGTGACTGACTCTCTTACAGTGACTTACTGCTAACAAACAAACAGGTCTTAGCTTTATGTTTTCCGCTTTGTGGGAATGTTCCTCAGGCTCCAGCTCAACGTTTCTCTTTTCCGCCGCTTTGTCTAGGTTTTTCAGTTCTACTTTACGATGCTTTTCGACCGAGTCCCCTGTCCCACAAAGTTCTGGCTCATTTACACTGAATCTTTACAAGTGCTAGTCATATAATTAGAATATCATGAAAAAGTTTATTTTTTTCAGTTATTCCATTCAAAAAGTGAAACATTTATAATGTATACATTCATTCCACACAGACTGATTGTTTGCAATCGGACCACACTGCTGTCCGTTAAAATTAACGAGCACTTGATGGAATTACACTGGAAAGTAACGCACAACAACGATGAACTGTTATGTACGACCTGGCAGCTCGCGGTGGAGACGGACAATAGGTGGACTACATTTTGGGAGGAAAAGGGATGAACTGTGAAGAGAACTACCCGCTCTGGAGAACTGAACTAATGCTGAGACAAGTAAAAGCTAAATAATTATACATTTATGAACTATTCTGGAATAATTCTCTTCCTCCTGAGAGGAGATTTGAAGCAGCTGGACCTCTTCTCTCTCCTACACTGTCAACACTTCCCTTCAAGGCCAAGCCATGGAGCTAAACCTGACAAGGACTGAGCTCTCTGGGTCATATTTTGCAAAACACTGATAAAAATGCACCTGGAATAAAGTTAACAGATTTTTACCACAAGTATAACGAACAGAGAAAGTCAGAGAGAAACAGAGAACAAGAAGTCAAAACAAAGATGGAGAGAAAAACTGTGCCAAGTGTCAAGGCCGGAGATATCCTGTGAGCCATATCCGGATGCATCAACAAGAAATGTGCTCATTACGGCACAAGATTTCTTAGAGAAGGAAAAAGGACTTAATGACACGCTCCCTGGGGAACCCGGTAAGAAGAACTGATACTTGCAACCTAAAGCTAAACGATACAGTAACTTTCCCAAAACTTAACAACTTGGTGCCAGGCCAAAGCAAAGACAACATGGAATTAACCGCACACACATACCCCCTCCCTAACCACGGCCCCATTGTTCTGTGTCTGCCTCAACACGTTTCCTCAGCCCCGCCCCCCGGCCAATGGCCGGTCGTCCTTCCACTCCCCAAGAAAAAAATACCGCACGTGACCTCGTGTGCTGTGTATGTCCCATATTTCTATATGTGCTTTGCCTTAACTTCATTGTTATTTTGCATATCTTCTTTTGTAAGGCGCATTGAGTTGCCTTGTGTACGAAATGTGCGGTATAAATAAAGTTGCCTTGCCTTTGGCCGTAAGCTGTGTGTGCAGGTTAAGGACAATATAACGTAGTCATTGTCCATGGCACTAATGATCGTGTGTGTGTTCTTCTTTCCCTCTGGTCAAATGTGTGTGTGTTGGGATAATGTTGCTAGTTGTAATTGTGTTGCTAGTTGCTGTAGAGGTAGGCTCTATGGGAAGTGGATTTATGCAAGAAACTTATTTATGCAAGATATTTATTTATATATTACCTGTGCTAACCTTTTTTTTTTTACTTTGATGGCACATTTTTCTTTTTGCCTTTTCTTTTCAGGTATAGCTCATCTAAATGAGATGTAAATGAGCCCCATTGTCACTCGGCGCAGCAGAGAGGGGAGAACTGCCCAAAAGTTTAGACTGCTTTTCCTGCCCTTTGGAGTTGTTAACTTTAATTTGCCACATCTTCTCCAAATATCATCAGATTTCAATCTGTTACACATCATTGGAAAGCTTGGAGAGTACACTTTCTCAAGCTATGTCTCTCTCAAAATGCCCCAAAACCGAGTTGTGTCCCTGGATTCCACGGCGGGTCACACATGTGCTTTGGTGCAGAGCTGTTTTAAATTCTATTCTCTGAGCGACAGGAAGCCAGTGCAGAGACCGGAGCACTGGACTAATATGGTCATATTCCTGGTTCTTGTTAAGACTTGAGCAGCAGCGTTCTGGATGTTCTGTACTTGATTCCAACGTTAATATTGACCATTTTTTATATGAAAAATTCAAATAACAGAAAACACATACACGTTTTCCTCATCTCTTGTCGGTAATCTTCTACAGCAGAAGTTTCACATTGAGTCTACATTTTATTTTGTCCTTTTTCATCGGCAGCGTCACTTCCTATTCTTCGTTATAGCGCCCCCTATGGACTCACCCATTCGCCGATGCCGTTGTGGTGGGTGCTGTTGTCCGGCACTTTGATCTCCTCCCACAGCACTCTGTGTTCGCCCCAGCGCCGGATCTGACTGCGAGTCTTAGCCGCGAAGACGACCAGGATGATCAGCCCCACCACGACCAGGAAGCCCAGCACGATAGCGACGGCCTGGAGGAGAGGGGGAGAGGAGAGAGATACTATATGAATGTTTATTCAAATCTCCATATTCGGTAAAACTGCCCCGGTTTTAATGTTGTTCCTCAGAAATCACAGATATTTTTTGTGACAAAATCTAAATAATGGACAGAACCAGGTTAAAATTTCTTATTTTGTGACACATTAGCTTAAAAGATTACATTAGGCCAGAGGTCACTAAACGGTGGACCTCGGTCCGGATCCTGACGCATGCGCCAGCCCATCCGGACCCAAACCTTGGATCCAAACTTTGGACCAGACCCGAATCCCCCCAGACGAGCGACTGCGTGTTGCTCTCTCTCCCTCCCTCCGACTGCACCAGAGCGGTATACTACAGCCCAGATGAACAGAAAGAGAAAGTCCTTCATCTTCCCTCCATGATACTTTTTACATTTTTCGAAATGGTTTTGGAATGACTGAAATACGGCTCGCTAAAAAAAACAAAAAACAGGACGCCCTAATTAAATATGCACGTGCGATCGTAATGCGCAAATAGCGCGGCTGTTTCTCGATAGGCAGTGAGCAAGTCTGAACCAGGACTAAGCAGGGTTTAGAGTTGAACTGAGCCAAGAAACACATCACTGTCAGATATTATGTGCACATTGTGTATAATAGAGGCGATATGCACTCTGCTATTTGGGAGCCAAAACTTATTTTTAGAGCAAAAAAACAGGATTCAATTGATTACATTATTTTCAAATCACAGTAATAGATTTAATGAAGGCTTAAAAATCCTTATATAACCGTGAATTAACCCCGTATAAATTTATTTTTGGTGAAATTTAATTTGTGACCCCTGCATTATAAAATCTGTATAAATTCAAATTTGGAACGAAAACCTCATTTGGAGAAAATGGCCTTAAAGTTTAGTCCCTTTGTCTGCACATACGCTGCCGTCTCCCCCAAAGGAAATGACCATATTTGAATTACACCGTCATCCCGGTCACAGCCTTTCATGCTACACGTGGATACCAAACATGTCAGTATTTGGGAATTAATACATAAACAAATGAACTTGATAAAACCAAAGATGTCAGTAGCTGAGAGATAAATATTTCCTATGTTTCAGAACAAAAGGCTCACAGCGACGGGACTCAGAATGTGACCGACCGACGGCTGCGACGACGACGTCCAACTCTTCAGGAAGAATGACATTCTAAATCTGGCTTCTAATGCACTATAATCCAAATATGGGCATTTCCTTTGTGGGAGACAACAGCAGCTAAAGCTAAAGAATGTTATTTTTTACAGATGTTTTCACTAATAATTAGTTTATTCAAAAACTAAACAAGATCCACAATCCCTGTGTGCGTGTGTCAGATGGTGTCCGACGCCCACCCTGCGGTGGGACGTACCTCCTGTGGCTCCACCACGCAGTAGTGGTACATATACTGGCTGATCATGTCGATTCCCTGTGGCTGGACCTGGTTCTGATATGGGGCGCACAACTGTAAGACCTGGAAGAACAGGAGAAAACAAGTACAATATTAATGTATTGTATGATATTTGACTTACCTTCCTTTATAAAGAAAATCTACAGATTTAATTTTTTTTTCATCAAATTATGCCAAAATGACAGTGACAGGCTGCGTTCATGTCATGTCACAACATTGTAAAGAGCCTATACATGCATCCTCCAATAGGAATGTCACGATTTCATTTTTCCTCATTCTTTTTGGGAATTTTTATCAAAAACTCTCTCTCCCATAGAGTTCCTCCATCTAAAATCATCACATTATCACATTCTAGAACATGAACGCACCCTATGGAAATCACAGGGTGATAAAACTAAATTAGGATAGAAAACCTCGCCGTTTGTCCCAGCGCTCATCAGAAAGAGGATTAAAGTCCATATGACAGGTTTGAATGGTTTTGATAATATTATATTTAACATCTGTTGTAAGTCATAATTATCATTTTATTTTAGTGAAGCCGCAATTTGTATTTTAATACAAATAACTGATAGTGTACTGACAGGAAGTGACATAGAGGTAAAGTTCCAGAGCTTTAACGTGGTTGGCACGGCAACCGTTTAAAATTGTTTGCCTTGATCCATGTCACTTTCTGTCCGTGTAGGAAGGAAGTGAAACTATAATCATCACATAAATGTACCAAACTAAAGAAAGCTTAGTACATCCCCTCCCCCCCCTAGCAAAATAAACTAGCTTAAATATAATTGTGTTAACTATGTTTTAGCATTCACATTGTGTCCAATGTGTCATAAGCAGATAAGCAGAATTTAGCTTCAGGAAAGTGTTATGTTTTGACCTGATGATACAGAGACTCTCACTTTGTGTATGTATGTATATGACCTTTATCTAAGTCCCGTTGAGATTAAGAGTCATTTCCAGGGGAGCCCTGGCCCCAGAACCTATTGTACATATTTTGTATATATTTCTAAGGATCTGGTGCAAGTCAAATGCATATTTTATGATTCAAAAACATAATTAATATATTAATTATAATATTAATTGTAATTAATAATATAATAATTAGTTACAAATTGTTTACTAATTGTTTATTTAACAGAAAATACTAAAATATAAAGTTTATTAAAGCATTTTAACAGTTTTTAATTTGTTTTAATTAATTTCCAAAATATCCAAGCTAAAGTTTCCACTGAAAGTTTCCAGAAAATGTGTGGACGTTTATCGAGAATTTTCCCTTTTGCAACCCTATACTTCTGATTGGACAGCCACTCAAACGGCAGACCTCATCAGGTTTGGGGTGTGGTTACAGAGCCGCGAAGGAGACTGTGGGGTATGCAGATGGTGTCACAGACCTGGTTGTACATCATGGAGCCTGAGGACTGCGCTGTGGGGTTGACTGCAACGAGGTAGACGATGGTGGCGATGAGCATGAGGAAGGCCAGGAGAGCGCCGATGATG
Source organism: Proterorhinus semilunaris (assembly GCA_021464625.1). NCBI lineage: Eukaryota > Metazoa > Chordata > Actinopteri > Gobiiformes > Gobiidae > Proterorhinus > Proterorhinus semilunaris. The sequence continues at coordinate 38,686,085 of CM038345.1, read as the reverse complement.
ATGGCCGCCAGGTAAAACTTGTGCGAGCGCGCTGTGCTCTGCCGCGACATCACCAGCACGAAGATGACGAGCACCGCGATGAAGGTGACGGCCACCACGCCGATCAAGAAGCCTGCGACGGCGAGAGAGAGAGGAGGGGTTAGTAAGATGAGCGAGGGCGAATCTCCATCCTCCATCCATCCATCCATCCATTTTCTTCCGCTTTATCCGGGGCCGGGTCGCGGGGGCAGCAGTCTCAGCAGAGATGCCCAGACTTCCCGATCCACGCACACCTCTTCCAGCTGTTCTGGGGGGACCCCGAGGCGACACCAGGCCAGCTCGGAGACATAGTCCCACCAGCGTGTCCTGGGCCTTCCACGAGGCCTCCTCCCAATAGGACATGCCTGGAGCACCTCACGAGGGAGGCGAGGGAATCTCCATCCTTTCATGGCCAAATAAAAACACTCGCCAAAGCTTGACTACAGCCACACCTGTGCTATGTTTATTGAAACAGATCCAGTGAAGGGGAGGAGCAAAAGGAGGGGATGGGAGGGGCTTGTGGGGAGAACTCCTGAAAATCAGAGTCTGAGCTGAGTTTAACCCGTGCTAAATGTTGTCTTCATTGTGCCGCAGCGCTGGGTCTGCAGTGTTTACAAGACAAGCAGCTAAATGTTGCTAACTATGCTAACAGCTCTGGTGAATAATTCAAAAATAAATAAATATTAAATTAAAAATAAAAGAGCAGAAGAAAAAACCTGATATCTTCCTTTAAATGCGTTTACTCAAGAAAATGTAAATGAGGAAAGTAACCAATGACTAACCCATCTGCTGTGGAAACATCAGTCTATATTAGATGATCCCGTCGACCAGTGAGGGGTGCAAAATCTGTGCTTCTTTTTTCTTTTTTTTGTGTACTTTAGAGCACTGTGTTTTTTTTTATTTTGTCTTGTGAGCCCAGGGGCACATTTTACTGTAAAGCAGCTTTGAAAAATTAGAAAGCATTTTCAATATATTTCTGAAATGACAAAAACTGCCTAATAATGAACATTTAGTCTATGTTATTTCAAAACTGACTTATTAGCCATTTATAATCACACTTGCACCGTGATGCACTGAACCGTGAGTCCTGCACCGTGAACCGTACCGAATCGTGAGATAGCTGAACCGTTACAGCCCTAATTATTATTATTATTTTGCTTAAATCTGACAGAGCTGAAGCTCATTTCACAAAGCAAAATAGAAAGCACCATCTCCTCCACAGAGCAGCTTGTTCTGGGCAGTGTTTTATCAGCCTTGTGTGGACTCAGTGATGCTACAGCGAAAGGTGCCTGTCTGCTCCGCCCACTTTTCACCGCTGAGTGGAGACAGAAGATGACGTTTTTTCATATTCACCAAATCCTCTATGGTGTAAAATGAAAAGAAATGCATCTGGTTTATTGTTCTGATTGGTTCATATTAAGGACAGTTAAGGCTCTTGCCTCTCATGCAGATTGGTGTGTGTGTATTTGTGCTATAAAGCTAACTCAGCAAACTGGCAACTGTGAGAGGAGTTTGTCTGCATGTGTTTGAGAGAGGAAGGGTTTATGATGTAAGGGCTGGAGGTTTTGTAACAATAAGAAAACTTGTTGTAGGGTTACTTACAGTGCAATGTAAATGATGTGTGCGGGTTCACGATGTTGACACCGAACTGTTCTATATACTTCAAAATGTATGTTGAAGAATGCCTTGTACTTGGCATCAGTATCGGCAATTACTCAAATCAAAGTACTCAGAACTCCAGAAAACAGACATGGCCTTCGGCGCTCTTTCTGCCGTACCTTTTCCGGTACTCGGGTCCATGTTCATGTTTCCTCCGTAGCCGCCGCCGTAGCCGCTACCACCGTAGCCGCTGCCACCGCCGTAGCCGCCGTAATTCGACCCAATCATGCCAGTACCGCCGTACGAGCCATAGGAACCGTAGCCGCCGTACCCGGAACCCATGCCCGGGATCATGCCCCCCATCATGCCCATGTTGTAGTCCCACGCCAGTGTGGACGCCACACAGGCGAATATGGCCACGCACAGGATGATCAAGATGATGGAGATGATCTTCATCACGCCAGGCGGGGACTTCCAGCTGTAATAGTGCAGTGCATGGTCCGGGTAGTGGGAGAAGGCGGGGTTTGACACCTCGCTGTGTCTGTTGCGACTGCTGCTGTGGCTGAAGTAGAGAGAAGGTTACAGCGGCGTGAGAACAGAGGGACAGTCGCCGCCTCTAGGCCTGTCACTATACTAATACTAATGCTATCCTCTAGTTAAGTCTGTCTCTGCAGTATATACTATTACTAATACTAACCTCTAGTTAAGTCTGTCTCTGCAGTATATACTATTACTAATACTAATGCTATCCTCTTGTCAAGTCTGTCTCTATACTATTACTAATGATAATGCTATCTTCTTGTTAAGTCCGTCTCTATACTATTACTAATGATAATGCTATCTTCTTGTTAAGTCCGTCTCTATACTATTACTAATGATAATGCTATCCTCTTGTTAAGTCCGTCTCTACAGTATGCTAATGCTATCCTCTTGTTAAGTCCGTCTCTGCAGTATCTACCATTACTAATATTAATGTTATCCTCTTGTTAAGTCTGTCTCTATACTATTACTAATGATAATCCTATCCTCTTGTTAAGTCCGTCTCTACAGTATGCTAATGCTATCCTCTTGTTAAGTCCGTCTCTACAGTATGCTAATGCTATCCTCTTGTTAAGGTTGCAAGTGTTTTGGATTCATTAGCTGATGAAAGGGTTTCCCTTTGAGCCTACAATATAGTCCCTTTTCACAATATAACAATTTTCTGAGATTTAGAATTTGGGATTTTTACAAACTGTAAGCCATAATCATCAAAAGTATAACAAAGGCTTGACATATGTCACTTTGCAATGAGTCTATATCATATATTAGTTTCACATTTTAAGTTGAATTCCAAAAATAAAATGAACTTTAACGATATTCTAATTTTTCGAGTTTCACCTGTAGTTTGGATCCAGAAGTAGCTTAATTAAAGTGTGTAAAGTCACACTAAACAACCCAATACTCTACTTACGAATGCTAATACTAAACTATCCCATACTATATTGACTTATCGTAATATTTCATTTTGCCTAAGTGAATTCTGTTCCATTGAGATGTTGTTGTTTGTTGTAGCTCACATACACATTTGTACAACAGGATCAGATAGTGAAAGGCATTTCTGTTATATATGTGTCTGAGATACTCACTGTTTGTTGCTGGGCATTTTTGGAATCTTCCCGCGGTCCACCTGGAGAAACAAGTTGGCGTCAGAGTGCTGAAAGCTGTCACTTGATTATGTTAGTCATCTCATGCTTACTGACATGAGCTGACCTTAAACCAGCACAAGCGCTCCGTATAATGTAATCAGAGTATTCTGTGAATCATCGCAAAAAGACACAAAGTCACAAACGCAATGTCAAACACGTCTTCAAAAAGGTCCTCACTCCTGGCAAAGGAGTTTCCCGCTTGTCGCGCGATCTATGGACCTGTCTCCTGCAGCACAGAGTGAGGAGAGTGAAGGTGCAGAGTGAGGAGAGTGAAGGTGCAGAGTGAGGAAAGTGAAGGTGGAGTGAGGAGAGTGGAGGAGCAGAGTGAGGAGAGTGGAGGAGCAGAGTGAGGAGAGTGAAGGTGGAGTGAGGAGAGTGGAGGAGCAGAGTGAGGAGAGTGGAGGAGCAGAGTGAGGAGAGTGAAGGTGGAGAGTTAGGAGAGTGAAGGAGCAGAGTGAGGAGGGTGAAGGTGCAGAGTGAGGAGAGTGAAGGTGCAGAGTGAGGAGAGTGGAGGAGCAGAGTGAGGAGAGTGGAGGAGCAGAGTGAGGAGAGTGAAGGTGGAGAGTTAGGAGAGTGAAGGAGCAGAGTGAGGAGGGTGAAGGTGCAGAGTGAGGAGAGTGAAGGTGCAGAGTGAGGAGAGTGGAGGAGCAGAGTGAGGAGAGTGGAGGAGCAGAGTGAGGAGAGTGAAGGTGGAGAGTTAGGAGAGTGAAGGAGCAGAGTGAGGAGGGTGAAGGTGCAGAGTGAGGAGAGTGAAGGAGCAGAGTGAGGAGCGTGAACGTGGAGAGTGAGGAGCGTGAAGGTGCAGAGTGAGGAGCGTGAAGGTGGAGAGTGAGGAGAGTGAAGGTGGAGAGTGAAGGAGCAGAGTGAGGAGAGTGAAGGTGCAGAGTGAGGAGAGTGAAGGAGCAGAGTGAGGAGAGTGAAGGTGGAGAGTGAAGGTGCAGAGTGAGGAGAGTGAAGGTGCAGAGTGAAGGAGCAGAGTGAGGAGAGTGAAGGTGGAGAGTGAGGAGAGTGAAGGTGGAGAGTGAGGAGAGTGAAGGTGGAGTGAGGAGAGTGGAGGAGCAGAGTGAGGAGAGTGGAGGAGCAGAGTGAGGAGAGTGAAGGTGGAGAGTGAAGGAGCAGAGTGAGGAGAGTGAAGGTGCAGAGTGAGGAGAGTGAAGGAGCAGAGTGAGGAGAGTGAAGGAGCAGAGTGAGGAGAGTGAAGGAGCAGAGTGAGGAGAGTGAAGGAGCAGAGTGAGGAGAGTGAAGGAGCAGAGTGAGGAGAGTGAAGGTGCAGAGTGAGGAGAGTGAAGGCGGAGAGTGAGGAGAGTGAAGGTGGAGAGTGAGGAGAGTGAACATGGGGAGTGATGAGAGTGAAGGTGGAGAGTGAGGAAAGTGAAAGTGCAGAGTGATGAGTGAACGTGGAGAGTAAGGAGAGTGAACGTGGAGAGTGAGGAGAGTGAAGGTGGAGAGTGAGGAGAGTGAAGGTGGAGAGTGAGGAGAGTGAAGGTGGAGAGTGAGGAGAGTGAACATGGGGAGTGATGAGAGTGAAGGTGGGGAGTGAGGAAAGTGAAAGTGCAGAGTGATGAGTGAACGTGGAGAGTAAGGAGAGTGAACGTGGAGAGTGAGGAGAGTGAACGTGGAGAGTGAGGAGAGTGAACGTGGAGAGTGAGGAGAGTGAACGTGGAGAGTGAGGAGAGTGAACGTGAAGAGTGAAGGTTTAGAGTGGGGAGAGTGAAGCTGGAAAGTGAGGAGAGTGAAGGAGCAGAGTGAGGAGAGTGGAGGAGCAGAGTGAGGAGAGTGGAGGAGCAGAGTGAGGAGAGTGAAGGTGCAGAGTGAGGAGAGTGAAGGTGGAGAGTGAGGAGAGTGAAGGTGGAGAGTGAGGAGAGTGAAGGTGGAGAGTGAGGAGAGTGAAGGTGGAGTGAGGAGAGTGGAGGAGCAGAGTGAGGAGAGTGGAGGAGCAGAGTGAGGAGAGTGAAGGTGGAGAGTGAAGGAGCAGAGTGAGGAGAGTGAAGGTGCAGAGTGAGGAGAGTGAAGGAGCAGAGTGAGGAGAGTGAAGGAGCAGAGTGAGGAGAGTGAAGGAGCAGAGTGAGGAGAGTGAAGGAGCAGAGTGAGGAGAGTGAAGGTGCAGAGTGAGGAGAGTGAAGGCGGAGAGTGAGGAGAGTGAAGGTGGAGAGTGAGGAAAGTGAAAGTGCAGAGTGATGAGTGAACGTGGAGAGTAAGGAGAGTGAACGTGGAGAGTGAGGAGAGTGAAGGTGGAGAGTGAGGAGAGTGAAGGTGGAGAGTGAGGAGAGTGAAGGTGGAGAGTGAGGAGAGTGAACATGGGGAGTGATGAGAGTGAAGGTGGGGAGTGAGGAAAGTGAAAGTGCAGAGTGATGAGTGAACGTGGAGAGTAAGGAGAGTGAACGTGGAGAGTGAGGAGAGTGAACGTGGAGAGTGAGGAGAGTGAACGTGGAGAGTGAGGAGAGTGAACGTGAAGAGTGAAGGTTTAGAGTGGGGAGAGTGAAGCTGGAAAGTGAGGAGAGTGAAGGAGCAGAGTGAGGAGAGTGGAGGAGCAGAGTGAGGAGAGTGGAGGAGCAGAGTGAGGAGAGTGGAGGAGCAGAGTGAGGAGAGTGAAGGTGGAGAGTTAGGAGAGTGAAGGTGCAGAGTGAGGTGGGTGAAGGTGCAGAGTGAGGAGAGTGAAGGTGCAGAGTGAGGAGAGTGAAGGTGCAGAGTGAGGAGAGTGAAGGAGCAGAGTGAGGAGAGTGAAGGAGCAGAGTGAGGAGAGTGAAGGTGCAGAGTGAGGAGAGTGAAGGTGCAGAGTGAGGAGAGTGAAGGTGCAGAGTGAGGAGAGTGAAGGAGCAGAGTGAGGAGAGTGAAGGTGGAGAGTGAAGGAGGAGAGTGAAGAGAGTGAAGGTGCAGAGTGAGGAGAGTGAAGGAGCAGAGTGATGAGAGTGAACGTGGAGAGTGAGGAGCGTGAACGTGGAGAGTGAGGAGCGTGAAGGTGCAGAGTGAGGAGAGTGAAGGTGGAGAGTGAGGAGAGTGAACATGGGGAGTGATGAGAGTGAAGGTGGAGAGTGAGGAAAGTGAAAGTGCAGAGTGATGAGTGAACGTGGAGAGTAAGGAGAGTGAACGTGGAGAGTGAGGAGAGTGAAGGTGGAGAGTGAGGAGAGTGAGGAGAGTGACCATGGGGAGTGATGAGAGTGAAGGTGGAGAGTGAGGAAAGTGAAAGTGCAGAGTGATGAGTGAACGTGGAGAGTAAGGAGAGTGAACGTGGAGAGTGAGGAGAGTGAACGTGGAGAGTAAGGAGAGTGAACGTGGAGAGTGAGGAGAGTGAACGTGGAGAGTGAGGAGAGTGAACGTGGAGAGTGAAGGTTTAGAGTGGGGAGAGTGAAGCTGGAAAGTGAGGAAAGTGCAGTGAGGAGAGTGAAGGTGCAGAGTGAGGAGAGTGAAGGAGCAGAGTGAGGAGAGTGAAGGAGCAGAGTGAGGAGAGTGAAGGTGCAGCGTGAGGAGAGTGAAGGTGCAGAGTGAGGAGAGTGAAGGTGCAGAGTGAGGAGAGTGAAGGTGCAGAGTGAGGAGAGTGAAGGTGCAGAGTGAGGAGAGTGAAGGTGCAGAGTGAGGAGAGTGAAGGTGCAGAGTGAGGAGAGTGAAGTTGGAGTGATGAGAGTGAACGTGGAGAGTGAGGAGCGTGAACGTGGAGAGTGAGGAGCGTGAAGGTGCAGAGTGAGGAGAGTGAAGGTGGAGAGTGAGGAGAGTGAAGGTGGAGAGTGAACATGGGGAGTGATGAGAGTGAACGTGGAGAGTGAAGGTTTAGAGTGAGGAGAGTGAACGTGGAGAGTGAAGGTTTAGAGTGAGGAGAGTGAACGTGGAGAGTGAAGGTTTAGAGTGAGGAGAGTGAACGTGGAGAGTGAAGGTTTAGAGTGAGGAGAGTGAACGTGGAGAGTGAGGAAAGTGCAGTGATGAGAGTGAACATGGAGAGTGATGAGAGTGAACGTGGAGAGTGAAGGTGCAGAGTGGGGAGAGTGAACGTGGAGAGTGAAGGTGCAGAGTGAGGAGAGTGAACGTGGAGAGTGAAAGTGCAGAGTGGGGAGAGTGATGTGAACGTGGAGAGTGAGGAGAGTGAACGTGGAGAGTGTGGAGAGTGAAGGTGCAGAGTGTGGAGAGTGAAGGTGCAGAGTGTGGAGAGTGAAGGTGCAGAGTGGGGAGAGTAAAAGTGGAGAGTGAAGGTGCAGAGTGAGGAGAGTGAACGTGGAGAGTGAAGGTTTAGAGTGAGGAGAGTGAAGGTGCAGAGTGGGGAGAGTAAAAGTGGAGAGTGAACGTGGAGAGTGAGGAGAGTGAACGTGGAGAGTGAAGGTTTAGAGTGAGGAGAGTGAAGGTGCAGAGTGGGGAGAGTAAAAGTGGAGAGTGAACGTGGAGAGTGAGGAGAGTGAACGTGGAGAGTGAGGAGAGTGAACGTGGAGAGTGAAGGTTTAGAGTGAGGAGAGTGAAGCTGGAAAGTGAGGAAAGTGCAGTCATGAGAGTGAACATGGAGAGTGATGAGAGTGAACGTGGAGAGTGAAGGTGCAGAGTGGGGAGAGTGAGGAGAGTGAACGTGGAGAGTGAAAGTGCAGAGTGGGGAGAGTGAAGGTGCAGAGTGAGGAGAGTGAAGGTGCAGAGTGAGGAGAGTGAAGGTGCAGAGTGAGGAGAGTGAAGGTGCAGAGTGAGGAGAGTGAAGGTGCAGAGTGAGGAGAGTGAAGTTGGAGTGATGAGAGTGAACGTGGAGAGTGAGGAGCGTGAACGTGGAGAGTGAGGAGCGTGAAGGTGCAGAGTGAGGAGAGTGAAGGTGGAGAGTGAGGAGAGTGAAGGTGGAGAGTGAACATGGGGAGTGATGAGAGTGAACGTGGAGAGTGAAGGTTTAGAGTGAGGAGAGTGAACGTGGAGAGTGAAGGTTTAGAGTGAGGAGAGTGAACGTGGAGAGTGAAGGTTTAGAGTGAGGAGAGTGAACGTGGAGAGTGAGGAAAGTGCAGTGATGAGAGTGAACATGGAGAGTGATGAGAGTGAACGTGGAGAGTGAAGGTGCAGAGTGGGGAGAGTGAACGTGGAGAGTGAAGGTGCAGAGTGAGGAGAGTGAACGTGGAGAGTGAAAGTGCAGAGTGGGGAGAGTGATGTGAACGTGGAGAGTGAGGAGAGTGAACGTGGAGAGTGTGGAGAGTGAAGGTGCAGAGTGTGGAGAGTGAAGGTGCAGAGTGTGGAGAGTGAAGGTGCAGAGTGGGGAGAGTAAAAGTGGAGAGTGAAGGTGCAGAGTGAGGAGAGTGAACGTGGAGAGTGAAGGTTTAGAGTGAGGAGAGTGAAGGTGCAGAGTGGGGAGAGTAAAAGTGGAGAGTGAACGTGGAGAGTGAGGAGAGTGAACGTGGAGAGTGAAGGTTTAGAGTGAGGAGAGTGAAGGTGCAGAGTGGGGAGAGTAAAAGTGGAGAGTGAACGTGGAGAGTGAGGAGAGTGAACGTGGAGAGTGAGGAGAGTGAACGTGGAGAGTGAAGGTTTAGAGTGAGGAGAGTGAAGCTGGAAAGTGAGGAAAGTGCAGTCATGAGAGTGAACATGGAGAGTGATGAGAGTGAACGTGGAGAGTGAAGGTGCAGAGTGGGGAGAGTGAGGAGAGTGAACGTGGAGAGTGAAAGTGCAGAGTGGGGAGAGTGATGTGAACGTGGAGAGTGTGGAGAGTGAAGGTGCAGAGTGTGGAGAGTGAAGGTGCAGAGTGGAGAGAGTAAAAGTGGAGAGTGAAGGTGCCGAGTGAGGAGAGTGAAGGTGCAGAGTGGGGAGAGTAAAAGTGGAGAGTGAAGGTGCAGAGTGGGGAGAGTGAAGGTGCAGAGTGAGGAGAGTGGAGAGTGTGGAGAGTGAAGGTGCAGAGTGAGGAGAGTGAAGGTGCAGAGTGGGGAGAGTGAAGGTGCAGAGTGGGGAGAGTGAAGGTGCAGAGTGAGGAGAGTGAAGGTGCAGAGTGGGGAGAGTAAAAGTGGAGAGTGAAGGTGCAGAGTGGGGAGAGTGAAGGTGCAGAGTGAGGAGAGTGGAGAGTGTGGAGAGTGAAGGTGCAGAGTGAGGAGAGTGAAGGTGCAGAGTGGGGAGAGTAAAAGTGGAGAGTGAAGGTGCAGAGTGGGGAGAGTGAAGGTGCAGAGTGGGGAGAGTAAAAGTGGAGAGTGAAGGTGCAGAGTGGGGAGAGTGAAGGTGCAGAGTGGGGAGAGTAAAAGTGGAGAGTGAAGGTGATGGATGAGCACCATCATGATGAAGAGCCACCATCGTGACACGCACTGATCTCCTGTGGGCCTTGTACACCTACACACTGTAAATCTGGACTATAGCTAATATGCTAGTTTAAGTAGCCTACCAGAAGCCAGAACATGATGTGTTAGCCGTAATGATTAACATAAAGACGCAGCGCTGCTCTAGTTCTGACGCGCGGGGCTCTCTCTCTAAAAGCAGCTTCCCCGCGTGGTCTTGCTTTGCTTTTCGTATGGAAACTAAACATTTTAAAAGCGCATGTGTTTGGATGTTCTCACGAAGGGCTGAGAGAGGAGAGAAAGAGGCGGTGCAGGAGGTACGAGGCTACGGGCGGCGTGTGGAGCAGCTTCAAAAACGTAGGCTCCGACGCAAACTTCTAAATATTGTCCCGTTCACCCACCGTTTCTTAAACATTACGTTAAAACTGAGCCAATGCAAATAATGAGCTCTGATTTACATTAGTATAAGTGTGAGAAGAGCCTTGGTATTGAGGAGCAGATGACGCTCTGAATAAGTCGTTCTCCTCTGAGACTTTACTCACGAGTTTTAACGCATTTCTGTAGCAAAATTTTGCCTAGCATAAATAAAATGTAGCCTATATATAGGCTATGTAAATGTCTTTAAAAAATGCTTATAGTGAGAGTTGGACCCCAAATGTACTGCAACAGAATGCTGTAAGTGGCATCTGATATGATGGTCTCAACTTATATAGCGCTTTTCTACCTTCATTAGGCACTCGAAGCGCTTTACAGCAAGGAACCTCTCACCCATTCATACTCCCATTCATACACCAGTGTACGCAGACACTGGATATGTTAATGAGTATCCATTAATAAACAAAATTCCCTTCTTCCCTGTTAAAAGCTTCCCTGTTATCTTTTTTGGGTTGTCCTTCTAAACTTTGGACGCTACCATGAAAAGTTCATTTCGAGCCATGGTTATCTGAATGATTTCTTTTCTGTAAAGTAGAGCAGTGGCTACGCCCAGACACCTCCCGTTACAGCCACATCACCTGACCACATCTGTGTACTAGACCAGTGGTTCCCAAACTTGTTGGAGCCGTGTCCCCCCCAAGTTGGTAAATTACTTTAGTAAAACATGAATATTTACATTAATGGTAAATGGTAAATGGTCTCAACTTATATAGCGCTTTTCCACCTACATTAGGCACTCAAAGCGCTTTACAGCAAGGAACCTCTCACCCATTCATACACCAATGTACGCAGACACTGGAGGCAAGGTGGGTGAAGTGTCTTGCCCAAGGACACAACGACAGCATGCACTTTCAGGAGGTGGGATTTGAACCCCTGACCTTCTGATCACGAGACGACCCACTCTACCATCTGCGCCACCGTAAGAATTTAACCCCAGTCCCTTGTCTCTATCTCATTTGGTTCTGAAGTTATTTCCGAGTTTTTTTTAATCGATATCAGCCTATTCAAAGGGAAAGCGATCCAAAGCGATCCAAATCGATGAATTGATGAATTAAACGCAGCCCTAGTTCCCCTTCTTGCTCCAAGTCGCATTAAGAACTGAACTCCACCCACTCCCTAATGACGCACTGACAAAGCCAATCAGGTTTGCCTTGGACAGTAAACAACATGTCTGCCACCATAGACATCCGAGTGAAGCTGTCCATGGCAATATTATTGGAAGAAAACAAAGCCAGTCGCGCTCCCGGTCGCCATCGAGTGTTACGCTCTCGGGTCCAAACTTTTTTTTTTAGTTAGTTAGTTTATTTATTTGAGCAGTTTGTCTGCTCAAAAGGAGTGGGCCGAAGCCAAAGGCTTATAAGCGCTCACCCCAGAATAAAAACAATAACATATACATATAACACATCATAAACAAGGGAACATGGGTAAGGTAAGAACAAGTAATAAAGAACAATAATTAAAAAAAAACAACAACAAAATAAAGAAACAGCAAAAGAATGTACAACACTCACAATGTTCGTTGGTATATTAGGAATATGGACTCTTTATAAACCTTTTTAAAATGTGCCACATTTTTACAAAGTTTGATACTTTCATCTAGTTTTTGCCAAATTTCAACACCACGTCTCGTGGGACACATACTTTTCAAGGTTGTTCTGAAGTACTGTTTATCAAAACGAGATCTTGATACTTCCCAGTTGTCATTACCATCCTCAGTATAATTTTAATTTGGGTTTAAATTATCATCATCATTATTATTATCATTATTATATATTTATTTAGTTGAGTTATATGTGAAGTATGATGTAAGCCCTGCACAGTGTGGTGCATTAAAAAGCCAGAGTGTAGAGCGGGCCAGTTGAAGAGGGCACTAGCTCCCCATCAACAAACCCCCACACAACTGCCCTAACAGCTGATTTTGTAAATGATGTTCCTATGCTGAGTGGTGCATTAAAAGACAAGGTTTAGAGCCTGTTGGGAGGAATCCTCTCAACAGATCCATAACCTGCCAACCCTAATTCTCCGTTTGTAATTTGAGCGATAGAATGACAACCGTTCCAAGTAGCAACACTCTTTGATTATAGAGGAAACAACCACAATATACTTCATTCTTAATTAGATCTGACCTTTACAGCACTTTGTAACACCCATTAGCAATCAAGTCAAGTGCCCATTTCCTCCTTCTGGTACTTTGACCATGCCATTTTTTTATATCTTGATTTGAAATGATGAATATTTGGACATTGTTTTAATTCTGCCCCCAATTTGTTCCAGAGTTTAACTCCACATACAGACACACACATACTTTTCCTAGTGGAAGACACTGCTTGAACCTTAAAGTTATCACACCCCCTCAGGTTATATCCCCCTTCTCTGCGTGCAAAAAGCATTTGCATCCTTGCAGGTAGCACATTTTTGTTTTGCTTTAAACAGAAGTTGGGCAGTAGAGAAATCAACTAAGTCATTCATTTTTAACAGTTTAGACTTCAGAAATAATATATTAGTGAGATCACAATATCCTACTTTGTGTATAATTCTTACAGCCCGTTTTTGGAGCATAACAAGGGGGTGTAATGAGCTTTTATAGTTATTTCCCCAAACTTCTACACAGTAATTTAGATATGGCAAAACTAATGAACTATATATTAGAAATAATGCATTGTAATTTAAGAAAAACTTTGCTTTATTAATGATTGAAATACTTTGAGACTTTACCTTTTATGTGTGGTTTCCAGCTTAATTTACTGTCAATGGTGACTCCTAAGAATTTAATTTCTGATACTGTTTCTAAAACTACACCGTCTATGATTACTGAGTCTGGTTTTCCATTATAATTACCGAAAAACATTACTTTTGTTTTATTTAGGTTGAGGGACAATTTGTTATTGTCCATCCATGTTTTTAATTTCCTTAATTCACAGTTTATGTTAGTTACTAAAGTACTATAATTGTCATTTGAATAGAAAATGTTTGTATCATCTGCGAAAATCACTAATTTTAATAATTTAGACACATTAAAAATGTCATTAATATATAAGTTGAACAATTTTGGTCCTAATACCGATCCCTGTGGGACCCCACAACTAATGTCTAAATACCCTGATGTAAACTCCCCCATCTTCACATACTGTTGTCTCCAATTTAAATAGCTTTGCATCCAGCTCAAAGCCACTCCCCTTATGCCATATCTGTCTAGTTTTTTTAATAATATAGAATGATTAAGTGTATCAAATGCTTTTTTCAAGTCAATGAATATTCCAGCTGCATGTTTCTTTCCCTCTAAGCTATTAGTAATCTCTTCTATTGCATCGATGACGGCCATTGAAGTTGACCTTGCTGCTCGAAACCCGTACTGACCTTCATTAATTAGTTTATGCTTATCTATGAAATTATCCATTCTGCTGTTGTAAAGTTTCTCTAAGATTTTGGAAAACTGGGGGAGCAGAGAGACAGGTCTGTAGTTAGTGAAGATGTGTTTGTTCCCATTTTTATGTATAGGTATAACTTTTGCAATTTTCATTTTATTTGGAAATGTTCCTGTTTGAAACGATAAGTTGCATATGTAAGTTAAAGAGTAACTAAACACCCCTTCCAGATCTTACTCCACCCACTCCCAAAATTCAAAAAACTTAGAGAAAGAGGCGTGGCGGGAGGCTTTGGGGGAACGCGGGGAGGGGGAGTGTGTGGGCGGTCTCTGCTCTGTTGACAGTCTTAGACCATGGGCCAGAGCGGGCCAGAGTGACCAGGACTGACTGACCCCCGTTATTCCACATTTAGACGATGTGGCGCCCCTGTCCCGGACTCTCGGGCCTGTCGTCCCGGCTACATGCCGAGCACACGCGGCGGACATTTGGAGCTCGTATCTCCCCGTTCCTCCTCCTGGCTTTAGCGGACACTCAGTCACACACTGCCCCGCTCTGAGCCTCGAAGGCAGGGGATGGCTAACTGCTGCCCCGGTGTCTGTGAGCTCTCCCTGGGGGAGATTACAGTAAAAAGCCCTCAGACCCATCTCATAAACACTGACAGCCCTGATTATCTCTGTCTGCCCGATACAGCGTTATCGTGTCTGTAGTTTCAACGTGAAAACATCCAGCCATGTCACTAAAGAAGTGAATCTGGGTATTTTGGGGTTTGTCTTTATTTAGTAGAAGAGGTCGGGGGTGTGAGTGCTGTGGTTCACACACAGAGCGGAGCTCGTAGATCAAATCCCCGTCTCGGGTCTTCTCTCCTCATCCTCCCGCTCCCTGGTCTCTGTGACCGGCATGTTGGGCTCACGGCACAAAACAGCTACTAAACTACCTGACTAAAGTAACTACACTAGAAACACTGCGCTAAAGAACTAACTAAATACTATGCTAATAAATTGCTAACCTGAAAATCGATGTAAAACGCTCGCTCACTATTCCAACTCGCTACGGGGGCGTGTGCGAGGCTTGGCTGCTTTTATACCCCGAGCAGCAGAGCGACGGACGTCACACACACAACGTGACGTCACACAGCTGGCAGAGCGAATGGGGAGGACGGGCACGAGATTCAAATGTAGTGCAGCCGAAAATGTAGAGAGGGCGCTACACAGACGGTTTTATGCTCAAAAGTGAGATTTTATCTAATTTGCACTAAAATGTCAAAAAATTGACCAGGACATGTAGAGAGCACTATAAGAAACATATTAATGCAGTTTATAAGCTAAAAAAAAGTTGATTTGGTGCTTAGTTGTCCTTTAATGGTTTCACGATACTGTATATAATTTGTTTAACCAGTGTCATATCTATATCAAAACAATCTGTAGACGATTTGTTCTTACACCCGTTAACAACATCTATTATTTCTGTTTCACCTCGAGGTTCGGTTCTGGAGTGGACGGCGTTTAGGTCCAGACGCACTTGCACATCTGAATGAGAAGGCTCTTCCACCTGTGTAAGCGTCTTCCCCATGTGGCGAATGAATGGGTCGATTTAGAAACGGTTGTGAAGATAAACATATCGTTTTCTTCCAAAGATTCTTTGTGTAGGCTTACCACAGTTTGGGAACCACTGCGCTAGACAAATTGGTCAAAGGAAATTGAGCCGCACGAGGCTGCGCTGATTCTGTCTGTGATAAAACCAGATGAACTCCAGTCTAAAGGACTTAATTGTGAATGTGGCATATGATAAAAAAATATATATAAATACAAATAAAATAAAATACAGTGTTTCTTACAACACTGATATAAGATACACTATTTCAAATAATTAACTTCTAAGTATAAAACTCAAAACGAAATGAAATATTGTAAATATACAGATATAAGAACGGTAAATAAATGTGAACTGGGAGCCATGCACTGCACATTGTGCATGTGCTGCATGGGCCCTAAGTTGACATATATTGTAAGAAACATAACATCTGTATAATCGCTATAAGAAACACAAAAAAGGATTGAACCTAAACACAAATAACCGCCAGGCGGCCATTTGGACATTTCTTTCTCCCACAGAGTTGTATCGGCTCTTGCTCCACCTGACATCATGACCTCATCACATTCTAGTCCGAGAACGCAACCTGCTGTTAATGGAGATGGGTTGAGCTCAGTCCTGCTTCGGTTTCAGTTCACTCTCAGCTGAGGCTGGCTACAGTAGTTTGGTATCGAAAGAAATCAAAGTATTGAAAGCAGGAACCAAAAAAAGAAAACCTTCTCTCTTTAGATCCAAGTTTGGATGCAGTCGGTCCAGGGACAGAATTTAAGGAAGTGATTTGGTTGTTCTCCCCCCAATTTTTCACATATTTCTTCAGATTTTTGCCCCTAATTTTTGCCAAGTATCGAAGAAAAAATAAGAATGAGAAAATGACGCCTCAATAATTGTCCGTCGAGTCTGTGGAGTTGTGTTTGCGTCCTGTCAGAGTGAAGTGTTTGAGTTGTTCAGAAGTAGGTCAATATTTGAGAAGTTGTCAGTTGCGTTTTTTTCTTGAGTTCGTTCACCGGAGGACATTCCGTTCCATTAACCGTGAACCGAGCTGTCCTTGTGTCATTGAACGCTATAAATAAGACTTCCATCTTCAAATGAAGGTCATGGCAGTGGCAGAATCTGGTTCCTGATTCCATTTCTGTGGCCAAACACTATATTTTTAATGCCAACTTGTGCAAAGCAATGATCATTTCTTAAGACTTGCGGACGATCAAACCGCGGATTGAGAGGAAGTTTCTAGAACACCTGCGATCAAAGGGCCATGCTTTAAAAAACGTCAGCCATTTACGCGCATGTTTCTAAGCGCGCTCCCCCCCCCCGTCCCGAGCAGGAAAAAGGTTGAGGACCCCCTACTTTAGAACATTCTTCAGAGCGCAGTTTTTGTTGTAGCAGAGCCTGGATTTCGGGACTGTCCCAAATCTGAAAGCTTTTCGACTGGATGGCAACAGTGCAATGTCTCATTTGAAAGCCAAGACTTTTTTTTTTGCGTTTTTTTCATCTTTTTCACCACACGTCATAAAATAAGCACTGTGACGGTTGTTTTGTCATTTTTATACTCCGACATGGAAACTAAGACGTTAAGGAGACTAGCTAAAACTCGAAATCTAAAAATCAATACTTTCACCAAAGATGCATTATGGAACTTTCTACGGGGAAAATCAAGTCGATATAGGTGTGTATTTGACCTTTCATTGACCCATCAAATGCTTGGGTGGTTAGCATAGCGCCTTTGCGTTCCATCACGGTGGACTCCAGGACGCTCCAGGATCAATGGTTTTTAGGGCTTCTGTTGGGTTTTCACTGCTGATGGAACTGTCTCCATGGTTGCATATTCCATTCAGAAAACCTACTAGAAACCCTAAACATAAAAAAAAAAAAGCTGAAATAAATTGGCTCCTGTGGCGTCCTAGAGGCCGCCGGGATGGAAGGCAAAGACACCATGTTAACCACATTTTTATGACCTCACAAATACACATTAGTGTGTGTCCAGGAATAACGCAACCTGTGCAGGAAAACAGAAGCGGTCTTTTTGACTTTACATTCCTCTCTTTTCAAACACAGTCAACCGCCTGAGCAGAATTTCACCAAACTATTTCAATCTACGGTCACCAGAGCCTGAAAACTTACAATACAAAGGCCTGTATTTTCTCACAAGTATGAGAGTGATCTACAGCAGAAGTTTCACACCGATTATCTCTACATTGACACGGTCTCGCCTTAAGAGAAAGTGCCGAAGTATCTGCTGTATCCAGTAGTAGTAAACAATAAGTGTAACTTTACAACTTTGAGTTTGGAGCCTTTACAGGAAACTAGTGAGAGTAGTAAGAGTTATATTTATCTGTGAAATGGACTGGAGTGGAGTCAAAGCAAGCAGGTGTCAACACAAATACTACAAACTCTCCTGAGATAAAGTACTGGAGTAGGTTTAAATAGTTACTACTGTATCATTTGCTACAGGTGTATTTTTACAGTTGTGTGCTGTTGACAAATTAATACAATAAAACTAACTACTGTCGGTGTAAAAATCTGGACAGTTGAGCTTTAATTGATGCTATATTAAATGTTCGCGATAATAGGTCAAATCTACGGCTGAAGTCGTTTGCTAGCGTAAAGAACGATCCCAGTCCCAGATGTCTCTCTATCCCCCCCGCCCCCGCCCCGCATTGGCTCTTTACACCGCGATATTTGGGAGAATATGAGCGGTGATACATCTTCAAAACCGCCCTAAAAACGCGCACGTGTTTGACGGCGAAGTGAAATCGCAGTTTTCCGCGAGGCTAAACGGTAAATAAGAGTTATGTTCACCTGAGTGAGAGCGGAGCGAGGCAGAGTCCCGTCGTGTCTGTTTGTTGTCGAGAATGTAACCGTACACCGCGCGCGCGCACTCAGGTGAGACAAAGGGGCACGCGCTCGCGCAGGTGTGGCCCCGCCCCCTCCCTCTCAGGTGAGACCGGATTTACCTGTTTGTCAGAGAAAAGGTGCTCTCTCCGCGGGCAGGAACAGTAGTCCGGGGACTTCTCGGCAGATAGGGAGATTTAGACGTGTTATATTATTATTAATATTTGTATTAATTCATTCTTTGTATTAATTCATTTATTTATATGTATTTATTTGTTATTTGTGTTATCTATTTTTCTTTTATGATTTCATTCATTTTATCTCATTTTTAAGTCGATTTTAATTAATAATTTTATTTATTTTTTATATTCATATTTATAATTATTATTTCATTTATTTTTAAATACATATTTCAACTATTATTATCATCATCATCATCATCAATCATTATTATTCCGTTTTTTATTATTAAAATAAAATCTGTTTTTTAATGATCCAATTCCAGATGCAATATCTCAAGCTCTTACATATTTTAACTTAGAAGACAAAAAAACAAAAAGAATAACAACAATGATGTGATGATTACACAATAGCTTTTACAGGAACAAAACCACAGAGTTATGAAATGTTTGGTATTCTGAAAAGGTCGACGGCAGCAGTGTTTCTTCGTCTGTAGGGGATGGTTTTAGACGGTTTACATACCAAAACATCCATTCTCATTGATCATAAAAAAAATAAAATAAAATAAAAACTGGAGCAAATGAATGGACCAATCACAGAAGAGCTGAGTCTGGACAGAGACAAGATGACACTGGGAACTTTCAGACAAGTTCAACCGGTCTGTGACTCTGTGAGGGAGAAGTCATGCTTTACCTTCACAGTACCAGCCAATAAAATATCACTGAGTAACACACCTGACACTCCAGGTACCGCCTGGACTAAACCGGGTCTGAAAAGGCTAAAATAGACCCATACGGCAGGGTACCGTTAAACAATACCAGTCTGGTATCGGAAAAAATTTTTCCGTTCTACCAGTATTAAAAAAAATTTAAGAAGCTATTGACAGGAGGTACTGAAAAATCCAGGGACCAACAGCCTCACCATGTTTCAGCTCAAATTATTATGGCCACATTTTTTGGCCAAAATGTTCCCAATTTGTTATTACGATTTTTTATATATTAGTAATAATATTTTCCCCACCAATTTATTCCCCATTTTCCACACATTGGTTGACGTTGAGATGAACCCGATATTGTAAATGTGCAGATCTTACACACATTATTGTTCTGTTTTCTGGTTCTAGATGACAAATATCTCAGCATAGATATCGTAAAAAAGTATCATGCAGGTATCAGTATCACAAACCAATTATCGTTAAAGAACTGGTATCGGAAAAAATGTAACGGTACCACCTCTATAGGCCCACATTGTATCCACACAGCCAAAAATGTGTCTAGAAATTAGTGAGATTTATGGATGAAGAGACCGATGACACGCAAATACAAATCAGTGTTTTATTAAACGTTTAAACAAGTTAAAAAAGTACCTGGTTTAATTTGACATTTATTAAAGAAAACATTGGTAAAACAAAGATTATATACAGCACAAGAACTTCTGTAAAACTAAATACAAAACGATGAAGTCAGGCTCTGAACAAAGCAGACGGTTGTGAAAAATGGACCAGAATATCACTGTGAAACTGCTGATAAAAATAAGGCGTTTTATTCACACGAATGGCCAAAATTGTCCATATTTTCAGCGACAAAATCGGAATAATGGACAGAACCAGGTTTAAATGTGTGTTTTTTCACAGATTAGTGACAAAGATTTGCTCAAAGGGATTTTGGATCTTAGTTTTTGTTCTTAGTTCTTCGTTTTTGAAATTAGATATTGCAAAATCCCTGTGGAAGAAAAAGCTTCCAAATGTAGCCGAGTCCGAGACAGTAAAGTTTGGAGTCTATAGGAGCGACTGATGTGGAAATGTGCTGTTGCCACTTTAGGGCTGCACGATTTTGACAAAAAACCTAACTGCAATTTTTGTGACAGATATTGCGATTCGAGTTGCGATTTTAATATTAATATATATATATATATATATATATATATATATATGGTAAATGGTCTCAACTTATATAATGCTTTTCCACCTACATTAGGCACTCAAGCGCTTTACAGCAAGGAACCTCTCACCCATTCATACACCAATGTACACAGACACTGGAGGCAAGGTGGGTGAAGTGTCTTGCCCAAGGACACAACGACAGCATGCACTTTCAGGAGGCGGGATTCGAACCCCTGACCTTCCGCTTTACCATCTGTGCCACCGTCGGCCCACCTACATATATATAGCATGTTTTATTTGTCATGCAATTGAGCTGCACAAATACTTAACTGCTGTCAACCTCTTGCCCCCCGCCCGCCTTCCCCAAGTGAATTTTCTCCAGTTTGACTTTACCAAAATCTAAAAGCTTCTTGACTGGAGTTTACAGCCTCTAGGCCAGAGTAACGCCTCATTTGAAAGCCAAGACCTGCAAAACTCGACTACGATTTTTCTTCACGTTGTCACCGAATAGTCGTAACTCCATATTTTTGGTGCTTTTTATGGCACCTGATTTGTAACAATTTTATTGCTTTCTCATCACTTTTTTGTTGCTTTTTGTGGCATTTTTGTCGCTTTTTTTCATAAATTTTCCCCCAGTTTTGTTGCCAACTTTTGCTCTTCCATAATGTTTCCCTTTTGTTGTCGCCGCGTTGATGTCCCTTTTTCCTTGTATTTTTGGTGCTATTTTGTCACGTCTCTGTCTATTTTGTAAGAATTGTGTTGCTTTTTCATCCCTTTTTTTTGTTTTGCTTTATATTTTGATGCTTTTTTTTTTGCTGCATTGTCATCCTCATTTGCGTCTCGCTTTTGTCGCTGTGACGCTTTTTTCAAGAAGCTTTTAGATTCGGTTAAAGTTGAACAGGAGAAAATGCACTCGGTTAAGGCGGGGGTTAAGAGGTTTATACAGCCTATATTTCGATCACTCCAACCCGCTCCGCGATTAAATCAACATTCCGTGTCGCGACTAGTGACGATTCTAAATGTTTAACTCACGATTATTGTGAGGGAAAAATATTGCGATTTTATGATTATTCACCGAATTCTAAAAATTAAGGAACAAAATACAGAGAATGTTTCCAAACCTTGACAGTCCTGTAGTGTTAATGTTCCCAAAAATGAAACTAAATATTATATGGACATTTTCATATTCATTTAAAGCTTGTTTTAATTGAAAACCTATTGAACTTTCAGCCTTTTATCGATTTGTTTTCAGCCTGGTGGCAATAAATAAATAAATATGATAATTAACGGGCAAAAGATTCATTTTAGCCATATCTAAAAGGAAGCAAATGAATGTGAATGTTTTATAAGATATTCTATAACACAGCCATTCCCAAAGTTCGGGACATCGCAGCCCCCTTATTGATCAGAAAATCTCTCGGGGGGGGAATAAGATTTGGTGTCTGTCTGCATATTTGATTATTGCAGGTTCAATAATCAAATGTGCAGAGACTCGTCGCATTTTTGACACTTTTTTGTTTCCGTTTTGTCACATTTCTGTCACAATACGTCACATTTTGTCAAAAACCTCAGCCCTCGAGGTTAAGTTACGGCAGCAGCTCAAATGTCAATTTCGATGCGAATCGTGCAGCCCTACAACACGTGGATACCAAACATAGTGGTTTTGGTGTGAGATGGCGCTAACAGCAGATGAGGGATGAACATGTGATTCAAAGGCAGTGTTGGTTCCAAACAGAA
Organism: Proterorhinus semilunaris; assembly: GCA_021464625.1. NCBI lineage: Eukaryota > Metazoa > Chordata > Actinopteri > Gobiiformes > Gobiidae > Proterorhinus > Proterorhinus semilunaris. The sequence goes on along the minus strand of CM038345.1, from coordinate 38,664,562 downwards.
GTCGGGGATGAATGTCTTTTCCTCGGTCTTTCCCTCAGTGCTCCATGGCCTGGTTGTACTCCGAGATCTTCCTCTTGATGTGTGCTAGCTTGTTCTTCAGGTATTCGCAACGATCGCGCTTCTCCAGAAACGTCAGGTCCTGAAAGGTCAATGAATCACACAGGAGGTTAGACAGGGATTAAACATGATGCAGCCAGTCAGATTTAAAGCTTTGGATACCTTGTGCTCCAGTCTGGAAAAGTATAGTTTGTGAGAGAAAATTACCCACAGGTCACTGAGCAGCTAATCTACTGCTGCTATCGCTAACGTTAAAGTGCGTTTAACCTCGCTCTATCCTATGAGACCTAATGCGGAGCATATTTAAATCAGGCTGAATATAGGCTACGCTCACATGAAATCACAACATAGTTTAAAATTGAAGCGGAGCATCTGAAAATTCATTGGTGGCAATAAATAACTATGGTCTTTATGCAGATTACTAGTCTTAGTTTATTGCTTATTTCTCTGTAATTCCTGGGCCAATTCACATTAAACAAAAACTGTCACAAAGTTCAAAGTCCTCTCCTCCAGCATATATGGTCTAATTATTTCCTCAAAAATGTGTCCAAAAGTGGAGACAATACAAAAAAAAAACAGGAGCGTGATCCAATCCCTATCAAATAGTATTCAGGGAAAACATTTGGACATTTTCTTTTTAGAAATGTTCAAAAACAGTTTTTCTCCTATAGAAATGTATAGGGTTCAGGAATGTGACGTCGCTGAGCATTATGGGATTAGCAACAATTGTAAACTAATAGAGATTACTGGAGTTATTGTTCACATTAAAGAGGGGGTATTATGCTTTTTTCAATCACATAGCCCCAGTCTATAGCACTACAATGATGACGTAACCTTCTGTTGGTCTGTATATGCAGTAAATTAAAATAACTGCCTTGAATAAAATTGCTCTCTCAAAATGGCTGTACTGAACGTCTTGAAATAGGCCTCTGTCTCTTTAAGAAGCTTTCCGACACGCCCCCTTCAGCACACTACTGTGGCATTGAAACAACAACACTGTGCGGGGAGGGGGCTCTGCTGAGCTGAGGAGCAGTGGTGGGTGGCTTGGCTGGTGACGAAAGGTCCAGTGTGTTTAATGAGGGAATGACATAATAACATAATAACATGACGTAAAGCTTGAAAAAGTCAATTTTACATAATACCCCCCCTTTAAAACACTTGGACACCACAGTGTGTTAGATGTATTTACCAGCAGTAACTCTGCAGCTAACAGCTATACAGTTTGAACTAATGTTAGTCAATGGAAATGCATGCTAACAGCTAGCTGCAAAGATGGCGGATCTCCATGGTAACTGTGGAATTTCTCGAACTCCTGCCTTCCAACTGAAATAGAATTCTAGAACATGAACGTGACCTATAGGTTGCGTTCACGATTTAGAATTCCATTTCAGTTGGAGGGCAGGTGTCAATACAACTCTATGGGAGAGAAACAGTTTTTGAAAGAAATTTCCAAAAAGAAAATGTCCAAATGTTTTCTCTGATCGTCATGTGACAGTGATTGGATTCAAAAACCTGACATGTGAATTTTATGGCTGAAAGTCCTTTCTACTGGCCAACATCAAGCACATGTTTTTGAATATTGTCTCCACTTTTGGACGCCTTTGTGAAGAAATAATTAGACATATGTTCATATCTGCTGAAAGATATGACTTTGAACTTTGTGTCAGTTTTTGTTTCATGTGAATTGGCCTCAGTAATTACAGAGATATTAGCAATGATTTAAGACTATAAATCTGCATTTTGAGCGTTACTATGGTTACGGCCGTGGAATTTTCAGTTGCCCTCCACCTCAATGTTAAACTATAGGCTCTTTAGAATGTTGTGATGTCACGTGAACGCAACCTATTGGTTGTTTTCAGATTCTAGAATGTGATGATGTCACAGGACCCAGTTTTTCCTATTAACAACATTACACTTTCACAAGTCTTATCTAAAAAGAAAATGTATGAATTACAAAAATGATCATTAATATCAGTCACTCGTCTTCGTTTTTGGTTAACCTCTCAGTCATCAGTGGGAGAATCCACATGAAACGAAAACTGTTTCAAAGTTCATTGTCTTCTCTGTGAGCACATATAAACTAATGTCCAATTATTAACTCTGAAAGGTGTCTGAAAGTGGTGACAATATTCAGAAACACAAGCGTGATGTCGGCCAATAGGAAGGATTTTCAGACATTAAAAGAATATGTCAGGTTTGTGAATCCAATCACTACCAAATACTGATGAGGGAAAACGTTTGTCAATTTTCGTTTGAGATTTCTTACAAAAAACGTATTTCCCCCATAGAGTTGTATTGGCCCTGCTGTCCACCTGACATTATGACATCATCACGTTCTAAATCATGAACGCCACCTATTGCTGGGTTGCAGGTGACTCACAGCATTCTAAAAGGCCAATACTATTATAAGGAGGGAAAATTATTTTGTTTTTGGGGACATTTTTGGTCTTGTACAGAGAGATCATGGACCCAGTGACTGATATTAATGATCATGTTTGTAATTGATACATTTTCTTTTGAGCTACGACTTGTGAAAGTGTAAAAACTGGGCCCGGTGACATCATCACATTCTAGAACCTGCAACCTAGGTTCAATGAAGGTTGTTTTTCAGGTTCTAGAATGTGATGATGTCATACTTCCATGTGGGGGGCAGGAGCCAGTTGTTCCTGTGAACTGAATTACACTTTCACATGTCATATCTAGAAAAGACAATTTATGAATTATAAAAATGATCATTAAAGCAGCACTAAGTAACTAATGCCCCTAGAGGCCATAAGCGCCACTGCAGGTGTCGTAGCATGTTGTGTTTTTTTTCTCATTAATTGTCCGTGAGAGTAAATACTAAGCTGACAGAAAAGACAAAGGGACAGAGGGATATTGTTCATACAATTACACAATGGAGATCATTTTTTTCACTCAAACTTGGCTGTAAATACTGTTTAAGTGGCGCTAGCCCACAGTTAGCTTTGCCCGTTAGCCTGTTAGCTTCTTCTTCGATATTCCATGTGTATTGCTGCTCTGACCCGGTGGCAGGGAAGTTGCAATTGTGGTTTTCTGGCGAACAGAGATGAAAGACCCTCCAATCATCCCATTAACACTTGGATTACCCCCAGAGGGACCACGGACAGGATTTATTAAAACCCATTTAGGCCTGAAACGCCTGGAAAAAAGGCCTGTGAAAACCTATGGGCGATTTCAGAGAAGACCCGAAAACCTAAAGTTCCAGAAAACCTGAAGTTCCTGAAGTATTCGGCAATTGTGTCAGCGCCTACTAAATGATTGATTTCTCAGCCTCTGTAGCAGATACGAACAAAATTCAAAAAGTATTTACGACCTTACACTTATCACGGTAATAGATTTAATAAAGGCTTAAAAATTCTCATATAACCATGAATTAACCCCGTATGTTCCGGACCTTTGCTTGACAATATTTTTTCAATTCGGACCTTGATGAAATTTAATAATAAAGGCCTATAACAGGGGTCACAACCCTGTTATAGGCCTTTAGAGGGCTGCGATATCACCTGAAACCCAGTAATACTGATAATAAATAAATAAAGAAGTCACAAAGGGCATGATACACTTTCACCAGATGGCGCTATTTCCTCATAATGACGATTGACAGAGAATAGCCATTACTTTGTTGATATGTTAGTTACAAAGTTTTTTTCAGAGGGATTTTGTTTTTTGAATAACCATAAGTGAAAGAAATCTGTAAAGATGTATTTTGCCTTGATTTCTTTGGGGTTCAAAGCACAGGTCAGGAATTAGATCTGTAAAAATCCCTATGAAACAACCCTTCCAAATGTAGCCTCGCTGTTCGCCTGTAAAGTGCGGAGTCTTATGGAGCGACTAAAGTGCAGATGTTGTTAAAGAGTGGAATGAAAACGGCCCTAAAGTGTAGTCCCTTTGTATTTCTCCCGTCTTTAGCCGCTGCTGTCTCCCACAAAGGAAATGACCATATTTGGATTACAGCTTCATCTCGGTCACAGCCTTTTCGTGCTACACGTGGATACCAAACATGTCAGTATTTGTGAATGAATAAGCGTGGGAAAACCGGCTTTTGCAGCGCAATGTCGTAGTTACTTCCAGGAAAAATCTCCAGCTCAGAGCAACAAAACATCAGAAAATAATCATCGTAAAAAGGGAGAGTTTAGTCTTTTTTATACTCTGACATTAAAACTAAGATGTTAAGGAGACATTTAAAGAAAAATCTCAACACTGACCACTGCGGGAAATATGAACGTTTTCACCTACAGCGTCTCGCCTAAATTTGTAATGCCACAAATGCCAAAGAATGTAGGCAAACATAAATCCATTTGTTTGTATTTTCAATAAAAGTGTGACGTGAGGAAGTAGCAGAGTGGAGGTACACTTACGTTTTTCTTCTTCTGGTACTCCAGCAGGATCCCGTTGATCCGCTCCTGCTCCTGCAAACACACACGTTACTTTCACTCTACGCAGTCCAAACGTCACGCAACTTATGTCCCAACTTTAGTCAAGATCGAGGAAACAAGCATGTCCTGTGAAGCGGACTACAAGTGAGCGCTTCTGTACTCGGGTATCTCGGTTATTAACAGGGATGTGAAGTTTCCTGGTTCTGTCTGTGTCTCCAGGACAATGACAGACTCTCCTGGTAATCCACGGTTTCCAGGAGACCGTGCCGTTTCTCAATTCCCAGTATGTATACTACGCCGTACTTGACTCCGGGGAACAGGCTTGCGGGTACAGACTCGGAGCATGGACTTGGGGATTCACAGGTGAGCACTTTTCAGCGTTTTCAACAAAATCTAAAAGCTGGAAAAAAGCGTCAAAAGAGCAACAAAATTGAGACGAAAACAAGGAGGAAAATGCAACAAAAACGTGACAAAAGAGCAACGAAAAAGTGACAAAAGCAAAGGAAAAAGGTCAACATCAGCGCGACCTTATGGGCAAAGCTGAACTGGAGAAAATGCACTCGGTTAGGTTAAAACAATAACAAAATGTCACTTGTGTTGGTGGGTAACAACACAAAGAATGGAACCTTTAGTCATTCTGTGGTCAAGTTGCAGATGTTGTGCCTGCACAGTGTTGGAGAAATGCTACTGTTTTTTAAATCAAAAGTTCCCATAGAAACATTTGCCTGTACTTTGTCGGCTTAAACTACATTCAAAGTCAGCAAGGCCCTGAGATCTACCTGTAGATTTCTCTCAGGGTCACGAGGTTTTCCTTATTTCTTGATCAGGATTGTTATGATTGATTTAAATGAAAGCCTTTTGAATTGACCTCTTCAATAAAATGAAACTATAATGTAGAGTATAATAATGCATAATAAACAGAGAGAACATTATTTGACCTCTTAACCCCCGCCTAACCCAAATCGCCCCTCCTGTATCATGTTTTCATCACACATTTTTGTGGCTATTTCGACACTTTTTTCAAGAAGCTTTTACAACAATTATTTGTGACAAAACGACATAATGTTATATTCTGTTATCACTTATCATCGACGCCTAGGGGCGGGGCTTCAGCTGCTTTGGCTCAGACTACTGCCCTTTAGAAAGATCAAGATAGTAACCCAGTTTGCATGGGAGGTCTACTGGTAGCTCGCGTATGACGTAATCGGCATATTTAAGGAAACCTATATTTGTCTTTAGTCCCTACTTTTACTTTTGATTTAGTTTTTTCCTAAGGCTGGGTACCGTTAAATCTTTTTCAGTTTTTTGAGTGTTTAGTATCTGGTGGTTGCTATGGGCTCAGTGCTTAGTACCTGGTGGTTGCTGTGGGCTCAGTGCTTATATCCTGGTGGTTGCTATGGGCTCAGTGCTTAGTTCCTGGTGGTTGCTATGGGCTCAGTGCTTAGTTCCTGGTGGTTGCTATGGGCTCAGTGCTTAGTTCCTGGTGGTTGCTATGGGCTCAGTGCTTAGTTCCTGGTGGTTGCTATGGGCTCAGTGCCTAGTACCTGGTGGTTGCTATGGGCTCAGTGCTTAGTACCTGGTGGTTGCTATGGGCTTAGTACCTGGTGGTTGCTATGGGCTTAGTACCTGGTGGTTGCTATGGGCTTAGTACCTGGTGGTTGCTATGGGCTCAGTGCTTAGTTCCTGGTGGTTGCTATGGGCTCAGTGCTTAGTACCTGGTGGTTGCTATGGGCTTAGTACCTGGTGGTTGCTATGGGCTCAGTGCTTAGAACCTGGTGGTTACTATGGGCGCAGTGCTTAGTTCCTGGTGGTTGCTATGGGCTCAGTGCTTAGTTCCTGGTGGTTGCTATGGGCTCAGTGCTTAGTTCCTGGTGGTTGCTATGGGCTCAGTGCTTAGTTCCTGGTGGTTGCTATGGGCTCATTGCCTAGTTCCTGGTGGTTGCTATGGGCTCAGTGCTTAGTTCCTGGTGGTTGCTATGGGCTCAGTGCTTAGTTCCTGGTGGTTGCTAGGGCTCAGTGCTTAGTTCCTGGTGGTTGCTATGGGCTCAGTGCTTAGTTCCTGGTGGTTGCTATGGGCTCAGTGCTTAGTTCCTGGTGGTTGCTATGGGCTCAGTGCTTAGTACCTGGTGGTTGCTATGGGCTCAGTGCTTAGTTCCTGGTGGTTGCTATGGGCTCAGTGCTTAGTTCCTGGTGGTTGCTATGGGCTCATTGCCTAGTTCCTGGTGGTTGCTATGGGCTCAGTGCTTAGTTCCTGGTGGTTGCTATGGGCTCAGTGCTTAGTTCCTGGTGGTTGCTATGGGCTCAGTGCTTAGTTCCTGGTGGTTGCTATGGGCTCATTGCCTAGTTCCTGGTGGTTGCTATGGGCTCAGTGCTTAGTTCCTGGTGGTTGCTATGGGCTCAGTGCTTAGTTCCTGGTGGTTGCTAGGGCTCAGTGCTTAGTTCCTGGTGGTTGCTATGGGCTCAGTGCTTAGTTCCTGGTGGTTGCTATGGGCTCAGTGCTTAGTACCTGGTGGTTGCTATGGGCTCAGTGCTTAGTTCCTGGTGGTTGCTATGGGCTCAGTGCTTAGTTCCTGGTGGTTGCTATGGGCTCATTGCCTAGTTCCTGGTGGTTGCTATGGGCTCAGTGCTTAGTTCCTGGTGGTTGCTATGGGCTCAGTGCTTAGTTCCTGGTGGTTGCTATGGGCTCAGTGCTTAGTTCCTGGTGGTTGCTATGGGCTCAGTGCTTAGTTCCTGGTGGTTGCTATGGGCTCAGTGCTTAGTACCTGGTGGTTGCTGGGTGCCGACGCCTGCAGGCTCCTCATCATCTCGTCCATCTCGTCGAAGCGTGCCGCGGCCGCCTGCACCTCTGCGTGCAGCTCCTTGTACTCCGCGTACTGGTCATTGAACACGGCGCGGTACTTCTCCCTTTCCTCGTCGCTGTGGATACTCGGATACTTCCTGTGGACCACAAAAGACACAGGTGCGGTTTGCTGATCATCAACAATGTGAGAACTCCAGGCAGGAAACTCATCCTATGTGAGACCTAAGCACCTTTCAATTCAAACGATGTTTTTAGTGGAGCACCTAGAGACATGACACTACAGACCCGGGGAGAGACTTCACTCAGGTCTTAGAATAAGGTTCTATCATATTTAAGTTTACAGTTTCGACCACAACAAAATGGAAAAAGACCAAACTCCAGTGAAGATTCTGGAGTTTCCCTGTTCCGCCTAGGGATGTCACGGTTACCGGTGTAGCGGTAAACCCTGGTAAAAATGTTGATGGCAATAATTACCGTGTTGTTTTTGAAAAACTATATAATCTCGGTGGATTGAGTCATGAGAGTCATTGGCCTCAAGTCCAAGTTAAGTCTCACGTCACAAACAGCAAGTCTAAGTCAAGTCCAGTCTTTTTGGAGCATTGGTCAAAAGTCAAGTCCCGAAAATTGCCTCTGACGTTAAGTCTGTGCGATTTTGCTCTAACCATGAAACAGTTTCCTTTCTCATTTAATCCGCTCGCTCTGAAACAGCCTCCGCCAACTAAACTTTGCATCAAACCCAAACTTTTCTCTGTGTTGGCCCGTCTAATGTTGCTATGACAACGGGGCCACACTTCCGGTAATCGTCTTTGGCACAAAAACACAGAGAGGTTGTCATTGGTCATCTTGCGGCTTTTTCACTAGAACCAAAAAAATCAAGTTAGAAATCTAGGAGTAATCATGGACTCAGACCTGAATTGTAACAATCATATTAAGTCATTACATCAGCAGCCTATAACTGTCTGAAAAACATTGTTAAAATAAAAAACATAGTGTCCAAACCAGATTTGGAGAGATTAATTCATGCATTTGTCTCCAGCAGGTTAGACTACTGTAACGGCTGCTCACTGGCCTTTCTAAACGAGCTGTTAGAGCTGCAGAACATCCAGAACGCTGCTGCTCGAGTCCTGACAAGAACCAGGAAATATCACCATATTAGTCCAGTGCTCCGGTCCCTGCACTGGCTTCCTGTCACTCAGAGAATAGAATTTAAAACAGCTCTGCTTGTGTACAAGTCTTTTCATGGTTTAGCACCAAAGTCCATCTCTGACATATTAGAGCCGTATGAACCATCTCGGGCCCTGAGAACTTCAGGGAGGGGTCTCCTGGTGGTTCCCAGAGTCAGGACTAAACATATCCTAAACATAGGCTGCATTTCAGATTCATTCAGCAAAGGTGTGGAACAGCCTCCGGGAGGATGTGAGACAGGCCTCAACCCTGACTGTGTTTAAGTCCGGGCTGAAAGCATACTTATTTACTGCTGCATATGACAATTGACTGTTTAACTAATTGTAATATATAATTTTAAGAAATAGATATTTGTATTTTTTATATATTTTTATGCGTTGTATTGATTTATTTGTTTTATTGTGTTTTTATTGTGTTTATAATGCGAGGCTGCCCTCAGAGGTCAAATCCAGCTTACCTCCACATCTGAAATTAATGCCTATAATATGTAATAACACTGGTAGAAATGTTATGCTTACTTCACAAAGTGCAATTTTTATGCTTAACCACTCTACTAATAAAGTTTGCAAAACACACAATTTTGGAAAATTAACACAGCATCCTCATATTTTGTTTACATCGCCTAAAACGTTCAACTTAATGACCTGGCCAAGCGGTCAGCAAAAGCCATTGAAGAATGGATAGTGACAGATCCCAATGGACAGGCAAAGGCTGAATCCAATGCTCATGATCGGTCACAGCATCATGTCATGAAATTAAAGGCAGTGGGAACAAAAAGAAGTCTATAAGAGCCCTCCACATATCACGCACTATCAGTCAGTGTGTCCATATTCATACGGCAGAAACAGTTGGTAAATTAAGCCATTAGCCATTGAATCAAAAGCGCGTGTTGCCGCGAACATGCTAAATGCTTTTCTCCCTGAGATTTAACTGCAGTATAGCTGGTAAAAGCAGATCAAACACAAGTCCAGGAGACCAGTCCCCGGACACAACAGATATTCAGAGTTTCTGAAGCCGCTGCACATGGCACAGCCCCAAAGCCTGTTCAGAGTCTGAGTGTGCGTCAGTGCAGGGGCGGCGCTAACACAGGCAGCAGAGTGCGGGGCACCAGGGGGAGGACCAAAGGCACAAATGAGAAATAGGATAAAGCACAACAATTGCCAACCTTGTTTAACTAAAACCTATTCCACAGCACAATAAGCTCTAAATAGCCTATTCATTCCATTCAGAATATTCTCTTACAAAGCCCAATTACAATGTGAGGTAAACATGTAAAAGAACAGTAACAAGTTCAGTGTGTACTGAGTAATTATTGAACATTAACGTTCATAAATAATAACCCCAACATTTTCTCAAATAAATATTGACTAAAAGTAATGTTTTTGTGTCTCATAAATGTTTATGTTCAACCATTTTTCCTTTTTGGGCGGCACAAACTATTGTAGACGACAGCGAACTTTTAGCGTCTTATTAAAGTGCCACCCCAGTAATATAACCCCTTTAGCCCCCCATGTAAAAAATTCCTGGCTACGCCCCTGCTGAAATGGCAGATTCTCACGAGAACAGAAACTCTGAGGACATCAGTAATATTAACTTTTTCCCTGAGGTCCCCAGGTTATTCTAATAACAGGGCTTAAGGGCTTCATGCGACAAAGCAGGAACTACTTTGAGGTTTTTGTTTTAAGGTGCATTGAGTTTCCTTGTGTATGACATGTAGTATAAATAAACATGCCTTGCCTTGTTAACCATGTTTTCATGTTTGCAAAGAAAGTGACTCACGCCACATAGTCTGCGATGACGACTGGTTTGGGGATGTGTCCTGCTGGGATGTGTCCCCTCAGGATCTCAGGCTCCATCAGGGGGCGCCCAAGAGCATGTCCATCCATCAGGTCAGGCTGCATCGCCGATGACAGTGTGGGCAGCGGAGTGGGGTTAGAGGGGTGAGAGCTGCCGCCCAGCTGAGGGAGAGAGGCGGGGACAGGGGAGAGAGAAGATGAGAATGGAGAGAGGGAAGAGGAGATAGGGAGGAGGAGAGAGGTGAGAGAGGGGAGGGAAGAGAAGCCAGAGAGGAGGGGAGAGAGGAGAGGGGAGAGAAAGGAGAGAGAAGAGAAGGGAGAGAGAGGAGAGGGCAGGTAGAAGATGAGAGGAGTGGAGAGAGGAGAGAAAGGGAGGAAGACAGGAGAGGGGATGGAGAGTGGAAAGATGTGGGAGAGGAGATGGGGATGAGAGGAGAGGGAAAAGAAGGGAGGAAGAGAGGAAAGGGGATGGAGTGGAGAGAGGGAAGAGAGGAGGGAGAAAAGAGAGTGGGGTGAAGAAGAAATAAGGGAGAGGGGGCGAGGACAGAGAAATAGAAGAGAGGGAGAAAAGGAGAAAGTTGAGAGGGCAAAAAGAGGAACGAGACAGAAAGGGGAGTTATAGTAGAGAGGGAGGAGAGAAGGGGAGAGTGGTGTGAGTGAGAAATAAAGAGAGGAGAGAGTGAGAGAGAGGAAGTGAACATGCAAAACAAAGGGAAGTGTTTACGCAGAAATAAAATACTCTCAAATAAAAACAGGAAAACAAATCTAAATGCAGACTTACGATGGACAGAGGGTCTGAGGACGCAATGGTTTTCATCTGAGAAACACAACCAACGATCAGTGGGAGGATACCAATAACAAATCAATATAATATATAATAAACAACAATGGTTTGGATGTAGTTTATACAATGTCTCCGTTTACTGTGGACAGGTTTGTGACAGGTTCAAGGCGTGTGGGAAAAAAGGCACACATGCAAACTGTCAGATCAAAACATGTACACTAGGCTCTGTCTGATCAAACATGTACAGTGGGGAATTGACCAAACACTTTTTTTCCACACTGTACACTAGGCTCTCACCTCCAGGTTGTACGCCTCCCTTCGCATCCTCGCAGCTTCATGACGCCACAGTTTGAGACAGACAGCGGCGCTGACGAGGTAGAGCACGGCGTTGGTGAAGAGGAAGATGATGGCGGCTGTTTGCCCCGCCTCCACGCGGCAGAAGGCTCCGTTCACGCCATTGTTGAAGACCGGGAGATTACACATGCCTCCGCGCGTGGTGTCGAGCACGTACACCACGCCCGCGGCGAAGTACAGCACGGCCAGCCCCACGTTCACTGCACACTCCGTCAGCGGCCACCAGGGGGAGTCCAGCAGGATGGTGCGGTAGTACATGCTCACACCCAGCACCACCAGGATCACCGTGACAATCCACGCCAGGCCCGCCACAACCAGCACGAACGGTGTCTTAGGCCCCGTGTACGGAGTCCAGCCGCCCCCCATCCCTCCCATCCCTCCCATCCCTCCGTACAGCTGCGGCGTGGAGTACCCGTACATGTTGAACCACTCGCTGTCTTTGTGCACGTATGCGCAGACGCAGGCGAATACGGCAGCACCCAACAGCAGCTGCACGCAGCCCAGGATCCGCAGAAGCCCCGCCCACGACTTCATGTAGGCGTATCTCTGATGGTACAGCTCCACGCGCTCCGCGTACGTCTGCACTGACTGCGCAGACGTACGCGTGGGCACGGTGGACACAGAGTCTATGGCGTCAGCGCCGAGCAGCAGCACGTCCCGCTGAGACGTGTACGAGCCGCCGGAGCCACCGTAGGGGTCACGGTACGAGCCGGGCAGCGAGGGAGAAGGCGGGGCCGAGGGCGGCGGAGAGCAGGGCACGCCCTTCGTGCTCTGACCCGACTTCTCAGACTTGAAGGGGCTGCGGGATTTGCTGCTGCGGCCGCTGCCTTTGAAAAAGTCTTTGACGGAGTCCGGGATGAAGCGGCGCACGGGTTTGATGTCCATGGCGTTGGTGTCAGGCTCCAACCCCTCCTCGCTGGGTGGGTAGACGGACTCGGGGCCCACCGGGGGGTTGGCAGGCAGAGGCGGGGCTGGCAGAGGGTCCAGGGTGGGCTGTACCCCGGGCAGAGGCGGAGGAGGCAGAGACATGAGGCTCGGCCCGGACGAGAGAGGGGTGTAGACTGGAGCAGGGGGTGGAGGGAAGTCCCGGTACAGAGACCCGCCCCCCGGGACCTGCACGCCAGAGACAGAGAGGTCAGTGAGAGAGGGGTCTGAGGAAGTGGTCAGAGAGAGAGAGGGAGGTCAGAGAGAGAGGTCAGAGAGCGAAAGAAAGAAAGAAAGAAAGAAAGAGAGAGAAGGGTCAGAGAGAGGTCAGAGAAAGAGAGATAGAGGGGGGGTGGGCAGAGAGAGATCAGAGAGGTCAGAAAGAGACGGGGGGGGTCAGAGAGAGAGGTCAGAGAGGGGTGAGAGAGACAGAGAGGTCAGAGAGAGAGAGAGAGAGAGAGAGGGGTCAGAAAGAGAAGTTGGAGTGAGAGAGAGGTCAGAGAGAGAGATCAGAAAGAGAAGTCAGAGAGAGAGGTCCGAGAGGTCAGAAAGAGAGAGAGAGAGAGAGATCAGAACGAGAGTGGTCAGAGAAAGGTCAGAGAAAGAGGGGTCAGAGAGAGAGAGAGAGGGAGGTCAGAGAGAGAGAGTGAGGTCAGAGAGAGGGGTCAGAGAGAGAGCGAGAGAGATCAGAGAGAGAGAGAGAGAGGGAGAGAGGGAGGTCAGAGAGAGAGGTAAGAAAGAGGGGTCAGAGTGAGAGGTAAGAGAGAGGGGTCAGAGTGAGAGAGAGGTCAAAGAGAGAGGGGTCAGTGCAGATAAATAACACCACACTTTAAAACCTAGATCTGTTTAATTTAGATTTCGTTTTCCTCATAGGTCAGTCATCTACAAAGGTTTCACATGGATGACCCTGTTCACCTGCAGCGTGTTGCTTTAGGAACAGATGCAAAACACTCAAACGGTCCAAGGCAAGTTCATTCCACAGTAATATCACGCTATGAGGGTTGATAAACAGTCACCTCGTCGTAAATGGGATACTGTCGAACGCGGTCGAATCTGGAGGCTCCGCCCACGGACATCTTCAGCGCAGACTCTGAGGAAACAGCAAGACACACATGTTAGTAATAAAAAAATTGGGGAAAACGTCCTTTAATGCCGTCCCTGAACCAACAGCGTCATTTTTTTCTGCACTTCACTTTAAGTTTTTCCCTCATACCAGACTGGTATAGTTTAACGGTGCCCTAGCCCGAATGCAGATTATGTCACAGGCAGATGTTGTGCCGCCCTGGTACATTTATCCGCCGTCTCTAAAACAGAGAAATGAGAAAGACCCTGCCCGGATCATTCTGTGGAATCAGATCCGTCTATACTCTGGTGGAATTTAAGAACTGCTCCCCCGGGCCCCGACTTGGGACAACAGCAGAAAAACTACATTTACTGCACAACAACAACAGCAGCAGCAAACACTGGCATTGACAAACAAATATAAAGCTAAATCCCCAGCAAAACACAAACGGTCCCGTCTCTGTCGTATGTAAAAAGTGGCCTAGCCTTTAGTTTTAGTTCAGTTCAGTTCATATTTTGAACATTGTCAACCCAAATATTTCATCAGAGTGACTAAAATCTGCAGATATTTTGATGAACTCCCTAAAACTATATCAAAAATAGGGCTGGGAACAAGTTACAATTACATGTTAATTCAATACTAGGGATGTAAAAGCCCCGATTCGATTCGATTTCTGATTTGAAGTTCCCGATTTCGATTTTTCCCGATATTTTTAACCCTTTTTTTTTTTAAACTCCTTCATACCAATGTTTCTTTTGTTTTAACATCTGTATTTTTGTCCTTGTAACAAACTGCAACTGTCTCAGTAAGAGACAGTTGCATTACAAAAAATTACAAGACATGAAAGTGAACTATAATCATTTTTGACTGTGCTTGTAAATTTACATGTTTTCAGCATAAATAAGATGTGTAGCAAAGCAAACATTTTGAGATTATATTTATTTTACCAAACTTTTTTTTTTTTTGCAGTTTGAACATAATACTACCGTTTAGAACTAATTTTACAGTGCAGTTTTGTTCACCCTTGAAGCCTCACTGCCTCCGGTGCAGCCTTTGTAAACATAAGGAGGAAAAAGACCTGACAGCTCCTGTAGGTGTTGGATTATTTGACAAACGGACATTTGATGAGGATTTCAGCAGAATCAGAGCAGGTTGGTCAGATGTTTGTCAGTTTACAATCTTTGGTAAACTTCTGTCAAAATGCTAAACTCTGCGTTAGCCACTAACGCTAATCTCGTAGCTGCTAACTTTAGCTGCGTCTGTTTCTTTGATGCCTGCACGTGTTTGTGTTTACATGGTGTGGCGTGTGTTGGGGGTGAGGCGGGGAAGGTGTGGAGCTTGTCTTGAGAAAAAGTTAACGTCGTTAGAAACAACGAGTTAGTATGTTCCAGTCTGTTTCGGTCACGCAAAATGGAGTAGCTGAGGGTGGCTTTAAAATCGATTCTTTTATTTTTTACATCGATTTTCGATGAATCGTTACATCCCTATTCGATACCTATTCGATACTTTAACAACACAGAACAATATTTTTCGAGACACAGCAGGTTGCTCTGGTCAATGTTTAACTAGCTACCATTCTACTTGACATCTTAGTTTTATTGTCAAGTATAAAAAGAATACACTCTCCCTTTACGATGTTTATTTTATGGTGTTTTGTTGCTAGCAAGACGGAGATTTGTCACGGCACACCAGCCTTTTCCCACTTTTCCCACGCTCATTCATTCACAAATACCGACATGTTTGGTATCCACGTGGAGCACGAAAAGCTGTGACCGAGATGACGCTGTGATCCAAATATGGTCATTTCCTTTGCGGGAGACAGAGCGGCTAAAGACGGGAGAAATATCCAAAGTGCAGACAAAGGGACTAAACTTTAGGGCCGTTTTCTGCAAATTAGGTTTTCACTCCACAACATTTCCACTTTAGTCGCTCCTACATTTTTATCAGATGGGATTTTTCAATATCTCATTTCTGCCTGATTTAATGAGCAATCTGAATGTGTACAGATTTTTTCCACTATAACTAGTTTATTTAAAATCTTAACCCCTACCTGAACCGAGCCCATTTTCTCCAGTTTGGCTTAGCAAAAATCGAAAAGCTTCTTGAGGAAAAGCATTAAAAATAGCAACTGAAAGGAGGAGGAAAACGCAACAAAAATGTGACAAAACAGCGACTAAAATGTAAAGAAAAAGCGACGAAAAAAATCCACAAAAAAGCAGCAAAAATGTGACGAAAACACGACAAAAAAAGCAGCGAAAACACGGCAAAAAAACAACAAAAACAGCAAAGAAAATATGACAAAAAAATGCAATGAAAACACGACAAAAAAGCGGAGAAAATACGACAAAATAGCGACAAAAATACAACGAAAACATGAGAAAAACCTGGTAAGGGGTTAAAAAATAAACAGGATCCAAAATCCCTCTGAACAAATCTTTGGAACCAACATATCACAAATTAAAAACAAACATTTAAACCTGACTCTGTCTATCATTTAAATGTTATCGCTGAGAATATCTTTTAATATAATTTTTATGCATAAACTGTCTTATTATTATATGAACACAGAAAGTGACATATACATGCAATACAAGTGTTAGTAATGTACAGCAGAAGCTTCACATTGACATCTCTCCACTACATTTGTCCCCCCGTTAAACCTGCAGTGTCTCGCCTTAAACCCATATTTCCGCTTTTTAAGCTAACCAAAGACTACTATTTCAAACGTAATAATCATGATTAGCATTATGGCTAATTTGTAAGACTTGGCTACTTTTTGTCTACTTCTGCAACTCACATAAAAAAAATTCCCACGTTAATGAGCCCGCGTTGATGCTGTTGTTGCTCGCGTTCAGACTTACGTGTGAAATGTTCAGATGTTACGCCCAAGCGATGGAGAGAGACAGAGGTGAAACAACAACAGGTGGCTCTTTCTCAAGATTTTCTGAGCCAAAACTGAAGCGAAAATAAAACTAACAAAAACACGTGGCGCTTTTACTGAACGTTTACGGGAAGCTACTGTGTTTCTTCGCGATTAAATACGGTCATTATTATCTTTGGTTTGACGGTTTCGGGGGGGATTCTTACCTGGCGTACGACGCGTCGGCGGGTCTTCTCGGACAGGTGCAACATCCGGAAGTTTGAGCCGGGGTTCGTGGCTATTTCCGAGGAGCCGAATCTTTGGGATTGGTTTGTATAAAAGAGCCGGGGGAAATAATCAGATTCAGGTCCTATGTCAAAATACCTCTCAGTGATAAGACTAGCCTAATTAAAAAATAATAATGATGATGATAAATCTGCGACTGGTCCTGATCTTTTGAAATACGTAGGCTACGCAAATAATGCATGTTCATTAACATGCACTGTTAACCGACCAAATAAACCGATACATAAACAAACAAACCAACAAATAAATAAATAATTCAATAAATACATTTAAAAAAAACAATTAAAAAAATGAAAAATAAATAAATACATGAAACCTTTGTGTCACAATTGGGAGAAACAGGGAACTAAAATACAGTACCGCATTGAAAAGAAATGACACAATGGCAAACGGCTCTTTTCAGAAATGAACCCACCGGACCAGTCTGACCAGTCACAAAGAACAAAATCCCACAACAATGAGCCGCAGATTTAGGGGGGAAAGGTGAGGAAAATGGTCGCGTTTAAAAAAAGACAGGTCAAAGTTTATTATTTCAGATCCAGAGTGTGTGGTCACCATGGATCTATTATAATAGACATCTACGGTGGATTTGCATCTTTTTTACATACACTTTTAGTCAAATGACTCACTGACCCACATTCAGCAGACAGGCATGACTAGCCGACAATAAAAAACAAGTTTTATTTTTCATCATTCATCAAATAATTATATTCAATCAAGTACGTTATTTGTAGATTCCGTGTGTCAGAATTAAGAAGTTATTATTCCCATGTATGTCCGCAAGGCGGCTCTGTTTCACTAAAACAAGCGCGGTCCTTTCCTCTCTTCTGGTTCTTGTTTCCGCCCGGAGCCTTTGTCCGCTGCACAGGAGAGGCTCATGACAAAAAAGTGGAATATTTACAAAATTGTACCATAATTTTTCTCACAATTCCAGCTTCTGAAGGTGAGAATTGTGTTTTTACTGATGCTGCGTGGTTATTTATGCATGGGTGAATTTACGACCCCGTCACTTTAATGTTTGAACCTGCTAAATTGGCAGAAAAGACCGTTTTGTTTACATTTAACAGCACCAAAACGATGTACAAACTTATAGAGGGGGAAAAACCTCTATGTTGTCTACATTAAAATAATAATATATGCTAATTTTGAAGAGCCAAGTGTGTTGCAAAGTTAAAAAAGTACGAGGTAAAGTCAACCTCTTAACCCCCACCTGAACTGAGCACATTTTCTCCCGTTTGGCTTTACCCAAATCTAAAAGCTTCTGGGAGAAAAAGTGTCAAATCAGCGACGAAAACGAGGATGAAAATGCAACAACCAAGTGACAAAAATGTGTGACAAAAAAACAGAACTAAAGAGCCAAAGAAGAGCACCATAAAAGTGACAAAAAACAATGAAAATGTAGTAGTAGTAGTATTTTTCTTCGGTCACATGATTTTCAAAGATCTTATACATTATACAATACGGGGAAAAAAAAAAGTACATTAAGAATTTAAGTGCTAAATGATGCCTGACCGAAAGGGGTTTAGGCTGAAGTCAAGACTTATTCTGCCTAACCCCTTTTACAACTGAGACACTATATCCAAAGATGACACATTATACAGTTTCTCTTATACTTCTCCATAATGTTTAACTTATACATTTTCTTAAATGCTTTAATAGGTTTGGAGCCCTTAACTTGAATAGGTAGACCGTTCCATAGATCAACTCCTTTGACGGATAAACACCTCCTCTTTGATGATTTGGCAACAAAAACATGACAAAAATGCATCAAAAATGTAGCAACAATAACACAATTTAAAAATAAAAAAATTAAAAAGCAGCAAAAAGGCTGCCCACCTCTTTAGTATAAAAGTGAAGACTGATTAGAATGTTATGCATCACTTGAACGCAATGACGTTAAAAGTCAAAGTTCTGAACAACTGCTTATTATTTCCAGTATGTGACTTTGCCCTTTTCTGCAGCTGTGTTTGTGGCGTCTAAAATAATATACAGCTGAGCCCCTTGTGAATATCCAAAGACCGGATCAGACAGATGTGTCACTGAATCTGCTCTTCAAGATGAAATGATCGAACCAGATCTTTATAGTGAAAAGAGACAGATCTTTTTTATTCAATTTGACACAGATTCACACTGAAAGATCTCATGAAGCATCCTTCCTCAGTGAATGGGATATAGATCTAAAAGTATAACCTTAGGGATATTTAACCCTAATTCCATTTTGACTTGTCAAGTAAAACAATCTGCAGTGGAATAATACATTGTTGTGCCTAAATTATGATTTAAAAAAACATTTTATTAAGATTTATTACCATAATTCCTATCTTATCGTTCATTCAGTCCGCCGTCATTGTGGATCATTTGAATAAAAAACCATTAGCTTTTTGATAAGAGGAAAAAGAGCCACTCTTTTGAACGGCTCTTTACATGAATAGATCCCAAAGACTCGGCTCCTTGTAAATAGCCATGAATCCCATCACTATTGTAAAGAACGTTGTCTGAAATGATCAAATGGAGTGGCTTGTGTTCTTTTATTAGTAAATGTCCAGATAAAGGAGCTCCCTGTGTTTCAGTGAAATGGACGAGGAGCCGGAGCGAGCCAAGCGCTGGGAGGGCGGATACGAGCGGACATGGTCAGACCCGTTTCATTCTCCATGGTGCATTATGGGTCATTGATCATCGATTGGTGACGTCTGTGCTGTTTCAGGGAGGTGCTGAAGGAGGACGAGTCGGGTTCACTCAAAGCCACCGTCGAAGAAATCCTCTTTCAGTCCAAACGGAAAAGGTCGGAGGTTTTTCTGTTCACTTCACTAGGGCTGGGTACCGTTAAACACATTTTACCCCAATTCGTATTTATTTTTATGCCCTTCATTTTTTTTGGACCAATGTTTCCCAATTTAAAAAAAATTCATGTTTTTTTTTAATTGCCCTATTTGCCCCAATTTCTTTCCTTAATTTTTGCCGATTGTTTTATTACTAATATTTTCCTCCCATTTTTCACACATTTCTTGTCATTGGAAATTAACCTGATAATGTAACTGCAGATCTTCTACACAGTATTGCTCTATTTTCTGGTTCTAGACAACAAATATTTGAGTATAGGTATCAATATCGAAAAAAAAATTTAACGATGCCCAGTCCTGCTCGTCACACAATTCAGCTGACTGTCTAAAAACAATTAAATCCAGACTCTGCAGGTGAAAAATTAATTACGTATTATTTCTTAACATTTTCACAGAAAGATTTTGGATCTGGTTAATTTTTTGAATAAACTAATGGGGGGAAAAAATGTAAAAATTAAAACGTTTTTCGGGGTTCAGAGCTCAATAAATCAGGCAGGTATTAGTGAATAATCCTTGTATGGAAAAAAAAATCTTCCAAATGCAGTGCAGTGGGAGCCTGTAAAGCAGGGGTGTCAAACATTCGGCCCGCGGGCCAGATCCGGCTCGCGAGATGATTTAATATGGCCCCTGTCTTGCAGAGCATAAATCCCTGAGTATGTCCAATAAAAAGTAAGTCTCCAGCCCACTCCTGTGCGGCGTTATGTATTTTTAAAGAATAACCAGAAGGCTAAAAAAAAGTATCGATTTTCACACGTGTCCAGCCGAGGGCACTGACATAATAAGAGATCAGGATATAAACAACATATTATAGCCACGTGCTAAATGGTCAGTCTGCCCCAGAGCGACTGTGGCTTCAATAACAGCTTATGACCACCGGGTGCGGAGTGAATGAATACTTACCACTATGTAGCACTTTGAGAAACTTGTGACACAGGCTTGTAAAGTGCAATACAAGTGTAAGCCATTGTCATTGATTAGGTTGCAGACAAGTTGGGGCTTTGACCAAATCACTGCTCATTATTCATTTATTGGCAAAATGTTCTCTATAGTATTTTCCTGTTTACATAATATGTGGCCCACGACCCGCCGTAGGAGCTGAATTTCGGCCCACGACCCAAAATGAGTTTGACATCCAGGGGGAGCCATAAGGGGCTGGTGCAATGTGATGACCCGGCAACGGACAAGTGGAAGAAAATAGGCTTGAACCCGGGAAGAGTGCTAACTGCTGCGCCACCCGCCCATGTCAAAATCAAAACTAGACACAAATCCAACACTAATAAAGTCCCTGTTTTCACCTGCAGTGTCTGGACTTAAACATGATAAAAGTCATAAAGATTAATTTAAACATTTTGTGGAACATTTCTCCTTTTGCTCTACAATCTTCCAGGGTGATCGAGAGCCATGGGCAGGTTCGTCTGGGAATGGTAGGTTTGAACACCTGATTCTTTTGTATCAGAACACTGAATGAATGAGTGAGCGTGTTTGAAACTGTAAGTAGTGTCCAAACACATAGTATCTTGTGCACAGAGGTTACTTTAAGGACCGCAGTCTCTCTGGGTTCTCTCTTAAGGGCCTATCACAATTGGCGCACGGGCACTATGCGATCGTTTGCACAGGCATCTGCACGAGCGACCGCTATTGACCGCATGAAAAATTGCGAATCGCAGTGAATCCTCACCACTGCCCATAAGTCAATGTCTGTGGCCCATGAGACACTCGCTCACCATTCGCTTTCTTCCTTGCGCCACTCGCATTTGGACACTATCCAAAACAACCGCATCCAGTCGCAGCCCGTACTCTATTGTGACTGTGACTGAGATTGAGAAATGAATTAATGGATAAAAATAGATCATGGGGGATTTTTTATGTACCTGTCCGTCAAAATGCTGGAGAGAAATTATCATTAGTGGAACCACTGTTTCACAGCAGTCATGCGCACAAGATGCATGTGTTTGGACTAGAGGTGCACCGATCAGACACATTTTTGTGATCGGTGAAATGCGCCGATCAGATGGGCCGATCGAACGTAGATTTCACAGACTTTCTTACAGTAGATAATCTGGTGAAAACTGCAGTATAACACCGCTCCAAACCGAGTTTTAAATGTAATTCGTGGCTACACAACAGCTCTAGATGTACTGCTCGGCTGTAACTGAGCACAGAGCTACCACAGAGCTAGAGCTACGCTTTAAGACAAAAGCATAATAAAGGTTCGTGACCCTAAAATATCAGTGTGGGACTTCTAACAGGAGCGAAGGCGACGTTTGTAGGTGATACAAACGGGATATTTATCACAAAACTGTGCTCTCTTAAACGCATGTGTAACTACAATCAGAGGCAGGGGTCATTGTCCTGTCTTATTTCGCTGACAAAATGTGCTCTTTAGTGCTGAAGTGTCACTAAATGTCTGCTAGTCAAAAGAGAAAGTAAAACGCGTATGTGTTTGGCACCTCATGTCACGATCTCCTTGTGGAGGTTTTCTTCTCTTCAAATATTGTCCAAAGTTATAGTCCAAACCCAAAATGATGCTCCTAAGTCCATCATGTTTAGGCTGAGTGCTCTACTGGCCTCCACTATCATCCAAAACGCGCTCAGGTGGAATTTATGTTTACGGTTTATGCCAGTGTAACTCCCAGGTCTATCCCCACGATGATCATGAAAGTCATCTCTTGGTATTCATTGTCCGTGCTGAGTCTTTCCTGGTTGGTTTCAGATGCGTCACCTGTTCGTGGTGGTGGACTGTTCCCGCAGCATGGACGACCAGGACCTCAAACCCAACCGGCTCACCTCCACGCTCAAGGTGCTCCTCACAGTCCGTCTGTCCTTGCGACAGCTCAGATCTCTGTTTTCAATTTGACTGTAATCGATTTGTGTAAACTGTAAACGGCTTTGGGGTTTGATCGTTTGTGACCGTTGCCATTTTGATCTTTTCAGCTTCTGGAAAAGTTTGTGGAGGAGTATTTCGACCAGAACCCCATCAGCCAGGTTCAGTAAAGTCCATGGACAGCAGGTTCCTGAGAGCTCAGTGGTTTAGTAAAGTGTTTAATGACGGGTCTGTGTTTCAGGTGGGAATCATCACGACGAAGAACAAACGTGCGGAGAAGCTGACGGACCTGGCAGGTGACGCTCAGACTACAGCTTCAGTCGAACATGGTTTGATGTGACAAATGTGAATGGTTTGTTTTCGTGCAGGGAATCCGTCCAAACACGTGTCCGCGCTGAGGAAGGCCGTGGACACCGTGTGTTTGGGAGAACCTTCGCTGTACAACGCCCTGAGCCTCGCCGTCAGCACGCTCAAGTGAGTCTCCACACCCCCAGGCCTGCCATGGGTCATCTGATGGCAAGCTCCAGTAAACAAGTCTTACACGGAGTGCTCTGCCTTGGTTTCAATGTCACAGTCGACATACGCTAGCCAACAGGAAGCGGAGTTAACCAACCAGACGAGGGCTGTCGTTGATGCGTTGTTCTGCGTTAACCTCTTAACCCCCATCTGAACCAAATTGAAAAGCTTAAAAAAAAACTCAAAATAGCAACGAAAATGAGAATGAAAACGCAACAAAAAAGTGACAAAACGTGTCGAATGCAACAAAAATGACAAAAAAAATGACAAAAGTGTTGAAAAAGTAACAACAAAAAAATCAAAAAGCAACAAAAGCGAGACAAAAAACTACAAAAACGCTTTACAAATGTGGCAAAAACACAGTGATAATGTGACAAAAAAGTTACAATCACTTTTGTAGGTCTTAGCTTTCAAATGAGGCATTAGACTGTTGCTCTCCAGTCGTGAAGCTTTTAGATTTGGGTAAAGTTGAACTGGAGTAAATGCCCTCAGTTCAGGCGCGGGGGTAAGAGGTTAATATTCGGACATGGTTATCGATTACGAAACTCACCAACTGTTGTTGATGTGTTTTTGGTCATTTGCTGCAATGACGAAGTTTGTCCACGAGATGTCACTGTTCAAAGAGATATTTTTGGTTCAAATCTTTTGCCAGACGTTTGCAGTTGAACGCATTAAAGTGTCACTCCCTGGGTTCATACTTTTTCTGTGTGTTTTTTTATTTAAAAACAAATGGGATTCATTAGTATTTCACTGCTGCTTCTATCACCTGTGGTTTGAAATGCTAAATGTCTTTGTTTCCTGTCAGGCACATGCCTGGCCACACCAGTCGAGAGGTCCTGGTGGTGATGAGCAGCCTGACGACCTGTGACCCCAACAACATCTACGAGCTCATCAAGGTCAGATTCTGGCTGCATCCGAAATCATTAAATGATAGCCTCTAAGTACTAACACTAGCAACTAATCCTTAACCTTTCATGGGGTCAACTGTTAGATCTCTATGCAGTTCGTGAACTAGAGCTTCAGCTGCATTTGCCCAATTCGACCGTCCTTACCCAGGGGAAGGGGAAGTGACATCACCAACAGTTGTTTTTCTTCTTCTTTAAAGTTCAGTGAGGGCCAAACAAAAGCGCATACCGCCACCTACTGAATATTGTCCAACAACAACATAGTGTCCAAATAAAGACGTTTAAGGCGGAAAAAAAAAGAAACATCCATTTCCCTTTATTTTATCTCAACAGGTTTCATAAAGCTACAGTATGCAAATTAGCCATGTGGCTTAAGTTCCTACTAAATGAAAGTAAAAGCACAAACTGCCTTGATTTAGGCCATTCACTGCAGCTCTTTAAAACCATGTGACTGCTGTGGTGACTCGAACATGTATTTTGTCACTTTTATAAAGTTTGGCTTGTGCAGAATCTTATTTTTTTTTTATTATTTTTACTATTAAATGTGCACCTGTCAATCAACAGTGGTTGCGCACAAATCACTCGAGGGTGGGGGCGAGCGGGGTGGGGAGATTGTCGCAGTGGCTTATGAGATGGCACATAGATCCTAATCGCCAGTGAGTTAGCATCAGAATATGCTAAAGTGCTATGATAGTTAGCATACAGGCCACTTTCTCTAACTCCTTCCTAACTGACGACCCAATTTGGACGCTACTTATCATGGCGGACGCTGACGCACATCCGGTTTGGCGTAAGACCTCTTACTAATTTACTGATTTCGCACCAGACACTTTTTCTGGATCTCCGACTGACGGTTATTTTGGCAATTCATAGAGTCACGATAGTCACAATACTAGCATTTCAAACGATTTTGAAATCGATTTCCATACTGAAAATAAAACTCGATTCCCAATACCAATTCCGAGTCAAATGCTTATACTGATGATTTAACTTACAATATAAACTATTAACAGACTGGATTTGGCCCATGACCATCCGGTTAAACATCTGTTTGTAACAGTAACAGTCACTGCTGTCACATTTAGGAGCAGAGCAGTGCATCAATTCAAAGCACAATGTTAAAACTGGCCTTTAAAATTCCTCTAAATAATATATCCACGAGTCATGTACAGATAGGAAACATTTAACTGTACAAATGACATTGGTATAATTTAATTTATTTGGGAATTTTTAGGAGAAAACGCAACTTCATATCCAATGCTAACTGATACATGTAAACCAATGGACACCGCTAGGCTAATGTTAGCCACAATCGCTAATTCTAGTTTCTCTCGAAACGCCTGCTCCTTTTGACCTGGTCCGGCAGCAGGATCAGATTGTACATTGCCACAATGGATGCATTTAGTTTTAGAATTGTATTCAGGGTTTAAAATGCATCTGACGCAGTAGACGCACAGTTAACACAAGTACAATATTGTACCCAGCTTTCTTTAGTTTAACCATTTTTGTGACGTTTATAGTTTCACTTCCTTATTGGACACTGACAGGAAGTGACATAGATAGAGGCTATTTAAACTGTTGCTGTGCCGACCATGTTATGTCAATGAGTCAAACTGCTGGAACTTTACATTTTCTATGTCACTTCCTGGTAGCAGCTTTAAAATTCAAATAACTTTTTTGCCCAACATTTGTACATTAAAATTGCTGCTTCACTGAAATAAAATGATAATTGACTCTGTGCATAACAAATCATAACAACGCCGCCCAAGAAGTGACTTCCTGTTTCGATCCAGTCCACCAAAATAAAAGCACCATCTTATTCATTAGTTCATTCGTTCAACTTTCTTTCTGCCCAACTATTAACAGACAAAACACTTAAAATGTGTGTGTTTAATTATATTCTTGTAATGTTGTGTACCTGCTGAACTAATCCATGA
Organism: Proterorhinus semilunaris; assembly: GCA_021464625.1. NCBI lineage: Eukaryota > Metazoa > Chordata > Actinopteri > Gobiiformes > Gobiidae > Proterorhinus > Proterorhinus semilunaris. The sequence continues at coordinate 38,639,014 of CM038345.1, read as the reverse complement.
GACGAGCTGTGTGCTTTTATATTGGCATGCTGGATTGAAACAGGAAGTCACTTCTTGTTGTTATGAAGTTGTGCACAGTCAATTGCTACTTCCAACAGATGTTATCCGTCTAAATAAGTCATATTTTCAAAAGCATTAAAACCTGTCATATGCACTTTAAGTGAGTACTTATTAGCTCTAGTGTACGTTTTGAGCGTAGCTGCAGTTTCCTTCATGCTGTCTCTGGGAGCGAACAGGAGGAGGAAACACAGAAGGTATCGATACCTGCTCAAATGAATATCTACCACTGATATCACTTTTAGTATCGATTTAGTATCAAGGAATACATTTCTTTAACACCTCTATCATCCGGCCAGTGTTTCTAATTGTTTGAATGCATGTGCTGTCCGCAGACGCTGAAGGAGCTGCGTGTGCGCGTGTCGGTGATCGGTCTCTCCGCTGAGGTCCGCGTCTGCACGGTCCTGACCCGAGAGACCGGCGGCTCGTACCACGTCATCCTGGACGAGGGCCACTTCAGAGAGCTGCTGCAGATCCACGTCAAGCCTCCGCCCTCCACCAGCGCCTCCGACTGCTCCCTCATACGCATGGGTAGGGCACCTGGCTCACTCTGACTCACAGTCTGGCACACGGAGTCTGACTGGATGTGTCTCCTCAGGTTTCCCACAGCACACCATGGTGAATGTGAACGAGCGGGACGCCAAGCCCTCCTTCAGCATGGCGTGAGTCACTATTTACCAATAGCCAACAGGGACGTGAGGAAAGAGACGAGAGGATAAGATGCAAAGTAATGGTCAAACCGCCGCCCTAACCATTTTCTCCAGTTCAGTTTTACCCAAATCTAAAAGGTTACAGCCTAATGGCCAGTGTAACGTCTCATTTGAAAGCTAAGACCTACAAAACTCATCTAAACGGATCTGTTTCCTCGCATTGTCATCACTTTTGTACTTTTGTACTTTTTTTCATGGCCTTTCATTGTTTTTGTCACATTTTCGTCACTCTTTCATCACTTTTTTCACTCTTCTGTCTCTTTTGATGCTTTTTTGTGGCTCTTGTCGCGTTGAGTATTGTGTGTATTTCAGACACCTGGACTGCAGTAGTACTGTAGTAATGCAGTATTGTGTGTATTTCAGACACCTGGACTGCTGTAGTACTGTAGTAATGCAGTATTGTGCGTATTTCAGACACCTGGACTACAGTAGTACTGTAGTAATGCAGTATTGTGTGTATTTCAGACACCTGGACTGCTGTAGTACTGTAGTAATGCAGTATTGTGTGTATTTCAGACACCTGGACTACAGTAGTACTGTAGTAATGCAGTATTGTGTGTATTTCAGACACCTGGACTGCTGTAGTACTGTAGTAATGCAGTATTGTGTGTATTTCAGACACCTGGACTGCAGTAGTACTGTAGTAATGCAGTATTGTGTGTATTTCAGACACCTGGACTGCAGTAGTGGGGGTCCCGGCCTGTCGTTGGGCGGGTACTTCTGTCCTCAGTGCAGCGCCAAATACACGGAGCTCCCGGTCGAGTGTAAAGTCTGCGGTGAGTCGCCTTCAACCATTTCTACAGTAAAAAAATAAATAAACTGTATGTTGTTTGCGTTACTGGATTTGTCTTTTATTGTCGGCTGTAGTTTTTGGATTTTGCATCATTTGTTATTAATCCTTTAGATCAGTGTTTTTCAACCGTCTGGTGTGCCGTGGGAAATAATGTGCTGTCTAGTGATCGACAGAGTCTCCATGTAAAACTCTTCCATATCAGTCAGTGGCCGCAGGAAGTGAATATCTTAGAGACAAGAGAATCAGTGAGTCATGAATGCGACGGGTGGCGGTCACAGGGGCATTGTGGCTAACGAGACTATATGGTGTTCCTATTCAAGACACATTGAATACGAACACTATATCGTGTTTTCCAGTGCGTTATTAATAAAGTTGGTATGGTATTTCTGCAACAAAATGCCACCGTTTCTTTAGTACTTCGGAGTACTGTTTAACAGTATCAGTATCGTATCAGAAAAAGTTTAGGTACTGCTGGTATTTTTTTGAACCCATCTTTTTCATTTAGCCATTTTTATTTAGACTGGCTAACGCTAGACTAAAATCACAAGTGATATTTTGGTGTGGACCACCAATTCATTTTCTCGTAGGAGAGGTGCGGTTTACGATTGTCCAGAGTCGTTTATTGTGCTGAATGTCTCTCATGCGTCTGTACGTAGCCATAGCCAATCATATCATCGTATCAGATGACGTGTGACGTACTCGCTGTAAACTTTGGAGCTAAACTATTTAGAGCACGCTCTAAAGCTGGATCTAAAGATGGCGTTGCGTCTGCTGCTGTCATGTTGAGTCTGTAAATTAACTTTTATTTATTTTTATCCCTAAACAAACTACAAGCTCCCGTATGTCGAATAGTGCGGCATCGACTCGCCGTCCCTCCTCGTTCTGTGATTGATCCCCAGACTGCTGTGAAGTCCGGAATGATTCGAGCGCACACAGCAGTCTGGCGTTAGCAAGGCTAACTTTTATTACTAATAGTCCCAATTTTCCCCATTTATTTCTGAATGTTATCCCCATTTTTCCCATTAAACTCACTGACTGCCAAGGACGTTTATAGACTTCAATTATGTTTTTCAGTGGGGACGGGTGGAGTAAAGCCTTGTGCAGCTCTGGTGTAAAGATCTTAGTTGTAGACATTATTTTATTGAGTCAGCAGGTGGCAGCAGAGCTCTTTGGATGTGATCACAGGTCAGGTCACAGGTCAGACTTGTTTTGATCTGACGTGGTCTCAGACGAGGGAAGATCTATATGGCAACGAGAGTAGGAGAAGATCCAGAGAGAATGGCCAAACGTAAGGACAAATACAGGAAACTTGCACTTGAACAGGTTTTGGTTAGCAGTTGTTTTCGTAGTAATGGTGGAAAACGGGGATCATGGTAGCAGACCTAGCAAAAAGCCCCTGATTACCATACTGGAAATGCTAACCCCATGCCCAGTGGTGCCTTTCATCACACGAGAGAGAAGCACTTTTTTTTTGGTTCACTCGTGTGAGAGAAGAACAGGAGAGAGTGTGCTTCTGTTTTATAGAAGATGTTTGAGGTGTCACTAAAGCCACAATTATAACTTTTTTAGATGAAAGAAGAGAGCCTAATCTTTCTTTTGATTGGTTTGGCGTTCACATAGACCTACAAATGGAACTGGTGTAAAATGAAAATGGTCTGTTTAGTTGACACAACTTGGAGTTCGTTTTTGAATGCCCCCACACATGGCTGGGGGCATTAGCGCACCAAGCTCAGCAAGACCCTGAGCTCAGGCCCTGCTCCAGGTAAGTGACCAGCCTCTGTGTGACTGAAGGGAGGGAGCGCTCTGTGGAGCTCGCTGAACTCTCAGACACGAGGTGAAGGTGACAGTCCAGTCCTGTCTGAAATGGATCACTCTGTGGCGGTGCAGAACTCACAGCAGTGAGTGCTGTAACCTCACTTAAAGGCTTTTCTCAAACCGTGCATCGCTTTAAACACATGATTTCTCCATCGATCAAAAATATATCTTATATCTAATATCTTATAAGTAAGTCCAATGTCTCGCCATGTGCAGGTCTGACGCTGGTGTCTGCTCCACATCTGGCCCGATCCTTCCATCACCTGTTTCCTCTGGAGCCGTTCACCGAGAGGCCTCTGGAAGGGCATCCGGGACACAGGTCAGGCTGGCCCTTTGTGACTCCTTTCATCAGTAAACATCAGGCTGCCTCTGGAGCCTGACGTGTTGCTGGATTAGCGAATGCCGTTCCAAAAACTAGTAGAAAAAAAGAGAGTCAAACATTTTCATTTTAAAATTTGTTGCAGGTTCTGTGAGGCCTGTGAGGGCGAACTCAGGGACAAAACGGTGAGTATTTCCTCCAGTTTACCACGAGCTGAACTTCTGTGAAGGTTAAGGCGAGACGCTGTAGGTGAATGGGGAAATAACTTTTAGAGACATCAGTGTAAAAACTCTGTTGTAGATTATTGACATACAGTATATTACAAGCCTTGTTTTAATATGAAAACATTACAATGACAGAAGGCATTTTATGCATAACAATGTTATGTATAAAATCAATGCATTGTAATGCATTTTCAATGAAGGTACTTGATTCATCACGGTGGCACGGTAGCGCAGCGGTTAGTGCTCTCGCTTCACAGCTAGAAGGTCCCAGGTTTGATTCCCACCTGGACGGGGCCTTTCTGTGTGGAGTTTGCATGTTCTCCCCGTGTCTGCGTAGGTTTCCTCCGGGTACTCTGGTTTCCCCTACCACCAAAAACATGTACAATAGGCCAGGATCAGAGGGACCGTAGGCGCGATGTGTGTAGTCGCGACGCGCTTCTGTCAGTCTCCCCCAGGGGAAACTGAAGCTACTAACGTAGTTTACCATCACCGAGTGTGGAGTGAATGTAAAATGCTCTCATGTAAAGCGCTTTGTGGCTTTGTCTGTGAAAGGCGCTATATGAATAAAGGTTCTTCTTCTTCTTCATCTTCTGTACTCAGTAGTTGAAGTCTTCGAACGTTTCGCCTCTCATCCAAAAGGCTTTGTCAGCGACAAAGATCACAATCTGCACGCAGCTGAAGATATAGACCAACGGGGAGGAGTTAGGGTAGGCCCGTCTCCTCCTTTCTAAACCTACCCTAACTCCTCCCCTTTGGTCTATATATTCAGCTGCGTGCAGATTGTGACCTTTGTCGCTGACAAAGCCTTTTGGATGAGAGGCGAAACATTCGAAGACTTCAACTACTGAGTACAGAAGATGAATCAAGTACCTTCATTGAAGATGGACAACTCCTGCACGACTGAGAACTTACACAGACATTGTTATGCATTTTATGCACTGATATTTTCAGCAACAGAATCTAAATAATGGACAGAACCAGGTTTAAATATTGTCCATTTGCTAGGAGGGATTATTAATCATATTTAGTTTTTGAATAATTAGTTATTAGTGGGAAAAAATGTGTTAAAATTCCAATTTGTCCTGATGTATTGAGGTTCAGAGCTCAATATATCAGACAGGAATTAGATATTAGAAAAATCCTTGTATGAAAAAAGTGATTTGCCTCAAGTGAACTGTGGAGGGCGCCAGACTTCAATTTTTGTCTCATCTGACCAAAGCACCTCCTTCCACATGGTAGCTGTGTCCTCCATATGACTTCTAGCAAACTTCAAACGGGATTTCTTATGGCCTCCTTTCAATAATGGCTTTCTTCAGTCATTGGGAATGTTATAAAGGCAATGTAATGTACATTTAGAAAATCCTGTATGAATACTTATGCACGCCGCACTTTTAACTTTTCTATTTTTTGAAAAATAGTAGAATCATGTATCATTTTGCTTTCACTTCACAGTTCTGAAAGATAAGAAGGACCAAGACCATTAAGACATTTAAAAACCATTAAAAGAACTTTAAAATGGATCCTGAAACACACGGGGAGCCAATGCAGCGACTCTAAAACCGGTGTAATGTGGTCCCGCCTCCTGGTCTTCGTCAGGACACGAGCTGCTGAATTTTGTAAAAGTTGTAAACCTGAGATCCTCTTTTTGGGAAGACCAGAAAGCAGGGCATTACAGTAGTCAATACGACTGGTGATAAAAGCATGCATTAGCGTCTCCGTGTTGGCCCGAGAGAGAATGGGACGGACTCTGGCTATGTTCTTTAGATGTAAAAACCTATCTTTGTGATATTCTTAATGTGTGGAATTAAAGTCAGCTCAGAGTCAAAAATCACGCCCAGGTTCTTCACCTGTGAGGAAGGATTAAAAGACAATGACTGTAGTTTGGGTAAAAGTTTCTCTCTCTGGGCTTCAGGACCGATGACTAAAACTTTAGTTTTGTCCTGGTTAAGCTGGAGAAAGTTTTTCTTGCTTTTTGCCTTTAGTAACCGTGTGCTTCACAGCTTTACGGGGGGAGAGGGTGTGGCTTAACTAAATGAGATGTAAATGAGCCCTATTGTCACTCGAGTATCAGAGAGGTGAGAACTGCCGAAAGTTTAGAGGCCGATATCTCAGCTAAGAGAACATTTGAAAGCTCAGCTTCAACTATTAACAGATTCTCCAAATATGATCAGATTTTCATGCGTTACACATCAGTGGAAAGCTTGGAGACTACACTTTGATAAACTATGTCTCACTCAAAATGCCCCAAAACCGAGTTGTGTTCTCCATTTCCGTGATGGGTCACATTTGTGAATGGATGCGTGCGGGAAAGACGAGGGAGCTTCCCTATGTTGAGGACAAAACTAGACTGGAATCTCTTGAGATTTTCACCTGCAGCGTCTCGCCTTAAAAGTGTCTCCTTTACCAACACTAAACAGACGTGAGAGTGTGGAGCATACATGAACATAAACACAGTATCTATGTGTCTATTCCTGCAGGTGTTTGAGTGTCCGTCCTGTTCCGGTGTGTTCTGTGTGGACTGTGACCTGTTCATCCACGGCACGCTGCACTGCTGCCCTCTCTGCATCCACCGCAACAGCGCCACCTGAGGCACGCTCGCCGCCATTACCGTTCCTGAAGACTTTGGACCATTCAAAACCTGAGCTATTATGTGTATATATTTAGTTTCTACGGCGATGGACTACGTTACTCCTGGCACTGGAGGAGTGTGATGCTTTTGGAGTTAGTGTGATCGTCTGCAGTCCACGTTTGTTCTGCAAAACATTAAAGTGAAAATTTTTTAGCCGTGTGTTCTTTTCTTTCTCCTCTGGTTGGGACGCTTTCTCCGCTCTCTGCTGGTGTCGGTTACATTTACAATTTTTGTAAGTGAAATTCCTTTGAGGGGAAAAACAAACTTTAAAGTGGAGCTCCTGGAGTTTGGGCTTAAAAACAGACTTACCCACCGCCTTAAAACACGCTCTGCATTGTCTCCAGTTCGGTTTTACCCAAATTTAAAAGTTTCTTGACTGATAGGCCAATGTAAAGCCTCGTTTGAAAGCTAAGACCTACAAAACTGATCTAAATGTATCTTTTTCCTTGAATGGTTGCCATTTTGCCATCAGATTTTTTCCAAGTTTTCATCGCTTTTTTGTCAAACTTTTGTTGCTTTGGGGATCTTTTTATTGCATTTTGTGACTTTTTTTTGTGCTGCCACTTTGTTTATCAGACTTTTGTCACTTTTTTATAGCATTTTTTTTTAAATACATTTTTATTGCATTTTTTATGATTTTTTTTATTGCACTTTGGTCACATTTTTGTCACTTTGTCATTGCTTTCTTGTCACGATTTTGTAACTTTTTTCCAGAAGCTTTTAGATTTGTTTAAAACCAAACTGGAGAAAATGTGCTCGGTTAACTTTGACGATGACAAATACAGGCATAGAGCTGGGGCTCCACCTGCTGGCAGGGTTCAGAAACGTGATGTAATGACGTAAAATGTACGCCCCACGCATGGGGAGCAGGGAAAATGTGCTTACCAAACCATACATTTGCAATGGTAGGACAATGGGCTTATTCACAATATTAAGGATAAGCATTTGTGACGTCAAAGCCTCTTTTGAAATCATTAATAATTGTACAGGCTTTTGGAGACTTGACTTGTAGGCACACTTCGCGCAGATTAAGGGCCGGTCTCAGCCACAATTGCCGTGTCTGCCGTTTAGAACCTCTGTACTAATGTATGTTAAAGGAACAGGCCACCACATTTAGTATCAAGGTTAACTTGATGTTTTTCTAATCAAAAAAGATAGAGATATCAATTTAAAACTTTTGCTGAACATTACTGATATAAAAAATGTATTGCATTTTTTTTATTGTCATTTTCTGTTTTCATAAAAATAAGGCATGAAAATGGCCAAAATTGCCTATATTCTAAAAAGATTTTTTTAGAGGGGATTTTGAATATCTTTTGTGTGGTTTTTCAATAAACTAATAAGTGAAAAAACTCTAATTCCGTCTTGTTTTTGTGGCATTGTGGATGACAGTCCCACCAGCAAGAGAGGCTCTTGTTCTGATGGCTGTTGCCATCGATGATTCCTGGAAGGTCCCAGTGGCATATTTCTAAACTGATTCGCTCAAGGGTGAAGAACGTGCCAACTTAGTGAGTGAATGCCTTCGACGCCTGCACAGTGTTGGGGTAAGTATAGTTTCACTTACCTGTGATGGCCCATCATGCCATTTCTCCATGCTTAAAGCACTTGGCGCTAACCTTGATGTTCATTCAACGAGACCTTCTTTTCCTCATCCAGTGTCTCAATCATCAGTTCATGAACTTCTGGATGTTTGTCACATGATTAAGCTGCTCAGGAATGCGCTGGCTGATGGAGGTACACTGCAAACCACAACAGGTAGGATTCAGTGGAAGTTTCTTGTTGAGCTGAATAAGCTCCAAGAAAAAGAAGGACTCAGACTAGGGAACAAGTTGAAGATGGTGCATATAAAGTGGGACAGACAGAAGATGAAAGTAAAGGTGGCAACACAGGTTTTCAGCAGCAGTGTAGCTGATGCTTTGGAATACTGCAACAAAGACCTGCATTTGCCAGAGTTCAGCGGCTGTGAGGAAACCGTAGACTTCCTGAGGACAATGGATGCTGCCTTTGATGCTCTCAACAGCAGGAACCCTTTGGGCAAGGGATACAAGGCACCAATGAGAACATGGAACAAAGACCGAACTGCAGCAATCTTGCAAAAAGCCGAGGCAGCTCTGCTTTCCCTCAGAGACAGCAACGGCAATCCTCTGCACTCTGGAAGAAGAAGAACATGTGTTATTGGGTTCATTGCCAGAAGTGCTCAGAACATCTTCCATGACATAGTGGAAAAGGATAATGCCCAGTTCCGTTATCTACTGACCTACAAGCTTAGCCAAGACCATCTTGAGCTTTTCTTCTCCTCTGTCAGAGCACGTTTAGGATTCAACAACAATCCCACGACCAGACAGTTCACTGCAGCCTACAAACGTCTTCTCGTCAGGCAACAGGTGAAGACTGGAACAGGCAACTGTCTCCTTCTGGACAATACAAACATCTTGGGTGTAACACCTGCGTCCATTAACACCACACGAAGGTTCAAACTCCAACCTGTCATGCAGGCCCAGTCTGAGCATGACTACTTCAACTGCCCTGATGTCGATGCAATATCGGAGTATAAAGACGCGGCAATCAACTACATTGCAGGATTTGTAGTCAGAAAAATCAAGGAAAGGCATCTTTGCTCACCCTGTCCTGAGGCATTAACATCGGACTCCTCCATCCACCCTTTCCTTCAACTGCAGAATCGTGGAGGATTGCAGAAGCCATCACATGGAGTAATTGTAGTTGGTAAAGAGGCAGAGCGTTGTTTCCAGCGCATTTTGAAAGCAACTTCTGGTAAACTTCCCCAAGGACGAGGGCTGTCTGCAGCGACTGCAAATGACGTTCTTACAGCAAGGACAAGACTTGGTTTCCTGAGCTGCACAGTCACATGTTTGACACCACTGTTGAGGACAACCATGTGCATCTTTTGGTGAAAATGACCACTTCGATATACTGCACCATTCGGCTCCATCATTTAGCTAAAAGAGAAAAAGAGAAAATGACTAAAGAATTGGTTAGACGCAAATTGTCAAAGTTGATCCACTTTCACCACCAGTAATGCACAACTGGGTAGCAGCATTTATTGTCTTGAAGCAGTATAGGCTTATATTTTCTGAACTTGATACCAGCAATTACATGTCCATTAAGGACATGTACTCCACCCGTCTCACCCGCAAAGCCGTCAGAATCACCAGGGACCCTACGCACCCATCACACAGTCTCTTCAAGGTAATGCCTTCAGGGAGGAGACTGCGGAATCTACGGGCCAGGTACAGTCGACTTAAGAACAGTTTCGTACACAGGGCCATCGGGAAGCTGAACTCCCTGCCCTCCCTCCCGCCCCTCTTCCCCCACCCCCCGCTCAACAATCAAGGATGAGAGAAATATAATTTCAAATCAGTCACATGGTTTGACAAATAAAACAATCTTGAATCTTGAAATAAACGTCTCACTATATTCTGTCATTAATGTATTTCGGCGTTGTTAACCCTCACGGTGCCTCGCCTTGGTAGACTTGACCCCGCTGTAAATACAATGAAAAAAAATAAAGAGTGATAGGAGACAAAAAAAACACTCGTCCACTATACGTCACCGAGAAATATATCAACCATTACCCCTCGCGGTGCCAAGCTTGGGTGAAATTGACCAGAGCGTGTTTTTGCCATTGCCACTACACCAATAATAATAATAATAATAATAATCCCGCATATCACCCAATTTCAACACGGGGAGCTGCCATAAAACGTACTTTTTCCGCAGCGCTCCGGGGTCACCGATAGCAAAACACACCGAGATGTAGTTCTAATTTTTAACGTTTATTTCTTGAGTTCTTTTTCCTCAGTGCTTGAGGGTTTTGTATCTCTATTTTTTGTTTGTTATTTTATGTTGAGCCCTCATTGGTGCAGGGATCAGTACATGCCCAAGAAACCGGCCAGGTACGGGGTAACATTTTGGGTGGCCTGCGACGCTAGGTCGAGCTACGCCTGGAAAATACAGGTCTATACGGGCAAGCCCGGGAGCAGCAGGAGCAGCAGCAGGAGGAGCAGCAGCAGAAGCAGCAGGAGCAGCAGCAGGAGCAGCAGGAGCAGCAGGAGCAGTAGGAGCAGGAGCAGCAGGAGCAGCAGCAGCAGCAGCAGCAGGAGCAGTAGGAGCAGGAGCAGCAGGAGCAGCAGCAGCAGCAGGAGCAGGAGCAGCAGGAGCAGCAGCAGCAGAGGGAGCAGCAGCAGGAGCAGCAGCAGCAGGAGCAGCAGCAGCAGCAGGAGCAGCAGCAGCAGGAGCATCAGCAGCAGCAGGAGCAGCAGCGG